>JAAVTJ010000321.1:0-705933 GCA_011947355.1 Phytophthora boehmeriae | reverse complement strand
GAAATACTTAAACGGCCAGAACGACGAGCTGCTCAAGACGATCGCGGCGAGGAAATGGACGCCAGAAACGATGAAGGCGGAGCTGGGAATCGCGGCGAAGAACACTAAGCGTGGGAGCACTGACCTTGGACAGTGGAAGCCAATCGCAGACTGAGTGCTCGAATTTGAGTTGTTCTTGGCGCCTCATTATGAATTTCTTCACCACACGGTCTAGCGCCGATGATTCATCGCCGCTAGGCAATACGTTACTAGTACAGCCGCGGTAATTCAGCGTTGATGAAGATGCTCAGTAGACGAGGTCGCCACATGCCCCAGCACTATCCAATCCCTCGTTCTTCGTGACACTACTTCTGGTCCACGGCAAGTCAATCGAGACAATGTGAAGCCAATGTAGTGCTCGCCATTCAGCAGCGCGTCTACGCTGTCGAGTTTGGCCACCATCAGCGTAATACGCTACCGAGTATTAGTAGGATGGTTCTCATCTATCGAGAATAGCAAGAGCTGCCTGTCCGAGGACCGATACACTTCTTCGTTCACGCGTCTCTTGAGTTTCTCCACTTCAGTATTGCTGAAATCGCACTTGGTCTCAGCCTGAGACTCTCAGGTGCGTGAAAGTAGAGCACCAACTCAAACCGAAATATGTATATGACCCAACTTCATGTCGAGACCAGTGCATTTGGGGAGAAGCCGCCGAGCAACTCGCAATGGTTGACAGTCAAACACATACCCGGAGTCTGTCGGGTGTTTAACTGTGTCCACAGGTTGCGCTTCGGAGCAATTCCAGTAGAGCCATTTCACAACATCCAAGTGGCCGTAATCACATGGCCCATTTTGAACAGCACCTCGGATATTTCTCATACAGCCACTTGACAATGTATAGTCGACTATTTCTCGTACCTGCATTCATCGCTTCAGATGTGCATCCTCCTTGCGTGTTCTCATACAACCACTTCATCATATCCAGATTTCCATTGGCCGCAGAACCGTCCATAGCTTTCGTCGTGCATCCTTCCGAGCGATTCGCATGCAGCCAGTACAGAGTCGCACGCTGTTTCTTATAAAATTGTGTCTTGGCGCCTTCATTGGACTGAGTTAGTGCTACATACGCTGCGTCGTCCATGGCATTAGTTGTGCATCCTTCAGACCGGTTCATATGTAGCCACTGCACCACTTCCAAATGACCTTTAATGGCTGCTGGATCCAGTGCGTGCAGCGCAAGCCGATTGGAGTGATAAAATACGTTGATAATACGAGGAAGACCTAAGGCGAAGTCCCGACAACGCTGTATCAGCTGCTCATTAGCTTGCCGTTGCACCTCCGTCTCGATACGATGCAGGTAGTTCAGCACGTCAAGGCGGTCATACTGAGCGGCAACATCCATAACCGGACCGCACAGATCATAAAATGAATCCCTCCGAAACAGCTTGACACTTGAATTGTGTGCGTATCGCTCATAGAGCCACTGGACGACTTCCAGAGCTCCTCCTTGTACTGCTGCTATCATTGCCGTGGATGGACCTCCTGGCAAGACATGCTCGCCGACATACGAAAGCAGCCGCTGAGCCATCGCAATGTTCACTAGCGTACCCCATTGTCAATAGCAAAGCTGTGTCATCCTATCCAGCGTCCTTCTGAACCGCATGATACGGCATCAGCCACCGCAAAAACGAGATCTCCGACTTGAGCCCTTGTTGCAGTGCAGACGCGATCACTTGTGCCGTGTCTCCATGGCCCTCATGCAACAAGTACCACACGATCGCAACCGCTTTTCCCAGTCGCCTCCATTGGCATCGAAAGCAGCCAAGATCGTGACTCGAAATCCTCTCGAAACCAACCACTCGACTTGGTCCAGATTGTTGTAGAAAGTAGCTGAAGTCACGACCCGATTGCTCGCCGGTCTTGTCTCGGGTGTACTCACACACTCGTCCAGCTACCGAACAACCTCCCTATTCCCGTTCTCAGCCGCTCTCTCCAGACTCGACGCAGCGTCCCCTTCATCTGTTTCAAGTTGTTGCGATAACTTTTAATTTCCCCATGACGCAATGTCGTCCACAACACTTTCTGGGATCAAACATTCAGGGTGTTGAGCCAACACCCATCGCACTATAGGTCGAGTCACCGCTGCGTGCAGCCGCTCGGATTGCACGGAAATATTCCCACTGATGATAGTGGCGAATACTATGACGAATGTTGGCTACTGTCCACTGACTACTGTTGGGTTTTCGAAGTCCATACAAATTCCAGTAGAGCTGAGAGACGACTCAATTTACACGCGCGATGCAGTGGCATGTCCTCGATGAGGAAGGCCGACACGACGACAGCAGTATTGTCCGGGGAATGGGTCCTGGAGAGTATGGTACGCAGGACTGCTTCACGGCTTTATCCACGAGCATTTCGCCCAAAGACCACGTCAGGCAGGACTTCCAAACACACGATATTGCCTCTAATAAATTCATCAAAGTAGAATTTTTCGACGAAATTCGGTACTCTAGTCCCAGTTGTGAGGTCTGAAGATTCGATAGCACACTCATTTGCAAACTTACCCACAAATGAAAATGTCTCACACTGCAGTCAGATCATCCGATAGGCACGTCATCAGACGACGATTTGAAGTCCTCCCACTTGCCCATCAGATGAAGTTCACGCATCAATTACAAGCCGTCACATAAGCAAAGCAGCTCCGAAGGTACCTCTGGAAAATTCGTTTGAAGTGGGAATGTGCCTCCAGATGCACAACAAACAATATTAATTCATCATGTTTCAAATAAATTTCAAGTCCAATACTCAAACTAAGACTTTTAGTGGTACGGTGCACTGGATGGTTTAGCGTCGCCGGTTCGTGGCTCGTGGGGTCCTTACATCTGATCCATACACTAGCACTTACGATATGAAGTGAGATCTGCAGTCCCACGAGACCTAAGCCATCGCTGCAGTCTCTGGCTCGTGAAAGTAACAGTGATACTCCAGGTCCTGCTGTTTTGCTACCGATTCGCACTTGGCAATTTGCTCTCCAGCCCTCAAGCTTCCCTTCACCAATTTATCCCCAACCATGCGTGTGAGCTTCTGCCTAATCGCTGTTGTTGCTGTCCTTCTCGCAAGAGTTGATGCTGTCTCTGATGGGGGTCACCCGCTCTCTCGGCGACGACTTCGGTGGATCCAGTCGCTGTTGTCCATGGCAACAGTGCTGCTAAGCGATTCCTGAGAACCAGAGAGACGTTCGAGGATGAAGAAGCTGAATCGGAAGACGACGATGACACCGAAGACGAAGAAAGAGGCATTCAGGATCTGATCAGAAAAGTATCGTTCAAGCAACTTGACGATGTCGCTGGAGACTTGGTCAGTGTCCCCGGCGCGGTGAAATACTTGAACGGACAGAACGACGAGCTGCTCAAGACGATCGCCGCGAAGAAATGGACGCCACAATCGATGAAAGACCAGCTTGGAATTGCTGCGAAGAAAGCGACAGCGACAAAAGATCAGCTGAAATCCGACCCGGACTACCTGCTGTACCGTGCCTTCAAAAAGTTTTGGAATGAGCGTAGAGCAACAGCCTAGACATGTCGGATAACAGTGAGAATTGGAGGTGGCTTCTAATTGTGTTGATGTGTACATATAGTGTCTTACGTCCGTTCCAGCTTAACACTTCAGTTTCAACGACAGTAACTCGGGACGATTGGGGGTGATAAATGACATAGAAGGCGAGATTCATCAATTCTAGAGCGCATTGAGTAGATCTTCAACGTATTGTCCAAAAGTTTGGCCAAGGCCCTGAGCTCGGCGGTGATCATTAAGGGGTACACCCTCAGCAAATCGCGGTTTGGCTTCCCATTGGTGGAAAACAAGTTATTATAGAGCTCGCGACGACGACGGAAACTCGATTGAAATAGAATACAGATATCGTACAGTGAACCACGACGTCAGTCTGGATTTCGATAGAAGTAGGATACAGATATTAATACTGTACAGTGAACCATGATTTCAAATGGTAGGATTAGCATCAAGGCCGATAAAGGATGAATCGTGCTTTGAAGTACACAGCGGTTGGCAATCGCGCTCTTTGCTGTAATTCCATCGTCGTTTCCTCTTATTAAAGCTGTTCGCGAAGGCACACGGCATTCCCAATGTACGCTGGCATCCACATCAAGGGACTATGGCCCTCACCTGATCCCTATATGGAAGAAGTCAGATTTAGTGTGTGACAGCTCTCATTAAGTCGCTGACGAACTAACAGCTACATACCGCCCTTGAGTAATCTCAATTGTCACGTAGTCAACGCAGTTTTCAGTACAAGGTCGTAGTTTCTTTCTATTTGAAGAGATAGTATTAGAAAAGATGACACCAACGACTCAGCATTTTATTTTGTGGTGATGTCAGCGATCCAAATGCAGAATCTTTTCTATACGAGCCTCATTCCTAAATGCCCTCGCTCAGTTTCGCATTGTACATCAAGTAGGAGTTAATGTGCTGTTGGTCGAGCAACCCGTTTGGATCATTTTGGACTGGACTACATTTCCAGATTCATCTGATTACTACTTGCCCAGCGCGCAACCAGACTTTCCTCGTACGGCCAGATCCAGATAGGGGGCAATGAACGTTTTGTTAAGGGCGTCGTGAGCGGCTTCCGAGACGTGGGCTTGCCCGCGCTTGGGAGTAGATTGAGATTAAACCAATCGTTGAACCAGGTTTGCTATTAACGACACCAATTGTCGCGGATAGTCTTCGTAGCACCATGATGCCCACCTACCCAGTAACTTGACAGATAAGCTGTCGACTTTTCTTTGAAGGAGCGCTGTCGCTCCTCCACTCCCTAGCGAATGGGTGGCGTAGGTTGATGCTGGAACACCAATTATTCTGACGGTACGCTTGAGCGCAGCGTCCACCGTGGCTGCATCAAGGTCCAGGCATAAATAATCGTTTTCTCTCATGCCGAGCTGTTGACGGGCATAGTGGAGGTGTTGCAGTGCTGGCAGTGGGCACCATATTTGGTGGCCCGAGCGATGCAATGTACGCCAGGATCCTCTGCCGAATTGATCATTCTTGGTGTCTCTCAGGCCTATTGTACCCGCGAAGGCCTTCGTGGCTGGCACAGGTTTCCCGCTGCTATCCGCGAATGGTGAATATTATATTGAAGATATCTCAGTTTCCGGATGGCAGCTGCGGTGCCAAGCTCATCTTCGTGATCTTATCCACGTCGTCAAAGCAGACAAAAAGTCGCACTGTCGCCAGTGCTAGCGAAGGATAGGTCGCTCGCAGATTTGTATTGTTCCACTAACAGCCAAACATTGAATAGTCGATTCTTTGCGTCCTATAATTCTTCAGCCAAAATAACATGACCGCGACCCAAGTTTCCACCGGTACGCTATGCTTCCTTGGACCCTCGCGCATTCCAGCTCTGGAAGCGTTCACGTATGTGGCGGTGCAGAAAGTCCAAGGTATCACCGCAACCGTTAGGATGGTTGGATGGTTGGCCCTGATGCCGATGACAACACCCAAGAGTTCGACGTCAAGCTTCACCACCCGATTGTTGAAGCCGTGGAGGGCGATCAGTGGCCGGGAACATTTGTTGACCATCCGATCGCATTCGTGCAACCGTCGGGAGTACACTGTGATCAATGGTCATACGGATTGTTCACTGGGTACAACATTTGCATGTCCGGGTTGGTGAGACAACGCAGAAGCTGGTACTCCAGGATCCTCCACCTGTGATCGCCGCAGATCGTCTGAACTACGCGTTAAGTACAGGATCTAGTGTCAATGTTAATGTTCTCAGCGCTGCTGAGCTTTACAGCCAGAACCAAGTGATTGTATCGTGTGGCAAACGCCGTTCTGGTATCACATCGGGCATCACAACTTCGCTGCTGAGCACCCCATACCTACTCGACGAGCGTGTCCCACTCATCCGGCCTGATACACTTCAAATTGTGTATGTAAGATGCCAGCACATCGTGAGCCACGAGCTTGCATCTCGCGAGTCTGCCCAGACCGATGTGTTTGTCGATGATGTCGATGTAGCAGTCACGCCCATTCAAGAAGACAACGAGGCCGAAACCATGTCCCAGACGGCAGCTCCTCTCGCATTACGCGAAGTAAGTGATTCTGATGTCGATGAGTCCGACGCACGAATGCCTAGTAGAAACGAAGATATCGCTGCAGTTTGTCTCCAGAACCGCTCCCTTAGAAGGCGGGATCGAGACCCCGAAGAGACCTTACGAGATCAGCTTGATTCAGATCATACGTCCCCAAATTCGCTCAGCATCGACATCGTGGATGATAATCATGCCTCGTCGTTTCGCCCTTGCATTTTGGGGAGAAGAGTACACAACCCAATCGTCCGCCCGACACTAACAGGTAAGAAACCACAAGCTACTATTGAATCCGTGCAACTGGCCCCAGACACGGCATTCTTGGCTACACCACCAGGTTTACAAGCGCTGTATGATTTCAGGTTTGGCCTGCTACTTTCAGTTATGCACCTGAAGACTACGACTCTGGATGCAGTCATAAAAGCAACCCAGTCAGGCATCAATATGACACATTTTTGCAGGTCCAACAACATTCAGCCACCTCCTTCGGCAGCAAGCATCGACGAGATAGTCGATGCGCTTGGAGCACTTCATCGATTTGCCGCTGGATTTTACAACGCAGATGTATATAATTTCATCACCTCCAGTAAAACGTTCATGTCCAGCTACTCGTCATTCACGCGACCAGACGCGACAACGTGCGAGATGGTGGTTTACTGGTTAAACAGCAAGTTTGGGGAATTCAGAAGCCAACTGATCGCATTGGGCATGAAAACAGCAATTAGAAGCCAAGTGATCGCATTGAGCATGGAAGCAGCAAGTAGCAAATGAGTTCACATGGCATGACAATCAGCTCATGAAGCTACAGCAAGCGCAACAAGAAACTCGCATCACCGCCCTGCTCGCCGACAGTCCGCAGCGTCCGTCGCAACCCACCACGCGATCACACTACACACGAAAATCACGGCAGACGAAATCAATTCGAGTCCCTCATGATGTGACAGATCAATCTTCGTCAACATTGATGCATCTGACACTGGATGGTGCGTTCTAGAACCTCCCCTGAAGCAATCCATTCGAGTGGAATTTAGTGAGGAGATCCGGCAACAATTCTCGGTGCCGAAGGCAGAAAACTTCATAAATGCGCGCGAAATAATGAGTGCCGTGTTAGCTGCACTGCCCTGGGGACCGATGTGGGCAAATTCAGACAGACAGCGTTCGCACATTTGCTTCTACATTGACAATACAGCGCGGTCTCATGGATGTCAAAGCGAAACAGCTCGCATCCGGTGGTGTAGTTGTACAACCGGTTGATGTCGCTTGCAGAGTGCCAGTATTCGTTGGTGTTCTCAGGCACACATACCCAGCGAGGAGAACGTGATGGCGGACGCAGGGTCAAGATCCTGGAGTACGGATCATCGTCTTTATCGTGTGTGGACTGATTTTTCATGTTCTCGGTCGCAGATACAAATTCGTCCGCCCTACGGCAATCTCTTGAATCTATGGGCGAGTTTCTGCGCAACGTCGCTCTTACAGAATCTACCTCTTCCACGTATCAGTCAGCGTGGAATCAATGGTGTGAATTTTTACGAGCCATTGGGTGGTCACCATAGCTCCGAACGATTGGAAGGTCCAGCAATCGAAAGCTTGGATGTTTCGCTGTCTACCGCTGGAGGTGTGGATTCAACCGAGCTCAACAAGGCAATTCGTATGATACAGTCAAGGTCTAGATCGCTGCAGTAAGATGGTTCGACCGGAGGTGTGCCGACATCGAATTGTCCGACACACCGGAATTTATAATTCTGCTTCACAGAATCAAGCGGTTGTCAGCCCCGACAAGGAACATGCAGCCAATTACACCCCCATTTCTACGCTTAATATTTCGTAGCATCGGTAGTTCTCAAACTCGACAGCATCTTCTGTGGGGCAGCGTGCTACTAGCCTACTTCTTCCTATTGCGACGATCGGATTACCTCAATTACGACTCAAAACGGAGTTTTTACTGCCTCAAGAGTGCCAATGTTTTCTTCTCAGACGAACAAGGAAGAGAAAAAACCAGATCAAGCCACATCGGCCACATTGGAGTTGGAAGGAGCAAAATACGACCTGTATGGAAGCGGAGCCTATCGGACAATGCTCAAATCGGGTGGCAGTGTGATATGCCCAGGCGAGGGCTCTCATCCATATTTGGTCCGCTAGGCGAGCAAGCGGTCAAGCAGACAACAGGTATCTGTATGGGGACCTCGATGAATCGACCGTCGTTGAAGGCCTCAAGTCGGTGGCTCGAATAGCTAACGTACCAACTGCGAACTACTCGACACATTCAATTCGTATCGGCGGTACCACCGCATTGCTAAGGGAAACGCAGATCTCCTGTCGATAAAACTACTAGGGCGGTGGGTATCAAACTGATATCAAGCATACCCCGTTCAGTCGGCCTCAGCAATAGCAACTCTGTCAAAAAAAAATGATTTAGTCCGGACGGCACTAGTCCGCAGCGGTGGACAAGCAACTCCTCAAGGGGGCCGCTCGCCACGCCCTACAAATGGACTGGCGGGTGCCAATGAGCCAATTTTGCCCCCCACCGAAGCCAAGGTATTGCGAAGTAGCATTGCTTCTGCGCGGCGGATAGATTGTCAAAGGGTTTGACGACGGGGATCTGTTGCCATGCAGAAGAGAGGTTAACCTGTCGATACCAGAGTGGGTGAGACTCGGTCCATGCACGGCTTCCTGAATCCCAGAGTGTTGAGTTTACCCGGAATGTGTTCGGATGAGATAGCGATGCGGAATTGCAGTTCCTCCAGCGATTGATCTAGTACGTAACTAATTTCCAGCCGGTTAAATCGTTATCTGCAATGCCTTTATGAGCCTCGATAAAGTTGGCAGCGACGTCAATCAGCTGTAAAACGCATGAATTAAAAAGAATTCTGAAGCAAATACTCGGAGGCATCTGAGAACGCCAGCGATATCGTTGCGTGAGGAGGCTGCCGTTGCCGGGCGCAAAGTATTTTTTCCGAAAAATCTGTAAAACTCGATGTCGAATCCAGAGCATTAACACGGCCCCACACATCGCCTTAGCGACAGTGCATGATTGATATCCCTCGGATTCATAAAACTGAAAAGTATAGACCCCGGAAAACTGGAGGAGACGGCAGGAAGAGCATATGAATTGAGTGCTGCATTTGTTCAAGCAAAGATTGGCAAGACTTACGTTGATGCTTGTCGTGGACGATGGTGCGGGGAATCCGAAGCTGAGTTGATGAAGGCCGAAAGACCCTTTTTCGCGTCGCAGTTCGTGATAACTGGCGGCGTTGTCGGAGAGACGATCGTCGTGGATGTTCGGTTCGATCTCATTGAGGCGGCGACGCTTCTCCAGTGTACGATTCTGAAGGCATATCTCTCTAATATCATCGGTTTCAGAATCACTGGGAATGTTAAAACAATTATCTGCGAAGGGTGGTGTGACGTGTAGGAGCGCAGTAGGCTGACTCGTAGACACTTGGGGGACGTCGACAGAGGATCCGTATAGAGATCGACCCTTCTTTTCTTGCGCGGGCCCATGCAAACATCGAGAATGCGCTACCGGATGAACGATCTGGAGGTCGTGCGGACGCAATAGAGGGACCAGATCGTCGGGGACGAAGGGGACTGTAAGGATCAACTTAACAGACGTAGGTAGAGGACCACGTTACTTCGGGTGCCACACACACACAGTGGCCTGTTGTTGTAGTAGCTCCCTAGCATTCACCTGCAAGTGGACGACCCAATTTGAAGAGCGTAGTTGATAGGGTCAACCTTGATTAAACGCGGAGGGTCGTGGAGCTGGACGGCAACGCTTTCGATCCTCACAAGCCACTCAACGACGGGCCATCCATATCATATAGGGTCACAACCCCGTATGCCCACTGCCCCGTGCATGTTCCTTTAGGTTGAACAAACAGCACCGGATGGCCAACATAATCACCTGACTAGAGGTCGACCTCGGCTGGTTCAACGAGTCGAAGAGCAAGCAGCTCGACTTGAGCAGAAACGGCTAGGTCATCCCCGTCAGCCTCTGGTCCAGCGGGGCGAGCAACCGCCGATTTACCTTAATTGAATGAGCCCTAACGTATTCGAAGCTGATGAGCTCCGACACGTGCGGCGTCCCCAAAACCACGAGAGAACCAACATCTAGAGTCAAGCTTGAGCACAAACGAACGTCAAATTCTATGTCCGTTGGAGTGCCAGTTAGTAATGGACTACTTCCAGCACAACAAGGTCACTGACAAACTGGCTAACATTGCTATGGACACTCACAGGAGTCGACAACTCCACCGCCCATCATAGGCTAACCTGAAGCGGCGGTTTTCCGGTATTCATTCCCTATTCCAAGATGGTATAACGAAGTGGACACATGATCATCAACGGTGCCTGTCTCAACAGCAAGAAAAACCTCTACCATAGATTTGGACATGCACTATGTCAGCACACTACTTAGCATTACGAAGAGTAGATAGGTGATTAGCGTTCAGCATAGGCAAGTATCGCAATATACCGCGCCGACACATCGGTGATGTCGTCCTTCCCCATTAAGAACCCCTCTGACCTCGTGACTCCCAGGTTTACATCTCCTTGAATCACATTGTTGCGTGCTTATTCATGCCATGCAAGCACTCCAAGGCACATTTTCTCGTCTAACTTAATTAGCTTAAACCATGCATCCCCCTTTTGCTTCTCGAAAGCTTCGGCGACATTCTCTCTTCGCTATCCGAATCCTCACGTCCACTGTCAGGGACTTGTCGCTGATTCTTAAGAGCCTGCTGACATTGCTGTCTTGGACTGGGTCGATTGATTCAACTGGAGAAGCCGAATGATTTTTGTCGACCATAGCCACTACCGTATAAATGCTGGCAAGGAGACCAACCACGGGCATAATACAACTTAGAGGCATTGTTAGATCATAGACACCTGCCCGGTTCGCCGGTAAATTAAGAAATATCCGCGCTTTGATGTTATTACGCATCAAGTGGAGGCTCTACTGTACGGTCCGTACATCTTCTATTGTTATCATCTGTTGTTGATGGGACGGTGTTGCCATGTAGGCAATCTGGTAGTAGTATTCCTGTTCTTAATTGTTTTAGATGCATTACCGTTGGTATACATCTAGCCAAGTACGCATTGCTTATATTCTGGACTTTTTGTCCAGTAATCCATATTTGAATGCACTATTTGTCCAGTAATCTGATTCTTTAAGTAATTAAAAATGAGCCGACAAGTGAGCCAATGAGTAAAGTGCAAAAAAAAAAGAGTACCTCCGTTGAGAGCTTTGCATTATCTATTATGAGGAAAGCTTCCTCTGATAACTGATGCAAAAGCTTGTAGGAGAAAAAAAAGAAAGCACGGTGGTTTGATTGAAGATCGGAGCAAAAAGTAAGTTTGTGCTATAGGCAAATTCAGGACTCTATGTCCTCGACTTCCTGCTCGACCCGTTGATTGGAACATTCGTCGAGACACTGATGTTCCTGGAGACAACCAGACCGAAACAGGGGCAGAAATGATCACAACATGAACAGCAAAGATGAAGCGTTTGTTTGGTTAGTAAAGATGAAAGAGACGTCGAATGGGGGCGTCGAGTCTGGAGAGGGCGGCTAAGAACGGGAATAGGGAGGTTGCTCGGTGGCTGGACGAGCGTGTGAGCACACCCGAGACAAGACCGGCGAGCAATCGGGTCGTGACTTCAGCTACTTTCTACAGCAATCTGGACCAAGTCGAGTGGTTGGCTTCCAGAGGATTTCGAGTCACGATCTTGGCTGCTTTTGATGCCAATGGAGGCGACTGGGAAAAGCGGGTTGCGATCGTGCGGTACTTGTTGCAAGAGGACCATGGAAACACGGCACAAGTGGTCGCGTCTGCACTGCAACAAGGGGCTTAAGTCGGAGATCTCGTTTTTGCGGTGGCTGATGCCATTTCATGTGGTTCAGAAGGACGTTGGAACGGGTGACACTGCTTTGCAGTTGGTTCTGGCCGTAGCGCCGGTGCTAGGTAGTGTGATGTAGTAATTCATAACGAGACAACAAGAACAACTTAACTTCGAGCATCAACCTTTGATATGCTTCAACAGTTCAAGTTCAGGGCCCTCATCCTTCGTGTTCTTCTCCGCTATTGTCTCGACCAAGTCTTCGGAGTTATAGCCAAGAGAATTGAATCAAGCATACCTGACGACGTCCATAATGACACGGGTTTCTTCATTGAATAGCTTTCCGTGTCATCTTTCACGACTTCTATCAAGTAACGGTTGAAGTTCCTAGCTGGGATCGATGTGTACAGCATCACCACCACAGCACAGCGCGATCAGCTTACATTTAGGGTAGTGTTGGCTTCCATTTACTTCTGCTAGCTAAGCGTTCTATGCTTGAGCGCGGCGCTCGTTCCAGAACTTCTTGTACGCGCGGTACAGCAGGTAGTCAGAGTCGTATTTCAGCTGATCTCTCGACGTGCTCGCTTTCTTCGCCGCGATTCCCAGCTCCGCCTTCATCGTTTCTGGCGTCCATTTCCTCGCCGCGATCGTCTTGAGCAGCTCGTCGTTCTGGCCGTTTAAGTATTTCGCCGCACCAGGGACACCAGGCAAGTCTTCGGCCACCTTGTCAAGTGTTTTGAACGATGCACGGCTGATCAGATCCTGAATGTTTCTTTCTTCGCCTTCAGTATCATCGTCTGAGTCGTATTCAGATCCAGCTTCTCCATCCTTGATTATGTTCGTGGTTCTCAGGAATCTGTCCCTGCCATTGGTAACCGACAACGAGTCCACTGAGTTCTTTGTCGAGATGGGGGCATGACCCCTATCAGAGACAGCGAAAACAACATCGACTCTTGACAGAAGGACAGTGGTAGCAGCAATTAGGTAGAAGCATACACGCATGATTGGTGGTAGACTGGGATGAAAAGCGCTTGGGGAGTTGACAGCAAATTGTAAAGTGTTAACGATAGCAAACAGCAAGAACTGGCAAGCCAAAGACTGCAGCGATAGCTGATTAATAGGTTTCGTGAGGTGCCGATCTAAGGGTGGTACATGGATCAGCTATTGAGTACCTAAGGACTCATAAAGACCACACACAAAAATCGAGCAACGTACTTAGTTTGAGCCAGCACAGTGAAGCGTCTTAGCATATACGTTTTTATGTATAGAAAGGCGTCATACTGCGACAGGCGATCACATGCATTGCAATCGTGAGGCTGAAATTGCTTTGGAATGTCACATCAAAGTCCGTAATTTCAAAATATCGTAATCTGCATCAAAGTACGTAGTATCTCTGGCGCGTAATCCTTACTTCGGACGAACTTAGCAGAGGATAGATGATGGAGACCTGAACGCGACATTGGGGATATTTCTCTACAGAACTGCAATGACAGACTGCTTGAGGATACTCTCCAATGAGCGCCGTAAATTTAAACGTTTGCATATAAACCAACCTTGATAAAGCTGATAATGCGATCTCTTCGCGAACCGACTAAGGTAGTATGTTGTGACAACCACTGCTCTCGCCACTTGGCAGCAGAACTGCTCCATTTTTGTACGTGTGCTGCACATATATTTTCTTCGTTCCGACATTTACGACAACGAGACAGACCCAAACTTAGTTAGCTTCATGCTGTTGGCGGAAGAGTTATCGAGATATATAGGTCTGAGACGAACGATTGTCAATTCAAGCGGGCTCCTTCATTGATTTCATATTTTGTTATCTCTGCTAGAACGCTATTTCGTTTTAGCTGCTCTTGGTAAGGTGGTCATACATATTCTAGGGCAACATATGACGAGACATTGCAATCAAAACTTTGCCGTCGGATTTTCGACTTGGTAGATTCCACAATTGGATGGTCTAAAGCATATTTTTTACTTATCATAAAAAGGTACGTAAGATCAATGGCTAATAATTTGTACTTAGACGAAAAATCCTGATGTTCGCTGTTGCCATTTCTCTGAGGGTGATGGCAAGCATAACACTAGTTGTGCTACGTAGCATGATAGTGCGGGAATATGTGGGTTGTCGTTTTCCCAAAGACATGTATGACCCTTCTGCTGCTTGCTAGGAGCGTCGATGTATGCTCGCAACTATGTCAAAGTATAGAGCATGACACATGCAGTGCCGGTGCATTTGTGGTGTCCTGTCTGACACTTCTCATGATCGTTGCAGTCGGATGCGCTTGTAGGAGCTCACAAATATTAAGCAAAATTATTGTCTGACAACTGCAGTAAAATATCGCACATAGAATCTCGAGATGAGGAATGGAACATTCTGTTGTTAATCGTACGGGCTCAACCAGGCGAATGGATTGCAAGAGCTTGTTGTGGGATGGCAACACCAGCACAGCCGGTGAGGCCTCGCCTGGCCAATCTCTCTTCCGAGTATGCGTACGGGCTTGTCTAAGTTAAGAGAGCTCAGCTCTCAGAACCCTTTGACTCACACTCACTTCTCCATTTGCCTTCCGAGCAGCACCCCAGAGCAACTACCCCGTATCGACTACTCCCGTACCAGAACAAGCATGCGTTTGCACTACTTTCTCCTCGTCACCACGGCCGCTCTGCTCGCCAGGACCGACGTCGTCACAGTCAGCACTCATACCAAGCTCTCATCGACGCTTTCGACTGATTCCGTCTCTGCTACTCGCCAACTGACTGGCGTCTTGAATGAGGGCAAAGCCGAAAGATCTCTACGAACTGTGAGTACGGTGTCTTGCGAATGAAGCTTGGTAGTGAAGTGAGTAGTTGAATGGAAATCCGAAAGTGAATTAGAATGAGTTAGATCAATCTGTCTTACTTGTCTTCTCCTACATATGCAATGATCCTTGTATCTTGGACCAGTTCTGTTAATCTTGAGGAATGTATACTCAATGATAGACGATGGGACGGAAACCATTTTTTTGGGACGGAAACCGTACCGACTTCAATGCATTTGTCCAATCATATTCCAATATTCACCAATGATCAACCAAATCACATAACGCGCACGTGCCTCTTCGCCAATCAAGCGTATCCGCCACGCGCCAAGCACGCGCCGACGGCAAGTATCCAGGCACAAGACTACGAAATGCAATCTCAACACCCCCACTCAATTTGAAGTCTCTGCAGCAATGTCCATCACGTTGCAGCGCTCCAAAAGATAGCGGAGAGTCTTCGACGATAGTCCCTTGGTCAGGAAATCAGCGAGTTGTTGCTTCGACTCGATGTACTTCAGATCCACCTCACCACATGCCAACTTCTCACGGATGAAGTGGTAGCGAATGTCGATGTGCTTGGTGCGCGCTTGATAACCGACGTTCTTCGCCAACGCCATTGCGCCTTGATTGTCCTCGTAGATCACCGTAGTGTCGATTTGATCATCACCAATGTCCTTGAGTAGAAGTCGCATCCACACGCACTCCTTAACGCAGTCACTCAGGGCCATGTACTCGGCCTCGGTCGAACTCAACCCGACCGCCTTCTGAAACGTAGATCGCCAAACCACTGGAGCACCACACATCATGAGCAGCATGCCACTGACCGAGCGCCTGTCGTCACGGTTGCCAGCCCAGTCGGCATCGGGGTACGCCGTGACATGAGCCTCCAGCTTGCCGTCGTAGACGATCCCAACGTCCTTAGTCTTCAACAGGTACTTGACAACCTTGATGCCAGCATCCCAGTGCTTCTGGCCGGGGTTTTCGAGGAACCGGCTCAACTTCGCAACAGCCACCGAGATGTCGGGTCTTGTTCCGCATGCGAGGTACATCAAGCTGCCAATAAGTGAGCGGTAAGGCTTCAACTTCATCTTGGCCTTGTCATCAGCAGTGATGGCTTCATCTTCCTGGATCAGCTGACAGCTTGGATCCAGTGGCACCAGGCTTGGGTATGCGTTCTCTTGACCAAAGCGCTTGATGATCGACTCCGTGTACACCCGTTGACCGATACTCAGTAGCTTGTTGTCCATGTCGTAGTCGACCTCGATGCCTAAGATGAAACGAGCTTCACCCAAATCCTTGATCTTGAACTTGCTCGCGATGTCATCCTTGACAACAGCAATGGTACCTGAATCTTGGGATGCAATCAGCATGTCGTCAACGTAGAGACACACCACACACTTGTCAGCACCTTGGCCTCTAATGTAGACGCATGGATCAGCATCAGCAGCCTTGAATCCAAGGCTCTTAAGATGAACGTCGATGGTCTCGTTCCAAACCCGAGATGCCTGTTTGAGTCCATACAAGCACTTCTGTAGCTTACACACGAGCTGGCCATCCTCATCTTTGACTGTCAGTCCTTCTGGCAGGTCCATGTAGATGTCTTCGTCAAGTTCGCCGTGCAAGAAAGCTGTGTCGACGTCGCACTGCTCGACGAACACCCCTTGCTCACAGAACTTTGCAAGATTGGTCCTCAGCGAGTTTAAACTGACCACCGGCGAGTAGGTCTCTTCATAGTCGATACCATGTCGTTGCGAGTAGCCTTTGCCACGAGTCGAGCCTTGTACCTGATGACACGTCCTGTTTCGTCACGCTTGAGAGCGAACACCCAACGACAACCAATTGAACGTTGATTCCCCGGCTTGAGTACCAACGTCCACGTCTCGTTCGCCATAAGTGACTTGAGCTCACTCGAGATGGCCTTCTTCCAGTTGTCGTTGTCGTCGCCCGTTGTCGCCTCTGTGTAGGTCTTCGGTACCTCCGTTGCGGCCATCGCTTGGCCGTCCATGATTGCCAGCTGGTTGCCATTTGACTTGACTCGATCTTGAGTTAGCTTCAAGCGCTTGGTACCGAACGACGCTGGCGCATCAATAATTTGTTTCTTCCTCGCACCAGCCTCCTCTGGGTCCTCAGTTTCCTCGATACGCCGAGCTCGCGAACGTGTAATCATGTGGTGTGACGGGACGTATGGAGCCATAGACTGGTCAACTTCAACTTGACGTTGAAGTTGGATAACGTCATCGCGATCGTTGAAGATGGTGACGTCCTGCGTGGGGTAACCAACTGATATTGAAGGCGCTGTGGTAGCTTCATCATCATCGTCCAGCTTCAGATTTGCCATGATGTCGCTTGTTGAAGTTGTCTCCATAAACTTCACTGTACGCACAATGTGCACTCGTCCGGTAGCCACGTCAACGACTCGGTATCCCTTGACACCGTCCTCGTAGCCCATGAAGCGACACTTGAACGCCTTCGGATCAAGTTTCCGACGCTTTTCGTCCGCGATATGCGCGTACCCAAGTGCGCCGAACACCTTCACATTCTTGAGTTGGGGCTTGGATCGTGAAATCATCTCGTATGGTGTCCTCACGGTAACCGAGTTAGGGGTCCGGTTGATGATCCACGCCGCCGTGTTCACAGCTTCTGCCCACCATTTCTTGTCGATACCCTCATGGTAGAGCATGCACTGAGCCATTTCCACGAGGCTTCGGTTCATCCGCTCAGCCAACCCGTTTTGCTGAGGCGTGTAGGGCATCGTTCTCTCGTGCTTGATGCCCGCACTGTTCAAGTACTCCTTGAACTGTCGACCGGTGTACTCACCGCCATTGTCGGAACGCAGCCGCTTAATCTTCGAACCCGTTGCGTTCTCGATCCCTGACTTGTTAGTCTTGAACTTCTCCAGTACTTCTGACTTGTTCTTCAGGAAGTACACCGTGACGTGACGCGAGTAGTCATCAATGAACGTCACTGCGTACGTGCAGCCACCTGGGGTTTTGGTCTGCATCGGTCCCATCACGTCCGTGTGGACCAGGTCAAGGACTCCGGCTCTGTTGATCACCTTCTCCAGTTTGCGTGGGAAGTCGTCAGCTTTCATCTTCCCCGGCACATACCGCATTCGTGTCGGCGCCGTCAGCGATGCGCGGGAGGCCATCCGCCATCGTGAGAAGTTGCTGGTAGCGCTTGTAAGGGATATGCCCCAACCGGGCATGCACCACAGCCCACGGCTCGGAGCGAGTTGTCGCGGCCCGACATTCCTCATCCCCCACTGTCTTCAACTTGTAGATGTTTCCGTAGCGCTTAGCCTCCATGACGGTCGCACCGTCGAAGTGGAAGACACACTTGTCCTTGCTGAACCTTTCTTCCACGTTCTTTTCGGCTAGCTTCGAGACCGAGATAAGGCTGCCTTCAACATCCGGGATGTACAACACATCCGACAACGTGATGGTCGTCCCATCCCATAGCTTGATACCGACGGTGCCAACCGCAACTGCGTCGATCTTCGTGCCGTCCGCGATAACGATGCGGACCGGCGTCTTCAGTTCCTTCAAGGACACGAACTTGTCCCGGACACTGGTCATGTGCTAGCTTGCACCGGAGTCGACGAGCCATTCGGACTTAGCCATCGCCGTTGCAGCCGCGAACGCAAAGCTTGAACCTTGCTCTTCTTGGGCACGCTGACCGCGTCCCTCGTCGGCTTTCTTCTTGCGGCAGTCGACCTCGCGGTGACCCACCTTCTTGCAGTAGTAGCACTTGCCGTTGAACTTGGGCTTAGCACATATCTTCCTGTTCATCGTGAACGCCCGTGCTTGAGTCGACGACGCTCCATCCGAGGTCTTGACACCTGAGAGCGCTTCGATTGCATGCGGCAAGCTCAGGTTGGGCGTGTTCTCGAGTACGCTGCACACCAGCCGATACTCGTCCGTCAGACTGCCTAGCAGCAACACAATCTGACGTGTCTCGTCGAGGGGCTCACCGATAGCCTCCATCTTCATGTCGAGCTCCTTGAACTTGTCGACGTGCTCCGCGAAGCGCGTGCCAGCTTCCATCTTGAAGTTGTGCAGCTTCTTGGTGACAAGCAGTCGATCCTTCAACGTGCTGTGGTTGAAGTGGTCTTGTAGCATGTACCAGGCTTCCGCAGCCGTTTGCGCTCCACGCATGTAGACTTGGTAGGTGATGCTGACATCTCCAGCTATCACTCCAAGGGCCTTCAGATCGTTGGTCTTCCATTCCAACGTGGAGCGGTCACTGTGGTGATCGAACTCTGGCATTACCAGGTGAGCGATCAACCCCTTGCGGGACAACTTCATCTGCATGTTGAACTCCCAGTGGAGTAGTTGTCTTCCACGAGTTTGTCGATGTCAGCGAAGCTTGGGCTCATAACCTCTTGCGAATGTGAATGAAGCTTGGTAGTGAAGTGAGTAGTTGAATGGAAATCCGAAAGTGAATTAGAATGAGTTAGATCAATCTGTCTTACTTGTCTTCTCCTACATATGCAATGATCCTTGGAGGACTCGTAAACGCTTTTGGACTCGGTAAACGGTAAATATCGGTAAAATACCGGTAATTGATGATGGGAAGAGCAACGATCCAACAACTTCAACCCCTCGTCCAATCATATTCCAGTATTCCCCAATGATCAACCAATCACATAACGCGCACGTGCCTCTTCGCCAATCAAGTAGATATGCCACGCGCAATGCACGCGCCGACGGCAAGTACCCAGGCACGAGACTACGAAATGTATCCTCAACACACTCATCACACAACGCGGTATAATTCAAGGAAAAATCGAGAAGAGGAACGTGTTATGCAGCACATAAAAATTAATGTATCGTGGAAGAATTCCTGCCCACGCTACTTCTGTCCAAGTTGCACGATCAATCATGGTGGATGCTTCAGCTTTAAGGGAGAAATCGGTACCGTTACACTGGTCACCACGAAGTCGAAATCTTGTAAAAAGAGACGGCAAAGTTGGCTGGATTTAATTACAATGTTCCATCCTATGATGTCCTCGAATGTGTTTGATCCTCTCACAAAAACGTCTAAGCCTCCTTTCATCATGTGGGTTTAATGGCCCATGTCTTTACGGTAGACCACGAACCTGTCGTAGATGTCCCGGTACTTCGCGTTCTTGGCCTTGTCTAGCCTCAACCTGGTCCAGATATCCGACGGAGAGTACATGCCAAGCCATTTCGGGAAAGTCTCGTACATGGTCTTTTGGTTCGAAAGCTGGGACTTCTCGAGCGCAGTAAACTTAGGGAGTTTGCTCCTCTCCTCCTTCTCATAGTCGGCAATCTCGTTTCCGTATTCGTCATCGTCATCCACCGTCTTGTGAGCACGCAAGAATCGGTTCTCGCTCTCGTCATTGACGCCCGCTGCTGCCTTCGCGAGGTTTGACTGGTCAGAGGCTGTAGCCGCCAACGATGGGTGACTACCGACGAGGAGGGCGGCCGCAGTCATCAACAGGACGTAGTACGCACGCATAGCTTAGTTGGACAAGTGAGGAAGTTCTACTTGAGTGCTGTGGAGAGAATTGTAGAATGATATTTTCAGAGGTCAGCAAGACCCCTCCAGCAAAACAAACTACTGTACCTGCTTTCTCCGTCGTAGTTTCGCTTATAATCCTGTATTTTCTCAACGTCTCAACACTGCAAAACCAAGCGAGTTAGGGTCTGTCTCGTTGTCGTAGATGTCAGTTGGTTTCTATGTAAACGCTCATATTCACGGCTTTCTATTGGAAAGCATCTCCAACCGATCGGTCATTTATTAGAAGAAAAAAGTTATCCCAAGATCAATGGCGCACATAGGTACTGTAATATCCAAGCCCCCAATGATCAGGTTGCGAAATGACAGCAACGCACATCAACTATCAATAAGTTCGTACTACTGTATCAGTCAATGATACTACCGACATTTACCTGTCATAAAGTCACCTCCGGATAGGGTAATTTTGATGAAGAGGGCTCACAGATTTCAATGTGAATGCAAATTCACGGATTCTGCCTCGTTGCAGCGCAAATATCTCTCAACAAGTATACATACTTTTTCATACGAGAAAAATTCGTCAGATCGTTGCTGCAAACCATGTCCAATCGCCTTTGACAGATACGCTGCACTAGATGCCATTCGCCACTTTGGCGTCGCTGGTTCATGGTCTTTATGGGATCATACGTACTCTATATCCGATCCATACACCAGCAGTACGATACGAAGTGAGATCTGCAGCCTCACGAGGCTTAAGCTATCGCTTCAGTCTCTGGCTCGTATACTATTGTAAACATTGTTTCTGAACGGTGTTCGTAAACAGGTTTTGTAAACAGCTGTGACCAGCGTTCGTAAACAGTGTTTGTAAACAGTGTTGTAGTGGCCTACAACAGCTGTGCTGTATAAACAATATCGGCAACGGACGCACGTCTGGCTTGTCTGTGCGTAGGCGAAGCTGGGAATGGCAGGGGAAGTTGTGAACGCGCCGAAAGATCTTCTGAAGTACGATGCGGACTACGTGCTGTACAAGAAGTTCTGGAATGAAGTCGCGCTCAAGCCTAGAACGTTTAGCTAGCAGAAGTAGATGGCTACACATAAACGTAGGCTGATCTAGTTGTGCTGTGGTGGCTATGCCGTACAAACATAGGAACTTGGACCGTTACTTGACAGAAGTCGTGAAAGGATGACACGGAAATGAAAGAAAGCATGGCATTACAGACATCAAATGTGTTCAATTCAATTTTCTTGGCGATTATTCCGAAGTCTTGGTCAAGACAGTCGCGGAAAAGAACACGAAGGGTGAGAGCACTGGACTTAGACAATTGGAGTGAATCGAAGGTTGGATGCTCGAATCCAAAACCGTCAGCTATCAGCGAAAACAAGAACGAACTGGTCGAGTTGGTGCTATCGTCTGCTCTCTTTATGAAGAAGATTCCTACGACGTTTACTCACGCAACGATTTGTTACCGATGACGAACGGTAACAAATCGTTGCGTGAGTAAACGTTTGGTCAAGTGATTTCGACCATGTCGCATAGATTTGCTACCACACAATTCGATCAAGGCAACCGGGTAATTTCTTCTGAGAGGTTCTCAAAATACTGTAGAGATGTTTTACGATGCATTTTCGTCATGTAGTACGCAAAATTTAGGTTTGCTCGTACGACTAACCTTTAATCACTACGTGACGATGCCCGATCTTGCACTTGTCGATCTACCACATCCATCTCGTCCGATCACAACGCAATCTAGCGTATACTAACACGAAGTACACGTTTTACTGATACGTTGCAGTACAGTAGATTTGTGTCCATCGCACTCGGTGGTTGGCTCGTGCCTTCTGTGAATCACTTGTGATAAATATCCGGTCTCTACGCCAGCAGTTTAGATAGAAATTGCGATCTGCAGATGAAGACTGACCTACGAGCTGTTGTTTCAGACCAAAACCAATGCAAGATTATTTCGCTCTGCTGCGCTACTATCCACTCGTATATCGCAATTTGCTGTCACGAGATTGATGAGAACTCTCGTGAGCAGATCATCAAGAAGTGCAACAAGTGGATGGTTAGCAACGAGAAGCAATACCGTTGAGTCCAAAGGGCAACTTCAACATGGCAAAGGGTGTTTAACAAGTAAGTAGGAATGCATGTAACGGATAGTAAGGCTCGAAGCAGAATAGTGGGTGAGCAAGTGAGCTCATTCTGGAATCTAAAGAATAAAGTCGACTGCTGCTCTGGCCAAGCAGACGTGGGCTAAGGCGTTTGGTGACCTCGAAGCATATTCTCGGGCACCTTAACCACAAGTACCAAGTGCTTTCAAGACGTGATCTCGGGCATGTAGATACACAAAGCAACACAATCCAGACTTCCTCTGCCTAGTGCTACCAACTCCAACTTCCAGCTCACACGTGAGCAGGAAGATTGCGACATAGTAGAACTTGGTATCGATGCAAGAGCGAAACACCGCGAGGCGGATGTTGAGAAGCGACACCGCTCCCGTGAGGCAACAGCTGGATGGCAATCGCCACAGCGCTGAAAGTCAAAGAATCGACCGCCTCGAGACAAGGCTGGACGACATGCACGACGATGTTAGGGCTTTTAGTAGGAACATCAACGCAACAATTAATAACATGGGTATAGACCTTCGCTCTGATATTGCAGCTTTGAATGAGACGGTCGCAAATCTCGTTCAAGGCATGACGAATCTGTCACAAGGGCTTCATCAAGCACAACAGACCGCTGAAGACGCACACCGTTTGGCTCGCGACACTCACACTCGTGGTTTTTGGAACCCGACGTCGACGACACCGACCTCTGCAGCACCTCAAGCAACACCGACCTTGGAACAACGAAGTGCAGCTGGGTCTGGAGAAGCGAATACTGCCAGCTCTGGTGTTGGAGGTCCTCGAGGACTAATGTTGCGGAAAATGGATGTGAAGCCGCCAGTTTTCGTCGGCGAAATCGATGGTGTAAAGTTGAACAGCTTCGTGTTCCAGTTTGAGTCGTATTTTCGGCAAAAGGGGTATGATTTGCTCCTGCATGATGATTTGGTAGCCATGGAGCTCAATCAGTGCGTGCAGAAGAATGCCCTAGTCTGGTACGAGCGCTATATGACTGACGGAGATTCGGATAAACGCTGGAGTGCGATGAAGTTAGCAATGATGATTGAGTTCATGGAGCCAAACTTTCAGGAAAGATCAGAAATCGCTTGCTGACAATTAAACAAACAGGTGGATACACCGGTTATGTGGGGAAGTTTCGAGAGCTAAATCGCATCGTGCAGGTCGATCCACTAACAGCGATGAACTTGTTTTTGAATGGTTTGTCCGATGTCACGATGAAACGTGAAATACTTCGGAAGAAACCAAGGGACTTAAATACAGCAATTCAAGAAGGTTTTCTTGAATGGGAGTTGAAAGAAAAGACAACGACCAACAAGTCCAACGACAGCAAACAAAAAGCAAAGGTGGAGGTGGAAAATTCTCACCTACACCGCCGGTGAGCCAGGCACCGCCAGCAGTCCGCAGATCCGGCAATGGAGGACGAGGAGGCAATACTCCCCGAAATCTGACAAGAACTGCGGATATTGTGGGCGTGGGCCTCATCGAGTGGAGGATTGCTGGTTCAAGCATCCTGAAAAGCGCCCCAACAACAAAAACAGCAACATGAATAAGATTTTCGCGATGCTGGAGCATATGGCGATGGCGGAGAATCACTCCCATGGTGAATCTGAGCAGTTAAACGAGTAAGTCCGCTCAATATTGAGCGATTGAGCGGACATACACGAAAGCTCAGCCGACTAAAGGGTGAAAGTGAGATCTGCTTTGACATGCAGAGGTCCATACCGGTAAATCCAGCTATGCAGAAACCTGTATGTAATGCAAAGCAGAAAATTAATCAGAAAAAGAATTTACATCTTCAACAACCAAAAGTCAAGAAAACCCAATTGACGATGCTCATGGCAGTGAAGAACAAAGTGGAGAAGGTGGCGTTTTTCGATAACGGTGGTTCCTCGACAGAGTTAGGTGGTCATAAACACTTGACTCGGGACTACTACTGCTTGTTACATGTTAACAGCACCGTGCAGACTACACGAAATGATTTGATCGTTACGAACTCGAATTTCATCGATAGCGGGGCTACTATCAATGCGGTAAGTCCTGAGTTCTGCCAGCGAGTTGGATTGGAGAGTAAGATCGAAGACCACGGTGAAGAGATGCCGATTACGTTGGCGAACAAGCAAGAGATGAATGTACCGAAGCGAACAGTGAGATTGACAGTGTATATTGATGAATTCCCAGCTTATGTCGATGATTTTCTGGTACTTTCAGTGCCTGAAGAGCAAGATATATTGCTTGGCATGCCTTGGTTGAAGGCTGCCAACCCGAATATCGACTGGATTGAGAATACTGTGAAGCCTCGACCAGTTTTGGCGGCTGACGTCGGTAGCAAACAATCGAAGTCAACCAAGAAGAAAACCGTCAAACCCAGGACAACGACGATTCCCACTGAGCCTGCATTGCAAATCGGTGGGCAACGTTTTTCAGTCCGTGGGAATACAAACCGCTCGTGCAGGAGTAACTTCCAAGAGGGATATTTCTCGGTAAAGAGTGGTGAAACGAAGTTCATTACAAGCAAGCAGTTCAAGCGATTACTGCGCAAGCCGCAAGACCTTGATTGCGTGTTTGTGATTCGACCCGCGACCGAAAAGGAACAGTCTGGTGACAACAAACCACTCACTGAGGTCGAAGACTATTGTGACCAGCCTGTGTACCCGGTTTTAAAACGACATAAAGCCGTATTCCGACAAAAGTTGCCGCGTAAATTGCCACCGGAAAGCCATGGTATTCACCAAATGGAAGTGAATACCAAGCAACCGATTTTCAGGCGACAGTGGCGCCAGTCTCCCGCTCAAGAACAGGAAATTCGGGCTTGGGTTGAGGAGATGTTACGCGCAGGATTGATTCGTCCATCATCTTCTCCACACGGGGCACCCACATTCTGTGTGAAGAAACCCGTAGGTTGGAGAATCGTGCACGACTACCGGGCGATGAACAATCACACCGTGCGCAGGACGCTACCTATGCCTAGGAAGGATATTATCTTCGAGAAAATGCAGGGTGCATACTGGTACAGCTGCATGGACTTGCTAAGTGGCTATTACCAATTTCGAATGCGTGATGCAGACATTCAGTACACGGCATTTCAAACTGCTGATGGCTCATTTGAGTACCTTGTGATCCCAATGGGATTATCCAACGCACCAGCTACCTTCAACGATGGAATTCGCAAGCTGTTGAAAGATTTGGCTGGTTTCTGCCTCTCGTATTTTGACGACATCTACGTGTTTACGCGTGGGAACGATCTCGACTCTCATCTCGCTGCACTGGATCGCGTTCTAAGTCGACTAGAGGAGAACAAGTTTTATGTGAAATTGAGCAAGTGTGTCTTTTGTTCGGCTGAGATTCCTTGTCTAGGGGATTATGTTGGCCGCAATGGCGTAAGAATTGATCCAAAAAGGTTGCAGTACTACAGAATTGGCCTCTACCAAAGACTAAGAGTGAGTTGCAATCGTTTTTGGGGACTGCCACATACGTGCAACGTTTCTGTGATGGATTTGCTCATGATGCTGGACCCCTTTTCGAGATGCTGAAGGTGAAAGACGTCACAAAGTCCAAAGCAAGGTTGGAGTGGATGCCCGAGCAAGTGCAGCACTTCGAAAAGCTGAAGCAGCGAATATCTGTCACGCCTGTCCTTGCCGTCGCTGATTTCAGTAAGTCGTTCTACCTGAGGATGGACGCTAGTGATTTTGCGATTGGTGGTGTGTTGTTTCAGATGGAAGAACACAATGGAAAGCTGGTGGAGCGTCCTGTAGCATTTCAGGGGCGCAAATACAAAGGTGCAGAGAATAATTACTCCATTCGAGAGAAGGAATTGCTCGCGATTTTGTTCGGTCTTCGCGTTTGGCGAGTCTATTTGCTTGACAAACCTTTTGTCGTAGAGACCGACCACAAGTCGCTCGAGAGTGTGTTTGCCCAGAAGAGTATATCGCGGCGAATAGCACGTTGGTATGACGAACTAAGTGAATATCCACTGAGATTCAAGTATATACCGGGAGCTACCAACACGGTGGCAGACGGCATATCACGACGCCCCGATTTTCGCGAAGGAGAGTCGTTGGAGCAAGTGATTACAGCTAGTGTCATTAGGAAACGAGTGCGAAGGGGCCTCACCTCGATTGTAGAGGAGGCTATTTCTCGGTACGACGAAGACCATCAGACGGTTGCAATTAAGCAAGCGCTGCAAGGAAATGCAGCAAAGGCTGCGCCTCGGATTCGGCAGCTTCAGCGTTACACGCTGGATGGTGACAAGTTGCTATATACCGGTCCTAATGACGAGGCTCCTAGACTTGTTCTACCGGTTGTTGACGAATTGATAAATGGAGTTTTGTTCGAATTCCATGACGTTGAGTGCTATGGCCATCCTGGCGTCGAACGAACGCTTCGTCTCGTCGAGCAGCGATACTATTGGAGGCACATGCTGAGGAGCGTACGAGCTTACGTGAGGTCATGCGAGATGTGTCAGCGGACTAAAGCTAGGAACACTAAACCTCCCGGTCTACTCCAGAGCCAACCAATACCCCGTGGGCGATGGACACATGTGGCGATGGACTTCATTGTTGCGTTGCCGCTGACCAGTTCGGAGGAAGACTCGGTGCTCGTGGTGATTGACCAGTTGACCAAGCGTGCGCATTTTGTGGCTTGCAAAAGCACGGCTACTGCAAAAGCAGTAGCTGAGCTCTACCGCGACCACATTTTCGTTCAGCATGGAGTTCCCAGGGAGATTCTATCGGACCGTGACCCGAAATTTACGGCTACGGTCTGGCAGACATTATGTGGAATGTTGGGGACTCGGCAAAAACTGACCAGCGCTTTTCGACAACAAGCAAATGGAGTAACTGAGCGTGTTAATCAAACTATTGAAAACTACTTGCGAGCTTTTACGAATGGCGCATCAACAGACTGGGACAATTACCTCTCACTCGCAGAGTTTGCTTATAATTCGAGGTTTCAACAGTCAATTGGTATGGCTCCATTTGAAGCCGACCTGGGCTACCTGCCATCGACTCCGGCAACACTGCTAAGTCCACCGCAAGCGACAGGTGCTGAGCGCCACCGGCAATCTACGGGGAAGACGTTCCTCGAGCTGCAGGCCGACCGGCTTGCTACTGTTCGTCGCGAGCTGCAGCAAGCCTCTGATCGCATGAGCACCTACTACAACGAAAATCGACCGATGCAAAGCTTTGAGGTCGGGGAGGAAGTGCTGCTTTCAACAGAAAATTTGGCAAATTACCATGCGGGGACGAGTAAAGCAAAGTTAGGGGCACGGTGGATTGGGCCGTATGCTGTGTTGAGCAGACTCGGCCACGACTACTACGAAATTAAGCTACCAAAAGGAGTGAAGTTTCATCCTGTGTTCCACACAAGCTACCTGAAACCATACGTCCGCAGTGGAAACAGAGAACAGAGGACATTCAAAGTGCTATTATCTGATAACACTGAGGGCGAGTTAGTGGAAGACGTTGAGGACTACAAGAGTGTGCGGGGCAAGCCCATGTACAAGATCAAGTGGATTGGTCAAGCTCGAAGCACCTGGGAACCTCTCGAAAACTTGAAATATGTAGGCGACCTGATCAATCGCTTTCATCAACGCAAGAAATCGAGGAGGGGCTCTTCTTAGGAGACGGCATGTCACGAGATTGATGAGAACTCTCGTGAGCAGATCATCAAGAAGTGCAACAAGTGGATGGTTAGCAACGAGAAGCAATACCGTTGAGTCCAAAGGGCAACTTCAACATGGCAAAGGGTGTTTAACAAGTAAGTAGGAATGCATGTAACGGATAGTAAGGCTCGAAGCAGAATAGTGGGTGAGCAAGTGAGCTCATTCTGGAATCTAAAGAATAAAGTCGACTGCTGCTCTGGCCAAGCAGACGTGGGCTAAGGCGTTTGGTGACCTCGAAGCATATTCTCGGGCACCTTAACCACAAGTACCAAGTGCTTTCAAGACGTGATCTCGGGCATTTAGATACACAAAGCAACACAACCCAGACTTCCTCTGCCTAGTGCTACCAACTCCAACTTCCAGCTCACACGTGAGCAGGAAGATTGCAACATTTGCTGTCGAGCCCTCAAGCGCCTCCCCCATCACTTTATTGCCATCCATGCGTGTTCGCTGCCGCGACTGTCCTCTTGGCGGGTATTGACTCTGCCTCTGCTGCCCCTACTGGGGAGATGCTGCTCTCTCGACGAAGACCTCAGTGGATTCAATCTCTGTATTCAATGGCAAGAGCGGTGGCAAGCGATTTTGAGACCCACGGATGCGGTGAAGGATGAGGACAACGAATCGGAATACGACTCCGACGACGACACCGAAGACGAAGAAAGAGGCATTCAGGATCTGATCAGGCGTGTGTCATACAACACGCTCGACGATGTCGCTGGAGACTTGACTGGTGTCCCTGGTGCGGCGAAATACTTAAACGGCCAGAACGACGAGCTGCTCAAGGCGATTGCGGCGAGGAAATGGACGCCAGAAACGATGAAGGCGGAGCTGGGAATCGCGGCGAAGAAAGCGAGCACGTCGAAAGATCAGCTGAAGTACGACCCGGACTACCTGCTGTACCGCGCGTACAAGAAGTTCTGGGATGATCGCCGCGCTCAAGCCTAGAACGCTTAGCTAGCAAAGTGATGGAGGCTGCACTACGCATAAAAATGTAAGCTGATCTTGCTGTGCTGTGGTGGCTATGCCGTACACACATCCGTCTCAGCTAGGAATTTCGACCGTTACTTGGTAGAAGGTGTGAAGGATGGCATGGAAAACAGTTCAATGAAGAAAAGTGCCATTATTATACACAACGTCAAGAGTAGCAACGTGGTTACATGTGTTGGGTTTGAAGCGTTAGAGCAGCACCAGCGGCAAGATGACGGCGATCAGGTCTGGATGACAGGCGATGGACATGATGGAGTCGCAAGATGACGGACGACCATCGTCGCTGAGTTACAAGATGAAGGCGAAAGACGACTGTTGACGAAGGTCGTATCACAGAGCTTGCGAGTCATTGGTGAGTCTAAGATTGAGAGAATCGCTTTGGCGCGGTAGAGCACAAGCAGAAGTGATTACCGAATAGCAGGGGCTGAGGTGTTACCGTCGGATGGCTCAGTGGAGGTGTAGTGTTGGCAGGGTGGAATTGCTCCAAAAGCGTCCCCATTATTGTAAAGAGATTGTCCGATTAGGTTCGTACTGGAGTTCACTTTTACTAGAAGAGGTACTGAGGATGTTGTCAATGGCCGTAGCGCCAGTGAGCAATGATACCACTCATTGTTGCGACCGTGTGCATTTTGCGGTTCGAGCTGACACACTACTTCCATGCACGCAGACCGACAACAATTCTAAAGGGGAGAAGATCAAGCTACACAGACATCGGATCATGGTTACAATTAAGTGGTAAAATAGTTTTTTTTTTAAGTACACTTTATAGATATTTTCGAGTGCCCATGTTGTGGTATGAATGGTACCAAACTGGACACCCAGTTCCCAAAGCTTGAATCGTTATCTTGAACTATAACGCGTTTTATGATGACTGGAGTTGCCATCACGAATACGTGCTACTGCGAGACTTTTATGTAGATCACGTTCTCCGTCTATCATCTCGAGAGGCGGCACCCATCGCTTCTGCTTACTGTGCTGTAATCCAGGAAACGTTAAGGCACGATTTCGAGAAAGCAGTTGGGGCTTAAGAGCCGTGTCCCTCACTTCGCTATTTCCTACAACCATCACAAGATCTCTCTCTCTCTCCCAGACAACACCATGCGTTTGTACTACACCATTCTGCTCGTGATTGCGGCTGCCTTGTTGGCAACAATGAATGCTGTCTCGGCTAAGGTACTCTCGCAGGTATCAGTTTTGTCCACGGTCGAGCATCCGCCCACCGCCACGCAACATGACGGACCCAAACGATTCCTGCGGTCTGTCGATGAGGATGAGGACGACGACGACGACGACGACAACAACAACGACTCCGATGAAGAAAGAGGTCTCGCTTTTGCGCGCTTCAAGATGAAGTTTAAGAAGTACACTGGCATATCGAAAGTGGAGAGGGCTTTTGAGAAGCGGCAGTTGAATAAGTGGCTGAAGGCGGATGTGAAACCTGACGCGATCTATAAGATGCTGAAGCTTGACAACGGTAACTTTTACAAGAGCCCGCAGAAGATGAAATGGTTCCGGTACAAAGCGCTATACAACAAGAAGCACGGAATCTCCAACCACTAGTTTTCCAATCATTAGATCTACGAAAATGGCTACTATTATGTGTTGGAGGTGTCGAAGACCATCAGCTATCGTTGAGGTCATGGGGTAGTAAACGCAAAAAAAAAAAAACACGTTTTTGCAAAGGCAGTTTTTATGCATTGTCGACTGCCCATATTACGGTCTGCTTGGTCGTTGTGAAATGGCTGCGCGCTAATTGTACGACACCAGATCAGAGTTGACAGTCGAACACACCACTAAATTGTAAGTATTCGAAGAGGCTTCACAAAATGTTAGGCCTGAAGGACAAGACGTCTATCTAGTCTTTTGAAATAGTTTATTTAAAAAGAATAGTATTGTATCACTACTTTAAAAACAAGCTACTGTTTTGAACCTATCTTAACAATAACTAGGCCCAATCAAATACGGTACCCATCCTACGTACCCAAAGGTTACTCTCCATTGTCGAAAGGTTACTCTCCATTGACGACTCGTCCAGCATGAACGCAACCGACCCGAGTGCCCAAAGCGTCCATGGCGTGAACCCGCAGACGCTGGTCGAGAAGATCATGCGCAACCGCATCTACGCCAGCATCTACTGGAAGGAGCAGTGCTTCGGTCTCACTGCCGAGACGCTCGTGGACAAGGCCGTGGAGCTGCAGGAGTTCGGGGGACGTTCGGGGGAACCAGCAGCCGACCCATTTTTTGTGTCTCGTGCTCAAAATGCTGCAATTACAACCTGAATTGGAGGTGGTCCAGCAATTCATCGCCAACGACGACTACAAATATGTGACAATTTTGGGGGCCGTGTATCTGCGACTTGTGGGCAAAGCGAAGGACGTGTATACGTTACTGGAACCTCTCTTGAGTGATTACCGCAAGATCCGTAAGCGGAACGTCATCGGCTGGGAGATCACTCACGTGGACGAGATCGCAGACGCGCTGCTGACTGAAGAGTACTACGTTGACTTGGCGTTGCCTCGCCTGGTGGAGAGAGAAGTGCTGGAGAGGAACGAGGGGTTGCCACCGAGACGGAGCGTGCTGGAGGACGAACTGGAAGCGGCGAGTGAGAGCAGCGACAGCAGCAGCGACAGTGGAGAGGACAAGGCGGAGTGACGCAATTGGTGCGGAATAGTACCCAAATGGATCGCTGCTGTTGTGGAAGAAGTGCTTTTGGAGCTTGTTTCGTTTGGACCGGAGGTTGCCATCGTCTACCCATTTATACTAAGTTTTTACTTCCGTCCTTCACGGCTGATGTTCGATGGATGATGCGATGCTCGAGCGTGTGCTGCTGCAATGCCTCGATCGCGTTCGATTCTACTGCGAGCACGCTGCTGATGTACAAAGGAGTCAGGTATCTTGTATCTTGTATCGCCTTGTGCTCAGCTGATGTCCAGTATTGCGAGTAGAGCATTGCGGTAATTGTCTGGGTTGACGTCGGGCGCTGATCACACTATCGACTCGATAGTATCGAGTGAAGGAGACGATTCGTAGAAGTTCGTGCTGTTGGTGAGTATGACGCCAACGCCGGTGTACAATGTTCCAATGGTTGTGCACGATCTCGCCGCTCAAATCTCGCTGTTTCGAATCGTGACTACGTGCTTCGAACTCGAAGCACTCCGAAGTTCGGAGTGACGAGCTGCGTGGGATGAAGTACATTTGGTGGGTCGCAACTCCATGATCAGCTGACGGCGACATGCATCTGAGGCCATCCCCGCCAAGAAGTATACAAAAGAGCACAAGCCTGATCATTTCGATGTGCCAGCCTGGTGTTGGGACTCGTACTGCGCTACTGTGGGTGTTGGCACTGTGGATACAAATGAGCTTTCTTGCAATGAGACTGCAAGACCTTGCTCCTCTCTGCAGCTTAGACTGCTGACTTCCCAAGTCGCTATTGTGCTGGACTGTTTGACGAGATTAAAATCGTGACTTCAATGATTGAAGTTCAAACCTTCAGTGCCAACACAGCGCTGCTCACTTCCCACGTTGGGAACGTCGACTACATCGTAGTGGACTCTCGATGGGAAGAGAGTTGCCGAATAAGGACGAGGGTGGATGTGCTACGGACAAGATATGTACTGGTGGTTAGTGTCGCGGGGATGACAGCGAAGTGCTGACCCTAGAATTGGATTTTGCGTGTTGCATGGATGAATGTGACTGCTGAAGCGACTGTGGCTGCAAGTGTAGTGGTATCGTGATATCTTTTTCGTCTGCAGGTGAAGTGGAAGAAGGTGGTATGGACCATAGTATGCCATAGTAACTATGGTAAGGGTGCTATCAAGCGAGATACGGACAAGCGTGATGGCGCATCCATTTTAGTCAACTGCACTGCAGCGCAGTTGACTAAAATGTCGTATGCAGAATCGATTTCTGATGCCACGTGTGACTTGCTCGTTAAAGCAGGGAATGCAAAGATTAATAACTCGTGCGGCACAACTTGTGCCTATGCATGCGTGCGTTTCCTCATGCTGCCATTTCATACAAACTTGGCTTTCGTGAAGCGAATCCCGTCGCGATGGGAGGCACAGGTTGCATTGTCACGAGGGGGATGAGAGTTGATGTGTAGGTGAGAGTGGGTCGATGACTGCTCTCAGCACATCCACGCATTCATACTCTAGAGGATCCATCTCAGCCACCTGTGGACGAATATCGTCACGACGTATCCAATACTGGCAGCTGCGAGAGGTGATGTTATACATAGTAGGGTTAATCGCTTTAATTTCGTGAATATCAGTGTATTGAAGCATGCGCAGTACTAACCGAAGTACCTCGGTAACAGACACATTCGACATGAACGCAGGTGTAGCGACGTCCAGTCGTTCCCTGCGTAGAGAGCAGAAGAGAGGTGGTTCATCAACGTCGGCTTGTGTGAAACCTGGCCGCGCGCCATGGTTTTCGCTGATCCAATCGGCAACGGCATGGTCATCGTGTCACCTGAACATGGCCGTGTCGTTAATCATGTCGTCGCCTGTGCAGCGAGATTTTTAGTACCACAACGGAGACCGGGAGATTCAGTGTAGAGAACTAGAAACGTAAGGAGTTCCAAGACATGTCTTCACGCATATACTGTACTCGCATTGCAACAGCATCCACAGTTTGGTATAATGTACTCGTGAGGTGTTTAGAGACGCAAGCGCTGTCTGTCACCCGTTTTTGTAGCTTCGGTCGCGGTAACCTGATCAGCGACCGCCTTGATTAATTCGCGCACTACAGTCAAACATGCCGGCGATTCTTGACATATTGCCGAGTCTTAAGGACATCTCCAACCATTGCGAAAGTCACCACAAGTAATAGACAGTCAATCGAGTTACAACACGAATGATAGTGACGGGTATCCGCCAGTCGCTGCCTTAAAGTGGACTCTCTCAGCGTCGACGCTCGCAAAAACAGACACGGAGGATGCGCCGTCGTGTGCAATGCGGGCCGCGTTCCCCATCCCCGGCCCTCCTGTCTTTGTTTGATGCTTGCACAGCAAGGTCTCTTTTCAAGTGAGACTGTCCTCGTCCCGCCCGGGACCCACTCGACCGAGCTCACTTTTCAATTCTCGTCCGCGATGGATAGCAAGATCAAGTCTCCGGCGCTCGAGTCGCCCACCACCGCCTACGCGACGGTCTGGGACAACCGGCCGCGCAAGTACAAGAGCGTGCTGTTCCAAGTATGCGTCTTCATCCTCATGATGGAGCTGTCCGAGCGTCTCAGCTACTACGGCATCAACCAAGGCCTCAAGAACTTCATGCAGAAGATCGGCTGGAGTATGGTGTCTGCCAGTGCTCTCAAGAGCACTTGGACGTCCATCTGCTACATCACGCCGCTCTTCGGTGCCTACCTGGCTGACGAGCGGTGGGGTCGCTTCCGCACCATCCTCGTCTTCGGGATCTGGTACTGCATCGGCGACTTCCTCGTGGCCATTGCTGCCCACCCGGACATCATGACCGAGAAAGCGATCGTGAACCCGATTTTCGTCATCGGTCTGTTCGTCGGTATCGGAGTCGGCACGGGTGCAATCAAGTCCAACGTCATCACGTTCGGTGCCGACCAGTTCGACCCCAACGACCCGAGCGAAGTGCACCAGAAGGCCACGTACTTCTCCTACTTCTACTTCTGCATCAACTTCGGCGCCGCTTTCTCGTACGGGTACCTCTCCGTGCTGTGTGTGGAAGGCTCGGCTCAGATCCCCGAAGAATACGGATACTTCGCCACGTACATGATCTGCGCAGGCGTGATGGTGGTGGCGATCCTCTTCTTCCTCGTCGGCTCGCCGCGTTACGTGCACATGCCACCCAAGGACCGTTCTATCTCAACACTGTTGGTGCTGCTCAAGAAGAGTGCCAAGTCGTCGCGTAACGGCGCCATCGTTGTTACCGGCGCACTGCTGCTGCTGTTTTCGCTGCCCGTGAACGTTGCGTCGGCCTTCAGTGCCGAAAGTGGCAAGGCGGGTGAGGTTCTTTCATATATCGCGGCTGCTATGGTGCTTGCAGGAGTGGTGTGCTGGGTGTATGGCGCCAACGACCAGTCCTTCCTGAACGCCATGAAGGAGAGCCACGGCGGAGACTTCGACGATGAACGTGTGGAAGGCTACAAGAAACTGGTGAGCACTCTGCCGTTCGCTGCGTACACCATTATTTGGCAGTGCGCGTACGACCAGACGGACGCCAACTTCCAGTCCATTACGCAGCAGTGCGACCTGCGCCTCGACACGAGCGACCCGGACAGCTCGCAGATCCCCGGCGCCATGCTGGGAGTGTTCGATCCCATCTTCATTGTGATTTGTATCCCCATCCTCGACTCCATCGTGTACCCGTTCTATGAGAAGCGCTTTGGCAAGCCCCCGAGCCATTTCGGCCGCGCTTCTGCGGGTCTCATTGTTGCTTGCATCGGCTTGTTCTGGTCAGGTATTTTCGAGACCATCCGCCGCAACGCTGGCCCCCTTGAGGCCAACGGAGAGCCGATCCTCGATGGCGGCAGCAGCCAGCCTATGAACGACATTTCGTGGGCCGCCGCCATCCCCAACTACGTCTTCATCGCCCTGGCCGAGTGCCTCATCAATGTGACAGCCTACGATGTTTTCTACACGACGGTACCGATTGGACTCAAGAGTACTTCCCAGGGTGTGAACCTCTTCATGACGTCCGTCGGCAGTGTCATGACCTCCGTCTTCACGATCATGTTCTCGCCCTATTTGCCAACGGACGACTTGAACGACGGCAACCTCGAGTACATGTTCTTCACTGTGGGCGCCGTCAGCGTCGTCAACTTCCTCGCCTTCTACTTTACGATGAAGAAGATGAACTTCGGCATGTCCAGCAGCTCCACCGGTGGCCATCTCGACCTCGATGGTAAGGACTCGGTGGCTTCACGCCACAGTGTTGCAGCATCCAAGTAAGGAAGGACATCGGGCTTTGGCCGCATGTTTCATATCGATGCCGTAGTTTAATGTCAATATCAATACACAATCTCAGCAATACGCAGATCTTGCATTGTGTAGCAGCCAAGATATTGGAATTACGATAGCCTGGATCCTTCTTGGCTTGCTTGACTCTGGCTTAAGCGAACGATCTTGCGCAGACGTCGATCGAGGTCTGAGCAGTGAAAACTGCAATCCAAAGCAGCACGATGATACACATCGATCCTATCCCAGAAAAGCTGGCTGTCGCCACATAGACCATATGAATGACTTCCGTGAACGTCTACTTACGTCTGAGCAACTAGTGCACGGCAGAACGAAGCGGATTTGAGAATAGACAAATTCAAGAGCACTTTGCCAGTAAACAAACAGCATTCCAGAGTGAGTGGTGTGCCTACCTGTCAATTCTGACTCCGCTGTCAAACGAAACTTGTGTAACAGGCGTGAATCAGCGACTTGACAATGACGGCATTTATCTCCAGCGCAATGTGCTAGTTTGCCTGCTTGAACTAAGCTGCTGGGAGAAACAAAAGAGCAGCAGACACTCAATGTACCCGTCGTTGAGGTTGCTAGGCACGAAGTTACCAAGCATCAAGATAAGACTGCAAAGAGATACCAACGTACTTGGCGAAAAATGGGAGGGCACCGTGAATCAATTCTGCAGTTGACTATGACTAATATGGATGCGCCATCACGCTTGTCCGTATCTCGCTTGATAGCACCCTTACCATAGTTACTATGGCATACTATGGTCCATACCACCTTCTTCCACTTCACCTGCAGACGAAAAAGATATCACGATACCACTACACTTGCAGCCACAGTCGCTTCAGCAGTCACATTCATCCATGCAACACGCAAAATCCAATTCTAGGGTCAGCACTTCGCTGTCATCCCCGCGACACTAACCACCAGTACATATCTTGTCCGTAGCACATCCACCCTCGTCCTTATTCGGCAACTCTCTTCCCATCGAGAGTCCACTACGATGTAGTCGACGTTCCCAACGTGGGAAGTGAGCAGCGCTGTGTTGGCACTGAAGGTTTGAACTTCAATCATTGAAGTCACGATTTTAATCTCGTCAAACAGTCCAGCACAATAGCGACTTGGGAAGTCAGCAGTCTAAGCTGCAGAGAGGAGCAAGGTCTTGCAGTCTCATTGCAAGAAAGCTCATTTGTATCCACAGTGCCAACACCCACAGTAGCGCAGTACGAGTCCCAACACCAGGCTGGCACATCGAAATGATCAGGCTTGTGCTCTTTTGTATACTTCTTGGCGGGGATGGCCTCAGATGCATGTCGCCGTCAGCTGATCATGGAGTTGCGACCCACCAAATGTACTTCATCCCACGCAGCTCGTCACTCCGAACTTCGGAGTGCTTCGAGTTCGAAGCACGTAGTCACGATTCGAAACAGCGAGATTTGAGCGGCGAGATCGTGCACAACCATTGGAACATTGTACACCGGCGTTGGCGTCATACTCACCAACAGCACGAACTTCTACGAATCGTCTCCTTCACTCGATACTATCGAGTCGATAGTGTGATCAGCGCCCGACGTCAACCCAGACAATTACCGCAATGCTCTACTCGCAATACTGGACATCAGCTGAGCACAAGGCGATACAAGATACAAGATACCTGACTCCTTTGTACATCAGCAGCGTGCTCGCAGTAGAATCGAACGCGATCGAGGCATTGCAGCAGCACACGCTCGAGCATCGCATCATCCATCGAACATCAGCCGTGAAGGACGGAAGTAAAAACTTAGTATAAATGGGTAGACGATGGCAACCTCCGGTCCAAACGAAACAAGCTCCAAAAGCACTTCTTCCACAACAGCAGCGATCCATTTGGGTACTATTCCGCACCAATTGCGTCACTCCGCCTTGTCCTCTCCACTGTCGCTGCTGCTGTCGCTGCTCTCACTCGCCGCTTCCAGTTCGTCCTCCAGCACGCTCCGTCTCGGTGGCAACCCCTCGTTCCTCTCCAGCACTTCTCTCTCCACCAGGCGAGGCAACGCCAAGTCAACGTAGTACTCTTCAGTCAGCAGCGCGTCTGCGATCTCGTCCACGTGAGTGATCTCCCAGCCGATGACGTTCCGCTTACGGATCTTGCGGTAATCACTCAAGAGAGGTTCCAGTAACGTATACACGTCCTTCGCTTTGCCCACAAGTCGCAGATACACGGCCCCCAAAATTGTCACATATTTGTAGTCGTCGTTGGCGATGAATTGCTGGACCACCTCCAATTCAGGTTGTAATTGCAGCATTTTGAGCACGAGACACAAAAAATGGGTCGGCTGCTGGTTCCCCCGAACGTCCCCCGAACTCCTGCAGCTCCACGGCCTTGTCCACGAGCGTCTCGGCAGTGAGACCGAAGCACTGCTCCTTCCAGTAGATGCTGGCGTAGATGCGGTTGCGCATGATCTTCTCGACCAGCGTCTGCGGGTTCACGCCATGGACGCTTTGGGCACTCGGGTCGGTTGCGTTCATGCTGGACGAGTCGTCAATGGAGAGTAACCTTTCGACAATGGAGAGTAACCTTTGGGTACGTAGGATGGGTACCGTATTTGATTGGGCCTAGTTATTGTTAAGATAGGTTCAAAACAGTAGCTTGTTTTTAAAGTAGTGATACAATACTATTCTTTTTAAATAAACTATTTCAAAAGACTAGATAGACGTCTTGTCCTTCAGGCCTAACATTTTGTGAAGCCTCTTCGAATACTTACAATTTAGTGGTGTGTTCGACTGTCAACTCTGATCTGGTGTCGTACAATTAGCGCGCAGCCATTTCACAACGACCAAGCAGACCGTAATATGGGCAGTCGACAATGCATAAAAACTGCCTTTGCAAAAACGTGTTTTTTTTTTTTTTGCGTTTACTACCCCATGACCTCAACGATAGCTGATGGTCTTCGACACCTCCAACACATAATAGTAGCCATTTTCGTAGATCTAATGATTGGAAAACTAGTGGTTGGAGATTCCGTGCTTCTTGTTGTATAGCGCTTTGTACCGGAACCATTTCATCTTCTGCGGGCTCTTGTAAAAGTTACCGTTGTCAAGCTTCAGCATCTTATAGATCGCGTCAGGTTTCACATCCGCCTTCAGCCACTTATTCAACTGCCGCTTCTCAAAAGCCCTCTCCACTTTCGATATGCCAGTGTACTTCTTAAACTTCATCTTGAAGCGCGCAAAAGCGAGACCTCTTTCTTCATCGGAGTCGTTGTTGTTGTCGTCGTCGTCGTCGTCGTCCTCATCCTCATCGACAGACCGCAGGAATCGTTTGGGTCCGTCATGTTGCGTGGCGGTGGGCGGATGCTCGACCGTGGACAAAACTGATACCTGCGAGAGTACCTTAGCCGAGACAGCATTCATTGTTGCCAACAAGGCAGCCGCAATCACGAGCAGAATGGTGTAGTACAAACGCATGGTGTTGTCTGGGAGAGAGAGAGATCTTGTGATGGTTGTAGGAAATAGCGAAGTGAGGGACACGGCTCTTAAGCCCCAACTGCTTTCTCGAAATCGTGCCTTAACGTTTCCTGGATTACAGCACAGTAAGCAGAAGCGATGGGTGCCGCCTCTCGAGATGATAGACGGAGAACGTGATCTACATAAAAGTCTCGCAGTAGCACGTATTCGTGATGGCAACTCCAGTCATCATAAAACGCGTTATAGTTCAAGATAACGATTCAAGCTTTGGGAACTGGGTGTCCAGTTTGGTACCATTCATACCACAACATGGGCACTCGAAAATATCTATAAAGTGTACTTAAAAAAAAACTATTTTACCACTTAATTGTAACCATGATCCGATGTCTGTGTAGCTTGATCTTCTCCCCTTTAGAATTGTTGTCGGTCTGCGTGCATGGAAGTAGTGTGTCAGCTCGAACCGCAAAATGCACACGGTCGCAACAATGAGTGGTATCATTGCTCACTGGCGCTACGGCCATTGACAACATCCTCAGTACCTCTTCTAGTAAAAGTGAACTCCAGTACGAACCTAATCGGACAATCTCTTTACAATAATGGGGACGCTTTTGGAGCAATTCCACCCTGCCAACACTACACCTCCACTGAGCCATCCGACGGTAACACCTCAGCCCCTGCTATTCGGTAATCACTTCTGCTTGTGCTCTACCGCGCCAAAGCGATTCTCTCAATCTTAGACTCACCAATGACTCGCAAGCTCTGTGATACGACCTTCGTCAACAGTCGTCTTTCGCCTTCATCTTGTAACTCAGCGACGATGGTCGTCCGTCATCTTGCGACTCCATCATGTCCATCGCCTGTCATCCAGACCTGATCGCCGTCATCTTGCCGCTGGTGCTGCTCTAACGCTTCAAACCCAACACATGTAACCACGTTGCTACTCTTGACGTTGTGTATAATAATGGCACTTTTCTTCATTGAACTGTTTTCCATGCCATCCTTCACACCTTCTACCAAGTAACGGTCGAAATTCCTAGCTGAGACGGATGTGTGTACGGCATAGCCACCACAGCACAGCAAGATCAGCTTACATTTTTATGCGTAGTGCAGCCTCCATCACTTTGCTAGCTAAGCGTTCTAGGCTTGAGCGCGGCGATCATCCCAGAACTTCTTGTACGCGCGGTACAGCAGGTAGTCCGGGTCGTACTTCAGCTGATCTTTCGACGTGCTCGCTTTCTTCGCCGCGATTCCCAGCTCCGCCTTCATCGTTTCTGGCGTCCATTTCCTCGCCGCAATCGCCTTGAGCAGCTCGTCGTTCTGGCCGTTTAAGTATTTCGCCGCACCAGGGACACCAGTCAAGTCTCCAGCGACATCGTCGAGCGTGTTGTATGACACACGCCTGATCAGATCCTGAATGCCTCTTTCTTCGTCTTCGGTGTCGTCGTCGGAGTCGTATTCCGATTCGTTGTCCTCATCCTTCACCGCATCCGTGGGTCTCAAAATCGCTTGCCACCGCTCTTGCCATTGAATACAGAGATTGAATCCACTGAGGTCTTCGTCGAGAGAGCAGCATCTCCCCAGTAGGGGCAGCAGAGGCAGAGTCAATACCCGCCAAGAGGACAGTCGCGGCAGCGAACACGCATGGATGGCAATAAAGTGATGGGGGAGGCGCTTGAGGGCTCGACAGCAAATGTTGCAATCTTCCTGCTCACGTGTGAGCTGGAAGTTGGAGTTGGTAGCACTAGGCAGAGGAAGTCTGGGTTGTGTTGCTTTGTGTATCTAAATGCCCGAGATCACGTCTTGAAAGCACTTGGTACTTGTGGTTAAGGTGCCCGAGAATATGCTTCGAGGTCACCAAACGCCTTAGCCCACGTCTGCTTGGCCAGAGCAGCAGTCGACTTTATTCTTTAGATTCCAGAATGAGCTCACTTGCTCACCCACTATTCTGCTTCGAGCCTTACTATCCGTTACATGCATTCCTACTTACTTGTTAAACACCCTTTGCCATGTTGAAGTTGCCCTTTGGACTCAACGGTATTGCTTCTCGTTGCTAACCATCCACTTGTTGCACTTCTTGATGATCTGCTCACGAGAGTTCTCATCAATCTCGTGACATGCCGTCTCCTAAGAAGAGCCCCTCCTCGATTTCTTGCGTTGATGAAAGCGATTGATCAGGTCGCCTACATATTTCAAGTTTTCGAGAGGTTCCCAGGTGCTTCGAGCTTGACCAATCCACTTGATCTTGTACATGGGCTTGCCCCGCACACTCTTGTAGTCCTCAACGTCTTCCACTAACTCGCCCTCAGTGTTATCAGATAATAGCACTTTGAATGTCCTCTGTTCTCTGTTTCCACTGCGGACGTATGGTTTCAGGTAGCTTGTGTGGAACACAGGATGAAACTTCACTCCTTTTGGTAGCTTAATTTCGTAGTAGTCGTGGCCGAGTCTGCTCAACACAGCATACGGCCCAATCCACCGTGCCCCTAACTTTGCTTTACTCGTCCCCGCATGGTAATTTGCCAAATTTTCTGTTGAAAGCAGCACTTCCTCCCCGACCTCAAAGCTTTGCATCGGTCGATTTTCGTTGTAGTAGGTGCTCATGCGATCAGAGGCTTGCTGCAGCTCGCGACGAACAGTAGCAAGCCGGTCGGCCTGCAGCTCGAGGAACGTCTTCCCCGTAGATTGCCGGTGGCGCTCAGCACCTGTCGCTTGCGGTGGACTTAGCAGTGTTGCCGGAGTCGATGGCAGGTAGCCCAGGTCGGCTTCAAATGGAGCCATACCAATTGACTGTTGAAACCTCGAATTATAAGCAAACTCTGCGAGTGAGAGGTAATTGTCCCAGTCTGTTGATGCGCCATTCGTAAAAGCTCGCAAGTAGTTTTCAATAGTTTGATTAACACGCTCAGTTACTCCATTTGCTTGTTGTCGAAAAGCGCTGGTCAGTTTTTGCCGAGTCCCCAACATTCCACATAATGTCTGCCAGACCGTAGCCGTAAATTTCGGGTCACGGTCCGATAGAATCTCCCTGGGAACTCCATGCTGAACGAAAATGTGGTCGCGGTAGAGCTCAGCTACTGCTTTTGCAGTAGCCGTGTTTTGCAAGCCACAAAATGCGCACGCTTGGTCAACTGGTCAATCACCACGAGCACCGAGTCTTCCTCCGAACTGGTCAGCGGCAACGCAACAATGAAGTCCATCGCCACATGTGTCCATCGCCCACGGGGTATTGGTTGGCTCTGGAGTAGACCGGGAGGTTTAGTGTTCCTAGCTTTAGTCCGCTGACACATCTCGCATGACCTCACGTAAGCTCGTACGCTCCTCAGCATGTGCCTCCAATAGTATCGCTGCTCGACGAGACGAAGCGTTCGTTCGACGCCAGGATGGCCATAGCACTCAACGTCATGGAATTCGAACAAAACTCCATTTATCAATTCGTCAACAACCGGTAGAACAAGTCTAGGAGCCTCGTCATTAGGACCGGTATATAGCAACTTGTCACCATCCAGCGTGTAACGCTGAAGCTGCCGAATCCGAGGCGCAGCCTTTGCTGCATTTCCTTGCAGCGCTTGCTTAATTGCAACCGTCTGATGGTCTTCGTCGTACCGAGAAATAGCCTCCTCTACAATCGAGGTGAGGCCCCTTCGCACTCGTTTCCTAATGACACTAGCTGTAATCACTTGCTCCAACGACTCTCCTTCGCGAAAATCGGGGCGTCGTGATATGCCGTCTGCCACCGTGTTGGTAGCTCCCGGTATATACTTGAATCTCAGTGGATATTCACTTAGTTCGTCATACCAACGTGCTATTCGCCGCGATATACTCTTCTGGGCAAACACACTCTCGAGCGACTTGTGGTCGGTCTCTACGACAAAAGGTTTGTCAAGCAAATAGACTCGCCAAACGCGAAGACCGAACAAAATCGCGAGCAATTCCTTCTCTCGAATGGAGTAATTATTCTCTGCACCTTTGTATTTGCGCCCCTGAAATGCTACAGGACGCTCCACCAGCTTTCCATTGTGTTCTTCCATCTGAAACAACACACCACCAATCGCAAAATCACTAGCGTCCATCCTCAGGTAGAACGACTTACTGAAATCAGCGACGGCAAGGACAGGCGTGACAGATATTCGCTGCTTCAGCTTTTCGAAGTGCTGCACTTGCTCGGGCATCCACTCCAACCTTGCTTTGGACTTTGTGACGTCTTTCACCTTCAGCATCTCGAAAAGGGGTCCAGCATCATGAGCAAATCCATCACAGAAACGTTGCACGTATGTGGCAGTCCCCAAAAACGATTGCAACTCACTCTTAGTCTTTGGTAGAGGCCAATTCTGTAGTACTGCAACCTTTTTGGATCAATTCTTACGCCATTGCGGCCAACATAATCCCCTAGACAAGGAATCTCAGCCGAACAAAAGACACACTTGCTCAATTTCACATAAAACTTGTTCTCCTCTAGTCGACTTAGAACGCGATCCAGTGCAGCGAGATGAGAGTCGAGATCGTTCCCACGCGTAAACACGTAGATGTCGTCAAAATACGAGAGGCAGAAACCAGCCAAATCTTTCAACAGCTTGCGAATTCCATCGTTGAAGGTAGCTGGTGCGTTGGATAATCCCATTGGGATCACAAGGTACTCAAATGAGCCATCAGCAGTTTGAAATGCCGTGTACTGAATGTCTGCATCACGCATTCGAAATTGGTAATAGCCACTTAGCAAGTCCATGCAGCTGTACCAGTATGCACCCTGCATTTTCTCGAAGATAATATCCTTCCTAGGCATAGGTAGCGTCCTGCGCACGGTGTGATTGTTCATCGCCCGGTAGTCGTGCACGATTCTCCAACCTACGGGTTTCTTCACACAGAATGTGGGTGCCCCGTGTGGAGAAGATGATGGACGAATCAATCCTGCGCGTAACATCTCCTCAACCCAAGCCCGAATTTCCTGTTCTTGAGCGGGAGACTGGCGCCACTGTCGCCTGAAAATCGGTTGCTTGGTATTCACTTCCATTTGGTGAATACCATGGCTTTCCGGTGGCAATTTACGCGGCAACTTTTGTCGGAATACGGCTTTATGTCGTTTTAAAACCGGGTACACAGGCTGGTCACAATAGTCTTCGACCTCAGTGAGTGGTTTGTTGTCACCAGACTGTTCCTTTTCGGTCGCGGGTCGAATCACAAACACGCAATCAAGGTCTTGCGGCTTGCGCAGTAATCGCTTGAACTGCTTGCTTGTAATGAACTTCGTTTCACCACTCTTTACCGAGAAATATCCCTCTTGGAAGTTACTCCTGCACGAGCGGTTTGTATTCCCACGGACTGAAAAACGTTGCCCACCGATTTGCAATGCAGGCTCAGTGGGAATCGTCGTTGTCCTGGGTTTGACGGTTTTCTTCTTGGTTGACTTCGATTGTTTGCTACCGACGTCAGCCGCCAAAACTGGTCGAGGCTTCACAGTATTCTCAATCCAGTCGATATTCGGGTTGGCAGCCTTCAACCAAGGCATGCCAAGCAATATATCTTGCTCTTCAGGCACTGAAAGTACCAGAAAATCATCGACATAAGCTGGGAATTCATCAATATACACTGTCAATCTCACTGTTCGCTTCGGTACATTCATCTCTTGCTTGTTCGCCAACGTAATCGGCATCTCTTCACCGTGGTCTTCGATCTTACTCTCCAATCCAACTCGCTGGCAGAACTCAGGACTTACCGCATTGATAGTAGCCCCGCTATCGATGAAATTCGAGTTCGTAACGATCAAATCATTTCGTGTAGTCTGCACGGTGCTGTTAACATGTAACAAGCAGTAGTAGTCCCGAGTCAAGTGTTTATGACCACCTAACTCTGTCGAGGAACCACCGTTATCGAAAAACGCCACCTTCTCCACTTTGTTCTTCACTGCCATGAGCATCGTCAATTGGGTTTTCTTGACTTTTGGTTGTTGAAGATGTAAATTCTTTTTCTGATTAATTTTCTGCTTTGCATTACATACAGGTTTCTGCATAGCTGGATTTACCGGTATGGACCTCTGCATGTCAAAGCAGATCTCACTTTCACCCTTTAGTCGGCTGAGCTTTCGTGTATGTCCGCTCAATCGCTCAATATTGAGCGGACTTACTCGTTTAACTGCTCAGATTCACCATGGGAGTGATTCTCCGCCATCGCCATATGCTCCAGCATCGCGAAAATCTTATTCATGTTGCTGTTTTTGTTGTTGGGGCGCTTTTCAGGATGCTTGAACCAGCAATCCTCCACTCGATGAGGCCCACGCCCACAATATCCGCAGTTCTTGTCAGATTTCGGGGAGTATTGCCTCCTCGTCCTCCATTGCCGGATCTGCGGACTGCTGGCGGTGCCTGGCTCACCGGCGGTGTAGGTGAGAATTTTCCACCTCCACCTTTGCTTTTTTGTTTGCTGTCGTTGGACTTGTTGGTCGTTGTCTTTTCTTTCAACTCCCATTCAAGAAAACCTTCTTGAATTGCTGTATTTAAGTCCCTTGGTTTCTTCCGAAGTATTTCACGTTTCATCGTGACATCGGACAAACCATTCAAAAATAAGTTCATCGCTGTTAGTGGATCGACCTGCACGATGCGATTTAGCTCTCGAAACTTCCCCACATAACCGGTGTATCCACCTGTTTGTTTAATTGTCAGCAAGCGATTTCTGATCTTTCCTGAAAGTTTGGCTCCATGAACTCAATCATCATTGCTAACTTCATCGCACTCCAGCGTTTATCCGAATCTCCGTCAGTCATATAGCGCTCGTACCAGACTAGGGCATTCTTCTGCACGCACTGATTGAGCTCCATGGCTACCAAATCATCATGCAGGAGCAAATCATACCCCTTTTGCCGAAAATACGACTCAAACTGGAACACGAAGCTGTTCAACTTTACACCATCGATTTCGCCGACGAAAACTGGCGGCTTCACATCCATTTTCCGCAACATTAGTCCTCGAGGACCTCCAACACCAGAGCTGGCAGTATTCGCTTCTCCAGACCCAGCTGCACTTCGTTGTTCCAAGGTCGGTGTTGCTTGAGGTGCTGCAGAGGTCGGTGTCGTCGACGTCGGGTTCCAAAACCACGAGTGTGAGTGTCGCGAGCCAAACGGTGTGCGTCTTCAGCGGTCTGTTGTGCTTGATGAAGCCCTTGTGACAGATTCGTCATGCCTTGAACGAGATTTGCGACCGTCTCATTCAAAGCTGCAATATCAGAGCGAAGGTCTATACCCATGTTATTAATTGTTGCGTTGATGTTCCTACTAAAAGCCCTAACATCGTCGTGCATGTCGTCCAGCCTTGTCTCGAGGCGGTCGATTCTTTGACTTTCAGCGCTGTGGCGATTGCCATCCAGCTGTTGCCTCACGGGAGCGGTGTCGCTTCTCAACATCCGCCTCGCGGTGTTTCGCTCTTGCATCGATACCAAGTTCTACTATGTCGCAATCTTCCTGCTCACGTGTGAGCTGGAAGTTGGAGTTGGTAGCACTAGGCAGAGGAAGTCTGGATTGTGTTGCTTTGTGTATCTACATGCCCGAGATCACGTCTTGAAAGCACTTGGTACTTGTGGTTAAGGTGCCCGAGAATATGCTTCGAGGTCACCAAACGCCTTAGCCCACGTCTGCTTGGCCAGAGCAGCAGTCGACTTTATTCTTTAGATTCCAGAATGAGCTCACTTGCTCACCCACTATTCTGCTTCGAGCCTTACTATCCGTTACATGCATTCCTACTTACTTGTTAAACACCCTTTGCCATGTTGAAGTTGCCCTTTGGACTCAACGGTATTGCTTCTCGTTGCTAACCATCCACTTGTTGCACTTCTTGATGATCTGCTCACGAGAGTTCTCATCAATCTCGTGACAGCAAATTGCGATATACGAGTGGATAGTAGCGCAGCAGAGCGAAATAATCTTGCATTGGTTTTGGTCTGAAACAACAGCTCGTAGGTCAGTCTTCATCTGCAGATCGCAATTTCTATCTAAACTGCTGGCGTAGAGACCGGATATTTATCACAAGTGATTCACAGAAGGCACGAGCCAACCACCGAGTGCGATGGACACAAATCTACTGTACTGCAACGTATCAGTAAAACGTGTACTTCGTGTTAGTATACGCTAGATTGCGTTGTGATCGGACGAGATGGATGTGGTAGATCGACAAGTGCAAGATCGGGCATCGTCACGTAGTGATTAAAAGGTTAGTCGTACGAGCAAACCTAAATTTTGCGTACTACATGACGAAAATGCATCGTAAAACATCTCTACAGTATTTTGAGAACCTCTCAGAAGAAATTACCCGGTTGCCTTGATCGAATTGTGTGGTAGCAAATCTATGCGACATGGTCGAAATCACTTGACCAAACGTTTACTCACGCAACGATTTGTTACCGTTCGTCATCGGTAACAAATCGTTGCGTGAGTAAACGTCGTAGGAATCTTCTTCATAAAGAGAGCAGACGATAGCACCAACTCGACCAGTTCGTTCTTGTTTTCGCTGATAGCTGACGGTTTTGGATTCGAGCATCCAACCTTCGATTCACTCCAATTGTCTAAGTCCAGTGCTCTCACCCTTCGTGTTCTTTTCCGCGACTGTCTTGACCAAGACTTCGGAATAATCGCCAAGAAAATTGAATTGAACACATTTGATGTCTGTAATGCCATGCTTTCTTTCATTTCCGTGTCATCCTTTCACGACTTCTGTCAAGTAACGGTCCAAGTTCCTATGTTTGTACGGCATAGCCACCACAGCACAACTAGATCAGCCTACGTTTATGTGTAGCCATCTACTTCTGCTAGCTAAACGTTCTAGGCTTGAGCGCGACTTCATTCCAGAACTTCTTGTACAGCACGTAGTCCGCATCGTACTTCAGAAGATCTTTCGGCGCGTTCACAACTTCCCCTGCCATTCCCAGCTTCGCCTACGCACAGACAAGCCAGACGTGCGTCCGTTGCCGATATTGTTTATACAGCACAGCTGTTGTAGGCCACTACAACACTGTTTACAAACACTGTTTACGAACGCTGGTCACAGCTGTTTACAAAACCTGTTTACGAACACCGTTCAGAAACAATGTTTACAATAGTATACGAGCCAGAGACTGAAGCGATAGCTTAAGCCTCGTGAGGCTGCAGATCTCACTTCGTATCGTACTGCTGGTGTATGGATCGGATATAGAGTACGTATGATCCCATAAAGACCATGAACCAGCGACGCCAAAGTGGCGAATGGCATCTAGTGCAGCGTATCTGTCAAAGGCGATTGGACATGGTTTGCAGCAACGATCTGACGAATTTTTCTCGTATGAAAAAGTATGTATACTTGTTGAGAGATATTTGCGCTGCAACGAGGCAGAATCCGTGAATTTGCATTCACATTGAAATCTGTGAGCCCTCTTCATCAAAATTACCCTATCCGGAGGTGACTTTATGACAGGTAAATGTCGGTAGTATCATTGACTGATACAGTAGTACGAACTTATTGATAGTTGATGTGCGTTGCTGTCATTTCGCAACCTGATCATTGGGGGCTTGGATATTACAGTACCTATGTGCGCCATTGATCTTGGGATAACTTTTTTCTTCTAATAAATGACCGATCGGTTGGAGATGCTTTCCAATAGAAAGCCGTGAATATGAGCGTTTACATAGAAACCAACTGACATCTACGACAACGAGACAGACCCTAACTCGCTTGGTTTTGCAGTGTTGAGACGTTGAGAAAATACAGGATTATAAGCGAAACTACGACGGAGAAAGCAGGTACAGTAGTTTGTTTTGCTGGAGGGGTCTTGCTGACCTCTGAAAATATCATTCTACAATTCTCTCCACAGCACTCAAGTAGAACTTCCTCACTTGTCCAACTAAGCTATGCGTGCGTACTACGTCCTGTTGATGACTGCGGCCGCCCTCCTCGTCGGTAGTCACCCATCGTTGGCGGCTACAGCCTCTGACCAGTCAAACCTCGCGAAGGCAGCAGCGGGCGTCAATGACGAGAGCGAGAACCGATTCTTGCGTGCTCACAAGACGGTGGATGACGATGACGAATACGGAAACGAGATTGCCGACTATGAGAAGGAGGAGAGGAGCAAACTCCCTAAGTTTACTGCGCTCGAGAAGTCCCAGCTTTCGAACCAAAAGACCATGTACGAGACTTTCCCGAAATGGCTTGGCATGTACTCTCCGTCGGATATCTGGACCAGGTTGAGGCTAGACAAGGCCAAGAACGCGAAGTACCGGGACATCTACGACAGGTTCGTGGTCTACCGTAAAGACATGGGCCATTAAACCCACATGATGAAAGGAGGCTTAGACGTTTTTGTGAGAGGATCAAACACATTCGAGGACATCATAGGATGGAACATTGTAATTAAATCCAGCCAACTTTGCCGTCTCTTTTTACAAGATTTCGATTTCGTGGTGACCAGTGTAACGGTACCGATTTCTCCCTTAAAGCTGAATCATCCACCATAATCGTGCAACTTGGACAAAAGCAGCGTGCACAGAGATTTTGCCAGGATACATTAACTTTATGTGCAGCATTACAGGTCGCTCGTCTAGGTTGTTCCTCGAATCGTTATTTTGAACTATATACCGCGTTGTGTGATGACTGGAGTTGCTATTACGAACACCTGCTACTGCAAAAGTTTACTGTTGTCTGAAAACTCGTTCCGAAGGTGCATAGATGTTCATCACAAGTAATTCTTGTCCTTGTAGATCACATCGTATCAACTGTCTGTAGGACGTCCATAGTTCCTCTTTTCACGGTGCTGTATTTCGTAGGGATGAACTAAAATTCCTAAACCACCGCGCCTTGCCCGCGACGAGCTACCATCATGTGCAGGAGACCAAAAGGACATGATAGAACGTGCATTCCTCTTGTAGCCCCATACGGCTTTGTATTGCTGCCCAGCAAAGTCACATGAAAATCGAGGCTGTTGGGGTTAATCGTCAAGATCATGGGGCAAATGAGCAGTCCATTCACGTTAAAGACTCGGCCTTGAATGGCCAAGACGAGGGCGTCGACGCCCGTGATTCTGCCGCGGCGTCGGCCCGAGTTTTATGCCGGAGAGGCCAGCCCTAGGAAAGGTGTGGTGGGTCGAAAACTTGTGTGGCCACGGCGATGAAGTTGACGAAGCCAACAACTATCACCTTTATTTCACGGGCTACAAGAGCAGCATGACAGGGGTATCAAATATCTTGTTCTCCTGCAGGAAACACATCTCGCCATCGCAGAAGGACAAATAAAAGGACCAATTTTTGACGGCTCAGCTCCACGTCCACAGACGTCCAAATGCAAACTCCTTTTAGATAGGTGTAGTTGACTCAAGCATTAACAAATAATCCACCTTATGAAGTTGGAAGATGCTTCTACACTTCAAACGGGCCCTGGCAAAACCGACCTCTCGCGGAGTGACCTGATGAGAGTTTGTCCTAACAAGGAAAAAGTTTTATCCTTTTTCTAAGGACAAAAATTACTTAGCACGGTTCTTGGAAGCGTAGAAAATGCTAGTGCTCTCTCTTGAGTAGTTTAGTGCTGGGAATAACTTACGAAGGAAGTTCTGCTGCGTTCGACGTAATGGTGGGTTCTATTATTCTGAGTTTAAGCATTCAGAGCTGCTCCGGTACTTGGACTAAATTTTGTAGCGTTTGAGCATCATAAAGTGGGGTGTAGCATGCCAAAGCACCATTATACTGTGAGGTACGACAAGGAAGTGCCTCCCAAACGATATGCACACGTTTCTTGTGTTTGTATTCGTAAGTTTATTTATTATGCGAAGTCACGTATGAAATACGCATACGTGTAGATACAAACATTCAGTGTAGCTGTTGGTCGTGCTGGTCGAATACTCTTTTGACGATATGCTCGAGATACCTGGGTGTCGGGGACAGCATGTGTAGTCCGATGTCATCGCTCAGTTACACCTCCGCCGGATTGCACACGGATACATCGCGTTGATACAGATTTCTCGTTTCAACCTCAGCACCGCTTCATGCACGACCCGCATCCCAGCACCGTCCTTTGAGCATTCAGTGACGACAGTGCTGATCAACCAATATTTTGTAGACGCGTAAAACAGACCATCCCATCAAAAATATAGCAACGAGTTCCGTCGGTACAGCGTGAGTTTTCGCCAGTCTTGCTAGTGTTCTCCTCTTGATTGCGCAAGGTACTGCTGCATATGGGTGGTAATGCTAAAGGAAACATCCGCAAATCAATTCATCTGGATTGTCGTCACAATACTTGCATGAACGTAGCTCCTGAAATAAGTATTACAATATGGTTAACGTTCATCTATTGTAAAGGTCCATGCTGTGCAGGTAAACAACAGACGTCTATGGAGTAATAACTTGAGAAACCGCACTTACATCACCGAGGCGTGGTCGTATACGTAGAAGCAGAGTTGGGCAGCATCAATCCCGTATGTATCGAGTACATTGTCCAACAGGTCAATGATCGCATCGGAACTATTGTTCGAGACTCGTCTGACTGAGTCGACAAATCTTCTCCATTTCTTGGGGGTGGACCGTAGGGTTGGACCGAACTAACTAAATACGACAATGAGCTCGAGCGGAGATGCTCAATCGCTTCTATTTAATGGATGGTGATCATGCAGAGCTAGGCTTGTGATAATAGCAGCCACCGAGTGTATACATTTTTAGTAAATGCATTGTGGAGTTTATTGAATGTAATTGAGGTCGAAGGGTCAATAACTTATTGCAATAACTTTTTGCCAGTAATTGTCATCGATATTGTTTTTGTTTTTTCCAAGCCCTGGTTCGTCGACATTACGCGCTTTCTCGGTGTTGCAAAATAGCGGTTGTCACTCAGAATCTGCATCAAAAATCGAGTGTTTCTATCGTTTTATGGGTCTGTAATAACAACTGCGTGCTTCGATCGCGTTGCTCCTGGTAAAGATATCAATTTCCTCTTGGAATTTGCCTACATCGTCATGGTCTTTGTGGGTAAAGCAATTACCGTTAAATCCTTACAGTAAGTATTGTTCTATTTTCCAGTCATCCTGTGTTGACAAATGGTAATCAGAGAAGAATACATTAACAAGGTGGGAAAAAATCTGTGACTTGATTGTAGGGAAACAGCGATCATTTGTCCCTTACGTATTATACCACTACAGTACGATGTACTTTTGTCATCGAACTAACGCGATAGAAATACCAAGATCCTACTACGAAGTCCCAGTACCGAGCTTTTTCTCCATGTCGGCAAGCTTCTTGGAGGTAATCATGTTGTTGTCCTTCAAATACTGCAATAGACTCGGGTTCAGAATTCCTTCAGCAAGCATGTCGTCAATCGTTTTCTCATCCCTCACTTTCTTTGCCTTTTGCTCCCGTCCCTCTTTGGTCGCAACTTCCTTGACCCATTTCTTGACCCCTGAAGTGTTCATCATCCTCTCTTCTTCGTCTTGACCCTCATCGTCGTCTCCGTCCTCGTCGTCGTCCTCGTCATCATCCTGGTATTCGTCGTCCTGGTCGTCGTCGTTGTTAGAGCGTCGCAGAAAGCGTTTGTTATTGCCCTCGGTGGTCTTGACCGTAGCAAAAGAGCGAACTACAGGGGCGATGTCGGTCGTCGTTGTCGTTGAGGCCGAGGTCTGGGTGGAGCTGGTTCTGGCTGCTACACCATCAGCAATCGCTAACAACGTGACAGCAGCCACAAGTAGGAAGTACTGGAGACGCATGTTTGTTAGGAATCGGTGGTCCTTAAAACTTGTTTGTAGTCGGAAGGAAATTGCGAACTGGTTGCACACAAGATGAAAGGAGATTGACGCAGCGCATGACCGTGCAAGTTGTTTACAGGTACGTATGCCTTGCCGCCAACGAATCCGCTTATCCTGAAGAGCGATCAATAGGAACACATGACAGGCGGTTGCACTCTCTCTCTCTTATGCTATACATGCTGAATACTTCAAGTATTGCACAGCTCATAGTGACTACCGTCACAGCCAGGTACTTCTGTACTGATAGTATTGCGCTGTTCTGTAGGAGAGAAGCGCTATCGAGATTTAGCTCAAAATGGCCTGGCGCTTAACCGTAAAGATCGGTTTCCTGCGAGGTGGTGTCTGCACGCAAGCCAGTGCCCATTGCCGATCTTGTCCGAAACTAACGGCGAGAGAGTAGCGTGATCTCATCAGAGATCGAGGAGACAATCAAATAGGGTGGTAGCAGCAGCAGTTAGAAAACGGTTTAAGGCGTAAAATGGACCACAGATTGGTGGAGGAGATGATTGAGTGTTTTAGCAAAGTACAAAACAGTCGTTAGTGACGAATTCGAGAAATCATCTTTCGAAACGTACCGGGGAATCGCCTTTCAGCGCTGATCTCGTTTGTTGCGCTATATACAGTGTGTGCAATGTTACAGCGTGAATCAACATGTCCAATTTGGTTCATGTTGAAGTGCAATGAGAGACGCCAGCAGTATGTATGACAAAATGATGAAGTAGCAGCGACAGGGATTGAAGAACAGAAACCACAGCAGAGTTGCTGCAGATGCATGTGGAAGGAGTGAGGTTGAGTAGCAGCCTCAGTGTCAGATCTGCATTGGAGAGTGCAAAGCGAAGTTAGCAGAGAGAGAGTAGCTTAAGCGTAATCGAGAAATAAGCTTCGTTTACCTACAAGTTGCTCACCTGCGCGGAACTTCGTAACAGGGTACTGAGCCCAAGTGCACGCACAGACGCGCAGATTGTATCGCTTGAGTGTCGTTGAAAGAGCACAAGCGAGGGAGACGCCAAGTTTGAACAATGCCGCGATCATCGTCGGAGAAGCCGGCGGATGTCGAGTGGAACAAGGATGGCTGTCCTGAGAACTGGAACGGTCGGGACTGGCCGTTGTACAAACGCACCATGATGAGGTATCTCGCTTGCTACGAAGTGAAAGAAAACGAGTGGCATCTGGATGACATCTGCGATCGGAGCGTGCCTTTCTCGAGCGCAGTTGGCTTGGAGGAGGAACGACGATATGTTCGCCAAGACGAGTTACTTGCGAAGATAATTGCGAGCTCTTTGTCGTGCACGCTCGCGCGACAAGTGATGAAATACGATTACGGTGCAGAAATGTGGGAGTATTTGTCGAAACGTTTCGAGGGGCGTGAAAATGCGACGACTAGGCTCTACACACAAAGAACGCTTCGCCAAAAACTCGAAGCTGCGTCATGTCGGTCTGGCGCTGATGTCGAGACTCATTTGGAGTACATGATCTCGTTGCGTGAAAGGCTGGCCGCATTGGATGCTGATATAAGCGATATCTGGATGGTAGATGTTATGGTTCGGTCAATGTCACAACAACCGTACTACGGACAGTTGCAAACGCTAATGCTACTTGGTGGTGTTCAAACACTAAGTACGCCCATGGAAGCAAAGGCGATGATCCTCACCCTCGATAAGAACGCTCAAGTTGACAAGCAGATTCAAGCACGTCGTGACTCAACACGAGGAGGGGACCAGCAAGGTGCAAACAGTGGGAAAAGACTGGTGGCCGCTCGAAACCAAGCAGTGGGGCAGCAAGACCATCAAAAAGCTGGTGGTGGAGGTAAGATGTCGAAAGACATGAAGCAGATAGGCAATAGCGGTAACCGCACACCAGGAAGTGATGGAGCAAGTGCCAAGTCAACAGACAACGCCAAGTCCAAGCGTGATGAAAACTACGCGCAGTTTTATCTGGATCGAACCGAAGGCAACTGCTTTGGGTGCCACCAACCAGGACATACGAAGCAAAACTGTCCTGACCGGGAAGACGCAGACAAGAAGACTGGACAGAGTGAGTCCTTTTACACCGTTACATCAGAGGGTCCGACAGAGGCAATCGGCGAGAACCTCGTTGCTGAGAGCGACGGATCGAAGTTGAGCACAGCGCGTTCAAATACACGAGATGCGAATGAATATCGTCCAGAAAACTGGGTGTTTGACTGCGCGGCAAACCGCCACCTTGTAGGAGACAAGAGATACTTCGTTTCGTATCGAAATCTCTCGGTAAAAGAGCAACGACAGCACCTTGTGCGGGGATTCAGCGGAGCGACGACACCTGTTGGAGTGGGAGCCGTGACCCTCTGGGTGAATGTCGATGGCAAATGTGCTCAGTTGCGACTGGAAAATGTCTTTTATTCACCCAAGCACCAGAATTTGCTGTCACAGTCGGAAGCACATGAACAAGGATTTGATGTCGAGTATGACAACGCGAGAAGACGCTACACCTTACTGAAGCGCGACATAATTGCTCTGCAAGCAGATATGCACCGCTGTGGCTTGTGGGTTTTTCACGCTGAGAACCATTTTCTGAGCAGCAACACAGAGGATCCTGTGCCCAGCAGCATGGTAAATTTTGCGCTCAGCGACGGGGTCGCAGACCTGCAGTGCTGGCACGATCGTCTAGGGCATCTTTGTCCACAGTACATCAAGAAAATGGCAGATGAAGGGCTGGTAAAGGGCATGGCATTGCGCAAAAGACAATTCGACATGTGTGAGGCGTGTCAACTAGGAAAGCAAAGAGCAAATACGCCTGCCAAACATTTGGATCGAGGAGTACAGCAGCGAAATCAGCTAGTGTTTGCCGATCTACTTTTTCCACCAACCAACTACAACTGCACCCGGTTCAAAGCCATTCTAGTGGTTATGGACGCCCACACGCGTTTCATGACTGTTTATCCGGTTAAAACGAAGACTGCGAGCGAAATCAATGCCCTCATTCGACGGTACGTCGTTTGGGCCGAGCGACAGTGGCCGCAGAACCCAGTGAAAGAAGTGCTGACCGACGGCGGCGGTGAATTTGAAAACGCAGAGATAACTGCATGGTATCAAGGCCACGGTATCACACACACTGTCACTCCTCCCAACACGTCGCAGTTAAACATGGTCGAGAGAAGTCACCAGACATTGTTCGGCATGTTGAAGGCCATGATGAAGGAGGCTGGTCTTCCGACCTCATTTTGGGTTGATGCTCTACACTACGCCGTGTACATCAAGAATCGCACTTACTCTAGTGCCATCAACGGCATTCCGTACGAAGCCATGTGGCAAAGAACTCCGAATATTCATCATCTCCGGAAGTTTGGTGCTTTGGCCTATGTCCACACAAAGGTGGGTGCTGGACGACACAAATTCGCAGATAATTGCCGCGTCGGCTTTGTCCTTGGTTATCGTGAGGGCCAGCTTGGGTGTAAGGTGTATTTCCCCACAGAAGGTTCTGTTCAGTACGGTGGGCAAGTTACCGTGAACGAACAAGTTCTCTATCGTGACCGCTATCACCGCGATCGGTTTAATGACGTGGTTACGCGATGGGCAAACGACCACTATCCAGACCTGACCAGTAGTGGTCGTAGCGATTACGACTTACCGGTCGTAGGGAGGCGTACGCAGCCGTTGCACGATCAGGTGGAAGCAGACGAATCAGGAGATGAAAACTCACATCCCAAAACAGCGAGTTGGCTTCAGCGATCTTCGCCAGAATTGAGTGAAGAGTTAGTTTTTCAGTCGACCGTAAACGGATCGCAACCCATCGACGCAGATGACCACGCTGGTCGCAGCACAAAGACAGGATTGGTTGAAGTTGAGAACATGTCGGAGGATTTGGACTCGGTCCAGTTAAATGAGGCATTTGTAGTGTATTCTGCATTTGCATTCGTGACTGCAGTGGACGAATTGGAGAAGAACGGACAGCGAACGTGGCATGAATCGGAAGTTCGCCTACCTCGAAACTACAAAGAAGCCATGTTGTCTCCTCAACGCGCGGAGTGGTGGAAAGGCATGGAACGCGAAATGACCGCGATGGAGCAAAAGGACGTGCTAGAACTTGTCCCTGAAGCTGAAATTCCTAGTGGTAAGAAGGTGTTAGAAACAATGTGGCGCTTCCAGCTAAAAACAGACAACGCAGGAAATGTGTCTCGCTTTCGACCGCGATTGTGTGCCAGAGGCGACAAGCAATTACCGGGAATTGATTTTGTGGTGACGGACATCTTTTCTCCAGTCGCCAGAATGGCATCGTTCAGGCTGTTTGTGGCGCTAGGTATCTTGTTGGGGCTGGATCCGTACCAATGTGACATAAACACAGCGTATCTGAACGCGAAGTTGAAAATTGTCCACTTTATTCGGAAAATCGCAGGTTTTCCCCTTAAGAGTGGCTGGGTGTACAAGGTGAAGAATGCGTTATACGGGCTGCATCAGAGCGGGAAGGAATGGAACGATGAACTGCACCAGTGGCTGACTAGGTACGGCTGGCACCAATGCACAACCGAGCCGTGCTTGTATACCTACAGTGAGGGCGACGTCAGTGCAATTTTGTTGGTGTACGTAGATGATCTCGTTTGCAGCACTAACAGCGAGGAGTGGAAGATACACTTCTTCGCTGATCTCAATCTGAAGTATGGAATTAAAGATCAAGGCCGTTTGCAGAACTACTTGGGAATCCAAGTTGATTTGGGAGAAGATGGTGTGCGTCTTCATCAGACAAAATACGCAAAAGAAGTTTTGCAAAGATTTGGATTCGAGAATGCGCACGGGTCCCGCTCGCCGATGGAACTGAATCTAAAGCTGAAAGCAGCACATGATGGTGATAAAGAGCCTGGAATCGATTACCGAGGTGCCATAGGATCGCTGATGTATCTCGCAACCAGTACCCGCCCAGACCTGGCTTACTGTGTTGGCTATCTAAGTCGATTTGCGGATAATCCTACGTGTGCTCACGGAGGAGCAGTCAAGCGGGTGTTGCGATACCTCGCTGCTACCGTGGATAGTGGTATTTGCTTTAAGCATACAACGAAAGGAGGCGATCCGAAGATTGTGAAAATTGATGGGTTTTGTGACGCAGATTGGGGAAATTGCCCCGACACCAGAAAAAGTGTTTCTGGCTATGTGATGAGTGTGGCTGGCGGCCCTGTGGCATGGTCGGCACGCAGACAGAGCATAGTTGCTCAAAGCACAGCAGAAGCAGAGTATGTTGCAGCTTGCGAGGCATGCCAAGAAGGACAAGCAATTGCGAACATTGTGATGGAGATTGTACCTAACTACGATGTGGATTTTGCATTGGGAATTGACAATCAAGCAGCTCTAGCTCTAGCAGCGCACCCCACGTATAGCCGCAAGACACGTCACATCGAACTGAGATATCACTATGTGAGAGAGCAAGTAGCTCAAGGTGCAGTGAAACTGTGGAAAATCGCTGGTGAAAACAATCCTGCTGACTTGTTCACCAAGCCACAGAATTCGATGAAACTGAACAAGATGGTGAGTATGTTGGGTATGTGGCCCACAGCTCAGTCAACCCAGCGTGAAGTGCGTCGAGCAAGTTTCGCACGCAAGTAACTTGTTTGTGATACCAACCTGTAGCTGTTCCGAAGATGAATTTTCGGAGGGCGGCATGTTACAGCGTGAATCAACATGTCCAATTTGGTTCATGTTGAAGTGCAATGAGAGACGCCAGCAGTATGTATGACAAAATGATGAAGTAGCAGCGACAGGGATTGAAGAACAGAAACCACAGCAGAGTTGCTGCAGATGCATGTGGAAGGAGTGAGGTTGAGTAGCAGCCTCAGTGTCAGATCTGCATTGGAGAGTGCAAAGCGAAGTTAGCAGAGAGAGAGTAGCTTAAGCGTAATCGAGAAATAAGCTTCGTTTACCTACAAGTTGCTCACCTGCGCGGAACTTCGTAACATGCAAAAGCAAGCGTTCGTCTTGTCGTCTCTTTAACTTGTATTAATATGAATACTGTGCTGTACCTACTAGTAGTCGGATCCACGCTGGCCTTTATCACATCCAAAGTGATATCTGACTGGTAGACAGTAGGAAGATTGCGATATCTGATGGAAAATTTATCGAAATCGCAATCATGGAGAGGTACCGTCAAGGGTAGTAATCTTAGTATCAAGACAACAATGGCGAGTCTCCTACTGTTTTTAATTTTTTTCCTAAAAACGAACTAGCCGTCTATTGCCCAATATTGGACAACAATTACAGGACATATACGGCGTTACTGATTCTTGATGTGTGTGATTCGTAGTTGAGTTTGTCGATCTAGGAACGCTCTTCGTGTAAATAGCGACCGAACAGCTGAAACCGTAAGCGTTTACGATACGAATGCAGAAAAAAGTTTTTCAACTCGATCTCCCGCAGCACCTGCATGTAAAGTAAAAGTTAAATCTCAACAGTGAGTTTGGGGCAAACCAGAAGCGTGTATTCGGCGTTAGCAATTGAAATCCCGCTGACTTCGCGCCATGGGGCGTGAACCCCGGATAGGCAGCGGGATCTCAGCCGATGACACGATCTGGTAAGCCCGTTGCCATTCGCGTTGCAAGTTGAGAAGCTGAATCAGGAGAGTACCGAGTGTATCGCTGGAACACATCGGACTTCCATCAGCCATGATGCATAACTCTAGTGCTGTCGATTCCGGCTGCCAGCAAAGCCGTCGCCCCACCGCATCTCAGGGAGTGGCATAAAATTTTTGCAGGGTTTTCGCCTAGGGCAGAAGCTGTATTGCGTAGCGTCGCGCATAGGGATTCGGCGGCAAGATTGCATGACGGCGATACTTTGCAAAGCAGACTGCTCGGTGATGAGCCGATCGTTTTCGCATGTTGGAGCAAAGTGAGCGCCGCTTGAACAGGACATAAAGCCTTGTGTCCAGACCGTCCGAGCCGCCGAATAGCGCCGTTGCCGACTTGATCATTCTTGCTTCCGCGAAATGTGATCTCCACTGTTTGGGCCTGTGCCGGGCGCCTCGTTGGTCGACCTTGGCGGTCGTAGATCTGCACATCACTCACTTGGAGCGTGTACCCTCGATGTTTACCTTTCACCGTTAGGTATTCAGCACTTCTTAATAGAAAAAGTAGCCCAGCAGCGCAGCCCCACCAATGACGCGCTGGTGGGCTTTGCTGGGATCGAGCCTGGCAACAATCCAGCTGAGCATTCGGATTGTGACAGGAGATCGTGTTCTTGCCGGGCCGTTGGCGCGATGCATTCCGGTGATCGCCATTTTGTGGCCGGTAGCAAGCAAGGGGTCAAACCCGGCGTGGAGACGATGATGCCATCGGATATGGCTGATCTTTGATCGTATGGAGCTGGCCGAGATACATCCCTTCGCGAGACCGCCGGTCCAACAATGAACGGCGAAGAGAGCCAGGCATAAGGATTGTCGCTCTGGTTTGTTCGCCGGGAGCCAACACGAAATGCCGATCTTGGAACAAAATTCTTGCCACTGTTTCCACGTGATGTCGTACTGCCGGTGTGAGGAATCCGCGAGGAACGGTGTTGAAGGGGACGAGGTGCTTGAATAAATCCTGCGTATGCACGATGGGATTGTAACCTGAGACCATGTACGAGTTAGTTCTTCCGATTTTTGCTGTCGCACGCCGCTCCACGATCTTGAACCCATATCCGCAAGAAAATTAGCCGCGCCTGGCAAGTGTTCAGCAGACACTTGTAGTCTCCAACGCCCTTCGACTGCTCCGATAATTCGGTTAAGTTCTTGGGACATCGGGTCACGGCTGCAGAGAGAATTGCACCAAGAGACCGCCGATTTATTGTCTATCCAGAACCTTATGTGCGTCACGTGATGAGGTTCAATTGGTGTCCAAGACTCTCCCCAACACAGAATTGCCAACGCCGCTGAAAATTGCTCCCGTGCATTGATGGTAAATTTTTGCTGGGCAATTAGAGTCCTTTCATCTTCGTCGAATTGTATTCGCAGAAATTCCCGTTTGGCGGGGTTGAGCGCGCACAGTCCTGTGTCACTGGCGTCCATGTACACATGAACGTCGGGTTGAGCGATATTACCGAACAACCGGAGAGGTACACCTTGCAGTTGGCCAAATTGTAAAATCCACTCGAACCAGAGTAAATCTAGGTAGTCTTCATCGGTAAGGGATATCCTCCCGAACCGTGGTGCCCGCCGATGTAGAGTAGCAATACGTTGAAAGAACGGCCTGGCCGGTCGAATACAGGAACAAACATGGCGGAGAGATCCCAAAAGCTTTGCCAAATGGGTTCGCGTCACTGATTTCAGTCCCAACGTCAATTTTACGCGCTGGAGTGCTTGCTCAACTTTGTCCCGCGGCATTGACACTGTACGTGTAGTTGTGTCCCAGTCTAGACCTAAAGCCCTTGCCTTCGTCGACCAACAAGTGAATTTTTCTCGTTGATGGACCGCGGGCCAAGGATGGCAAGTATCGCCAGCCTGAGAGCGACTTCACAGAGAGCTAGACGATCGTCGCGGTCTTCTTCTACGAGGACGTGGTCGTCCACCCATGTGTAGCAGTAAAATGGCTCCTGGTCAGAGAAGACACCGCGTAACAGAGACGCTGGGCTTTCACGCCTGACTAAAAATGTGATGGCTCCACCAAAGACTCCATAGTGAGCCGGAGATCCCGTCCATCCGAACGGCAATGCTAAATCCACCACAATCACCTTCCGTTGATTTATCACCCCGGCAAATTTGGCACACACACTGCAGTGACCAAACAAGTTGCGGAACGCTGACTTGACGTCCCCACGCATCATTTTAACGACGGCCTGAGGTCGTCCCGACTTCAGTTTCTCAATACGTCGGGCAATTGCAGCTACAGGCTCGTAGTGTAGAGACGGTAGATCATTTTGGTCGGACAGCTCGTTGACAGAAGTTCCTCGTGGATACGAGAGGTCGTGAATCACGCGCGCTTCAATGTGTGGGTTGACATCCGGTTTGGGCACACAGCCAAACGGACTTAGATGAATATTCGACCAGCGCTTGGCTGCATCGGCATCGACGATCATGTATGTACCGCAGTCCTGTCCTTCCCGGATACTCTTAATCAGCGCATTCTCCAAATGTTCAGCTGACTTGTGGTTATTAGTCTCTTCAAATGACTGTGCGCGTTGTTGGACGTTTGAGAACGTGTGCTGGACACCATTGCGAATAGTCTCGAGAATCAGCTCTTGTTGGGGGTATCCGTGCAGTAGCCAACCTAGATGTTCGGCACAGAGAGCCTTGTTTGGACGTCCATCCCGAGGGGTTTGCCCTCTCCACAACCGAATTGTCTCTTCCAAAGACATCTCAGACTGGCGAATTAGGGCCGATAACGCTCGCTGCTGTTCATGGTCAATTTGGTACAGGTCACTGTGAGTGGTCTGTAGGTTGACTGACTTTGGGGCGCAATCCCGGCCCTCTGCACTGCCGCAAGCCGCTGGTCGTGAACCCTCTGCTCAGCATGGCGCAGCCTATCTTCGAGATTGAGCTGTATGATTTTCACAACTGCTAGAGAGAGCTGCTTGTGGGCAGTAGCACCTGCCGCGATTCAGAAGTGTTGCAGGTCCGGGCGAAGACCGCCTAATTTTTCTGATGCATGTGCCTTAACAAGCGGGTCGAGCTTCCCAGTCGGGAGAAAATGACCAAGGAACGAATGCGTACAACGCTCCTGAGATGTTGACGGACAGCCACGCGCGGAGATAAAGCGTAGACACAACTGTTTGCCACCTTGTCGAGGGCACGCAAGCCCGACAGCCGTAGGAACTGGTATCTTTGATAAATTCTTGGACATCATGCGAGGTCGTGTGACTTCCTGAGGGTCCGACGACACCGAAGAGCGTTGCCCCAACTTAAATGTGCTTTGGACCCGCTGGCGGGACAACTTTAGCAGCAAGCCGTTTAGCTCAGGATCTTGCATCGTGAACCGGCCTTGAACGCGTTGGCGAGTGAAAGTGCGATGCTCTACATCATGCTCGCAGGCAAGGCGATACGCAGCAAGTACGTTGCTGAACCAAAACGCAAGAGCAGTAACCTCAGTCGGGCTCCACGGTTCGTAGTCACTTAGTTCTTCGGCGAAGTCCTTTGCAGCAGATACTAGACGACGAGTATCACGATCGAAGAACTCGTCTGCGTAAGTTCCGATAACGCCCATCGCCGCCTTTAATTCATCGTGAGACGGGTCGTGAGGCAGCTTTGGAAGTTCCACCTTTACGGAAAAATTGCGAACATTCAGTTGAAGCGATTTGGCGTACTCCAATTGTGCTGATAAGTCGAAGCGCCGGAAGTGTAAAATCGATAGACCGCAAACGCCGAACTGAAAGTCGTACAGGGGGCTAAGAATGGCTGGATGGGGAACAAACTTGGTGGCGCGCGACGCGCGCACATGCTCAATAAACGATACAGGGCTCTTACCTCTATGGCCCTCTGCGCAGATGGACTTGTGAATTGTCTGTTGAGCGGTGGACGGTCGAAAGCCGTGCTGACGGTCAGATCGGCCGTCAGCGTCATCACCTTGAGCTTGGTCGGACACGCTTGGATATCGTGGCAGACGGTGATCGGGTCCACTCGATCTGAGCTGTCGCGCATAATGCTGTAGTAAGTCTGGGTGCTCTGACAGAGCAGACAGAATTCGCATATGCTTAGACGAACTACCTTCAAATGACTCTTCGCGTGAGCGCTTTCTTGCTTCTCTCTCTGTCGCCAATAATGCGTCTGTGTCTTCCGGAGCCGACGTCTCGCCGGTGTCAGGTGCATCTAACGAGTCCAAAAACTCTGCAAATCGAGTATTATCGAGGGGAGTCGTTGAAGGTTCAAAACTTGCCGCGTCCGGGGCGTGCCGTGAAGGGGTCGGTGCATATGCACGAGGAACTTCGGGAGGCTGTGGCGATTGCGTCTCCTCCTCCGGCAGACGGGTAGTCACCATTGTGGGAGGCAAACCAGAGGTTTCGGTCCTGTGCGGCCGATTGTCCCGGGGGCACTAATCACTTGGGGGTCTTCGCAGAAACGATTGCCGAGCGAGACTTCGAACGGACATACGTGATTTCCGTCATTGTAGAAGCCAAAATCCACTACATGACGCACCGTACATCGGGCCTCACGGCCCGACCAAGGGTTTATCCACGCAATGGTGTCCTCAGGACGTGGATGAGCAGCGATCGGAGCGATTCCTGTTAGCAGAGTCCGAATATCTCTAGTCGCAGTAATCCCTCGCGCACCCAGCACGCGATCGAGTATTTTTGCATGCGCTTGATCCGCGGCAACGCGAGTTTTTATTTTGCGAAACAGCGCTGCTTTGTATAGCAGAAACACGATGACTGGAGCAACCTCTTCCGCTTGACCGGCTTCAATTGCAGCGGTTCCCCCTGCGTGACGGAGCGTCAGTTGTTGACCGTCGTACGCTATTACTTGGCCATAAAGTGGTTTGCCGTCAATGAAAGCAAACATGAGGCGCCTAAGTAGTCGGCCGTGGGCGCCATCTTCAAGCTCTCCACTCCAAACACGGGAAGCGTTTGCCGTTGCTCGCAATATCCATGCGCTAGCGCTATTGCTGGGTGGTACACCACCATCACCAATCCTTCCGTCTGATCTGGCGGTTATGATCGATACACCGACGCGGTCCTTGTTGATGTCATCGACAATTTCCGCGTACTCGGGCCCAACTAGACCGTCGGGCATCCCGTCGGGAATGTCCTCAGGTTTCAGAAGGATGAATTGGCGGGGCATCGTTGATGTAACGGTTGGAAGAAAATCAAAATGCAAATTTTTGACGTTGGACTTGCTAGCTCGAGCGGTGATTTGGAACTGAATGAGAGAAGTTGTTGTGCTTGGCTTCATCGCTACCGCCGTCCGCTGCCAACCATCCATCGAATGGTTTGAGTCCATCCGTAGAGTGTCAACCCTTTTCGCATGAGGCCAGCTGGAGTCGCTCGAAAAACTGCCTTTCCATCGACACGAGCAAAACCACCATATTCGCAATCTCAATAAGAGAAAATGTTGACGAAACGAGTGCAGAGAACGGGTAAATCGTAATCTTATAACGACGCACCTGCGCTGAGGCATGCTTGGCATGTAGTAAGCCACACAACAGAAGAAAAATAATTACCCTTGTTTCAGTTTCTTGCGAATGTGAATGAAGTTTGGTAGTGAAGTGAGTAGTTGAATGGAAATCCGAAAGTGAATTAGAATGAGTTAAATCAACCTGCTTTCCTTTCCTACACATGCAATTCCTTGGAGATGACTCGGCAACGCTTTTGGACTCGGCAACGGTAAGATATCGGTAAATACCGGTAATTGATGATGGGATCCAACAACTTCAACCCCTCGTCCAATCATATTCCAGTATTCACCAATGATCAATTAATCACATAACGCGCACGTGCCTCTTCGCCAATCAAGCGTATCCGCCACGCGCCAAGCACGCGCCGACGGCAAGTATCCAGACACGGGACTACGAAATGTATTCTCAGCAGTTGAATGGCCTACCATTTATGATGAAGCAGCGTGCGTCCCAAACGACAATTCTTGGCGACAGAGTTCGCTGCATTGGCCGCAAACTGCGCTTCCGTCTTAATCTTCTTCATAGTCACTGTCCGGTGTCCATTTATCAGCTAAATTCGCTCGAACAGCTTAATGTCCTCACTTCTAATCTACATTTTCATCGGAGTCTACCTTTCAGACATAATAGAAATCTGCGCTGGCGGGGCTACGAAGCACTTCAACATCATCTCACGCACATAATGTAGCAAGGGGCACCCGCACTTCACACCTACTGGAGTGGCAGACGCTTGTGTGACGAAGGCAAAGCAGACAAATCTTAGCCGATGTCGCATGTAGGAGCTGAAGAGGACAAGATTAGAAGGCAGCTGCAATATCATAATAAATAACAATACGTCAATGGTTTAAGTGACTACCAAGATAAAGTGGTTGTTGAGTCAGTTGTGGCGGCAACGCACGAGCGGCTACCAGTAATCCGAAAGCAAACGAACAATAGCAAAACAGCGCTCAAATGGACCGAGCATGGAGGTACACGGAATGTTTGTATCAGTGGCGTTGAGGATGCCGTCCGTTCTGTCTTCCAGTTAATTTGAGGCCGGTTTCTGTGAGAATATACTTAGCTAAACGCCAAGTACAATGAGTTCACAGACGATCCATAATTACACCCAGGGCTGGTAATTTTCCATAACAATAGCCGTAACTGGCAATAAAATAACTGCAATAACTTATTGGCCTCCCCTTCTCAATAGGTCCCAATAGTTCATAGGTGCTCTACATGAAGTTCTATATGAAGTTTCCGGGCTTGTAGCGATGAGTGGTGAGGCGCTGCGCTGCGGCTTGTGCGCTCAGGAGTACCAGCTTCGCACCCCTATCGGTTGGCTGTCGCGCAATCCGCTGCCCTGAGCTTGGAAACCCCAGCTCTGAGTCCCAAATCCTCAAGTACAGTAAAACCCAAGCCAGCCCACTACCTACCAACCGCAAGCCAACCCGATGTCCCGTGTCTCGCCTAGCGCGTACGCCAAGGTCCTCTTCGTCCCCGACGATGACGACTATTTCATGTGTTGTCTGTGCTTCGTGCGTCGCAAGTAAGACCGTGGAACTGGATCGTCGAACCTCATTGAGCATCTCCGCCGAGCGCATCCCAGTTATTGGTCGTAACCCAATTACGGATTGGCCCGGATCTGAGGCCCCAATAAATGTGACATTGCATTTTACGCAACCCTGATTACACCAGGAGCCGCATAAAGCCGCATCGTCGTCTTGGAAGAAGGACGGCTAAAACATTTTACGCTCTTCGTGCAAGGACTATGGATGAGGAACTTTATTTATATTGCTGACATCGTCGATTCATAGCAATCAGTTGGTGTGTATCCAAAGTGTACGATAACTGATAATTGTGATATCTCATGCACCCGATGTCAACTGGTTACGGTATGGATCGGGCTGCACGAATAGTGCATGTTGACTAAATTAACCCCAACATCCTGATTTTTAAGGACAAATAAAAGAACCAAGTTTTGAAGGCTTAGTTCCTCGTCCACAGGCGGCCACATACAAAATCATTTTAGATAGGTGCCGCTGCCTCAAGGATGAACCATTTAAGCCATTTCGTGAAGTTGGAAGGTGCTCCTACGCTATAAACGAGTCCTGGCAAAACTGACCTCTCGATGAGTGACCCGCTGACAGTTTGGCCTTACTTCAAGGACAAATGTTTGCCCTTTTTTAGGGACAAAATTGAATAGCGCTAAGCGAAGAGAGCGTTTAAACTCTTTCTTGAGTAATCTAAAGCTTGTAATAACTAATGGCGATAGTGCTGCTGCTCTCGAGGATGCGGTGAGCTCAATAATACTGTATTCGAGTGTTCAGAGCTGCTCCAGCATCTGAGCAAGATGTAGTAGCTTTTAAGCATCATGGAGCGTGATGTAGCATACCAAGCCACCATTATATCGCGAGGAAAGATAACCTACGGCGTCTTAATCGATACAAACTCGTTTCTTGAGATTGAAATTGTCAGTTTACTTCTAGGGCGTCTTTGCCAGGAAATTTGGTCGAGTTCAGTTATCTAATAACGAGATGGGCACCGAACTATTGTTTTTGTTATTAGACTAGAGGTCCACTAATTTGTGGAAAGGGCTGCCCAAAACGGTGCAATGCACTGTTGGGGACTCGCCCCCACGCTTCGTTGACGGTTTTCGCGGTAGCAATGAGCAAAAGTTAGCAAAATAGGAAAAGTGCTTTGTGTTGTAAAGCAGAGCCAGTAGTCAGAGAGATGAAGTCCACGGCATGCATCTTCAATACTAGTTTCACTTAACGTCAACTCCTCGATTCTCAGGCCAAATAAAAGGATCAATTTCTAACGACTCAGCTTCACACCTGTAGATGTCCAAACTCAAAACGTTATTGCACGGGGAGCAGTCGACTTATTGGCAAGCTTGTTGAGCAACTTCATGGTTTTATGATTATTGGCAGAATCGACGTCTCGCAGAGTAACCCGGTGCAAAAGTTCGTCCTGAGGCGATTCGTGCTGAGCAGTCACTAGTTGCTGCCGCGCACGTAAAGCAATGACTAGCAAGATCAGTATTTTAGTATATATATTCGCCAATGTCTACCACGCGAGGAATATAGCCGATGTACAGCGCGCCAAGATGCGCGATGCGCTCGCCGCGGCGCTACGGGTTCTTGAAGATGATCACGAGAGCAATACCTCGGATAACAAAGCAAAAGCAACGTTAGATTGGATACAAGTTGTGTGGGCCGCCTAGCTAGCCCTATATATTGTTTCTATCCCATATTGGGTGGTGTTTAGTGATATTTGCACGAAGAACAACAGCAGTAAACGGCGCTTTTCAAGTTAAAATCTTACATGCAGATGTCACTAAAGTCATAGGCAAGAGGGACACCACCACGGATCGCAGGTCCCAAGTCCTCGATTTAGTGACCTATCCAAACCTCAGTCGGGTACCTCTAAGGAAACAAAACCTGGCGTCGTGATTACATTTAGAGTCTCTTCCGTAAAGTGAGGTTAGCCGAATTCACCTCATGCAAGCCCACCGTATTGGGGCTACGCCCAAATACTGTTCCAGCAAGTCACTTTTGCCGAGCCAGCTAGTTACTTTTCTAAAATCAATATTTTTGTCGTATTTTAGCTATAAAAAGTTAAAATATTGAATTGATATTTCAATCGCTATTTCAATATTGTATTTTAAAGACAACACCAACGCCCGCCGAAGGCGGGTCTGCACGGAACCGAGTGAAGCGAGGTGCTCCCCTTTAGGGGAGGTAGAGGGGTTTCTAGGGTTTTGTGCACTGAGAATTTTGGGGTTTAGGGGATTAGGGTGCAGTTTTCGGCTCGGAGTGGTCGGAACACAGGTCTGGATCGCTACCAGTGGTTTAGGATCCGTGTGCGGGACTAAACCCAGGCTGGTCTAGATTCGAAGGCTGCCAGCAATGTTTCCTACAGTTGCATTGGATATAAGGATTCTGCCATTAATTTGTTTAATTACTTTGAAATTAATATATTGTTGAAGTTGAAGGACCATCAATCTTTATCTTGGTGCACTCGTATAGCACTATAAGAATGGCAAGACAAACAAGATGGAGATCGTAGACGCGGAGAGAGCAGAGAGCGAGCACGAAGCAAGTAAGTGGTGGTGCATGGATCATATACGGATCTGTTTTATTTTACTAAGGGCGCGCCGTTCTTAACCAATGTTAGAGTACCGGATTGACCATTGAAAAATAAACCATATCACTTAAAAATGTCCACACCACAAAAAAATTATCCATCACCACTAAGAACGGCACTCCACATGCACTAGACAAAGAATTTGCCACTCCATTAAATCGTTGGCGACTTCACATAAGGCTTACTTTTACCACAATAAAAAAACTACTGTATTTCATGGGTTGACCCGCTCAGAACCCGCTCGCTGCAGGTTAAACCCGGTTTTAGGGCGCCACTTCACCATTCTCCGTTTGTAATGGTCGCCCCTGTTCGCGATACTCCAACGCTTCGTCCTCTCTCTGATCCCAGCGTAGGAAATGACTTACAATATCTTCCTTATCTCTTCCGATTCTGACTACTTGTACTGTTTTACTCAAGAACGATGTGTACCGAGGATTGATTAACACGTTGGTGTCAAAATAACAGTTCAGACGTCCAGACGCTGTGAGTTGGATCTGTTGTCGATACTCCGTGCCTGGTTAGGCTGCATGTGCTCGTCAAAGCGACTGGAATGCTGCTGATACGTGCTGAAGACACAGATTTGTACGTGGTGAGCAGCATGTTTGACATTTCACGGCGACACACTCGAGAATCGCAGCCGCGGTGGCGGTGGAATCGATCATCATGCTCGGAGTGAGAAATTGCTCCCTTTTTTGGCTAAGAGTAACTGATAAGCTCTGACGACTTTGCTGTTGTAATGTCTTGCTACTACGTGTAGGTTTGCTGACAAAAAAAAGGAAAGAATGGCAGTGAAAACTCGGGCACCATTTTGACGGTACTTTCGCATTCGTGTGTTCTGGTCTACTTCCATAAGGGAATAACTACATTCTGACTAATATTCGAATGCTTTCGTTCGCAATTTAGGCTATTACGTCGTTGTTGACGTGTACAGAGGTAACTGGGACGTCCCTCAACTTTGTGACGCATTGCAGCTACTTCATAATTTCGTACGGTGAAGACGACGTCAGCTTTAAGCTGTGTTGGGGCAGGCAGAGTGCGAATATTGGACAAAGTGTCTACAACAGCTTGTAGCAGTCGTGTGCAGATCTGCATCCTATTGTTTGAAGATCTCAAAGTGCTATCAGTCTCTGTCCAATGTGTACGTGTGTGTATCGTACGATTGTGCTACCTATAAAATAAGCTTCTAACACTTCAACGTGCTTCGTGACACAAAACATTGTGCATTGAAGCGCAGTATGAAAATGCATCGTTCATTTGAATGGATTGTGATATAATCGCCGTATTTTTCGACTTTCAAATGCTGGATTGGACTTCACGTTGTAGACTGTGATGGTTATCTTACCGTTAACGGCGACGTTTGCGCACCTGTTGAAGAGATTCACGAGCCCTCTCGGTGAGACGACGAGTCCTTCTCGTACGTCGCGGACCACCATTCGTGTCAGTACGCAGTAAGCGAAGCGGCTAAAACAGGTCTCACAGCAGATCAGGTCACAGATGTTTTGAAATATAGGTCATGTGTGAGGTCCCACCACGAATTGTCAGGTCTCGATAGGTCTCAGCTCAGAATTAGTTCCACTGGCCACATACAATCCGACAAATAGCAACAGAAGCAATCTCCAAGTCACCCACACCAGATCACACTCATCTTACCACCCACCATTCTATGACGTCAAGCCAACATACACCTCCAAGCGCCACTCCAGCGCCTTCGTCTGTGTCTACCACGTCCTTAGGCGGAGTATGGCGGAGCTCGTCGCCTGCTCGCTCAAGCCCGCGAAGCCCGCGTAGGCAACCGCCGTCATCGCGTTCGCGTGAGCAGTCGCCGTCATCACGTAGGGGTACGCGTGATCGCTCGCCGTTGCAGCGTGCGGGCTCGCGTGGTCGATCGTCATCGTCGCGTTCCCGTGGTCGGTCGCGTTCCCGTGGTTGGTCACGCTCGTGCGAGCAGTCATCATCGTCGCGCGGGGGCTCGCGTGATCGATCGTGGCCGGCGCGTTCGAGTTTGAGTTCACGTTCGCGTTTCCGCGAACGATCGCGACATCGCCAGTATGCACGCACAAGTCGCTCGCGCTCTCGTAGCAGGGGTGGTCGCCATCTCGGCCGTCATCCTCACGCCACCGTGAGAGCGACGTCGCCAGCACGCGTCCGTTCTTGACGTCGTGGACGCGGTCATCGCAATCCCGATCTCGCTCACGAGGTCGACAACCTTGTAAGCGATCAAAGTCGCGTGGCCGTTGTGACTCGAGCTCACCTTCACACCGGCGCAACGCCACCAGCACAACATTCCCTAGCGTGGGCCACGATGGTGGTGTCGGTGAGGCGCAACGCGCTGCCCGTCTTACACGGTTTGACTGGCACGGGCTCAGCCGTGCATCTCGTGCCACACGTGAAGGTGTTTTTGATTGTGGGGATGCAACCCTCGTACCAGCAACCGTGACGAAAACTACGTCTACATCAGGAAACCATCAAACTACCCTAGCCCAACCGCAAGTTCCCTCACGTCCCAACCTCACCGTTCTCGATGTTGCTGAAGTCGACTCCGATGGTAGAGAGAAACGAACAGGCCGTACCAAAATGTACTGCGGCGGATATGAGCACACAAGGGCGTCGATTACATCCGTGAAAATCGTCTACAGATGCAGTTTCTACAGAAGCGAAAAATGCAAAGGAAAGCTTGAGTTCTTGACGAGCACGATGGAGTACGACTTTGCGAACAGCATCCCCCATACTTGCGCGCGGAAAGGTGTTCTTGAGACTAGTCCCGCTGTGGCAACTGCTACCATACGAGACGTGACAAAACAAATGAGAGCAGAAGTTGACAAAATATCTGCGGCGCAATCGTCATCTCCGCAAGAGACGTGGGAAACAGTGAGCCAAAAATTCTTGTTTGGATCAGCAACACCTGTGTACGGGATGACACGAAGTCAAGTAATAAAGCGTTTCCACAACGCCAGGTCGCAGCACTACGGTACTTCCGTACACGGGCAGATCGAAACACCGCCATTGTCATTGGTCAAGAACTCGACTTTGAACTTTTTCCAGTTTCATTATGTGTGGCACAACCCGGACCAAACAAGGACAAAAATCAAACGACCAATTGAACGTCTGATAGGATGGGCGCATCCAGCTTTGATTCCGCTACTTCTGTACACACACGTGAAGATTTTCGTGGACGGAACTTTCAGCTGTGTCCCAGCCGGATTTCGGCAGTGCATAGTTGTGATGGTGTTCGACGAAGGAACAAAGCTGTATGTGCCAGTTTTCTACGTTCTATCGACAACAAAATCGTACGATGGGTATTGGAATGTGTTCCAACTCATCCGCAACGTGTAGTGACGCCGTCACACCTGGTCAAGTGGTGTGTGATTTCGAGCGTGCTTTGATCAAAGCTGTGACCGAATGGTTCCCGGACACCGATGTCATCGGTTGCTACTTTCATTTCAAGCAAGCGTGTCAAAAGCAAATGGTGCAGCTACGGATTCACAAAGACGAAATTGAAATCGCCATGGAGCACGGCGTACTGGACGTGTTGACAGTTCTAGAACCGGCTAAAATTTGGAGACAAGGTGCATTGTGGGTGAAAAACAAATCGAGAGGAGGTGCGCGGAGCGTGCAATGAGTTACTCGACAAGAAAATGGTGTGCATTCTGGCGCTATTTCAAGAGGACATGGATCAAGATGTATGCTCCAAAGTTCTGGAATGTGTGGGAGTATCGCGATCGGAGGGGAAAGAAATTGTGGCGCGGACAAACAATCCACTAGAGCGCTTCAACAGAGAGTTGAATAACGCTTTTGGCTCTCCGCATCCCTCCCTACCGCGCTTTATCCAGACGATCGAAAGCTTTTCACGCCGCTATGTAGCGCTACGGAACGATATCCTACATCATCGAGCTACCCCACCGCAGCGAAAAGAAAAATACGAACTTCCCACCCCACCAATACAGCTTCCACAGGACGAAGGCAACGATGAAGATCTTTTGAGGGTCTGTCAGATGAAGAGGGAGCGATGAGTTCAGTATACGAGGATTCCGATAGCGATGAAGAGTAATATAGCACCTCATACCTCCGGATTGTCTTCCTTTTATTTGTGAGCGCACTTCAACATGGTCTGGCTACAGGAGTGACCCAATTTATTAATTTAGGTCACACCTTTAGGTCATGCCATAGGTATCGTCGTTGTGTTAAAAAGCTACTATGACCTGGCCCTTGAAATTACCTGTTTTAGACCTTACCATTGCCTACCGCAAATTGAGAGAGCACAGCTTGACGGCGAGGCCGATTACGGCGACTATTGGAACAAATCTACGTACGGGAGGGCGAAGACGAGGGCATCGCACTCCCGCGTCAACTGTTGCCGCAATCACATGAACGCACATACTGTGCTTGGTGTAATACAAGCATCCACATGATAAGCTTGCCGTATGAACACCCCATCCTCCGGGAGGCATATCCTGCATCATCATTCTCCTCGCGTTGACGGACTTGATTGATTTCACTCGGTCACGCTTGTCCTCTGCTGTTGCTGGGGGCTGGTGCTGGATGACTCGGTACGCAATTACCGACGACGATCCGATCCGAGGAAGGCGAGTCGCTGTCAAACAGTTGTTGGCCACAAGAGTCTGGTACAATTTGTGCATTCTTCGGGACACTCCGGCTGAGTTCGAGAACTGGTGCGGTTCTGCGAGATACGCTGATCGTGCCGCGTCCATTGCCTTAAGCATTTCAAACGCAGTGGCGCACGAGTTGGAGCAGTTGATCTTGAGTGTGTGATGGTATTGTTCCAACGGATTGTTGGTGGCGGCACATCCGCTAGGGGTATAGAAAGCTTGCCACTTGGAAAACATGCCATGGTTGATCCACGTTTTGCTGATGTGGTCTGTCAACTTCCTAGCTGCTGAACGGCGTGGGAGACGTTCCAATTTGTCGAGAACACGCTGCTTACAACCGATTGGACCATTGAAGTCGCTCTCACACGAGAAGTGGAGCTCATACAAGTCAGCGAATACGTCATGAATATGTATTGGATCCACGCCTTTCGCTTTTGCATGCTTGAGCACATTCTGAATGACATGGAACCAACACATTAGAACCGTAGCACCTGGAAGTTCATCTCTGCAGGCGTTAAATTGCGCTTGATCAGCATCCATCATCACGAATTCTGGTGTAAATGAGATGTTGAACACCTCTTGCAGTACGTTGTCAATCTTTCGCAGACACCATGCCACATCCGGCAATTTTCGTTTTGAGGTGCAGAAGTACACCATTGGGAAAAATCGTCCACATTTGTCGGACATTCCGATCACAAAGATCGGGTAGCGCTGTTCATTTACCTTGAACGTGCTGTCAAGATGAATCATCGTTGTCACATCCAGATTGTGCTGAGCATCTACGTACGTCTTCAGCAACTGGAAAGAAGTGATTCCCACTCTGAACGGGCATGTTGCACTTCCATCACCGAGATCACAAACGTGGACACCGTTGTCTTCACGAACGTCGCACAAAACGACACAGGCGGTTGGTCGTTCCTGTGACAGCCCCACCTCTTGGGCCAAATGTTGGTTGCAGTATACAACCACTTGAGGAAACGAATCACCTCCGTGCGACCTCCTCCAACGTCGAACAAAATTCTCTACTTTTTTCTTGATGGCGGTGGTCCTACCAATTCGAGATTGTTGATTTTAGCCGCTATGACCGAGAACAAACGAAGTGGTTTTGCATTTGGTACAGCTACAAGCTGGTTTATCAGAAAAGTTGTCATCTCTTGTGTCAACTCGGCTTCACGTGTTGTTATTGCAGTGTCGTCCTGTGGCATCATGTGCATGCCTTGTTGGTAGACGACTGTGGTTCCACTTTCCTCACAAATGTTGAATTTGTACCGACAGTAGCAGACACCACTCTCTGCCTGTACGCACGGACCTGATCGGCAGTTTGAGTAGACAGACCGCATCTTATGTGGGCGTACTTGCAGCTCATACTCAAAGGTCTCGTTGTGGTTAATTGTACAGCTTACGACGCTGCTGTGTTCCCGGGCGCCCGGTATTGATGACAGACGAGAAGGTAGCTCTTCAGCGTTTTTCACTGCTTGCCACAGCATTACCCACTCTTCTGCAGTGGCCTCATTGTCTGAAGGCATACTCATGCACGGCAAGGAGTTGTGTTTGGTTGGAGAAAAATTGAGACTGTAATGGGTGCGTGATGCAACTTCAACTAATTGGTTGCCTTATCAGATTCAATTAACGGGTCAATGGGTCAGCAGGTTGTGTCCGATGCGAGGGGACCGAGTCTGTGCCAAACTGTACCCAAGTGAATGTGATTGTGATACCGCTAACTATTTTATGGTGTGGTAAATTCTTTGCTTAGTGTTTTCTGAATGCGTTCTTACTGGTGATGGATATATTCTTTGTGATGTGGACATTTCTTTTGTAGTATGGTTAATTTTATAATGGTAATGTACAACCCTCCCAATGTTACAGGCCGCACTTCGCAACAGACAGCAAAGAAAGACGCAGATGCTGGGTTTCCGTCTGGGATTGGACGGACACCTGCTAACGACGGTAAATACGTGCTGCTTCATTAGCACATGGCTGGACGGAAACAATGACTAGTCTGAAAACTCACTTAAAAGTGTTGTTTGCAATTTCAGCTAGCCACTCAGCTAGCCACTTGTTCCGTGTCGAGTAGTCACTTAGTTGCTAAGTACTACACACGGATAAAAGTGACTGACCGGAACAGTATTTTAAAATATGACTACTTGAAAATTAAAAATGGCTATTTGACCGTCAATCCTCCAAGTTGAAGCGGACGAGATACGGTACGACAGCATCAGGTACATGAACTCGACGACGAAGGCACCACTCTGTCGATCGCGACACCACGGTCTACTTACTGCGTGCGTGTGCGCGCGTCAACAGTAGCAGACTGATAATCAGCTCCGATGGCTGGTGTTGAGAGGCTGTGGGGGTTGGGGTTGGGGGGTTGCAAGCGCACGAATCAACAAGGCACGTAGGAGGAGGAAGAGATACAATCTATCAACAACGCAGACTGTACGGGGCACCAAACAACGGAGCACATACTCAATAAACTCTTTCCCAAGCATTTTCGAGGTTTCATCTGCTGACGCAGTAGCTGTGTATAATATAGGATAAATGACCGTCGTTGCGTGTGAACACACATTTATTAGCTGCATGAGAGTCGCAGTAAGCTACCCCTCTTACAGCAAAATGTCAACATAATGTTGTCTACAACCAACTAAACTCCACGAGACTGATTGAGGTAAAGCCATGCTAACGGCTGACATTTATTTTCCAAGTTACCTCTATTGTTCACTTTGAATGTGGTTGGGATTCTTGACGAATGCATGTAGTTTTATCCACACTCGACGCACTTGCACCGGTAATGGACTCGATACATGCAGGTGTCCGTCGTCTAACCAAGCTTGACGTACTTGGCGTACATGCTGGCAATCTCGTCCGCGCTGAAGCCAGAAGCTTTCAGGTATTGGGAGGTTTCCTTGCCGATGACTTGCTTCGACTTTAGCCATTTCCGCAGTTGTTTAGCGGTCGTACTCGCACTCAACACAGTGATGGTTCTCTCTTCATCGTCGTCGCCGTCGTCGTCATCATCTTCATCCACCGTTTTCACAGCTCGCAGAAATCTTTTGGCATTGCCCTCGCTCAAGACACCAGTCAGTTGGCGAGCAGCAGAGACGGAATCAGTCGAAGTCGTTGCTGAGAGCTTGGTCTCAGTGCTGGCCGCGACGGCGTCGGTGCTGGCAAGCACAGCGGCGGTGGTAAAGAGGAGGAAGTAGTGAAGACGCATTCTTGTTCTGGTACGGGAGTAGTCGATACTGGGTAGTTGCTCTGGGGTACTGCTCAGAAGGCAAATGGAGAACTGAGTGTGAATCGAGCAGAGTTTTGAGAGCCGAGCTCTCTTATCATGGACAAGCTGCATATAGCCTGAAGAGAGATGGGTCCAGGCGAGGTATCACCGGCTTTGCTGGCGTTGCTATCCCACAACAAGCTCTTCCTATTCATTTGCTTGGTTAAGCCCGTACGATTGACAACAGAATGCCCCATTCCCCATCTCGAGAGTCTACTTCTGTGCGATACGTTTACTGCAGTTGTCAAACAATACATTTGTTAAATAGTCGTAAGCTCCTACAAGCGCATCTGACTGCAGCGGTCATGAGAAGTGTCTGAAAGGACACCACAAATGCTACTGACACTGCATGTGTCATGTTCCTTACTCTGGCATAATTGCATACATCGACGCTTCTAGCAAACAGTAGAAGTGCCATATAAGTCCTTGGGGAAACGACAACCCACGGATGGATCCCCACACTACCAAACTACGTAGCACTACCAGTATGCTTGCCACCAATCCCGGCGAAATGGCAACAACGAACATCAGGATTCTTCGACACATTACTAGGTTTTGATCTTATTCACTTCAAAAATACGGCAAGTAAAAAAACTTGTTCTTTTAATGCTTTAGACAATCCAATTGTGGGAGTCCGAAGCGGCTAAAACAGGTCTCACAGCAGATCAGGTCACAGATGTTTTGAAATATAGGTCATGTGTGAGGTCCCACCACGAATTGTCAGGTCTCGATAGGTCTCAGCTCAGAATTAGTTCCACTGGCCACATACAATCCGACAAATAGCAACAGAAGCAATCTCCAAGTCACCCACACCAGATCACACTCATCTTACCACCCACCATTCTATGACGTCAAGCCAACATACACCTCCAAGCGCCACTCCAGCGCCTTCGTCTGTGTCTACCACGTCCTTAGGCGGAGTATGGCGGAGCTCGTCGCCTGCTCGCTCAAGCCCGCGAAGCCCGCGTAGGCAACCGCCGTCATCGCGTTCGCGTGAGCAGTCGCCGTCATCACGTAGGGGTACGCGTGATCGCTCGCCGTTGCAGCGTGCGGGCTCGCGTGGTCGATCGTCATCGTCGCGTTCCCGTGGTCGGTCGCGTTCCCGTGGTTGGTCACGCTCGTGCGAGCAGTCATCATCGTCGCGCGGGGGCTCGCGTGATCGATCGTGGCCGGCGCGTTCGAGTTTGAGTTCACGTTCGCGTTTCCGCGAACGATCGCGACATCGCCAGTATGCACGCACAAGTCGCTCGCGCTCTCGTAGCAGGGGTGGTCGCCATCTCGGCCGTCATCCTCACGCCACCGTGAGAGCGACGTCGCCAGCACGCGTCCGTTCTTGACGTCGTGGACGCGGTCATCGCAATCCCGATCTCGCTCACGAGGTCGACAACCTTGTAAGCGATCAAAGTCGCGTGGCCGTTGTGACTCGAGCTCACCTTCACACCGGCGCAACGCCACCAGCACAACATTCCCTAGCGTGGGCCACGATGGTGGTGTCGGTGAGGCGCAACGCGCTGCCCGTCTTACACGGTTTGACTGGCACGGGCTCAGCCGTGCATCTCGTGCCACACGTGAAGGTGTTTTTGATTGTGGGGATGCAACCCTCGTACCAGCAACCGTGACGAAAACTACGTCTACATCAGGAAACCATCAAACTACCCTAGCCCAACCGCAAGTTCCCTCACGTCCCAACCTCACCGTTCTCGATGTTGCTGAAGTCGACTCCGATGGTAGAGAGAAACGAACAGGCCGTACCAAAATGTACTGCGGCGGATATGAGCACACAAGGGCGTCGATTACATCCGTGAAAATCGTCTACAGATGCAGTTTCTACAGAAGCGAAAAATGCAAAGGAAAGCTTGAGTTCTTGACGAGCACGATGGAGTACGACTTTGCGAACAGCATCCCCCATACTTGCGCGCGGAAAGGTGTTCTTGAGACTAGTCCCGCTGTGGCAACTGCTACCATACGAGACGTGACAAAACAAATGAGAGCAGAAGTTGACAAAATATCTGCGGCGCAATCGTCATCTCCGCAAGAGACGTGGGAAACAGTGAGCCAAAAATTCTTGTTTGGATCAGCAACACCTGTGTACGGGATGACACGAAGTCAAGTAATAAAGCGTTTCCACAACGCCAGGTCGCAGCACTACGGTACTTCCGTACACGGGCAGATCGAAACACCGCCATTGTCATTGGTCAAGAACTCGACTTTGAACTTTTTCCAGTTTCATTATGTGTGGCACAACCCGGACCAAACAAGGACAAAAATCAAACGACCAATTGAACGTCTGATAGGATGGGCGCATCCAGCTTTGATTCCGCTACTTCTGTACACACACGTGAAGATTTTCGTGGACGGAACTTTCAGCTGTGTCCCAGCCGGATTTCGGCAGTGCATAGTTGTGATGGTGTTCGACGAAGGAACAAAGCTGTATGTGCCAGTTTTCTACGTTCTATCGACAACAAAATCGTACGATGGGTATTGGAATGTGTTCCAACTCATCCGCAACGTGTGTAGTGACGCCGTCACACCTGGTCAAGTGGTGTGTGATTTCGAGCGTGCTTTGATCAAAGCTGTGACCGAATGGTTCCCGGACACCGATGTCATCGGTTGCTACTTTCATTTCAAGCAAGCGTGTCAAAAGCAAATGGTGCAGCTACGGATTCACAAAGACGAAATTGAAATCGCCATGGAGCACGGCGTACTGGACGTGTTGACAGTTCTAGAACCGGCTAAAATTTGGAGACAAGGTGCATTGTGGGTGAAAAACAAATCGAGAGGAGGTGCGCGGAGCGTGCAATGAGTTACTCGACAAGAAAATGGTGTGCATTCTGGCGCTATTTCAAGAGGACATGGATCAAGATGTATGCTCCAAAGTTCTGGAATGTGTGGGAGTATCGCGATCGGAGGGGAAAGAAATTGTGGCGCGGACAAACAATCCACTAGAGCGCTTCAACAGAGAGTTGAATAACGCTTTTGGCTCTCCGCATCCCTCCCTACCGCGCTTTATCCAGACGATCGAAAGCTTTTCACGCCGCTATGTAGCGCTACGGAACGATATCCTACATCATCGAGCTACCCCACCGCAGCGAAAAGAAAAATACGAACTTCCCACCCCACCAATACAGCTTCCACAGGACGAAGGCAACGATGAAGATCTTTTGAGGGTCTGTCAGATGAAGAGGGAGCGATGAGTTCAGTATACGAGGATTCCGATAGCGATGAAGAGTAATATAGCACCTCATACCTCCGGATTGTCTTCCTTTTATTTGTGAGCGCACTTCAACATGGTCTGGCTACAGGAGTGACCCAATTTATTAATTTAGGTCACACCTTTAGGTCATGCCATAGGTATCGTCGTTGTGTTAAAAAAGCTACTATGACCTGGCCCTTGAAATTACCTGTTTTAGACCTTACCGTGGGAGTCTACAAAGTCGAAATCCGGAATATAAAGAGACGATAACGTTGGTTCAACTCATTTATCGTACTTACAATACGTATTACAGTAAAATGTGCTCTTATCACAAGATAATACAGAATATCTACCGGGGTTGGTCGAAACGTGATTGCTTTTGTGGCAGGTAAATGTCGGTACATACTTTGATATACACAGTATAGTAACGAATGACTCTTTTCTGCCGTGTCCGGTTTACATTGTGGGTGATTATTTGCTTAGCTGCGTCAACAACTATCTTCTGTCTTCCGATGCTAAACCGATTATATCCTTCCTGCACGCGTCTCGCCCTTGGACCTTGCGCCTTTTCGGTTCTGGTATCTTTTGGAACAGTCGCTCAGTACCCGTAACCTGCAACTCAACGTACCCGTCGGTCATCACCTTGCAGCTCGATTGTCACTCCAATTCATCAGTACTGCTCTCTTGCACTCCGACGTCAACAAATGTCACTACATGTGTTACTGTATGTTAATTTACGAATTTTAATGTGACAGTTGAATGCAAATCTGCCTCTACGTACGCTTTGCCCCCCCGTCGAATCCACTTACCCTGAAGAGCGGTCAATAGCAACACATGGCACGGAATCGCCTACCATGTGTGTACAAGATACCATTCGTCACTTTGGCGCCGCTGGTTTGTGCTTTGTAAATCCTTAGGCTGCTCCATATCCGACTCAGACACAAGTAATTTCGATATGAAGTGGGATCTGCAGCTTCACGAGGGTTGAACTATCGCTCCAGTTTGCTTGTATAATACTACGGTCTAAAACAGTAGCCTACAACAGCTGTGCTGCTCAAATATGATCGGCATTGAAGGCACGTATGGCTTGCCTGTGCTACCTACCAGGAAACCGATCTTTACGATAAAGCGCCAGTCCATGTTCAACCAAACAACGCTACAGACTGGATGTACTACAGTAGTGATTACCAGCAACAACTGTATTATCACGGTTATACCGTTGTAGTGATTACCAGCAACTACTGTATTATCACGGTTGGCTGGTTCAGTTCTCGTGTGGCAGATTCAGTAAGTATAGGAGGAGAGTAGTGTCCCAGGCGATTGGATGTGGTTTGCAGAAACGATATGGCGACTGCTTTTCAGCACTCGTAGCTATTCAATGAATGGGGGCGTGCCATGAGTGGCACTATGAGAAACTTGCATTGAGGCACCTCCATTGCCAGGGTGCGGCGGGAGGTTTATCGAGAGAAGTAAGTCTGAAACTAACGGTCGCCGATGCGAGCAGGCTCCTACGTTGGTTTCATCTTTCTGCTACCTTTGCTTAAAAGCTATTTTCGAGATGCCCTCGAAAATATTCATTTCAGCACTCGTAGCTATTCAATGAATGGGGGCGTGCCGTGAGTGGCACTATGAGAAACTTGCATTGAGGCATCTCCATTGCCAGGGTGCGGCTTGGAGGATACCCCTACAATTGGTGAGATTCAGGTTTCGCAAGCATCTCCTTCGCCATTCGCGTTGTCAATCGCCCGCCGATTCGGGTGTAGCGTTCTACCGCGTCCGATTTCCACCTCCCAAAGAGTTTTACAGCCAAACTGTCGAACCCAGCGTTGAACAGCGCTGACGCGCCTCCACTTCTTAGCGAATGAGATCCATAGCTGTCTGGTGATTTTCCGACGCCCTTCGCTGCGCTTTTAATTGCGTCTACGACATGCCGTACCTGCAAATTGTTACGTCGGTCAATTTTGCAAAGCAGTGTGTTTTTGTCGATGCCGAGCGACTTATGATGCTCCACCAAATACCACGACGCTAGCACTGGACAACACCAATCATAACCCGAGCGCGCCATTCTGCGGCTAGTTCCATCTCCAAATTGATCTGTTTTACTTCCACGGAAGATGATAATCACTGCGACTGCATCTTGTACTCTGCTCACCTCATTTTCATCGCTGCCAACAAACTTAACGTCGGATCTCTGTATTGCGTACGATTGGACCTTTGACCCGATTGCTAAATACTCCGACCGTCTGAGCAGAAAGAAGAAACCCAACACCGAAGCCCCCATGTGACTCGGTGCTGGGTTGATGAAAAGTCGAGCTGCTCGTGCATTTTCCTGAGAATGCCTGTTGTGATAGGTGATTTTGGGTTCCTTGGCGGGGTCGAATCGCCGCATTCCGGTGATAGCAAGCTGGTGCCCTGGCAACAGAGAGACGGTATACCCGAGAACTCGCCTATGATGCCACGAGACATGGCTACATTTGGAGAGCACGGTGCTGGCAGCATTTCCTTTGGCAGATCCTCCCCATCCGTGTCGCCAACAGTATGTAGCAAACAACGCAAGCTGGTAGGAATGTTGTCGCGGACTTTCTGGCAACCACTTTGAGAAACCAAGCGAATCACACCAGGCGCTCCACTGGTTCCATGTGCGATAGTATTGTGACTTTGATGTTGCGGCCAGTGATCTGGCCTGAAGTGACTGGAGAAGCTCATGTAGATTTTCCTGCATCGTTGAGGCACTTCCGTCTGTGTCCAACAAAAGGAAAAGTTAGTCCAGCGAGTTAGATAAGGTTCATTCCACGCTCTTGAAGCTGCATCTGCCATCCAATTCGAAGACCCAGGAATGTGATCGGCTGACACTCTCAGATTAAAAATTCCTTCAGCGAGGCCAATGGATCGGTTAATTTCTTGACTGAGAGGATTTTTCGAGTGTAATTTAGTACACCAATTAACTGCTGCTGTGTTATCGCTCCAACACTTGATGTGGATCAATCTGCCTGAGGATTGTCTGGTCCACTGAGGGTAAGGTCTAAAACAGGTAATTTCAAGGGCCAGGTCATAGTAGCTTTTTTAACACAACGACGATACCTATGGCATGACCTAAAGGTGTGACCTAAATTAATAAATTGGGTCACTCCTGTAGCCAGACCATGTTGAAGTGCGCTCACAAATAAAAGGAAGACAATCCGGAGGTATGAGGTGCTATATTACTCTTCATCGCTATCGGAATCCTCGTATACTGAACTCATCGCTCCCTCTTCATCTGACAGACCCTCAAAAAGATCTTCATCGTTGCCTTCGTCCTGTGGAAGCTGTATTGGTGGGGTGGGAAGTTCGTATTTTTCTTTTCGCTGCGGTGGGGTAGCTCGATGATGTAGGATATCGTTCCGTAGCGCTACATAGCGGCGTGAAAAGCTTTCGATCGTCTGGATAAAGCGCGGTAGGGAGGGATGCGGAGAGCCAAAAGCGTTATTCAACTCTCTGTTGAAGCGCTCTAGTGAATTGTTTGTCCGCGCCACAATTTCTTTCCCCTCCGATCGCGATACTCCCACACATTCCAGAACTTTGGAGCATACATCTTGATCCATGTCCTCTTGAAATAGCGCCAGAATGCACACCATTTTCTTGTCGAGTAACTCATTGCACGCTCCGCGCACCTCCTCTCGATTTGTTTTTCACCCACAATGCACCTTGTCTCCAAATTTTAGCCGGTTCTAGAACTGTCAACACGTCCAGTACGCCGTGCTCCATGGCGATTTCAATTTCGTCTTTGTGAATCCGTAGCTGCACCATTTGCTTTTGACACGCTTGCTTGAAATGAAAGTAGCAACCGATGACATCGGTGTCCGGGAACCATTCGGTCACAGCTTTGATCAAAGCACGCTCGAAATCACACACCACTTGACCAGGTGTGACGGCGTCACTACACACGTTGCGGATGAGTTGGAACACATTCCAATACCCATCGTACGATTTTGTTGTCGATAGAACGTAGAAAACTGGCACATACAGCTTTGTTCCTTCGTCGAACACCATCACAACTATGCACTGCCGAAATCCGGCTGGGACACAGCTGAAAGTTCCGTCCACGAAAATCTTCACGTGTGTGTACAGAAGTAGCGGAATCAAAGCTGGATGCGCCCATCCTATCAGACGTTCAATTGGTCGTTTGATTTTTGTCCTTGTTTGGTCCGGGTTGTGCCACACATAATGAAACTGGAAAAAGTTCAAAGTCGAGTTCTTGACCAATGACAATGGCGGTGTTTCGATCTGCCCGTGTACGGAAGTACCGTAGTGCTGCGACCTGGCGTTGTGGAAACGCTTTATTACTTGACTTCGTGTCATCCCGTACACAGGTGTTGCTGATCCAAACAAGAATTTTTGGCTCACTGTTTCCCACGTCTCTTGCGGAGATGACGATTGCGCCGCAGATATTTTGTCAACTTCTGCTCTCATTTGTTTTGTCACGTCTCGTATGGTAGCAGTTGCCACAGCGGGACTAGTCTCAAGAACACCTTTCCGCGCGCAAGTATGGGGGATGCTGTTCGCAAAGTCGTACTCCATCGTGCTCGTCAAGAACTCAAGCTTTCCTTTGCATTTTTCGCTTCTGTAGAAACTGCATCTGTAGACGATTTTCACGGATGTAATCGACGCCCTTGTGTGCTCATATCCGCCGCAGTACATTTTGGTACGGCCTGTTCGTTTCTCTCTACCATCGGAGTCGACTTCAGCAACATCGAGAACGGTGAGGTTGGGACGTGAGGGAACTTGCGGTTGGGCTAGGGTAGTTTGATGGTTTCCTGATGTAGACGTAGTTTTCGTCACGGTTGCTGGTACGAGGGTTGCATCCCCACAATCAAAAACACCTTCACGTGTGGCACGAGATGCACGGCTGAGCCCGTGCCAGTCAAACCGTGTAAGACGGGCAGCGCGTTGCGCCTCACCGACACCACCATCGTGGCCCACGCTAGGGAATGTTGTGCTGGTGGCGTTGCGCCGGTGTGAAGGTGAGCTCGAGTCACAACGGCCACGCGACTTTGATCGCTTACAAGGTTGTCGACCTCGTGAGCGAGATCGGGATTGCGATGACCGCGTCCACGACGTCAAGAACGGACGCGTGCTGGCGACGTCGCTCTCACGGTGGCGTGAGGATGACGGCCGAGATGGCGACCACCCCTGCTACGAGAGCGCGAGCGACTTGTGCGTGCATACTGGCGATGTCGCGATCGTTCGCGGAAACGCGAACGTGAACTCAAACTCGAACGCGCCGGCCACGATCGATCACGCGAGCCCCCGCGCGACGATGATGACTGCTCGCACGAGCGTGACCAACCACGGGAACGCGACCGACCACGGGAACGCGACGATGACGATCGACCACGCGAGCCCGCACGCTGCAACGGCGAGCGATCACGCGTACCCCTACGTGATGACGGCGACTGCTCACGCGAACGCGATGACGGCGGTTGCCTACGCGGGCTTCGCGGGCTTGAGCGAGCAGGCGACGAGCTCCGCCATACTCCGCCTAAGGACGTGGTAGACACAGACGAAGGCGCTGGAGTGGCGCTTGGAGGTGTATGTTGGCTTGACGTCATAGAATGGTGGGTGGTAAGATGAGTGTGATCTGGTGTGGGTGACTTGGAGATTGCTTCTGTTGCTATTTGTCGGATTGTATGTGGCCAGTGGAACTAATTCTGAGCTGAGACCTATCGAGACCTGACAATTCGTGGTGGGACCTCACACATGACCTATATTTCAAAACATCTGTGACCTGATCTGCTGTGAGACCTGTTTTAGCCGCTTCGCCACTGAGGACCCCATGTCCATAACGCTAGAGCCATACACAAGTGCTCTCTTACATTGATAGAAAAATCGCTATTGCTTGTTGTACATCGTGATATCATATCCAATTCAGCCTCATCAAATTGAATTTGGATGAACTTGTTTGACGCTGGATCTAAGACCGCTAAGCCGACGTTGGAAGCGTCCATATACAGTTCCACATCCGGTGTCACGGTGGCCCCAAACATCGATAATGGTAGCTGTGTGAGATTGCCGTGCTTCAAAATCTGACAGAACCATTTCAGATCGTCTTTTGCGCCTTCAGATAGTTGAACTTTGCCGAATCGTGTAACAGCCATGCACTGGGACTGCAACCGTTGATAAAATGGCTTGGCCGTGTGCAAGCAAATTGCAACATGTCGAAGAGATCCTAGTAGTTTGTAGAACTCCGTTTTAGAAGCACGACCTTGTTTCAGCATTGCCGATACACGATTACCCGCCTTGGAAATTTTCTCCGTGGGGATCGATACTGTGCGACGTAATGTGTTCCATAGTAAACCGAGCGCCACCAATTCGGAACTCCACGTGGAAAATTTGGCTTCATTTATTGCGCGAGGACCCAAGACCGCTAGCATGGCATGTCGAAGTGTAGCCTCGGCAAGATGTAGCCTATCGCCGATGTCAGGTTCTACTAAAATATGATCATCAACCCATTCATATGGAAAGAATGGATTGTGATCAGATGACGTTGATACAGATGCCGGTGAATTGGATCCCACCAGCCACGAAATTGCTCGACCAAATAGCGCGTAACATGGTGGCGATCCGGACCAACCGAAGGGTGCTGCCATATCAACGATAAGAATCCCCAACTCCTTTATCAAGGCTGCCATTCGAAACACTTGAGTGCATCGAGTTCGGAGATGTCGAAAAGCTCCTTTAACATCTCCTTTGAGCATGACAATCCGTCCAACGTGTCCAGCTGCAGCAAGTTCTTCAATTCGACGTGCAATTTTAATTACCGACTCGTACCGCACTTTAGGGACCGATTCCACTACGAAACTTGAATTGACAGATTTGTTTTTCGGAAATGACAAGTCGTGAATGGTTCGAACTTCTTCGTTCGGATCAGCATCCTTTTTCTCCACCGCGCCTAGAGGGCTGCATATCACTTCTGGCCATTGATCAAGTATGTCTGCGTCGACCACTAGATATTGTCCAGTGTTCTGACCTTCACGGATGCTTCGCGTGACCGCACGCAAATACCACCTGCATGACCCGTGGTTCTTTGGTGGTGGTCTTTGCGGCCCTGGACCTTGTTTCCATTCTACTTCAATTCCTTTTTCGGCAATTTGGAGCAGCAAATCCAGATGAGGATAACCTTCTAGCACTAACCGTAATCGCTCAGGATTAAGTGCCTTGTTCGGCCGGGTATCTACCTCTGTTCCACCACGAATAAATCGTGTAGCCTCTCTGAGACTCATATTTTCCTTTCGGATGATACTTGACAATGACTCGCACGCGACTTTGTCGATCTTAAAAGCCGAGTTGATCCGATTAAGCGATCGAACAAACCCACGTCCGGAATGCAAAATTGAAATTCTGGTTTCTTCGCGAAGTAGTTCTTCTTCCAGAACTAGCTGAATCTTGTGTGCCGATAACAGTGATAAATTGCACTGTTTCTCTTCTTGTGACACTGTTTTGCTACCAAAATCGGTTGATGTCGCTATGTAGTCCATATTATCAAAGCGAGATTTCACACGGCAATCGCGTGCACCCTCCAACTGCATCATCTTTTGCTCGACTGAGAATGCAGGATGCGTTGCTTCCTGGGCACAGGGTATTTTGCTAGTAGAAAATTCTGTGTGGTCTTTTGTGAGACAACAAGGCCTCAACCGACAGTCGCTTGTGTCGTCCAATGGCAAACTATTGCGCAACTGTGGGTGTATAGCTTCCACGGCGGAACGAGCACAGGATATTCTGTCGATCTTGCTCATTGTGTCTTCCTCAATATCCAAGCAAGGCCTCGATTGATCACTCGCGCTACACTCCCCGACACCACACTATTCGTGTTCAACTTTATGAAACGTTGTGCTTCAGCCTGGGGACGTGTGTGCCTATTGATCATGCTCTTTGCTTGGTGAAACTTGTTTTTATACGTGATTGCCCAGCCTGTAGCACATCGTCATTTCTGGCGGGCGCAACTCCCATGGATAGTCATAACTGGTGTTCGTCTTTCAGATCTCCAAAACGCTTGATAATCTCGTTTTTCACGATGTCAGGAAGCACGTCGGGAACGAAATGAGCATGTTCGCAGCTAGAAGATACGCAACCAACACTCGAGAGGTGACGCATACACAGTTGTTTCGTCTTGCCAGAGGCAGGGTCGACTTGCGTGGGAAGTTGGCGCAGTACATGTCTAGGAATGCGAGTTGTCTTTCTTTTCGGATCGTGTGCGATTCCGTGCAGGCGATCCGCAGACACGTTTCTTTGCCCTTCCTGTCGAAGCGGTGCTGTACCTAGTTGCTGCCGTACGTCTTCAGCTTGGCGATGCATTTTCACGAACATGATATCCCTCAGCAACCGATCGTCGGTCGTGCAGCGTCGGGCAACACTGCTAATATCACCGCCAGCTTCAACTGCGTCGCGAAAATTTTCCAGTACGTCGTTTACCCAGTACACTAAGCTCGAAAGTTCTTTCGTCGCCCAGGTGACCTGCATTAATGTTTCTTCGATAAACTGCACGATACTATCGACCAGATCAACTAGTTCCACGCAGCAATATTCACGAGCGTAAGTACGAAAAACTCTCGCGGCGTCCAATACGTCGTCGATGTGCTTTGCGGGTGTTGCTGCGGCAAACTCTGCTGTTGCGGATAAATTGTCGAAATTGGAACCGCCCGATTCCAGCCAACACATGCGCTCTTCACGAGATAACCTAGCGAAATGCCTGATTGATAGCCCTCCAGAGCCGAAAGGAATGTCGTACGTCCGAGTACACACACCAGGCAGTGCTTTGAAGTTTGCGTATTCGGACCGAACCATACCTTTGCAAAACACATTGGCTGACTTACCTTTGTGCTTAACTGCCGTTATGCGATCGTGAACAGCGACTTGTTCTTCTCGCGGGATAAACGCGTACTTGGATGTCACAGAAGCCTTCTTGAGCGATGCTGATTTGGCTGCCGTTGTGTATGGAGTCACCGACGAAGAATCCGGAACATGATCGCTTTGCTCATTGGTCCTATTACTTGACTTGGCTTCTCTTCTAAGTTGTAGAAACCGATCAAGCAACTCAGGATCGTCACTCAATTATCCCATTATCATGGCGTCCTGATCTAGAGCGACTTGGGGCCGTTGTTTCCTACTCTGCGGATACTCTGAGGTGCCAGTCGCCTCGAGAGTACGCTTACTTCTGTGTGATCTTGTCTCGCTGGGAATTTCCGCATTAGAAGGTTGCTCAGATTCTTCTTGGGTCATCTCATCATCGTCGGGAAACGGATCAAATAGCTCATGCACCTCTCGGGTTGATCCCACCGACCTGTTAGAAGCACTGGCATGTCCTGCAAATTGAGGAGGCTGACAAAAAGATTCTCCTACGTGTCGCGGCTTGGGAGTTACGTTGCCATCGACAAAGTGAGCATAGTCAATTGCGTGTTGGAGCTCAAAGTCCGTATTCTCACCGGTTGCTGGATCAATCCAGTGACAAATCCTGGTAGCGGCCGGGTAACTATCGTCTTCCATCAAACCCCTAAGTATCACGGACACATCATTGGAACCCGCTGCACCGTTGCGTCCAGCCTCCCGATCCAGAATTGTTTGTTCAACCGACTCGACATCGCTTGCACTCCACTCGCTTGTTTTGAACTCAACTAGTTCTAGTATAAGCGCAACCACAGGTGCCACCGGCGTCACGGCAGCTCTTCGCGCCTCATATTGTTGTTTACCTGAGCGAACCGTTACCATCTCCTCGGAAACCGCGACTACTTGTCCATAATGCACGCAGTCTGCGACCTTCATTGAGACGGATTGTCTGAGTAATGAAGTCTGTCCTGCCTGACTTACTTCCCTTGCACGAACGAGATGTTCTTCGGCCACTTTCCGACTCAGGCTACCTTCATGACCGTCGAAGCTACGGAAAGTGACCGTTTCTGGTTCAAGGGCAACAATTCTCGCGTAGAATGGCGCCCTAATAGCAACGTCGACCACCTCAGGTGTCAGGTGAAGAAACGAGGGCATAGTTAGACGAACCATTATCCGGAGTTCTGGAGCTGAGAGCGACAGAAGCAGGGCTTTATCGAGAGAAGTAAGTCTGAAACTAACGGTCGCCGATGCGAGCAGGCTCCTACGTTGGTTTCATCTTTCTGCTACCTTTGCTTAAAAGCTATTTTCGAGATGCCCTCGAAAATATCCATTTCGTATGAAAGGTATGTTGAGCTGGGATCTCTCTCTCGACGGAAAACGCTAACAAAGACGCTCTAAGACTGCGGCTGTACATGTACCCAAGGATGGCGGCGGCATACGGAGCGATTCTGTAGTGGCTGGTGGTGAAGTGTAAGGCTTGAAGCAAGGTCACGAAGACGACGTGTTAAAACGAGATCGAATATGCGCGGTAGGAACGTTACGGGATGAGCCTTTATAGATGACAACTGCCATTCCTACGCACTTCGTAATTTGATCTACAGTTCTGGCTATCCGAGGGATGCGATGCGTCAGGTCATCCCTCGGACAAATGGTTCACTTGCACTCGACGTGGTAGCTGCTCTTACATTCTATCTCGCAGCCGCCACGAACTAAAGTCTCCTGGGGAAGCTCTGGCCAGTGCCAAAAAGGGTTAACTCTGCGTCGGTGCCTTCTGGAAGCATGCTCCTTGCATGCTGGGCTTGTTACGGATGTCGTACTATACTTGCGACGATTTTTGTCACCCCTACAACACAGTGACCCCGACTTGCTGTTGATATAGCTTATGCATTTTACACGCTTCTGAGCTACATTTGGTCGCTCCGAGCAGTAGCCAATGGACCGGTTCAGCAACCGGTATGTTGATGAAGAACTAAAGCCAGCCAACGAGGGTCGAGTCATGGTGGATAGCGGGAGGTCACACCCGAGGTGCTGCTAACTCCACGAAGCTCATTATTAACAAGAAGGAGAATCTGTTGCACTACCTCAGGCGAAATAGGCACTTGGTGTTGGATGGGGACGTCAGCAAGATGTTGATGGCGATGGAGCTATCCGACAGGTCCAGAACTTGCACCACTGCCCGCTGTATCTCTACGACAACGAGGTCGAGATGATTGGGAGTCTAGACGCAATGCCACAGCTCACGCAGCTGTATTGTCAGGGCAATTGTCAGAGTCGAACGAAAAATCTCGATGCTGGAAGGACTACGTGAATATCCTCGCCTGCAGAAACTACATCTGGTCAATCAAGCCGTGGGCGTTTTTGTTTCAAGAGGAAACGATGTAGGCATTGGCGGCACGCTTCGACATTTTGTCGATTGGTTTTTAACAGCTACGGCTAGACATTATCCATAGTAGACATACTTGCGGCCAGGACAAGGTTGTGGACACCTTCTCCGCATAGTCAATAAGGATAATCGGGTCCTGATCAAGCCATTCACTTGTATCGAAAAATGTCCTCTACTTCAAATTGCGAACTGAATTAATCCCTGGACTGTCAATTTAAAGCTAATTTTTGTTTAATTCGTGCATTGAATTATTAGCTTGGCAGATGAAGCAAAGCACAATACATGTAAGTTACGAACTCTTTATGCCGACGTGTAGCTACTTGAGCTCGTAAAAGCAAATTGGGAAGTGTCATTTAGGTTAGCGAAACAAACTTGTCAATCTCCTACCACTGGGACCCTCGAGGGCCCATGATCTGCCGCCTGAGCCTCTCCTCCGCCAACGCCTGCCGTGCCGTCAACTTCTGCCGAGGCCTCACGCCGTCCGCCACTCACAATGGACGGCGTGTGCTTCTCCTCCGCTGCCGTCCTCGCAACTCGTCCGCAAGCTCTGCTGGCCCGCGCTCCTCCGCTCGGTTCGCTCGGGGCCGCGTGCCGCGATTATGCCAAAGTGATCGCAATGCGAGATTTGCGCCACGATTGACTCCAAGGTTGCCATGCTCTGCTTGCCCACGCCACGGTGTCGTCTGGACTCTTGGTGCCGTTTGCGCACAACAGGAGGGAAGACATTCTTTCAACAACCACTACTATCCTAAGGATCCCAGAAGCAACCACAATACACGCCAAAAGAGCCAAGCCAGTAAGTACACAACGGGTACTGAGGTTGTTGGTTTGCTGGTAAAAACCGAAGTGAGCTTTATTGAGATTACCGTTTTCTGCTTGCTACTTGCTACCTCCTTGCTCCTGTTGCTCTGCTTTCACTTCACCTCCAATGCTTCACTTCTCTCTTGTCTTCAGTATGCGCTTCCCCATCTTGGTCTTGATCCTGACATGGACCAACCACGGAACGGTTCCTACTGAACCGTTCCAGCGGTCCCAAACCGTGCATAAGCGGCGTACTTCTCAACAATGTCACGAGTTCAAGTTGATCAACGGAAATCAACTCACTATCCTCAATGGTGAGGCTGTCGCACGTGCTGGTGCCTCATGGCAACCTGGGTACCACCAGGGGTGTGGAACCGGACTTGCACATTGTATGTTAGTGGCTGAAGCAATCCAAAACATTTGGAATACAAGAAGCAGTTGGTTGATGTTGAAGTTAGAAGCCCACAGGGCAACAGAAGTTAACCAAGACTAGCAAGAAATTAACCAGCCTAAATAAACTCAGTTCTCAATTTTCCAGCAACTACAACAACATCCACCGCACTAGAAGTCGAACATCGACGGCATTCAACTGCCAGAGTCCTTCAGTGCCAATCGGCTTCCTAAGTGCTACCAAACCAATAGAGTCAAGCTCTATTGCGACAATGAACGTCTCGACGTCATACTCGCGACCGAGTTCAATACCGAGTAGTAGAAGCGCAGTCATTGCTTAATAGTTACTGACGAAGCCTAAGACGTCAGAAAACTGCTATGCGTGTGAAGCCGTATGCTGCTCGGATAGTGATATCATGGTGCCATCTGGTCGAGCAATAACGGATTACGAAGGTATATTTGTCCGTGACGACACCTCACGTACTTAATCTTTGAACTGGATGTTGTGTCTGAACTTGTCGGACGAAAGGAAACGTAAGGCTGGCAGGGGCCGCGAGCGGCGACCACCAAAGCGACATCCGACGCAGTGGCGTCTCAAACTTGTCCTGGCCGCAAGTATGTCTACTATGGATAATGTCTAGCCGTAGCTGTTAAAAACCAATCGACAAAATGTCGAAGCGTGCCGCCAATGCCTACATCGTTTCCTCTTGAAACAAAAACGCCCACGGCTTGATTGACCAGATGTAGTTTCTGCAGGCGAGGATATTCACGTAGTCCTTCCAGCATCGAGATTTTTCGTTCGACTCTGACAATTGCCCTGACAATACAGCTGCGTGAGCTGTGGCATTGCGTCTAGACTCCCAATCATCTCGACCTCGTTGTCGTAGAGATACAGCGGGCAGTGGTGCAAGTTCTGGACCTGTCGGATAGCTCCATCGCCATTATTGTGAAGCGGTTCTACAGATATCGTAGATCTAAAGTTTATGCCGAGGTTGATGCCATCATGTATCACGAATCGCTACGTGACGACGACAATGATGGCCCTTGGAAAGTGATACCCGGGAATATCGTGAAAAGTTACTTCGCCACATACAGTGGACCTGATCTTGCTGCTGATTTCAGTGCGTCGCTCGAATTTGAATGCACTCAACCCGGTCGTAGAGCGTTTCATGGCGTCGATCCGCAGACACTAAGAAGGTAAGCGTTGCCACACCAACACCAGCATCAATACCCAGCGATATGTAGGGACCATTACCAACGTAAAATGCAAAGCACTGCACCAACACCAGCATCAATATCTAGCAGCTTTTCCCAGACTTGGCACGTTCCGTTCAGACGACAGTCACTTGATTTAAACGCTCACTCATAGCATTTTTTCCCGACGTAGTTACCTCGATGTGGCCAACAAGTTTGTTTGGCGAATGTGTACTCGCGTGGTCACTTTTGCAGTGGTAATATGCTCGCCAATTGACGTATCATGTTCTAGAACGACCACCTTCTATCTTGTGCGCCCTTGTGGCGCTGGGTTTCACTAAGCCCGCGTATACCGACCTCGGGCGAAATATCGTGAAGATACCGTTGCATCGGATGCCGATGATCTGCGCCACCTCCTCATTGGCCATAACGTAGACGAAGAACTGCCCCAGGTAGACTCCCATCATCACTAAGAGTGCACATGCGATCCATAAAATGATGAACGTCTCAATGTTATACTCGCGACCGAGATCTATCCCGAGTAGGAAGCGTGGTCGTTGTTGCTGACGAAGACGTCAGAAAACTGCCACATGGCAAGGTGCTATCTTGTCTGGTGCAGCAATCTACCGGCGCATTATCCGGCTCAATGATGATGGAGGTATAGTCACTCACATAAACCTCCGCAATCTTGAACCGGATGTTTTATCTGAACTTGTTGGACGAAACGTAAGGCTGGCAAGCGCCGCGAACGGCGACCGCCAATGCGACATCCCAAACCCGGGGCATGACTTCAATGTCGAGGATGAGGATGAGGTGTATTGAATTACTTTACAGAATCCTAATAACCGAGCCTTTAACCGGCGTAATGACGTCAATGTCGAGACCACTGCATCCCTCTGTGGATTGAGTAAGATTCCTACTTTTGCTGGGATTTGAGGGCAAGGATACATATCTTAGTACATTGAATCTTGATGTCCGCTTTAGGGGATCCTTGTTGAGATAGTAGTTCATGTTGAAAGATTGCACAGCATATTGTGGAGTCGCACCTTACAACAAGCAACAGGAGTCGTAGATCTGACGCTTGTGCGGTGGGTGATGCCGTATAAAGAGTTTTTACGATAATGCTGTAGTGAATACTACAATGTTGACTATCTTTGGCTCTTCAAGCTGCTAGTTGAAGTGGTCACGTCCGTGGTGAGATGCAGTCGCTGTTTCCCGATGTGATGGAGACATAGATGCAATTTTTGGAGCTGGTTCGTGGGCCTAGATATTCGGTCCATACTCCGGCAATTTTGATTTAAAGCGAGATCTGTAAGTGCAGGGAAACGCCATGAATTAGCGTCTCAGAACATTCCTCAGCTCGAGCCTCGAAGATAAATAATTTCACGACTTCTCACCCTAGATTCGCTACCACTCGCACTTCGCAATCTGCTGCCAACCCCTCCAAGCTCTCTTGCCTAATTTCCCATCAGCAATGCGCACAAGCTTCTTTCTGCTCGGTGCTGCGACCGTTCTCCTGGCGAGAGTTGATTCTGTCTTCGCCGTCTTTGATGAAGATCATGCCGCCCTCTCGACGTTGACTTCAGTGGACGCGGACTCTGCTGTCTATGGAAACCGCGACGGCAACAGGTTCCTGGGAACCACGGAGACGGTGGAAGACGACGAAGATGAAGTGGAAGACGACTCCGACGATGATACCGAAGACGAAGAAAGAAACGTGCTGGCCAAGTTTGCGACGCTTGACGATATGATCAGGGCTGCATCGTACAAAGAGCTTGATGATGTGGCTAAAAAGTGGCCGGCGTGAAAGGCACGAACAACATGATGGCACATTTGGATGACAGTGTCGAAAATACTCTCTTGCTTATTGCGGCAGGTAAAGTGACGCCAAAAGCCCTCGACGAGAAGCTGAATGTCGCGGCGAAAACACACGGAGTGCCGGACGATCAGTTCAGGTTCATTCCGGAATATCTGCTGAGTCAAGCCTACAAAAACTTATGGGTCAAACGCGGATACAAACTCTACGAGTAGAATGTCTAGTTACCAATGAATCGGAGGCTGCACCACACTCCAAGTTATCTTGTTAGCTTTTTATCGATTGTAATGCTGCCCGCTGCAGCAGGTTACCATAGTCAATACTCGTTGGCCTTGGCGAAACGATTGCACTTTGCTGTGGGTGCACATTTTCAAATAGTCACTTTTTAGTTTTCAAGTAGTCCTATTTTAAAATATTGTTTCGGCTTTTTCCGTGTGCAGTAGCAACTAAGTTGTCAAGTAACATTACGTGGACATCACACACGGAGGCTAAGCCACATGCAGCGTATAACTCTAGACCAGCCTGGGTTTAGGCCCTAGTGCTACGCACGCGGAGCCTAAACCACAGGTAGCGAGCCAAGCCTGCGTTTCGACCACTCTGGGCCGAAAACTGCACCCTAATCCCCTAAACCCAAACATTCTCAGTGCACAAAACCCTGGAAACCCCTCTACCTCCCCTAAAGGGGAGCACCTCGCTTCGCTCGGTTCCGTGCAGACCCGCCTTCGGCGGGCGGTGGTGTTGTCATTAAAATACGCTTTTGAAATAGCGATTGAAATATCAATTCAATATTTCTTAAAAGTTGAACTTTATGCGAAAATACTTCATAAAAAATGATTTAAAAAAGTAACTAGCTGGCACGGCAAAAATGACTTGCTGGAACAGTATTTTAAAATATGACTACTTGATAATTAAAAATTGGCTATTTGAAAATAAATACCTTTACTGATTTGCAGTGTCTTTCTGTCTACATTGCTAACTAGTTAAACCACGCTTTACACCACTAATTGCTGAGATTAGCCTATTTATTTGTATAATTTAGACCGAAACGTAAAAACAGCAAAGTATTTTGAAGTCGCACTTGATAAGCAAGAAAAACCTTCCGCCGTCGTTGCATGCACGGCAATTGCGCCTTCTTCTCTCAACCTTTGCAGAATGTTTTTTTGTGGTTACCTACCATCCACTCCAGTATTCAGCTTCGTGCGATTAATCCTGTATTTCCCATCACGTCATAGTTCTTTTAAAATATGAACTTGTCGTTGCCTACCTCTCATAGTTGCCGTCTTGTGCTTCGACCCTAACATTAGGTGAAGCCTGTTCGAAACAATTTTGCTAGAGTGTCTGGCTGTCAACTCTAACTCTGGTATCGTACAAGTAGTGTGTAGCCGTTTTACAACAACCGAGCGGGCCAGCCAGTCGACAACGTGCTGCCGAAATCGATTCTTTCTTGTATTTTACTACTGCCAGTTACTTAGCCATCCTCAACGAAAGTTGATGGTCTTCGACACCCACTCATACGAGTAGCCAGTGAAAAGCATTTTAGTTTGGGATTTAGCGCATAACAAGATACCCTACTAAAATTGTCTGCGCGAAGACCTGACGACGATAGCTAAACGAGTAGTTGGAGATCCCCTGCTTTTGTTATATGCTTTGTACCGAATCGATTTCATCTTCTGCGGGCTCTTGTAAAAGCTACCGTTGTCAAGCTTCGGCATCTTATAGATCACATCAGGTTGCACGTCATTCTCCAGCCATTTTTTCAACTGCCGCTTCTCTAAGGCGCTCTCCACTTTCTATATGCCAGTGTACTTTATAAATTTCACCTTGAAGCGCGCAAAAGTGAGACCTCTCTCTTCGTCGGAGTCGTCGTCCTCGTCCTCATCCTCGTCGACAGATCGCAGGAGTCGGTTGGGTCCGTCATGTTATGTGGTGGTGCGTGGATGCTCGGCCGTGGCCATCGCTGATGTCTGCTAGAACCCCTTAGCCGATACAGCATTTGTTGTTGCCAACAAGACAGCCGCAATCACAAGCCGCAGCTCAGCGCCCCATCACTCATCGCTACAAGTCCGGAAACCTCATATAGAGCACCTATGAGCTATTGGGACGGCTCTCCTCAAGCAGAGCTCCGTTTTTTCCTATTGTGAATTTCTATTGTCATTTTTCTATTAAGATCGGTTTACAAATTTCCCACTGTGAAAATCCTATTACATTTTTTCATACTTTGCTTCTAAGCACAATTTCGACAGCTAAGGTGACTTTTGTCCCCTCCGCAGGAATAGCTCCGCTTTTGGCCAAGTTCACGGCCACCACCAGATTCATAACACTTGGCATTTGTATTGTTCAAAACTACAGCTCCGTTTTCGTGCCCTCCCACCAATCACATAGCCACTTTAGCTTTTCCCTAACACCCCCACTGCCACCATGTCCACGTCAACAAGCCACCACTATGCCACCGTCGCCACCGACTACTACGATCTCAGCGCCATCATTGCAGCGACGGCGGACGACATAGGAGCCGTGAGGTGGTGGCAGGAAGCGGGGTGTTAGAGAGGGAGATGTTCTGTCCCGGGTGCCGCCAGCAGATGCGCGTGCGTGCAACCGCCAAGAAGCCTTCTTGGCGGTGTTGTAGGAAAAACAACATGAAGACGGTAAGGAAAAAAGCATGTCTATGTTAACTAACACCTGGCTCTCTGGAACCAAGCTTTCTCTCTCCCAAGCTGCACGACTGCTGTGTGCCTGGTGCATGCGTCTGCGTCACGTGCAGATAGCCGAGATTGCGGACGTCTCTGAGACGACAGTACACGAATAGAGTGCGTATCTCCGTTGTCTATGCTCCAAACAACTCAATGGGGATCGCTTTCAGGTAAACTTATTTTCTCTTTTTTAAATCCTTTTTTAAATATCCTCTAATTTGAATTTGATTTTAGATTGGCGGTGTGGGGCACATAGTAGAAATTGACGAAACCAGCATGAAAAAAAAGCAAGTACCAACGTGGGCGTCGCTATGCAGACTACTGGCTATTCGGCGGAGTAGATCGCTCTACTGGTCAGTGGTTTGCACGCTTCGTCGACGAAGACCGCACACAAGAAAGCATCTTTCCAATTATTCGACAATTCATCAGACCTGGGTACGAAATTTGCAGCTATTTTGTTTTGTAATTTTTCTGAAACTAATGTGATATTTGTCAGGACTACCATACATTCAGACATGTTTACGACGTACGTTACAGAAAGAAAGACAAAACGCGGCACCCGGGTGCGCACGCTTGCAAACAACCCCAAACTTGCAGATTTGTGCTATGTGCACAGATACGTCAATCACACTGAGCACTACGTTGACCCCAAAGACGGCACACACACGAACACCATTGAAGGACTGTGGGAGATACACATCAAGCGTCATATCAAGTCAATGAGAGGCATGAAGAAGAGCGAGCTGAATGGGTACATTGATGAGTACCTGTGGCGAACATGGTACTTTCCGAAGAAAGCGTCGACAGCTCAGATTATGTGTGGGCTCGTACAGCTTATTCAACGTTACGGCGTATAATTTCTCAAATGAAAATTCGATTTAAAATTTGCGTGCTTTCCTAAATTTCCGATCTTAATAGAAAAATGACAATAGAAATTTACAATAGGAAAAAACGGAGCTCTGCTTGAGGAGAGCCATTGGGACCTATTGAGAAGGAGAGGCCAATAAATTATTGCGATTATTTTGTGATCGGTTACGGCTATTGTTATGGATAATTACCAAACCGTGGTACGGACGCATGGTATTGTCTAAGGGAGGGGGAGAAAGAGAGAGCGCTTGTGTCGGTTGTAGGAAATTGCGAAGTGAAAATACGGCTCTTAATATGACCTAACTGCTTTCTCAAAATCGTGCCTTAACGATTTCTGGATTACAGCACAGTAAGCAGAATCAATGGTTGTCGAGGTTATAGCGGAGAACGTGATCTACATAAAAGTTTTGCAGTAGCAGGTGTTCGTAATAGCAACTCCAGTCATCATAAAACGCGTTATATAGTTCAAAATAACGATTCGAGGAACAACCTAGACGAGCGACCTGTTATGCTGCACATAAAGTTAATGTATCCTGGCAAAATCTCTGTGCACGCTGCTTTTGTCCAAGTTGCACGATCCACCATGCTGGATGATTCAGCTTTAAGGGAGAAATCGGTACCGTTACACTCGTCACCACGAAATCGAAATCTTGTAAAAAGACGGTTGAGTTGGCTGGATTTAATTGCAATGTTCTATCCTATGATGTCCTCGTTTGTGTTTGATCGTTTTACAAGAACGTCTAAGCCTTCTTTCAACATGTGGGTTTAATGGCCCATGTCTTTACGGTAGACCACGAACCTGTCGTAGATGTCCCGGTACTTCGCGTTCTTGGCCTTGTCTAGCCTCAACCTGGTCCAGATATGGTGAACATTATTTGAGGATGTTTCGGTTTCCGGATGGCAACTGCGGTGCCAAGCTCATCTTCGTGGTCTTATCCACATCAACAAAGAAAACAGAAAGTCAGTGTCGCCAGTGCTAACCAAGATAGCTCACTCGCAGATTTGCACCGTTCCGCTAACCCGCCTCGCCACGCCCTACTAATGGACTGGCGGGTGCCAATGAACGATGTTTTTGCCCCCACCAAAGTTGCATCCTTGGAAATCCGACGGAGTGTACTTGCCAAGCCATTTCGGGAAAGTCTCGTACATGGTTCTTTGATTCGAAAGCAGGGACTTCTCGAACATAGTAAACTTAGGGAGTTTGCCCCTCTCCTCCTCATAATCGGCGATCTCGTTTTCGTATTCGTCACCGTCATCCGCCGCCTTGTGAGCACGCAAGAACCGGTTCTCGCTCTCGCCATTGACGCCCGCTGCTGCCTTCGCGAGTTTTGACTGGTCAGAGGCTGTAGCCGCCAACGATGGGTGACTACCGACAAAAACGGCGGCCGCAGTCATCAACAGGACGTAGTACGCACGCATAGCTTAGTTGGACAAGTGAGGAAGTTCTACTTGAGCGCAGTGGAGAAAATTGCAGAATGATCCTTTCTGAGGCCAGTAAGCCCCCTCCAGCAAAACAAGCTACCTACTTCCTCCGTCGTAAACTCGTTTTCAAGTCCTGTATCTCAACATCTCAACGCCACGAAGCTAGCTGAGTTAGGGTCTACGTCGTTTTCGTAGATACTGATTGGTCGCTATCCAAACGCTCAAATTCACAGCTTTCTATTTTCCTCCAACGCAGCTATTTGAGTGAGTAGGAAATCATCTTTATGGGGCAAACCGAACTCGTGTATTGAGAGTCAACCGACTCCACCTAGCTCTGCGACGGCACGCCATCATGATGGCGTGAACCCCTTCGGAGTTGAGTAGGTGGTAAGTAGTGACACGAGCTCGTACCCGCCATGACCGCTGCCAGAGGACCACCTACCGCTTCTGTGTAGCGCGTATACATCTGGTATGCTGCCGACTTCCATCTGCCGTGAAGCATTATCGCCGTTGAGTCGACGCCTCCAGCAATTAAGGCGGTGGCACCTCCTGAGCGTAACGAGTGGCAGGAATACAGGTTGGCCTTCGCTCCACATGCCTTCGCCGCTCTCTTCAACACCTTCGACAGTGTTTCAGCTTTCAGCACGCGACCTTGGCCAATAGAGCAGATCGGGTCTTGACTGTTAAGTTTGTAGTATTTTGACAGCTCCAGCAGTAGTAGTGCTCCTGCCACGGGGCAGATTCTTCCACGACCCGACTTTTTGAGCGACCTTGTTGTGCCTTGGCCCTGTTGGTCGGTTTTACTGCCACCCAGGGTGATCGTAACTTGCACGGCTTCACTCAGGCGGCGTGTTGGCTGACCATTAACATCACATACTTGCACATCGCGAACTTCCAGAGCGTACTGGTGCCGCCCCCCTTACTGCCAAGTACTCCGAGCTTCTTAAGGTAAAGAAGTAGCCCAACAGCGCAGTCCCAAGAATGAGGCGTTGCTTGGGCTCTTCGAGATCCGTGTTTTGCGCAATCCACTCGAGTATTTTGGTCGATACTGGGGCCCGTGGTCGAGTGGCCTGACCGAGTTTTCGCATTCCGCTGAGTGCTGCTGCATGACCTGCATTGAGTTTTGGCTCGAAACCGAGGTACACGCGATGATACCAGCGGATATGGCTGAGTTGAGCGTAAATGGTGGAGACCGATCGAGCCTGTTCTGACGCAGACCATCGGTGTACAGCGAACAGGACCAACTGGTAAGACTGAGCAATGTTATCTCCTGCCGGTAACCATTCGGAACGACCGAGTGTCGAACTGAAGTCACACCACTGTCTCCATGTTGCTTTGTACTGACGTCTGGACGTGTCTGCGAGGGATCGACATTGAAGGGTGTGTAGTTCCCGTTGTAAATCTTCTTCAAGCGATCGGGAACGTGTACCTGTGTCCACAACTGCGTTAGTTGACACCATTCTGTGAGCTTGTCACCAGCCCACGCACGCGACCCCAGGTTAGCGAGATAGTTAGCGGATCCAGAGAGGTGTTCCGCTGAAATACGAAGTCTCCACTCAGCTTCAGCTGCTCCCAGTACTCGGTTCAGTTCCTGAGCAAATTGATTCCTACTGTGGAGCCTATTACACCACGACACTGCACTCGCATTGTCAATCCACATTCGGACGTGCGCCAAACTCTGCGAAGATTGAGATCGAGTCCATCCGGGGCCCCAATGTAGCACTGCTATGGTAGCACTTAGCTGCTCTCTGACGTTGATGGTGAAGATGCCATTCGCCATTAGCTCTCTTTCCTGTGGGTCGAACTGGAATCGAATATATTCGCGCCGCGCCGGATGTAGAACGCATAACCCTTCGTCACATGCATCCATGAACAAGTGCACTCGAGGCTCGGGAAGTGTTGCAAACGTGTCGAGAGGCAAACTTCTGAGCTGCGAATACTGGAGAATGTGCAAGAACCACACCAAATCTAGCCGGGCCGCTCTCGAGACTATAACCGTTGCTCCTCGCGGCGTCGCGCGATACAGTGCCGCTAATCGTTGGAAGAACGGTAGCGCTGGTCGAACGCAAGTGCAAACATGGCGCAGGCTGCCGAGCAGCTTCTCCAATGATGATTTGGTTGTTGTTTTATGCGCTAGCAGCGCGTGAATTCGGAGCTGAGCCTTCAGTATTTTATCCTCGGGCATGGAAACTGTCATCTCCTCTGTGTTCCAGTCGAGACCCAGTGCGGTGAGCTCAGTTGACCAGACGGAGAATTTCTTTGGGTTTATCGCACGTGGACCTAGAATGGCCGTCATTGCCAGTCGCAGCACGTTTTCGCAAGCTTGTAGTCTGTTTTCTGTGTCTGCTTCAACCAGTACGTGGTCATCGACCCACGTAAAACAGAAAAACCGCTCGTGATCACGATCACGCGGGTCGAGAGAGTTGGGACTTTCACGCCGCACAAGGAACGTAATCGCACTGCCAAAAACGCCATAATGTGCCGGAGACCCCGTCTAACCGAAAGGAAGTGCCAAGTCGACCACAATTACTTCTTCGCTAGGTAGCTTCCCAGCAAAATATGGGCTCACCGATTCGTGAACATGCAGATGACAAAATGCTCCTTTCACGTCTCCCTTCATCAGACAAATAGGGATACCGGGTCGTCTTGTCCGTACGTCTACGATCCGTTTTGCAATTTCTGCCACATGAACGTACGATAATTCTGGTAGATCATCCTGGACAGACCACGCGTTTGTGGACGCTCCCTTCGGGTATGAGAGGTCATGAATGACACGTGCCTCAATAGACGGGTTCACACCTGCTTTTTCAACGCACCCGAACGGACTGTAGTGAATTTCGTGCCAGCGTTCAGAGATATGTGCATCAACCACTAGGTACGTTCCACTACTCTGACCTTCGGCAATGCTTCGCTTAAGCGCATTTTGCATGATAGTGGCCGACTTGTGATTTGTGCAGTGCTGAACGGTAGATGGCATCGTCCTGGCGAATGCGTGGGTGACACCGTGTTGAGCTGTACCCATTAACACATCCAGTTGATCGAATCCGTGAAAAGCCAGGGAAATGGTCACTATGCAATGCTTTGTTCGATCTAGGAGACGACGCTGACTGCCCTCGCCATAGCCGAATAGTGTCTGTGAGCGATAATTGAGCTCGAGTCACCAACTCCGACCACGCTCGTACTTGTTCTCTGTCCACGTTGAATTGTGTAGCACCCTTTGGCTTTGTATGAGGTGTGGGAATGTCGAAGGCAGCTAGGACAGTGGATCGAGATAAATCTCGTGCACGTTCTTCTTGAACCAAGCGTCGTTCGAGATGGTTAATTACGCTGCAGACTAGCTCCTTCGTTACTGCGGCTCGGTACAACCCACACCCCTCCGCGAGTCAATTATCCTCCTGTTTGGCGCTTACACCTCCAAATCGTTCTTCGACGTAAGTTTTCACAGCCGAGTGCAAATTTTCTGGAGCGAAGTGCGCCAAAAACGATTGCGTGCACTGCCCTGGCGTCTTGGACGGGTAACCTTGCTTTGATATGGACTTGAGACAGAGTTGGACCCCGTTGCGCCGAGGTACATGACGTAACACCTCCTGGGGAATCTTCTGATGTCTTCTCTTCGCCACGGAGCGGTCACTCTGGGGAAATCCACCTTCCCGTGTTAGTACAAAAGCATCATGTTGCTCCTGAAAGTGCCGTTGAAGCTTGCTGTTCCGCGATAGTCTCATCAAAATCCCGTTCAGCTCACCATCTTGAATCGAAAAACGTTCCTTGACGCGATGTCGTGTGGCCTCTCCTGATGCAAGGTCGTGTACTATAGCCAGTCGGTATCCTCCAAAAACTTTGTTATACCAGAACGCGAGCCCTATAACTTCTAGTGTCGACCATGGCTCCAGTTCACGGAGGTCGTCACCAAAGGCCTTCGCTGCCGCGATCAAGCGGCGTGTAGAGTCTTCAAAGAATTCACTTGCAAAGGCGTCGAGTACACACAGTGCGTCCACCAAATCCGCGAACCGCGGCAACCGAGGCGGCTCTGGAAGGCTCAATGATGGAGAGAAGTTCTGCAGATTCACCTTTTTCGTCTCAGACTCGAGTAGTTGCGCTTGAAAACCAAAGCGTACGAAGTGGAGAACCGACAGGCTGCAGGGGCCAAATTGAAACTCGTATAATCTGCTGAGGACCGCTGGACAGGAAGAAACTTCGTCGCTGCGGAGTTGCGTGCGTGATCAATGAACGAATCAGGGGTCTTACCTATGTATAGCTCTGCTGTGATGGCTCCGTGGACCTCCTGTTGTGCACGCGTCGGTCAGAATCGTGTGTGACGGTCCGTGTGTTCTTCTTCCCCAACGAGATCGGAGATGCTGGTCTGAGGCATCCGAGCTTGTTGAGACGTGGCAGGCGGTCCTGTAACTGGGTGCTCTCGTGTATGAGATTCGTTGCAGCGTAAGAACTGCTGCTCACTGGTGCGAGCGTCATCTATCGCCCTGGCACCGGTCGAAACGTGTAATGTTCTACCGCTAATAGCTGCCTCAGATCCATGTATAGCCTGTAACTGGTTAATATACGCCGACAGCAGGCGAGGTGTAGATGCTAAGGCTTGCAGTATTGCACGCGTCGCTGGGTCACAAAACGGGTTGTTGTCGTTCGCTGTCGCCGCAAATCGGCGGCGTTTTGAATGTACGTGTGCGTCAGCATATTCATCCAAGAGGTCCGCAAAGCCTGATTCAGCGTCTTCCTCTTCAGCTTCGTCGGTAGACTCATCTCGCGGTCGAGTATGAATCTCGGTTGAGTTTGCTGACACCGTTGTTGTAGGGATCTCGTCGGCCGGTGAGGACGAGGGGTCACTCCAGAAATATTTACCCAGGGCAAAGGACGCGGGGGAGTCCGATTGCCATCGCAGTAAAACGCGAAGTTGACCACATGACCCACAGAAACTTGCTTGGCCTGACCTGAGGCAGGCGATCGCCATGAAAGCTCGTCTGATGCTCGCGGAATACTCGCCGCAACAGCAACGCATTTTAGTATTTTGGCCGTGTCTTTTGTTGCTCGGCAGCCACGTTGGCCGAGAATGCGGTTGAGAATAGTGGCGTGAGCCCTCTTCATCTTCTCTACAGACTTAATGGTACTCACCAATCGTGAACTCCACAGCAGGAAGGCAATCACTGGTGCAATTTCTGTCTCGGCAGCGTATGGGACGACAGCCGTATGCGTTTGAGTGGTGATGGTATAGGCTCCGTTGGCATAGGCAGTTACTTGTCCATGGTAAAATTAGCCCTCAGATTGATACTAGACCGCCCTGTAAAGCAGCCATCCTGGAGCCCCCTCGTCAAGCTCATGCGTCGGTATAGCACGCAACGAGACCGTTTTCACCGGGACCTTAACTCTGGATGTAGCCGTCGAACCAGGCTTTGCCAGAAGGTGGACCCGAACCGTCGCTCCTGTAGACCGAGATAACACTTCACCATAGTGAGGCCGTTCCAGCGTTGCCGATGAGACATCTGACGGTAAAGAAGTACAACCGTGCGTGGCATCCCTGTAGCGGGGGTGAACTGGTTGAACGACGTAAGGTTTCAAACTCTTGGTGCGACAATGAATCAAATTTGCAAATGAGCTTCCTAGCAGTAGTCAGTGCCAACCTGAGGATATGGGGCTCTTGAGGGCCAACGAATTGACAATCTCAAGGCTATCCCACCGATCTCCTGGAAGTACCAGCTGCTAAACGGAAAAACCTCTTTTCACCTTCGGTCAAAAGACTACATTGGGAAGCATCCTCAACCGCAGTTCTGTCTAGAAAAATAGTTTCAAGATAAATGTCGCACGTAGGTAATTCCAAGCCCTCCCCAATTAGGTTGCGAAATGACATCAATAAGTTCGTATTACCAGCCATTGATACTGCCGACATTTCCCTGTCATCAAGTTATTAATGCGCCTCTGGATAGGTTAATTTAGATGAAGATGGCTTGGCACATATTCGTCGTACTCTATAAGAAGTAGCATTGTATTATACTTAGTGGTCGGCATCACGTTCGATCTTATGCGAATACAAAAGTGTATTATCATTTTTTCTGCAAGTGAGTCTACTAAAAATTAGCACTATGTCACGCACTTGGGCGATGAAACTCGATTAAGCCGGAAATACTTGAGTGGTTGTATTGGCTTGTTGGTTATGAAGTAAAATCGAGAATGAGAAAACTAAAACAGGTTCGTCTGCCCTTGCCGGCATGCGCTAGAATCGCGTTGAAGTTCATCTTGCAGTTGAACTTGCACTTGTTGCTTGCCCAGCGTAGATCCTATCGCTGTGCCTGGCTGTTGGTGAGGTGTAGGTAGTGCTAGCATTACACACTAGCTGCTATGTTTCACACATATAGAAAGAGACGACATGCTGCTTAGCTGCAACGCTGATTCGATGACCGATTTATAGCTTTCTTGAAGAATCACCTGAGCTCACAAGTGTTTAATACATATATCATCTGTAATGTAATGTCACCAAAAACACCATCTAATTCACGCTACCCGCTTCTTCATCTATCGCTCGTGCCTGTCACCATAGGAATATGAAGTTCGAGCGTACAGCCTCCGCTTCTGGTTTCATTCCTTTATTCCTTTTCAAGGTCGACCGCTGGCATTAGCTCATTTATCGTACTTACTGGTGAATACTATAAGCTTTGGAATTATAATAGGACAATAGAAGCGTAGTGTACAGAAATCTAATCGGTCAAAATGCGATTGCAAATAATTTGCCTAATTCCTCTTTGTCGCGTTTAAAGAGAAAGATGGTGACTAGCTAGTTACGCGAATTTCTCATCAGGAAATTCTAGAAACGACAAGGTTTGTCTATAACCACAACAAGGTTATGATTGCGGTATTCAAATGCGCTGTCTAGGTGAAGGTTCAGGAATGGCAGTAGATCACCAAAATTCAGGCGACGGAAAACCAAAGCTCCGCATGTGCAGCACGAAAGTGAATGTCGTTTCAAAGACGCCAGGTTGCGTGAAAACGATCGCCGTGAACATGCGCCATATTGCAAATAAGACAAAGTGTGCCTTTATGACTGATACATGCTGGCACGTACTTTGATAAAGATTACACTAATATGAAATTGCGGGTTTAATGTGACATTCGCAATTTTTCATCCAATCACGGATTCTGCCTTACGATTACATATTATGATGGGCTGTCGTCTCCTTTTCTTCACGTACCTACATGTAAACAAAACAGAAACGATGCTGATATTTTAAGGCCAATACTCAAACTACGACTTTTCAGTGGTACGTTGCACTAGATGGCATTCGTCACTTTAGCATCGCTGGTTCGTGGCCTTTATGGATCTGTGCGTTGCTATATGTCCGATCCATACCCCCAGCATTTATTTACGATACGAACTGAGATCTTCAGTTTCGCGAGACTCGAGCCGTCGCCTTAGTCGCTGAATCGTGCTACTGTTGTAAACAGTGTTTGTGAATAGTGTTTGTAAACAATAGGCTACAACAATTGTGCTGTTTAGACAAGATCAGCATTGAAGACACGTCTGGCTTGCTTGTACCTGTCACAGACGCCACCTGCCCGAAAACCGATCTTCAAGATAAAGCGCCAGTCCATTCCCAGTCAAATAGTGCTAATTGTTGTATGTACTACAGTTGTGGTCATCGGGAACTACTGTATTACGACGCTTGGATACAGAATCCACTGGGGTCAGCTTTCGAAAGAGGAGAATCATCCCATTAGGTACAGTGAAGACGGCATCAAATCTCGCTAGGAGAACAGTTGCAGCAACGAACAGAAAGTAGTTTGTGCGCATGGTTAGCGATAGATGGATGATGGAGGAGACGCTTGAATGTTTCACAGCAAATGTCAAATCTGCACCGAAAGCAGCAGGTCATGATGGACCCTTGGCTGTCGATTGAGGGCAGCTCGTACGTCTGTCTTCATTTGCAAATCGCATTTTCTATCATAATTAATGTATTGCTGGCAAGGGTACCGGATATTCACCACAAAAACGAGAGTCGGCGACCATCAGATGGGCGTCATCTACTGCAACGGTCCAGTAAAACGTCTATTTGGTTGCACTGTGCACTACTTATACATAGAAATATTTGTAAAGCACTTTCGCTTCGTTTATACGGAGACGACTGTCGCGCATTTGCTAGCTTCCGGACGAATTCGTTGATGGAACTCGTAGTACGAGCGACGTTGTTCACACTGGTGACACTACCTACCAGGCAGATACTATCTGCTTCGTAGGCAGTGTCGAGTACGTATAACATACAACGTCTATTATACACGCCATCAGAGGCAACAACGTCTATTATTCACGTTATCAGAGGCAACAATGTCTATTATACACGTCATCAGAGGCAACAATGTCTATTATTCACGTCATCAGAGGCAACAAAGTCACTCAATATTTACAAGGACATGTACTAAAATGTACATCTCGGTTTTGCTGCAACGTCGTTACTTCATGGCAGCACAAGATTGGACTAGGGCCACAAGGCTCATGTATCTCTTATCATGCTCTTCTACCGCAGTATTTGCCCAGGTGTGCTCTTATCGATACGGCTTGGGTCTCAGAGATGATTGCTCATTGGATCTTCCGAGTTAGAACACATACATCAGTAGCCTAGCTCAAAGGGTAAGGGCTCCAGAGTAGCTGCAAGGGCACATTTCGTTACTGATCATGCTTGTACAAATTCAGCGCTTCAGTGGACTACATGATCCGTTTCATTTTCGGCCGTGCATGAAGCCACATCCAAAGTACAAACGGCAGAAAAAAAAGAACGCGTACGTGGTTCGACAATGCTGCGGACACAACGTCCATGAATAGTGTGCTTTAACGCAGTGCAAACAGTGACTGGTCCCGCTTTGCTGCCGTTGAGTGCTCGCGAGTCAAAACTCGTGACCTACAAGCGCTAACCCTTAGCACACGTGCCGTCGGCTACAACATCTGTCTTGTTCAAACAAGATCGGCACGATGCCACATCTGGCTTGCCTGTGTCGGTCACTGGCGCCACTTCACATAAAGCTAACGAAGTGATTACCAAAAACTATTATGATGGCTGACTGCTACAGTACTTGAATACTTGAAGTATTCAATAGGTATCGGAGAAGAGAGAGTCCAACCGCCTGCCATGTGTCGCTATTGATCGCTCTTCAGGATAAGCGGATTCGTTGGTGGAAAGGCATACGTACCTGTAAACAACTTGAACGATCATGCGCTGCGTCAATCCCTTTCGTCTTGTGTACAACCAGTTCGCAATTTTCCTCCGACTACAAACAAGCTTTGGAGACCAGCTTCCTAAACAAACATGCGTCTCCAGTACTTCCTGCTCGTGGCTGCTGCCACGCTATTAGCGACTGCCGATGGTGTAGCCGCCAGAGTCAGCTCCGTCCAGACCTCGGTCTCAACGACAACGTCGGCTGACATCGCCCCTGCAGTTCGCTCTCTTGCTACTGTCGAGGCGAACGAGGGCAATAACAAACGGCTTCTGCGACGCTCCAACGAAGACCAGTATGACGACGAGGACCAAGACGACGAGGAGGAGGACGAGGACCAAGACGACGAAGACGAGAGGATGATGAACACTTCAGGGCTCAAGAAATGGGTCAAGGGAGTTGCGACCAAAGAGGGACGGGAGCAAAAGGCAAAGAAAGTGAGGGATGAGAAAACGGTTGACGACATGCTTGCTGAAGGAATTCTGAACCCGAGTCTATTGCAGTATTTGAAGGACAACAACATGATTACCTCCAAGAAGTTTTCCGAGATGGAGAAAAGCTGAATGGTGGGACTTCGTAGTACCCTCTTGGTGCTTCGATCGCGCTAGCTCGGTGGCTCTAGTCCTACGTAGTACTAGGTAACGAACGAACAATACCCCCTTTCTACATTACAAAGTTCTTGTGTGTTACATGATGTTGACACCAACACCCGATGTGCAAAGTACTCAATCCTACAATTGCGCCCGCGTGAAGGTCGAAGCTCATGGATATACGACGTATGCCCTCTCTGAGAGGCACCACTGCGTCGAAGACATTCGAATATCGCGAACATTGTTACCCTTCGTGATCAACCAGACCAAGTGCCACCCACCCGATATCAGAGTGCATGTTCACTCGAGCACGACACCACCAACTACCTCTTGAGCTTGGGCACTGCGAGGTAGTATCGTTTGCAGAGTCGTTCAGGGGTCAGAAATTCACAGCAAGATGCCGTTTGATTGGCCATTCATTAGTAGTTGACCTGCGGGTGGGAAGCGCAGAGTAGTCAACGGCTTGTGTCGTTGGATTGAATGTGTATCAATTAAAGGCAGCGGCTGCCGTAGGAGAGCCCAAAGGATTTCAGAAGCAAGGACAATACACGCCAAAGATTCAAGCCAGTACACAACGGGTACTGAGGTGTTAATCCTCGTCCAAAGAATACCGACAAAAAGATGACTCAATTCACAGGAGGAAGCAGTGGCTTGATGTCGAAGTTCGAGACCCCATTGCGTCGGATGTCGCTTTGGTGGTCGCCGTTCGCGGCGCCTGCCAGCCTTACGTTTCCTTTCGACCAACAAGTTCATATAAAACATCCAGTTCAAAGATTAAGTACGGGAGGTGTCTTTATGTACAGATACCTTCGTAATCCGTGATTGCCCGACCATGATATCACTCTCCGAGCAGCATACGGCTTGACATCCATAGCAGTTTTCTGACGTCTTAGTCATCCCCAGTAACTATTAAACAACGACTGCGCTTCTACTACTCGAGATTGACTCGGTCGCGAGTATGACGTCGAGACGTTCATCATTTGCTGGATCGCATGTGCTCTCTCAGTGATGGATGGAGTCTACCAGGGAAATTCTTCGTCTACCCCATGGCCAGTGAGGAGGTGGCGTTAGTCGTCGGCATCCTGTTCAATGGCATCTTCATGATGTTTGAAGGCTTCAGTCCTCTGGTGTACAAAGGCGGATGTCGGTTTCCCAAGCACGATAGAAATCGAGAAGAGGATCGCTAGGTATTTCGGGATTTCCAATGTAACTCTCCACCCGCCACTCCTCACCGTATACGAGAAAGCAAAGACTAAAATCTCCCCACTCTCGATAGCGATTGTTGGAAACTTCATCTTCGTCGCCAACTACTTTAATGCACACTAATCCCGCTGGAACAGCAAAGTGCAATCGTTTTCGCCAAGGACAGCGGCTTTTGGCTATTATTACCTATAGGACAGAGCTCGCACCATATAGCTGGCTTCTCGCCGATTGAAGAAATTTGCAGTTCGTTATACAAATCGATTGCACTATGAGCTGCTAATGGGCAACTGGGAGACCGATCTATGGAGTAATATGGCCGTTGGGCTCTCCTCAAGCAGAGCTCCGTTTTTCCTATTGTAAATTTCTATTGTCATTTTTCTATTAAGATCGGAAATTTAGGAAAGCACGCAAATTTTAAATCGAATTTTCATTTGAGAAATTATACGCCGTAACGTTGAATAAGCTGTACGAGCCCACACATAATCTGAGCTGTCGACGCTTTCTTCGGAAAGTACCATGTTCGCCACAGGTACTCATCAATGTACCCATTCAGCTCGCTCTTCTTCATGCCTCTCATTGACTTGATATGACGCTTGATGTGTATCTCCCACAGTCCTTCAATGGTGTTCGTGTGTGTGCCGTCTTTGGGGTCAACGTAGTGCTCAGTGTGATTGACGTATCTGTGCACATAGCACAAATCTGCAAGTTTGGGGTTGTTTGCAAGCGTGCGCACCCGGGTGCCGCGTTTTGTCTTTCTTTCTGTAACGTACGTCGTAAACATGTCTGAATGTATGGTAGTCCTGACAAATATCACATTAGTTTCAGAAAAATTACAAAACAAAATAGCTGCAAATTTCGTACCCAGGTCTGATGAATTGTCGAATAATTGGAAAGATGCTTTCTTGTGTGCGGTCTTCGTCGACGAAGCGTGCAAACCACTGACCAGTAGAGCGATCTACTCCGCCGAATAGCCAGTAGTCTGCATAGCGACGCCCACGTTGGTACTTGCTTTTTTTTCATGCTGGTTTCGTCAATTTCTACTATGTGCCCCACACCGCCAATCTAAAATCAAATTCAAATTAGAGGATATTTAAAAAGGATTTAAAAAAGAGAAAATAAGTTTACCTGAAAGCGATCCCCATTGAGTTGTTTGGAGCATAGACAACGGAGATACGCACTCTATTCGTGTACTGTCGTCTCAGAGACGTCCGCAATCTCGGCTATCTGCACGTGACGCAGACGCATGCACCAGGCACACAGCAGTCGTGCAGCTTGGGAGAGAGAAAGCTTGGTTCCAGAGAGCCAGGTGTTAGTTAACATAGACATGCTTTTTTCCTTACCGTCTTCATGTTGTTTTTCCTACAACACCGCCAAGAAGGCTTCTTGGCGGTTGCACGCACGCGCATCTGCTGGCGGCACCCGGGACAGAACATCTCCCTCTCTAACACCCCGCTTCCTGCCACCACCTCACGGCTCCTATGTCGTCCGCCGTCGCTGCAATGATGGCGCTGAGATCGTAGTAGTCGGTGGCGACGGTGGCATAGTGGTGGCTTGTTGACGTGGACATGGTGGCAGTGGGGGTGTTAGGGAAAAGCTAAAGTGGCTATGTGATTGGTGGGAGGGCACGAAAACGGAGCTGTAGTTTTGAACAATACAAATGCCAAGTGTTATGAATCTGGTGGTGGCCGTGAACTTGGCCAAAAGCGGAGCTATTCCTGCGGAGGGGACAAAAGTCACCTTAGCTGTCGAAATTGTGCTTAGAAGCAAAGTATGAAAAAATGTAATAGGATTTTCACAGTGGGAAATTTGTAAACCGATCTTAATAGAAAAATGACAATAGAAATTCACAATAGGAAAAAACGGAGCTCTGCTTGAGGAGAGCCGGCCGTTGACATGATGAAATTGCAGGCTGCGGACACGATATTGCACTGGAGAGCCCAATGTCTAAGATCATTGCTAGTCGTCATTACCAGTCGTTGTCGCTTCACCATCGGAGTCGTTTATTTCGTTTCGTCTGTTGTGTCCTCTTTTGAAATATCGTCACCATTAGTTGAGTTGTCCATTGGAACGGATCAATCACAATTGACACTGGCAGCGAACATTTGTAAAAGATAAAAAAAAAACTTTGAGTGTGGTGCAGCCTCCGATTCATTGGTAGCTAAACATTCTACTCGTAGAGTTTGTATCCACGTTTGACCCATAATTGTTTGTAGGCTTGGCTCAGCAGATACTCTGGAACGAACGTCAACTTATCTTTCGGCACTCCCTTTATTTTCGCCGCGACATTCAGCTGCTCGTCGAGGGCTTTTGGCGTCACTTTACCTGCCGCAATAAGCAAGAGAGTATTTTCGACACTGTCATCCAAATGTGCCATCATGTTGTTCGTGCCTTTCACGCCGGCCACTTTTTTAGCCACATCGTCAAGCTCTTTGTACGATGCAGCCCTGATCATATCGTCAAGCGTCGCAAACTTGGCCAGCACGTTTCTTTCTTCGTCTTCGGTATCATCGTCGGAGTCGTCTTCCACTTCATCTTCGTCGTCTTCCACCGTCTCCGTGGTTCCCAGGAACCTGTTCCCGTCACGGTTTCCATGGACAACAGGGTCTGAATTCACTGAAGTCAGCGTCGATAGGGCGGCATGATCTTCATCAGAGACGGCGAAGACAGAATCAACTCTCGCCAGGAGAACGGTCGCAGCACCGAGCAGGAAGAAGCTTGTGCGCATTGCTGATGGGAAATTAGGCAAGAGAGCTTGGAGGGGTTGGCAGCAAATTGCGAAGTGCGAGTGGTAGCGAATCTAGGGTGAGAAGTCGTGAAATTATTTATCTTCGAGGCTCGAGCTGAGGAATGTTCTGAGACGCTAATTCATGGCGTTTCCCTGCACTTACAGATCTCGCTTTAAATCAAAATTGCCGGAGTATGGACCGAATATCTAGGCCCACGAACCAGCTCCAAAAATTGCATCTACGTCTCCATCACATCGGGAAACAGCGACTGCATCTCACCACGGACGTGACCACTTCAACTAGCAGCTTGAAGAGCCAAAGATAGTCAACATTGTAGTATTCACTACAGCATTATCGTAAAAACTCTTTATACGGCATCACCCACCGCACAAGCGTCAGATCTACGACTCCTGTTGCTTGTTGTAAGGTGCGACTCCACAATATGCTGTGCAATCTTTCAACATGAACTACTATCTCAACAAGGATCCCCTAAAGCGGACATCAAGATTCAATGTACTAAGATATGTATCCTTGCCCTCAAATCCCAGCAAAAGTAGGAATCTTACTCAATCCACAGAGGGATGCAGCGGTCTCGACATTGACGTCATTACGCCGGTTAAAGGCTCGGTTATTAGGATTCTGTAAAGTAATTCAATACACCTCATCCTCATCCTCGACATTGAAGTCATGCCCCGGGTTTGGGATGTCGCATTGGCGGTCGCCGTTCGCGGCGCTTGCCAGCCTTACGTTTCGTCCAACAAGTTCAGATAAAACATCCGGTTCAAGATTGCGGAGGTTTATGTGAGTGACTATACCTCCATCATCATTGAGCCGGATAATGCGCCGGTAGATTGCTGCACCAGACAAGATAGCACCTTGCCATGTGGCAGTTTTCTGACGTCTTTTCCAACAACAACGACTACGCTTCCTACTCCAGATAGACCTCGGTCGTGAGTATGTCATTGATTCGGAAGCATATTGTGGAGTCGCACCTTACAGCAAGCAATAGAAGTCGTCGATCTTAGGTTATTGCTGTTTCCAAGGATGCAACTTTGGTGGGGGCAAAAACATCGTTCATTGGCACCCGCCAGTCCATTAGTAGGGCGTGGCGAGGCGGGTTAGCGGAACGGTGCAAATCTGCGAGTGAGCTATCTTGGTTAGCACTGGCGACACTGACTTTCTGTTTTCTTTGTTGATGTGAATAAGACCACGAAGATGAGCTTGGCACCGCAGTTGCCATCCGGAAACCGAAACATCCTCAAATAATGTTCACCATTTCCAAGGATGCAACTTTGGTGGGGGCAAAAACATCGTTCATTGGCACCCGCCAGTCCATTAGTAGGGCGTGGCGAGCGGCCCCCATGAAGAATTGCTTGTCCGCCCTTGCTGATGGATTGAGTGCCGACCGAACTATACCATTCTTTTTGACAGAGTTGCTGTTGCTGAGGCCGACTGGGCAGGATATGCTTGATAGCAATTGGACACCCAACGCCCTAGAAGTTTTATCGACAGGTGATCTGCGTTGCCATTTAGCAATGCGGTGGCACCGCCGATACGAATTGAATGTGTCGAGTAACTCGCAGCTGGTACGTTTGCTTTTCGAGCCACCGACTTGAGGGCTTCAACGACGGTCGATTCATCTAGATCACCACACAGATACCTGTTGTTTGCTTGACCGCTTGCTCGTCTAGCGGCCCGGATGTGGATGAGAGCCTTGACTGGGCATATAACATTGTCGCCCGACTTGTGCATTGTCCGATAAGCTCCTCTTCCATACTGGTCGTTTTTCGCTCCTCCCAACCCCAATGTGACAGATACGGCTTGGTCTGGTGTTGTTTCTTTCCCTTGTTCGTCGGAAAAGAAAACATTGGCACTCTTGAGGCAGTAAAAGCTTCGTTTTGAGCCGTTCTTGAGGTACTCCGATCGTCGCAATAGGAAGAAGTAGGCTAGTAGCACGCTACCCCACAGAAGACGCTGTCGAGGCTGAGAAATATCGATGCTGCGAAATAGTAAGCGTAGAAATGCGGGTGAAATTGGCTGCATCTTCCGTGTCGGGGCTGACAACCGCTTGATTCCCTGTAGCAAAATTGTAAATTCCGGTGTGTCGGACAATTCGATGTCAGCAAACCTCCGGTGGAACCACCTTACTGCTGCGATCTTGAGCTTAATGGTATCGTACGAATTTCCTTGTTGAGTCCGGTTGAATCCACACCTCCAGCAGTAGACAGCGAAACAGCCAAGCTTCCGGTTGCTGGCTCTTCCAACCGCTCGAAGCCATGGTGACCATCCAATGGCTCGAGAAAATTCACATCATTGATTCCACGCTGACTGGTACTTGGAGGAGGTAGATTCTGCAAGAGCGACGTTGCGCAGAAACTCGCCCATAGATTCGAGAGATTGTCGTAGGGTGGACGAATTTGTACCTGTGACCAAGAACAAGACAGGTCAGTCCACACACGATACAGACGATGATCCGTGCTCCAGGCTCTTGACCCTGCGTCAGCCATCACGTTCTCCTCTCCGGGTATGTGTGCGGCAGAGAACACCAACGAATACTGGAACTCTGCAAGCGATAGCAACCGGTTGTACAATCGCACCACCGGATGCGAGCTGCTTCGCTTTGACAGCCATGATACCGCGCTCGTATTGTCAATGTAGAAGCAAATGTGCGAACGGTGTCTGTCTGAATTTGCCCACATCGGGCCCCAGTGCAGTGCGGCTAACACGGCACTTATTAATTCGCGCACATTTATGGAGTTTTCTGTCTTCGACACCGAGAATTGCTGCCGAGTCTCTTCACTAAATTTCACTCGAATGTATTGCTTCAAGTGAGGTTCTAGCGCGCACAATCCAGTGTCCGATGCATCCATGTAGACGAAGATTGATGGTTCTGCAGCGTTTGAAAAATACTCCACTGGGATCGAGTTTAGTTTATCCTCGAGGGCTAAGACTTCGAGAAACCACCGCAGATCCTCAATCACGTCAGGCGGAACTGATCGTCTCTCGAAGCGCCTGAATGTTGTCTCAAATGCCTGAAGGTTTTGGTAAAATGCTCTGGCGGGAGGGAAACACGTCGCAATGTAGCGAAGGCTTCCCAGAACCTGTCGGATAACCGAAACGGAAAACGAGCTTCCATTGAGAACAGCGTGAATTCTGTGTCTTGCTTTCTCAATCTTTTCGATCGGGATGGACACGCATCCTCGCGTGGTATCCCACAAAGACCGAGAGCTTTTGTGTTAGTTGACCAGCGGGTAAACTTCTCCTCGTTGATCGCTTCTGGTCCAAGAACCGTGGACATCGCTCGCCGAAGCGACAAATTTGCCTCAAAACAGCGAGACCCGGTGTCGATCTCTACACATGTGTGATCGTCACACCACGTGTTTGGGCCGAAGAAGCTTCTATCCAGAACGGAGAATCTTGGATCAGGACGGCTTGAGCCATACAAAGAGTGGATGATTTTGCCGGCAAGTGCATAGTACGCCGGAGACCCACACCATCCAAAACCACAGGAGAGGTCGATCACTAGGTAGTTTTCGAACATGAAGGCGAACATGTGGACATGGTTCTCATGAATTGGGATATGTCGGAAAGCTCCTGCTACGTCTCCAACCATCATCAAAATGACTGCAACAGGGAACGCCTGACGAAGTTGACGCAGTCTTCGAGCGATATCTGCTGGTGGATTGTAGCTAATCGGGGGCAATACGGATATGTCCGTATATTCATTCACTGACGCTCTGTCTGGATAAGCGTAGTCGTTGATCACACGAATATCTGCCCCGTTAGAACTCGATTTTTCCACCACTCCAATGGGACTAACGAAAACCTCTGGCCACTGAGACAGCAACTCAGCGTCAACAATAAGATAACGTCCTTCGCTATGTCCTTTGCAGATATGACGCCGGATCTGAGGCAAGTGGGGATCAATGCCACTGTGGTTTCTGGGGCGAACACGTTGATGATTTGGTTTTGCAGATGTCCATTGCGGTTGAACACCCGCCTTCACCACACGATTCCATGCTTGGGTGAGTTCGCGCAACTGTGGGTCCGATGGTAACGGTAACTCGTACAAGGCTTTGTTCGGACGACCGTCTTGTGAAGTTTGACCACGAAGCGCTCGCACAAACTCTGGCAACTTCATACCTGACCTGCGGGCAACTGCCGAATCAGTTTTGATGCGCGCATGATCCAGAATGTCCTTTTGAAAATTCCTGGTGTCTGCAAGGCCCAACACCCATTGCCGAGCAATCGAGATGAAATTGTGATGGCGGTCTTGAGTAGATGTTTGTAGAATCGCACGTTGTGTTCGAATAAATTCGTCGTAGTTGCGTTGCCGGTCACGGCAGAACGACGACACTGACATTGACTGTAGTTGATGCTGACATTGAGCCTGATTTTGAAATGGACGCCGGGGCAGCGTGAGATTGATGATCGAAAACTGTGGACCGGAAGGCTGCCCCAGTCTTTGTGAGTCCACAGCTTTCGGTTGGCTTCAGAGATCGTGAAATTCAGATGCGAGGCCGCCAAAATTGTTGTCGATGAAGCGCTTTGCGTCTGCAGGGAGCGCCAAGGGACGGAAATGTGCTCGGTCTGACGCGTAGCATTTTCCTGGACTTGAACCTGTGCAACCCTTCTTAGATAAATATCTAAGACAAAGCTTCTTTCCACCTTGCTTTGGCAAAATTTCTGCCACATCATGAGGCACTCGAGTCGACTTCGTCTGCCGTGATTCTCGTGTGTACTGTGAGCGCGCGGTGGGTTGCGACGGTCGCTGCAAATTGTCGGCAAGAAGGGCGGTGATGCGAGTTTCTTGTTGCGCTTGCTGCAGCTCCATGAGCTGATTGTCATGCCGTGTGAACTCGTTCGCTACCCGACTTGCTGCTTCCATGCCTGATGCGATCACTTGGCTTCTGAATTTCCCAAACTTGCTGTTTAACCAGTAAACCAACATTTCGCACGTCGTCGCGTCAGGACGCGTGAATGACGAGTAGCTGGACATGAACGTTTTACTCGCCGCAATGAAATCGCCTACATCAGCGTTGAAAAATCCAGTGGCGAATCGATGCAGCGCTCCCAGTGCATCGACTATCTCGTCAATTCTTGTTGCCGAAGGGGTGGCTGGATGCTGTTGGACCGGGAGAAATTAGTCATATTGATGCCTGACTGGGTTGCTTTCATGACTGCATCCACAGTTGTAGTCTTCAGGTGCATAATTGACAGTCCTCGCAGGCCAAAACTGAAATCATACAGCGCTCGTAAAACTGGTGGTGTAGCCAAGAATGTCGTGTCTGGAGCCTGTTGCACGGATTCAATAATAGCTTGCGGGTTCTTACCTGTCAGTGTCGGGTGGACGATTGCGCTGTGCACTCTTCTCTCCAAAAGGGAAGGGCGAAACGACGAGGCATGCGTGTCATCCCCGATGCCGATGTTGAATGAATTTGGGGATGCATGATTTGAGCCAAGTTGATCACGTAAAGCCTCTTCGGAGTCTCGGCTTCGCTTTCTCAGAGAGCGATTCTGGAGTCGAACTGCAGCGATGTCTTCGTTTATACTTGGCGTTTGTGCATCGTACTCATCGACATCAGAATCACTTACTTCGCGTAATGCGAGAGGAGCTGCCGTCTGGGACATGGTTTCGGCCTCGTTGTCTTCTTGAATGGGCGTGACTGCTACATCGACATCATCGACAAACACATCGGTCTGGGCAGACTCGCGAGATGCAAGCTCGTGGCTCACGATGTGCTGGCATCTTACATACACAATTTGAAGTGTATCAGGCCGGATGAGTGGGACACGCTCGTCGAGTAGGTATGGGGTGCTCAGCAGCGAAGTTGTGATGCCCGATGTGATACCAGAACGGCGTTTGCCACACGATACAATCACTTGGTTCTGGCTGTAAAGCTCAGCAGCGCTGAGAACATTAACATTGACACTAGATCCTGTACTTAACGCGTAGTTCAGACGATCTGCGTCGATCACAGGTGGAGGATCCTGGAGTACCAGCTTCTGCGTTGTCTCACCAACCCGGACATGCAAATGTTGTACCCAGTGAACAATCCGTATGACCATTGATCACAGTGTACTCCCGACGGTTGCACGAATGCGATCGGATGGTCAACAAATGTTCCCGGCCACTGATCGCCCTCCACGGCTTCAACAATCGGGTGGTGAAGCTTGACGTCGAACTCTTGGGTGTTGTCATCGGCATCAGGGCCAACCATCCAACCATCCTAACGGTTGCGGTGATACCTTGGACTTTCTGCACCGCCACATACGTGAACGCTTCCAGAGCTGGAATGCGCGAGGGTCCAAGGAAGCATAGCGTACCGGTGGAAACTTGGGTCGCGGTCATGTTATTTTGGCTGAAGAATTATAGGACGCAAAGAATCGACTATTCAATGTTTGGCTGTTAGTGGAACAATACAAATCTGCGAGCGACCTATCCTTCGCTAGCACTGGCGACAGTGCGACTTTTTGTCTGCTTTGACGACGTGGATAAGATCACGAAGATGAGCTTGGCACCGCAGCTGCCATCCGGAAACTGAGATATCTTCAATATAATATTCACCATTCGCGGATAGCAGCGGGAAACCTGTGCCAGCCACGAAGGCCTTCGCGGGTACAATAGGCCTGAGAGACACCAAGAATGATCAATTCGGCAGAGGATCCTGGCGTACATTGCATCGCTCGGGCCACCAAATATGGTGCCCACTGCCAGCACTGCAACACCTCCACTATGCCCGTCAACAGCTCGGCATGAGAGAAAACGATTATTTATGCCTGGACCTTGATGCAGCCACGGTGGACGCTGCGCTCAAGCGTACCGTCAGAATAATTGGTGTTCCAGCATCAACCTACGCCACCCATTCGCTAGGGAGTGGAGGAGCGACAGCGCTCCTTCAAAGAAAAGTCGACAGCTTATCTGTCAAGTTACTGGGTAGGTGGGCATCATGGTGCTACGAAGACTATCCGCGACAATTGGTGTCGTTAATAGCAAACCTGGTTCAACGATTGGTTTAATCTCAATCTACTCCCAAGCGCGGGCAAGCCCACGTCTCGGAAGCCGCTCACGACGCCCTTAACAAAACGTTCATTGCCCCTATCTGGATCTGGCCGTACGAGGAAAGTCTGGTTGCGCGCTGGGCAAGTAGTAATCAGATGAATCTGGAAATGTAGTCCAGTCCAAAATGATCCAAACGGGTTGCTCGACCAACAGCACATTAACTCCTACTTGATGTACAATGCGAAACTGAGCGAGGGCATTTAGGAATGAGGCTCGTATAGAAAAGATTCTGCATTTGGATCGCTGACATCACCACAAAATAAAATGCTGAGTCGTTGGTGTCATCTTTTCTAATACTATCTCTTCAAATAGAAAGAAACTACGACCTTGTACTGAAAACTGCGTTGACTACGTGACAATTGAGATTACTCAAGGGCGGTATGTAGCTGTTAGTTCGTCAGCGACTTAATGAGAGCTGTCACACACTAAATCTGACTTCTTCCATATAGGGATCAGGTGAGGGCCATAGTCCCTTGATGTGGATGCCAGCGTACATTGGGAATGCCGTGTGCCTTCGCGAACAGCTTTAATAAGAGGAAACGACGATGGAATTACAGCAAAGAGCGCGATTGCCAACCGCTGTGTACTTCAAAGCACGATTCATCCTTTATCGGCCTTGATGCTAATCCTACCATTTGAAATCATGGTTCACTGTACAGTATTAATATCTGTATCCTACTTCTATCGAAATCCAGACTGACGTCGTGGTTCACTGTACGATATCTGTATTCTATTTCAATCGAGTTTCCGTCGTCGTCGCGAGCTCTATAATAACTTGTTTTCCACCAATGGGAAGCCAAACCGCGATTTGCTGAGGGTGTACCCCTTAATGATCACCGCCGAGCTCAGGGCCTTGGCCAAACTTTTGGACAATACGTTGAAGATCTACTCAATGCGCTCTAGAATTGATGAATCTCGCCTTCTATGTCATTTATCACCCCCAATCGTCCCGAGTTACTGTCGTTGAAACTGAAGTGTTAAGCTGGAACGGACGTAAGACACTATATGTACACATCAACACAATTAGAAGCCACCTCCAATTCTCACTGTTATCCGACATGTCTAGGCTGTTGCTCTACGCTCATTCCAAAACTTTTTGAAGGCACGGTACAGCAGGTAGTCCGGGTCGGATTTCAGCTGATCTTTGTCGCTGTCGCTTTCTTCGCAGCAATTCCAAGCTGGTCTTTCATCGATTGTGGCGTCCATTTCTTCGCGGCGATCGTCTTGAGCAGCTCGTCGTTCTGTCCGTTCAAGTATTTCACCGCGCCGGGGACACTGACCAAGTCTCCAGCGACATCGTCAAGTTGCTTGAACGATACTTTTCTGATCAGATCCTGAATGCCTCTTTCTTCGTCTTCGGTGTCATCGTCGTCTTCCGATTCAGCTTCTTCATCCTCGAACGTCTCTCTGGTTCTCAGGAATCGCTTAGCAGCACTGTTGCCATGGACAACAGCGACTGGATCCACCGAAGTCGTCGCCGAGAGAGCGGGGTGACCCCATCAGAGACAGCATCAACTCTTGCGAGAAGGACAGCAACAACAGCGATTAGGCAGAAGCTCACACGCATGGTTGGGGATAAATTGGTGAAGGGAAGCTTGAGGGCTGGAGAGCAAATTGCCAAGTGCGAATCGGTAGCAAAACAGCAGGACCTGGAGTATCACTGTTACTTTCACGAGCCAGAGACTGCAGCGATGGCTTAGGTCTCGTGGGACTGCAGATCTCACTTCATATCGTAAGTGCTAGTGTATGGATCAGATGTAAGGACCCCACGAGCCACGAACCGGCGACGCTAAACCATCCAGTGCACCGTACATACCGATCCTGTTTTCAGCACAGCTGTTGGTCACCCCATTTCTATGTTAGCAAACAGTCGGATTTGATTATTCGTACCCCGATTTACCAGCATCGCATTTACATGTCCTGTCTGTGCTTGAACTGTAACACTACTCGCACTTATTTAGTTGTATCATTGAAACTTTCAGTCCTCAATTAGGAGCTAGTAAGTCGAATTGTCGAATGGCATGTTCAATGCTGATTGTCGGATGGCATGTTCACTGCTACCTAACCAAAAAAAAGTTCAGTGAACCAGATGGATGCAATCTAACTTAGATTCTAAGACCTGTATATCAACTTGAAGGTGTCGGGTGATGCTCTCGAGGGGATCGGAGACGCATAGTACCCTGTCACAGGGCCTGTGAGGCCGCTACGGTGATCAACCAAGGACGTTCCTTCATCTTTCATGGACAAGGATGCTGAGGGCCCTAGACAGAGGTCTCACACGGGATCAACTAGTGACTGCGACACCGGATGAACTGGCGCTCTGTATACTGTGCCCGATGACTAAAGAAAGGCGTTTCACAAGGCGAACTGGCTGAAACTGCCTGTGGTTTGGGAGATGCTGGTTGTGGCAAGAGTTCGGACGAGGAATTTTGATCTTGCTACGAACTATAACGACTACCGACGAGGAGCTAGAAGCAACAGCCATGATGCCACCAAGGCTGACGCGTCTCCGTGCAGGGGAGCTATTCATTGCAGACGGAAGCCAATTTTACTGGAAAGGCGCTAGGAGCCCAATTGTGGCCCGCGCGCTATAGAGGGTAGAGACGGTGGTTTGGCCTTTCACAATACGCTTTGCAATGATTTCGTCGTTTCTCTTTAATACATCGTCGATCGCCCAGGAGAACGACGAGGCGAAGAAGCAATATAACCTTAATTTTATTTTCCAGCGATATGCACTGTTCACGCATGCGATGAGGCGTATACAGATGCTTTAGCAGCGCAAGCTCTGGCCACAGAACACGGCCTGTCACAGGCACCACCTGGTAGAAAACCGATCCTTACGATAAAGTGCCAGTCCATGTCCCGCCATATGACGCACCAGCAGTCGACAACCATCGTTTACAGTACTTGACAAAACACAATTCAGGAAGTACAGTATAGGAGAAGAGAGAGAGAGAGAATCCAATCGCCTGGCATGTGTTGCTATTGATCGCTCTTCAGGATAAGCGGATTCGTTGGCGGCAAGGCATACGAACCTGTAAACAACTTGCACGATCATGCGCTTCGTCAATCCCTTTCGTCTTGTGTACAACCAGTTCGCAATTTTCCTCCGACTACAAACAAGCTTTGGAGACCAGCTTCCTAAACAAACATGCGTCTCCAGTACTTCCTGTTCGTGGCTGCTGTCACGTTACTAGCGACTGCGGATGATGTAGCCGCCAGAACCAGCTCCGTCCAGACCTCAGTCTCAACGACAACAACCACTGACATCGCCCCTGCAGTTCGCTCACTTGCTGCTGTCAAGGTGAACGAGAGCAACGGCAAACGCTTTCTGCGACGCTCTAACGAAGGCCAAGACGAGGACGAGGACGAGGACCAAGACGACGAAGATCAGGATGACGAGGAGGAGGACGAGGACCAAGACGACGAAGACGAGAGGATGATGAACACTTCAGGGCTCAAGAAATGGGTCAAGGGAGTTGCGACCAAAGAGGGACGGGAGCAAAAGGCAAAGAAAGTGAGGGATGAGAAAACGGTTGACGACATGCTTGCTGAAGGAATTCTGAACCCGAGTCTATTGCAGTATTTGAAGGACAACAACATGATTACCTCCAAGAAGTTTTCCGAGATGGAGAAAAAGCTGAATGGTGGGACTTCGTAGTAGGCTGTTGGTGCTTGCTCGACGATTGTAGTCGACTACACTTGCTAGGTGTTGTGAATTGCTTGGCTACGGATTATTTTTCAATGCCAAAATCGGATAATTTCAATGCCATGCAATAAATATATGGTTTCATCTCAATCAATTACACAGACATAAGGATAGCGTATTGCTCGCAGAGCAATGTGCTGAGTGCCAGTTCCCAAATTGGGTCGTAAATGTAATGCGCCACATTACCCCGAAGTCCCGCAGTTAGTAAGGTCAGCCATGCAGCATGATCGCGATGGATACGAAACCGTGGATGGCTGTGTAGCCCGAAGCTGCGGTTGTGACACCGAGCGTGTGTCCCGATACCGGTATTTCAACCGGTTCGGGGACTCTATCTGGGGCAGGATGTCAATAATGGCTGCATTTTTGCTGACCGGAGATCCGACAGCTCGGATCGCTCAAGAGAGTGGACAATGGAAAGTTTGAGTGAAGTGATGACGGCGTGAAGAAGTCAGAGCGGCGATGACACTAAGGTGTCTGGCGATGACGGGAGGGGTGGCATGATGTTTCAGTACGGCCGTGTTAGGGTGAAACAGGGGGTTGTCGCGCCGAGAGATGGAGGTCGTGAGCAGAAGGCCCAGGATTTTATATGGTGAAGGACTGATGGAACGTTCGAAGGTAGGATGGGTGTCTAGTCGAGGACGGGTTGCATGCCAGGAGGAGGTTCCAAGGAGGCGGCGGAAGGGGGTCGTACCTACGGATGTAGCCGCGGTGAGATCGGCAGTGCCGTACTCACTTTTGATTTTGACCTCTCAGACTCGGAATTGCGCTCCTAACTACTTAAAGCTACAGCTACCTATTTAGTGTGTTATTCGATCAAACTTCGGACTTTCCTCTCAGCGATCGGTCCCTACGTGCGAAGCCTATCCGACCCTAAACAAACAAGGAGCCTTGCGCCAACCTCGCAACTCTTAGCGTGTCTCGAGGGAAACGAGCGGTGCGCGGAGACGGCCCGTAGTCACACTACACGTCATTCTCCTACTCAGTAAGTGTGCGGACTTAGCCAACCGCGCCTAGCGTGCCGTGCTAATCCCTGCCCCGGGACACATGGATGGCTGACAACATGGCTGAGAATATGGGACTCATCATGGGTCTGAAGGCTTGCTCAAAGCACGACTGGATCCCATTAAACGTGATTGGAGACAGTCAGCTCATTATACGACAACAGCGTACGCGGACACCGCCCAAAACTAAACGTTGAAACCGCTGTATTGGTGAATCAGGCGGTTGGCTGACACCCTCGAAATCATCTCCTGGCGGCTTCACCGCAGAGCTCACAACAATATGGCGGACGCGCTCGCTAACAGGGCGATGGATACGCGCAAAAGCGTTCAGCAATGCCTACCCAGACCTCTTCTCCCCGGATCTGAATGGACAGACATCAACGCCCTCGCTCACGGTGACGTAGGTAACTGATTCGAGCGGACACATGATGAGAACCCTTCGGAGTTCGGGCACCTCACGGTGTAAGGATACGGGGAGCTCTAGGAATTCCATCCTAGAGAAGGGCTTGCGGTAGGAGACGAGACACGTCAAGGTCATAGGACGTCGTTAGCTAAGCACTGTTAAGTGACACCAATGTACCTCACCGAGAAAACGAGCATGGATGGCTGTATAGCCCGAGAGTACGGCTGTGTAGCCCGAGGCTGCGGTTGCATCCGAATATGGTTTCTTATGTGTTGGCGCTGACGTGGTGTCTGCCCCTGGTTGATCCGAGTTGCCCTTTTAAAAGTGCGAGGGTTCGTTCGGTGCAGGCAGCAGGGCATCAGAGTACGTTGCAACTGGGTTGTGATACGCCATCACGGGGGTGGATTAAGACGAAACAGCTGCCTTGACGGGACGACCACGAACGAAGCGACTGGCGATCATGATCAACGATCTGGCCACAAGCGTGAGCAGCCTTTGAGAAGGCCACGAATGCAAGCGGGCTAACGACAACGATGACAAACGAACTCAACGCCCACGAGATCCGATCGCGACGGCGGCTACGAACGAGAGCGACTGCGACGAGGGCGACGGCCATGAAGGCGAGCAACGGCTGTACCGACGGCAGCGAACGAGAATGTGAGACGAGGTGTTGAACATTTTTTCGTCCAGGGTGTACAGCGGCCTTGTTTCTTCAGCACAGGACCTAAGAACCGAGACTCTAGTGATCTAGGGTCTCGATTCCAAGGACTGGCGTGTTCCTTGTGCAATCCCTTTTGGCTCGACTAACCTCTTGCCTTGTTCCACCAATTTGTGTTTAGATTTCAGGGTTGTTTGGTTTCCTTGGTGTAGTTAGCGGAGCGGACGGAACTGGGGAAAACGTCTTTTAAAATGAAGGAAGACATTCTTACCTACGGCAGCTGCAGCAGCAGAAAATAGCCAGTCGAATGTTGTCCACTCAGCGGACTCCAAGTCCTGTGCACCACAAGCTGTGGTTCATTTGGTATTCACCGCAGACGCACCAAGACAAGTCTGCCCGTGATCAAGCAATGCCGTATGTCATGCCAACGCTCCACCATTCGAGCCAAAGGTAAAGCTGCGGTACGCTAGCCAAAATTTTCTACTCGGACATGCTCATGGGCATCACTGTCCTTACCCGTCATTTTCTGAACTTACCGCTCCCTCGCTTCCCGCGTTCTCCCCGGTCGTTCTCGTGACCGTCGCTTACAATCTTACGTTTCGCCTGGTCACCTACGTCTGTGGGCGTCGGGCGAGGGCGTCTCGCCGGCCATTTCTCGTCGACTGTATGTGGTCGTGGCTGCCGTCACACTCTGTTCGTGCAGCTGCTCTCGTCCATGGAGTCGTGTTTCGTTCGGGTCTGTTGCTCTCATGGAAGTCGCTTTCGCCGTTCATTCTATCACGTCTGTCGTTCTCATTCGTCGTTCTCGATCGTGACCGTGGTTCCCGTCGATTACTCTCGTCGGTCGATCCGGGACCGTCTTCCTAGTGGCCGTCAACACGATGGCCGTCGATCTCGTGGCCGTCGTTTTTCGTCGCAGTCGCTCCCACGGCCGTCGTTCTCGTCGCAGTCGTTCTCGTACCAGTCTCTCTCGTCGCAGTCGCGCTCGCCGGTCGTTCGCGTCGTAGTCGTTCATGCGGCCGTCGCTTTCGTCAGTCGATAGCCGTTTTCGGCGCATTTGCTCTCTCGGCAGTCGCTCTCGTTGCATTCGCTCTCGTGGCCTGTGCTTTCATCTCCGTCGGGGCTGTCCCTCTCGCCGACAAAGGTCGTACGACCACCTCGTGGCCGATTTACCGTTCGGACCCGTGACCGCTCGACCGTTCGTTCGCGGCACCTGGTGCTCGCCGCCGTCTGGCAGCCGTCGTACCGTTTGCACTCGTGACCATCGTTCTTGTGGGCATCAGCCTGTGGTATCGCAACCGCACGTGTCAGACATGCTGACCCGAATCGTGGCAAGACAGCCATCTCGTCGGGATACATCATCATGAAGGGTATACCGGTACCAAAACCGGTTACATCGTCCTCCGAGGACCTTTTGCCCGCACCTAACAGACCCTCCTATTTCTATAAGGGGCCACTCGGGTCCGCCAGGAACAGGCACCACGTCACGTCAAGCAGTACCATATACGACGCCGTTCTTGTGTACATCCGCGACTTCGGGCTACACAGCCATGCTCGGTGTCGTAACCGTAGCTTCCGGCTGCACAGCCATCGATGGTTTTGTATCCACCGCGATCGCGCTTTACCGCAAACATGATTGACCTTACTAACCACAGGACTTTGGGAAATGTGGTTCATTACACTTACGACCCAATTTAGGGGCTGGCACTCGGCACCTTGCTCTGCGAGCAACACGCCTTCTTGCCCCGGGTCGTAAACCAAATGAACCACATGTCCCCACTGTCCTTATGTGTGTATGATTGATTTTAAGGTTGGTCTTCGTGGATTCAATCTTCGTCCCTTGCTTCTTGGTCTTGAATGCCGGGGGAAGAAGAAGTCGACTACGCGCGTAGAGCACCACACGAAATTCTTCGTAATATAACAAATGCATAGTTTCTTGATTCTTGTACACGACACGATATGCAGCGTTCTTGGTTCTTTGTCTTAGCCTTGAACGAAAGGTTAAACCGATGTCGATGAGGGTTCTTGGTCCAAGATAATCGGTATAATCTAGGACCCCCTTGACAGACGCGCACCACTCTCCAATCCGGGAGAACAGTTCACTTGCAGGTATGACACTCCTTGGTCTTCACTTCACTGAGGCAGTTCTAGTCGCAGGCCTTGATCGTCGACTGCAGGGTTGGAATATGAAATGGGCTTGGCCTTGACCTCCCCCAACTAAGATATGACATAGACTGGGGTTTGCCCTAAGCGAGTTCACCTAAGACCCCAGCCTAACTTGACTTGACAACAGGCGGAGATCCAGACGACGCTTGGTCGAAGGAGCTTCAAAAGGGCAGCGAAGACGTCTTGGGTCTGCTCGCACTCAGTGTCACAGGAGACTTGCACGACTTGAGCCTTAGGAAGCAAATTGAACTCTGTTTATGTTTTAAAACTAAGTACTACAAATAGTATGAAAGATTGTATGGCATACTTTCATCAGCATCTTGTATGCGTGGGTTATATCAGTCTTCGACTGACTGGGGGTTAGGCCTTCTTCAAATCAGGGAGTCAACTCTTCAGATCGTCAAAGATCGCTTCTCAATCCAAGGTTCTTGGTCCGAGGCGTCTTGGTCTTGAAAACCAAGGCTTGATCCATGTCGACCAAGCTTGGATGTATATAGACGTAGACACAAGTCGATACAACCTTGGTCGAAGCTCTTGAACTCTTGGATCTTGGGGTCTTAGGCAGAAATCCTTGCTTGTAGACGGAACCAGGCTTGATTCCAGGGTCGGAGGACTTGGGATCAGGATAATTCTTCATCAGAGTGACTGCCGTCTTGTCAGAGCTAGCCAGGACACTCCCTTTGATACGTTCAAAGAGGTGTTTTCACCATCCAGTACGGGCAACCCGGTTTAGGCAAGCGTCGGCTTGGACTGAGCTTCTTATTCTTGGTTCTGGGCTTCAGACCAAGAGCTTCCAAGCCAGTAAGGCCCTCTCTGACGCAGGCAAGTGTCTGTATCCACGTCACTTCTCCCAACAGTCGCTCCACTTTCCCACATGTCACAACTCCATATGGTCACCCGGCTTTAAATTCTCAGACAATCTTAGGGTGACCTTGATTCCACCAATCTACATCCAAGAGCCAAATTTTCCACGAGCGCACCATGTCAAGTGGCGACCAATATAGAGACGGTCACGAATGAGAACGGCGTCACGACGATCGCCGCGAGAACGCGCGACGATAGCGACAGCCACTAGGGCGACGACCGCGTCGACGGCTATGAACAATAGCGATGGTTACTACGAGAGCGACGGCAAAGAACGGCAATAGCGGCCAATAATGACGCCGAGAGCGACTGACGATAGGAAAAGGTGCGAGCGGGTCTAATGTTCATGAGAGCGACCACACCTTGACGGCCACGGGCGGGAATGATGGCCAAAAAGAGACGACCATGGTGTAGTGTATCCCAGATATAAGATGTTTCGGTAGGAAGTAGGGTAAGACACGGCAATGCGGGGGTTTAACCCGCACGGAAAGGTAGCCTAGTGTTGATCTAGTCACTTGCTCTCTTGAGAGAGAAATGAAGAGTGAGCTTGAGTTGTGAACACTTACTCAAGTAGATACGGATAGAGATACAGACTACTAGACAGATCTTCGAGAAGCCTCTGTCTTGCACGCAGTCTGATAAAATAGAATATGCAGTTGGGCATACTCAATCCTTATACAGGTTGGTTCAGCCACTGGTAGCCTGACCAACATTCACATATACACCCATTCAGGGCTTGAAAAAAACAATATCCGTAACAATTACTGGCAATAAGTTATTGCAATAACTTATTGAACATTCGACCTCAATTACATCCAATAAACTCAACAGTGCATTTACTAAAATGTATACAATTGGCGGTTGCTATTATCGCAACTGTTGCAATACAAGATTACCAGCCACTAAATAGAAGCGATTGAGCATCTCTGCTTAAGCTCAATGTTCAATTTAGTTAGTTTGGCCCACCCTAACGCCCACCCCAAGATGTATTTCATCTGCCCATGCTAAAAAATCGTTTGAACGCTCCAAGCTGTCATGCAAGAGATACCAAGGAGCGGCTGCTTGGTAAGAGAGTTGAATTTCCTATCGATACGTGGAGTGAAGACGGAACGCACTTCGCAGCTGTCATAGCCATCACTGTAATGGGGAAGGTTTTGCGCTGCTTTGAACGCTGTTGGACGAGTAGTACAAGAGCTCTGATGCGATGATTGAGCTGGTGGACATTGTGTGCTCGATACATATGGGATTAATGCTGCCCAACTTTGCTTCTTCATCTGCGACTACGCCTCGGTGGTGCAAGTGCGGTTGCTCAAGTTAGTACTTCATAGCTTTTCAAAGTTGAGACTATTCTGATGTGAATGCAATATTTTGGTTTGGAAAATGTGGATGTTGGTTCGAAAGATGATGCGCGGCGTGAGGGCTCTCGAGAAAAACCGCTCTCTTGAATCCATTGCGCGAATTCGTTTTGTTTGATTCCGCAGATTTTGCCCGAGCTATGTCAGCGACGAGGCAGTGATGGATGTGGTACCATGTTATTGGAACAATAAGAAAAATAACGCAATTATTAATTGGCAAGGATTTGGCTGCCCAATTCATAACTTATTGTATTGTTCCAAGCCCTGCACCCATTGCCCTCTGCTGTCGCGACAGGACACATCTGGGTTATCAGTACAGCTCTCGGGGCCAACTTGCAAGAAGCAATTGTCGGCCTGATAGGTACCACTGATTTCAAGTATAAATAAAGTACAGCTATGGCGGAAATGGTGGCCGAACTTGAGTTTACCACTACGTCAGTCATCGAGATTGCGAGAAACTATTTCGTATTGGCTTTACTCAAGACAGTGATGGAAAACCGCTACACTAGTAGAGGCCGGCAAGCACACAAAAGAGGTTTTTGTTAAAACCAGAACAAGTATTTCCCCTCGTATGAAATTCACCTCAGACGATATTCTTTCATGTGGTGCAGGAGGGCTTCGGTGCCACAAGATTCTCACTCAAAGAATCTCTTCCGAGTCAATCCATCTCAGTACACCAGTGCCCACGGAAAGGCAAATTAGCAACTGAAAGGCTTATCTAAAGAAGAAAGCAGCAGGTATCATACAATGTTTTGGAGAGCTAAGGGCGAGGGCGCGTACGCTCAGTGGCTGGAAGACTATTACTTGACCGGGGATTGTGCGAATTGATTTGGTATATGCGCTGTTCCTGGGGTATTGCCATCCCAGAATGCGCTCGAGTCGCATCATCGAGTAATTAAAACCGGCTGCGCACCAGGACTGCGTGTTAGCACAGAATCGTTCCCAGTATTCTATTTCACCAAGCTACCATCCCTATGCAGCTGAGCCAGGCGCATTTTTGTGAAGGTATTCGTGTGTCAGTAGCAGGAGGATTGTCTAAATGCTGAATTTGGCTTGTTGTCCGGTCCTTTATTGGCGGATGTGATTGCTAAAGCACGTCGAATTCTTAATTCTCCGAAAAATTATTACTTTCTTCGGGTGACAAAACATAAGTTGTTGAAGGCACTACTATTTAACGCCAGTAAGTTTGTGGTGGATGGTAAGAATGTGCACGGTAATAAGGTTACACGAGAGCGAGTGCACATGTACGTAAACAGCGAGTCAGGGTATCTGCGTTATCTAAAATAACACTCCGTCGTGTTTATAGATTCCTAAATTCCGTTCGAGGGGAAATTGCAGCCAAAGTCACAGTCAATCAAGTTAAGCTGATGCTTCTTTCGCTTCACAAGGTCGGCGTATTGAAACACAACCCGATACACTTGTCTGTACAGTCAACAATGACATTGGAAGAGGTAAGAAATTTGTCATTTTTGCTGTCTAAATGCTGACGGTGTCGTTGGGCTCTTTGAAATGAAAGATTAGCTTGATCCGCCAAAAGTACCGGTGGGACTGCGTAGGCTTTTGGAAAACGGGATGGCAGTGCGCTCACGTAATTGCAGCAATGGTACTAAAAAGGGATTGTTTACTCGAAGGTCTCATCGCGCGCCTGCCGGTGCAAAAGCTTTCGGGAGGGCAGAGAAAAAGTCACGGCGGTTTGGCTGAAGATCTGGGCAGGGGCCACTTTTTTCAATTGATAATTTGGTGACGCTTTTTCTTCGATTTCCCGCTCGACCCTGCATTGGAACATCCTTCGAGACATTGGAGTTCCAAAAAACAGGCCGAAACAAGGGCAGGAGTGATTACAACATAAACAGAGAACGATGGAGTCTTCGTTTGGTCGGTGAAAATGTCAAACAAGAAACTGCCAATCTAGAATGCGAATAGGAGAAGGTTTCGTGGACGGATTTGCGGGAGCAGAACCAGGAAAACAGATTTTGCAGAAGATGAAACGACTGGACACGAAGGCCCACAAAGAACCTGCAGGTCGATATAGGAGTAATCATTTCGTATTTTACTGCTGACAGTCGGAACGTTTCCTACAAGATTAAGTTGCCATTACACTCTCCATCTCGCGCTGAGATCACGTGCTACTGCTCCCGGAAGATGTCACCGGTGCCGGTCTAACAGCCCCATCCAACGGCACGGTCACACGAGTGACAGCAACGACGGTGACTATCGTGTGGCTTCCCAACGCAGACCAGCAGTGGTCAGTGGCTGTAGTGACATCGGTCTCTCGTCTAGCTCCTACTACGGCAGCACGCGGCGCGCGTCCTGGACTCTGGCTCCGTCGGTCAGTGGTAGTGCGGCTCCCAATGGCTTGGGTACATGGCCAAGTCACGGACGTCATCGACGATGGCGTCACTGTTACCCACGGTACTACGAGCAGTGAACGCCCACTACCGGCCCTCATGGTCGTAGAACCTATCATGCCGCTATTGCTGTGGAATGTGAAATTGCCGCATTCACGCCGCGTTTCACAGTTTCGGCAGTATCTCATACAGATACTGGACAAGCTCCTGGGTGCGCCGAGTCAATCTGAGGCGGTGACATCCAGAGCCATCAACGATATTATTGCCAACATCGTCCCCGCCGATGAGCGGCCATCAGATGGAACAGTTCGAACTTGGATCGAAGAAGCGACAGGTGTGGGGCGCCAGCTTCCGCTGCAGCACGCGGTCGACTTCGCCGATGTGACAGAAGGAGCTGCCAGGCACATCCCACAAGCACTTCGCGCGGAGATCGGCAGCACCTTCTGCCGGCCACTCGAGCCAAGTCAGGCAGCTGAAGACTCCATCCCATAGAATGTAGCTTCACAATGAGATTGGTTCTTGGCGGACGATGTCATTGACACTGCTGGCAACGCCGTGGTACTGATGATCAGCCTGCTCGCCCGGTTGGGACGCTCAGGAACAGCCCCTTCTTGCGCCGTCCAGGCACGGATAGTCGGGCATTGCCAAACCAGCCCGAGTTGCTCGCAGAATACCTCGACAGTCTGGCGGTGGTGACGAGCCGCCCGCTAAACGTCGCCGTACAGACTTGATCAGCGCAGGCAGCGAACATGATCGACCGTCCAAGTTCGTCTTTCAAGCCAGCGCGTGGCAGACCCAGCTGCACCAACTATTGACGGATCCTCAACATGCGGGTACGTGCGCTACTGATTTAGTTGACAGCTTAATTTCACACGCAGTCGTTCAATTCGCACCCCATCCGGGTGTGTTGATCCGCCTCTTCGACTTCAGTTTGGTACGAGAGGCCTGTCCATCTTGCGTATGGCATTCATAAACCGAGTGGACAAGATGGCGCGGGTCCAGGCTCGCCACACCAACATGCAAAATTTCTCTGAGGGCGTTACTCTCTTACCACCACGGGTCGTAAATTGTCCAGCGGACATTGTCGCCGCTCATGGTAGTCTCAACGTCTATTGCTCCTACTTTGCGTCCTCCAACGTCGTCGAGTTAGTCCAGCGTCTACACACGTTCACGATGGAAGAGGTCGGCACCGGAGCCTGGACAGATACCGACGTGCCGCACTTTGTGTATTGGGTGGACAACATCCTCGAAAAATTCCGATCGGCTGCCGTGCGCGACATATCGGTTGGAAAATTCGCGGTAAGCTGTGGTATGTACGGTTACGAAATCTCATCCCGAGCTACAAGCCACAATAGAGTTGCTCACGCAGCGTAAACTGCTCGGTCTGCTAGACGACGCGGCGGTCACAGCTACAGGAAAGTTGGACGCACCAAGCTGTCATCGAGATCGTGTTGTTCACAACGTCAACCGCGGGCATCAGCATCAGGGTACCGCTTGGCAACGCGGCGGCAGTCGGTCACAGTCGGTCACAGTCGGACCGGCCGTGCAACTTTCAAAACAGAGCGGATGCGAGCTGTGTCTGCGCTCCTTATCACGTCGCGGATGTCGGGGCGTCGCGGGCGCACCATCGCAATGCATATACCCCGACTGCGCTCACTTCACCCCACCCGAGTTTCTGACGAGGAGTGCGCCTTCATTCAGCGCCGGCACGGTCGTGTGGCCTCGGAGTTCCAGCATTTATGACGCGCTCATAACAACTGACCGCTCTATGTTCCTCTGGCACCTTCGGTCCGATCCGCTCAGGCGCAGGAACTACAAGTGAAGAAGCAACCACTGCTTTCAACATCATGGCCTACCTGGAGCGCAACGGGATCATCAGCGGAAATACACGCACTTTGCAATTTGCACTATCCGAGATCACACGTCGCACGCAATGTTCATTACCCAATCTCGTGCGGCTCGTTCGTGGCAAAACAGCAGCCGACTCGAGACCAAACAAGGGGTTGAACCCTGCCACATATGCTCGTCTCTTACCTGGTTATGAGCATTTGGGTCCCATGATTACAATCGCGCGCCACGGATATCGCGTATCCTGGCGCCAGGCCCGTCCCAATCAGCGAACGCGGCCGCCGAACCACCGGTCGGCGGTTACTAACTCGGCAGAGGTCATGCGACGCATTCAAGATTGAGAGGCTCCTAGTGCGTACCTAGTCGTGGATATAGCTGTCCTGCAGATGTGGCCGGTCCACGTGAGTCCGTTTGGCGCCGTCCCTAAGTACGACCCCTTGTAGACTTCTATCCGTTTAATCCATGGTCTCTCCTGCCCATCCGGCGACTGCCTGAACGAAATGAGCGAATTTGAGTCCCTACCGGCGCTAAATTACGTGCACATCATGGCTTTGGCGCGACGGATCGATGAATTACGCGAACGTTATCCAGGTGTCCGAATTCTAATGCTGAAAGTTGACGTCCACGTTGCTTATCGCCACCTAAGACACCACACCGAAGATATTGCCTGGCTATGTGGTCGCTGCCCTGGCGAATCGGCCGGAGTTGTAGATATATCTGCGCCTTTTGGCTGGATGGGCTCTCCGGCTCTCTACGGCGTCTTCGGTGGTGCTATCTGCCATCTTGTTGGAACAACGAGTCCTGCTTACATGTGCCCCCACGGCAGCGCAGATTCGGCTCCTTACTTTGCATACGTGTGGGTTGATGACCATGGGATGATCGAGCCCGACGTCGGTGTGCGATGCGCAACAGCAGAAGATTCGCTGCGCTTATCCATGCTCGCTGTGCTTGGCCTCAACGCGATTAATGAAAGCAAGTTCACGGGATGGGCAACCCGAACCTCAGCGCTCGGTCTTGACTGGGACACCGACGCGTGCACAGTATCTATTCCCAATGCAAACATTTCAAAGGCTCAAGACCGGGTAGCGGCAGCGCGCCGCACCGTGCGAATCTCAAAGCAAAATTTGGAGCGAGCTCTCAGCAGCCTCCGCCACATGGCTTCATGCCTTCACGCAGCTCAGCCATTCTATCAACGCCTGGGCGTTATGCACCTCGCCATACGAAGTTCTTTGGAACGCTCCCAGAACCAGACATCCACTACTATATGGACGAAAGTGACACTGGCTGCTGCATATTGGATCCTGCACAGCGCCGATACATACTCATTCAATTTACTGAGAGCGAGCGACACATGATACAGGGCATAGCAAAGTCCTCCGCTTCGACATCAACACCAGAGAGCATTTCTGTGTTGCGCTGGCGTCGATTCTTTTGGCTCCCCGGGGAAATGACGCTACCGACATCACCTGGCCGCACATTCGGTGCTGGATATAACGGTGTGCGCGCGGAGAAACATCTTAACCCTTTCGCGATCCTCTTCACTGAACTATACTATACAAAGTTAGGTGAATTACTCCTAAAAGGGCGCAAAATGCGCTCTTTTACAATATCACGGTACTACTACAAATCTTCTTCAAATCCTTTTTCGTTTATGCTATGTACCGAAATCAGTACCACTCCGTTTCAAAACAAATGACCGGTGCAACTATTTTTCGTGTTTCAAAACAAAAGTCAGAAGCTATACTTGGTTTCACTATTGGCCTGCTCGCGTGATATCTGCTGACCTTGCAAAAACGCGGCAATGGAAGCCGAGCGCTTCACCCCGCGCTGATTAGCTTGGCCTTCGACAAGTGATCCGGTTGGCACCATGATGCTGAATGCACAGACCCATAATAGACTGAAGACTTCACAGTTAGAAGGGGGTAACTCCCAGTAGGCCTCGTTCGCAACATTCATGTCATTCATGTCAGTCGAGTTTGGTGGCTGGAATTGAAGCGCCACATCGACACCGACGGCCTGAGCAGCTTGGCCAGACTCGGCATCGTCGACACGAATATGGAGTGGTGTGTTGTCCTGCTGGGTAAGGTGTGGTGGGCTCGTTGCGAGACGAGAGCTGGAGGCTGTGGTAGTGCGCAGCAAAATAGTTTATGTGCCGTGCATAGTTACCGCCGACTTGCCTGCCGGGCACGTTTGAATGGACACTACGAGTCGAGTTTAGTGAGTTCGCTGGAGGCGCGCGCATCATTGAAATTAGCGCGGACAGCTACGTTATTTCTACCACTCATGAGCGAGTTCACACGTTTTTAGCGAATCCAGGACGAGTGACGATCAAATCGGTCATTTGTTTTGAGACGGAGTGGTACTTAGTAGAGACAAGTTGTCATGTTGTTTGCTAAAAGAGCGCGAAATGCGCCGTTTTACATGGATACATTCTCGTACTTAGTTGAAAAAGGTGGAAAAGGGCGCAAAATGCGCCCTTGTGCCGCGAAAGGGTTAACAAGCACTTCCGAGTATTCGCAAGAAATTAACAGGCCTATTGGTCTCGCCGAGGTTACGCATGGCTTCCGAATCTCGGCGGTCCACCTACCAGGGATCAGAAGCGTAATGGCGGACGCAGGCTCGCATCTTCATGCTACAACAACACAAAGGCGATTTACTAACTATGTCCGTGTCTATGGTTGGATGCAGGTCAATGTCCCCCTTCATCTTCGGTTCCTGTACAATAGGCTGCGTCATAGGCCAACAGTTCCCGCGCCACATACAACCGAATCTGGTAGCAATGGTGCGCCTGACGGTCATTCCAAAGGAAGCTCCAACAGTTTCTACGGGAACGAGAACGGCATTCGCCAGAACTCATCGCATTTGCAGTCGGATGCTGGATTGGAACTGCTGGCCGTTCCGCCAACACTGCCTCAATCATTTTGTCCAAACTCAGCCATATCGCATGGCATCATCTCATCCAGTACGGATACGATGCTAAACTCAACGAACTTGCTGTGCGCGGGATTCAGCGGCTGTCCCGGGTGCCTGTGCAAAAATTACCTGTCACGCCCGAGATACTCCGTGAACTACGACGCACCCTCGACTTCAATCAACCACACAACCGCATCACATGAAGGGTTACGTTCGTGGGGTACTTTTTCTTCTACGCCGGTCGAAATATCTTGCGGTAGACGGCCAGCTATCAAAATTTGTACTTCGGCGCAACGACATCACATTCAGGGACCACAATGGAATGGTGATCATCAAGAGAGAAGCCGCAAGCAGTGTCACGATCGTGATACGCGGTAGCAAGAGTGACCAGCTTGGCGAAACGACCGCACAAACTCTCGCATGCGCAGCAGTTGGCTGTGCCTAGTGCGAGCCACATGGGCATTGGTACACGAAAGCTCAAATAAACTACCCAAAGAGAACGCACCGATCGGCAAGCTAGGCGACGGAACTATCATTTCGGCGAAGGAAGTGAGCGGAAATCTAAAGCAAGCCGCGGAAAGATGCGGCAAGGGCAGCACAAAGTTCGGAACGCACTCGCTGCGTAGTAGGTGATGGAGCCACAGCGCTGTTTTCCACCGGCAGCAATGTGACTACGGTCAAGCTGCATGGGCGATCGAAGAGCGACTGTTTTCAGCGCTACGCTTATTATGATCGCACGTCAACCGGCGACTTGGCCACGCTGATGGTGAACGAGCAAGCAGGTTGGTCATTATCGGCAGCTAGCAATACTCGTCATGGGAAACCTCCTCCACGAGGAGGCCGTCGATAATGCACCTCACCCGCTCACACTTGGGCGTGGCCCCCATAGTGTCGCGAATGGAAAATTAGCCCTAGCAGTTAACCGAGCCTTCGTTCTGGGTCTGGACATGACGCCTACGGTCACGTTATGATAATTGTGACGTTTGTAGTTGATATGAATGTGCACAAATGCATAGAGGGTCTGCGTGTTAACCACTGATAAAATGAACACAAAATTACCCTCGAACGTATTCTACGCTTACGTCATGCCATTTTTACCATTATACCTTTACTCAGAATTCAGCAGTTTGCCTTTCAGGCACCGTAACATCGATTTTCGAGGTCTTCCTCATTTTTCAGCAGACAAAACGGTCTTACTCATTTTCAGCAAAAAGTACTCATTTTGCATGTCATTCCGAACAAAAAGGTGGTCACGAGAGCGAGCGCTGCGAGGTTGGTGGCCACTAAGCGACTGCGATGAAAGCGACATTGCGACGGTAGTGACGACAAAGAGCTACTGCCAGGCTTGAGCTCTTTCTCACACCCATCGACCAATTTAACTCCAACTGAGACTGCTGCGTGCGTGTCCCGTTGCATAACTTGCATGCATACTGGTCGTCGGAGACGATATCGAAGATAGCCTTGACGAGGTCCTTGTTTGACGGAGAAAAAGCTCATTGCTGAGCAGCACAACGATGGTGTGAAGGGTGAGAGTGTTCAGCGGTGAGGAAAATGCAACACGAAATCTAGTCTTCTGCGTAATAGAGCTTTCACAAGGCTCTCAAGATCTCTCCACCACGAAATTCACTAGCTGATGTATATTTTTGTCTCGAGATTGATGAGAACTCTCGTGAGCAGATCATCAAGAAGTGCAACAAGTGGATGGTTAGCAACGAGAAGCAATACCGTTGAGTCCAAAGGGCAACTTCAACATGGCAAAGGGCGTTTAACAAGTAAGTAGGAATGCATGTAACGGATAGTAAGGCTCGAAGCAGAATAGTGGGTGAGCAAGTGAGCTCATTCTGGAATCTAAAGAATAAAGTCGACTGCTGCTCTGGCCAAGCAGACGTGGGCTAAGGCGTTTGGTGACCTCGAAGCATATTCTCGGGCACCTTAACCACAAGTACCAAGTGCTTTCAAGACGTGATCTCGGGCATGTAGATACACAAAGCAACACAATCCAGACTTCCTCTGCCTAGTGCTACCAACTCCAACTTCCAGCTCACACGTGAGCAGGAAGATTGCGACAACGACAGTTCTCGCCCAGATCACCGTAAAACGCAGTCTGGCCACCGCGCTGAAGCAGCAGAAGACTGTCGAACAAGTAGAACACCTCCGATGAAGGCTGGTGGATCGTGCAGATAATCGTACGGCCAGAGTCAGCCACCGTACGAACACCGTCCATGATAATCTTGGCCGAACGTGCATCCAGACCACTCGTCGGTTCATCCAGGAAAATCACACTCGGCTGAGCAGCAAGCTCCACACCGATCGTCAAACGCTTCATCTGCTCCACCGAGCTGCCACGGATGATCAGGTCGGCGATGTCCTCAAGGCCCAGAAGCTCAATGCACTCGTCCACCGACTCGTACTTCTTGGCATCAGAGATCGACGCATCCTGACGCAAGAACGAACTGAAGGTCAAGGCTTCACGAATCGTAGCAGCCTCTGAGTGCACGTCCATCTGCTCACAGTATCCTGTGCACCGGCAAATAGCCAAGTCGCTAGCTTCGTATCCGTTCAACAGAATCTTGCCGGTGATTTTGCCGCTAGTCTTGATGATGAGATGTATTGAATTACATATTCTGAATTCTAATAACCCTTCTGCCAGAGTATCTCTATGGCAGGAAGAAGTCGCGTTAAACCAACAGCCTCGATCTTCAGGGGGAAAAGGATCACTTTTTGACGGCTGAGCTCCACGCCCACAGACGTCCAAATGCAAAACAGCTTTAGTGGACTCATTCACCTACAATTTAAGCCCGTTCAAGAAGGTGGAAAATGCTTCTCTGCTTTAAACGAGTCCTGTCAAAACCAACCTCTCGCGGAGTGAGCCGCTGAGAGTTTGTCCTTTTCTGACGTTGCAACTGGATGGTGTAGATGAGCGATACGGCATGATGTGGGGATCAAAGGCAAGTGTATTGTGAGTTACGTCAACCATGCGTCGGCACGCCTGAGTTAGGCGTAAACCCCATTGTGACGCAGGTTGCGCGTCACTCATTGTTCTGGATTGCCGATGCCAGCCATCAAAGCCACGAGTGGTGCTCCAACGTCATCTCTGTATTGCGTGTACCGCCGAAATGCGCTTGATTTCCACCGAACGTGAAGTTGGATAGCTGTCGAATCTGCTCCTCCTGCGAGTAGTGCAGAAGCCCCTCCACTGCGTAATTATTGGCACGATATTCGATGGGCATTAATGCCCACTCCGGACGCTGCAGCTTTGAGAACTTTGGACAGCTCTTCAGATTTCGGTAGGTTGGAGACTGTTGAGTGCCGCCAATTCGAGTAGCAACGCGGCATCGATCACGGGGCATATTCGAGTGTGACCGGATCGCGCATACCCGGCATAAACACGATGATACCACTTGGCGTGGCTAAGTTGGGAGTATACGGATGATATGGATCCGCTACTGGCACTGCACGACGTCCAACGCTCGATGGCAAATAAAACCAGTTGGAGAGACTCGGCGACTTGGTCATGCTGTTGAAGCCACGGTGAACGCCCGATTCGGCTGCTGAACTGCATCCATTGCTGCCAAGTCGAATGGTATTGCCTGCGAGACGTGTCAGCCAAGGAGCGCTGCTAAAGTTCGACCATCTGCCGTCGTAAGCCTTCCGCATACTGTTGGGGACCGGAACCTGCGTCCAATCATTAGTTAGTGTCAACCATTGGGTAAGAGGGTTGCTGGACCATGCCCGTGACCCTAGGTCGGCTATAAAATTCGACGACCCAGCAAGGTGGCCTGCAGATACTCGTATACTCCATTCCGCCTCCACAGCTCCAAAGATGCGATTAATTTCTTGAGAATACGGATGGAGGCTGGTTTGATTGTTGCACCACGCGACTGTGGACGAGTTATTAATCCAGAACTGGACGTGGACGAGGGAATGCTGGTTTGTTGCCCGCCAACACTGGCCCCAACACAGGACAGCAAGCAGCGCACTAAACTGCTCACGGACATTGATGGTAAATTGATGTCGCTGAATCAAATCATGTTCTGTAGAGTCAAACTGGACTCGAATGAATTCACAACGACTAGGATTGAGAACGCACAAACCACTGTTACTGGCGTCTATGTAAAGGTGCACCGCAGGGTCTGGTGAACCACAGAAGTAATCGAGAGGAACGCCTCGAATTCGCCCGTGGCGTAGTATGTGTTCAAACTATACAAGATCCAAATGTTAGCCAGGGTCAACTGCAACTGGTCGTAATCTTGGGGTGCGCCTCCAGAGCGCAGCAAGCCTTAGAAAGAATGGTTTGGCCGGACGTATGCAAGAACACACATGTCGTAGGCTGCCCAATAGTTTAGATAATTGGGACCGATGCGACGAGCATGGCCTCGATTCGGCCTAGTGGTTTCAAAAAATTGTCTCTACTTTTACACCGTCATTGCAACTGAGTCCCAATCCAGGCCGAATACGATCATGTTGGTGGACCACACCGTAAATTGTTTGTTGTTAATCGCCCGATGGGGGGCAACACTGCTGTCATTGTGAGCCGCAATGCACTGTCACATGCTTGCAGCCGTTGGTCAATGTCGTATTCTACGAGAATGTGGTCGTCCACCCAGTCAAAACAGAAAAGGGTACTCTCTCTGGCACACTAGGGTCTAGTGTGTTTGGACTCTCTCGTCGCACAAGGTGCGAGATAGCCTTTCCAAAACTCCATAGTGTGTCCAACCGAACGGCAGGACCAAATCGATAACAACCGCATCGTGTTCATGAATTGATCCTGCAAAATACGCTTTCACACATACGTGCACATGTAAATTTTTGTACGCTGCATTGACATCTCCTTTCATGAGCTTGATTTCCAAAGACGGATTGGTGTTTCTAAGCGCGATTATTTGACAGGCTATGACGTCAACGAGTTCGAAGACGAGATTCGTAATACTGGCTTGGTCTAACCACGCATTAGTGGACGATCCCTGAGTAAAGGATAAGTCGTGTATTCTGGGTTCTACTCAAAATTTTCCAGACCAACTGATTGAATCGTGCGAGCCATATCGCGCGACCAATCCATCGACTACCAAATAGCAAACGATGTGAAGAATAAGAGTGTTTCCCTTGTCTCTGTCAGTCACCAAGAACCTTCAAACACGATGGTAGCGACTTCACCAGAGCAAGCGTCACAAGAGCGTGTCCGAGTTTCGCCTTATCCTGATCGCCGCCGCAGTCCGGTGTCACGTGTAATGTACTAACCTGCTACATCCAACATCTACCGATTGGTCGTACAACCAATCGTGAAGGAGACTGTGGGTGCACGCGACACGTCTGTCAACGCTCGCGATCTCTTTGTTGCTGGTGGAACTTCGTTTCAAGATGTGTATTGAAAAAGTTGTGAGCCTTACGTGAAAGGACGGGCAGTCAAATCTAATGGAGCGTGGGCTATTGAGCCTGCTAATATTGGTAGTTGGAGCAAATTGATGTTTTTCAAGGTAACGAAGCACGGCGTCGACAGTTTGATATCAGATATTGAATGGAACAATTGGCTTTAACACTTTGGTAGGCCCCCGTAGGTCCGTACATACGAATCCAGTTACTTATCGTCTGTGGTGTTTTATTGTAGGTCCTTCCTTGAACAGCCGAGATAGTAGTAGCCATACAGACAATGAACGACTGTATTGGGGTGAACATGTCGCTTTGTAGCTACAGCTTCCATTTTGCTATCTAGCACTCCAAGTAATCTACGAACGTCACCAACACACTCAACGACGCGAGATGGCCAACGGTGACAAGAGTACCTCACGCCCAAAGTGACCAATCCACAAGCGACATGAGTGTCCGCGGGCTACTTGACATGTAAGCGTGATGCGAGATGTCTACGACCTACAAGACCTTTTCACAAGATGCAAGACAACTTCAGCAAAGACGAGGGATCCAATGCAACAGAAGAGACCCACAAGCAGCACAAGAACTCCACCGCAATTACAAGCTCAACGGCAACACAAGTGACCCACGAAAGACTCACTCAACCCAAAATAATCACAGCAACGCGTCTACGCCACGAGAAAACGTGTGACCCGCAGCTACACGAGCAATCTGCGGCAACACGAGAGATTCACTGGTGACGAGAGTGTGCACGGGCGATGCGAGAGGTTCAAGATTAACAGGCGAGGCACGAGTTCCAGAATGATTGCTGGGGTTGGGTAACGTTTCTATTTTGACCAATGAACGTTGTCAGTCGATTGCATTGGCGACTGTACCAATCGACCCTGTTTGCAAAATATACCCGGAATTCACAATATTACCTTGCTTCGACTGAAGGGTCTGCATCAGATTTTTCGACACAGCCAAACGGACTGTAGTGTAATTCCCCGCGGCAGCTGCGTCTCGTTACACAACGAGGTACGACCCTTTGTCTTGACCATCGCGAATGCATATTACTAAAGCGTTGCTCCATGTTTTGGCTGACTTGTGATTCAAAACTAGACTCGTTTGTAGAGTGTCGCCAATTTGAAAGGAATGTTCCACCCCTTTGGTAGCTGTGCTGATGAGTTGATTTACGTGCTCATAGTCATGTAGCAACCACGAATAGTGATCCGACGATAATGCCTTGTTAGGAGTGGGTGATCTCGTAGTTTGTCCACGCCACATACGTATCGTCTCGACTAGTGAGAGCTTTGAACGGGTTATCAGTTGCGGCATCGCTCGAATCATCTCACGGTCGAGTGAGTAGACTGGCCTCGCGCTGTTCTAAGTTGACACGGGGACGACACGGGAGTGCATCACTTTGTGTCATCAAGAGCTCGTAGTAACGATTGCCGCTGACTGTACTCGATTGACTGCAACCGTTGCTCAAGTAACGAGATAATTTGGTTACAACAGCGCGTGCGCCGATGCCAGTGGAACAAGGAGGCGTTGGCGGCACTCGTGCACGTCATTTCTGGGCGGAAAGTTGCCTAACACCTCCGTGATGATTCCGAATGAAGTTTGAGACGATGTCAGGCAGTGATGACGGTTCGAAGTGGGCCAAATAGTTTTGTACGCAACGATCGTTGCTCTTCGACGAACAGCATTGGGTCGGCATGTATCGTAGGCATAGCTGGCAGCCGCCCTTCCGGGGTACCAGCACTGACACATCTGCAGGAACCTTCTTGTTCCGACGTCGGTGGGAGCTTGCCGATGTAATATCCCCCTCAACAGTATGAGGCCGTGCTCCAAACCTATTGTTTGCTTTCTCTAGGGTCACTGTGGCAGTCCGAGGTCGACTTCTCGACGACTTGAACAGCAACCCCGATAGTTCCTTATCTTGCATTGAGAAACGTGTATGCACAAAAGCACGCGTGTTCGAACCTGACCGCAGATCATTTACCACCGCCCGACGAAACGCTCCGAACACGTTAGAAAACCAAAACGCGAGAACGTGAATCTCGTGCGAACTCCACTGTGAGTAGTCAACTTGTTACTCACCAAAGTCTTTTGCTGTTGACACGAAGTGGCGCGTATCAGTGTCGAAGCATTACTTTGCAAACGAGTTAATCACTGATAGTACTTTGGTGAGATTGCTGTACTTGGGACTTTCTGGAGTTGGAGGAAGCTCCACTTGAGCTGAAAAATTGCGCGAATTGACTGCTTTGGCTGCTGTCCTGTCAAGTTGGCTGTGCAGATCTAAACGCGGGAAGTGTAACACTGATAGGTCGCATACACCAAACTGAAAATCGTAAAGCCTTGACGAAATTGCAGGATGAGCCAGGAACTTTGTTGCCTACGAGGTCCGCACATGGTCCATATATACATCAGCATGGTTACCTATGTATGACGGTAAAGTGATAGCATTGTGCACCTATTGTTGCGACGTGATGGGCGGAATGACTGGTTGCTCTTCTCGGTGTGATCACTTGCAGGAATGAGGTCCGACGCACTCTGAAAATGAACTACCCTATCTTGCGGAGAAGTCGAAAGTGATTTGCTTCCACTAGCCGACCACGGTGTCATCTCGGTGCATGTAATTGTTGGAGTTGATTGGTATATGCAGACAGCAGTTCTGGATGTGGAGCTAGGACTTCCAAAATCTGTTGAGTCGCTGGTGGCTGAGCACCCGGCGTGGTGGGATGATTACTGGTAAGGACGGGAACAATGGGTGGAATCGGTGGAGGCGCCGCGGTTCTGCGGCGTTTGTGGAATGGTTAATCGTTGGCAATCGCATTGAGAGGTCTGAGCGGTCGCGGGGTCCGTCTCATATTCGTCATCAGAATTGCCAGGTGACTGAGCTGTGAGCTGGAAGACAAGGAACTCCAGATGTTGTAGTCTCTGCGGTTGCTCTGCATTGCTGACGTAACCTAGTGCTACCGACTGTGCTCGCAGGACGCATCCGAGTTGAAGATTGCGTTGCGGCCGGACTGTCCAAATACGTTTCACCGAGATGCATTTTGGACAGCACGGAGCGATTACCATCTTTGTAAAACGCATAATTCACGACGTCTTTAAGCTGGAGATGCTTGGTATTACCTGATTGCGGACACCGCCATGGGATCTGGTCTGTGGGGCGCGTACTGAACGACCTAAAACGATGCCGGCGAGGAGCTTTGGTATAGATTTTGTTGCTTGTTGGCCGTTTTGCCCAAGCAGGCGATCCAAGATTCTGTCGTGTGCAGTAGCTAGCCCTTCACCGGACGTAATAAGTGGTCGAAACTCTGCTGACCAGAGTAGTAAGACCAGCACAGGAGCGACTTCGACGACGGCATTGTACGGCACCTCGTGCGTCCCCGCGGCTGTGCGGAAATTGTAAGTACCGTTGTGGTAACCAGTAATTTGACCGTGGCGCAACACACCCTTGTAGCTTGCGTACACGGGACGAAAGAGAAGCAGTCCTGGTTGGCCTGCCTGCAGTTCTGCGCGAGGCACCTGACGGGCCGTTGCCGTGGCTACCGAGATAGTAGTCGTGAATGCTCTTCGTCGTCTGAGCGCTGTAGAATACGAGTTTTAGCGCTACTTCCGCGGGTCGATACGACTTCTCCGTAACGAGGGCCTTCAAGGCCCAGACTGGGACAGTCGATTGGGAAAACGAGAAGGGCGGATTGAACCATTGTCGACGAAAGTGTGCGTGTGGAAAGCTTGGAGTCTTGGAGGTGGAAAGTTTGGGAATGAGCTTGAGTGTTTGGGGACACGACAGTGGTTTTGCTTAAGAGAGGGATAAGGACACCGACCAGAACTGAAGTCTTGGCATCAGCGGCTCACTCTCGAAAAAGAACTTTTCACCTACATCCAAAAGACCCACACTTTACGGACACATTATTGTACTTTTATTAAGGACAAAAACTAAATAACGTAATTAATGCAAGCGTAGAGACCATCAACGCTCTCTCCTTAGTAGTATTGCGCTAGCGATAGCTTGCCAAGAGAGTTCTAACATTTTCGAGGCAGCAGTGGGTTCAATTATAAACTAGTGAAGCGTAGAGATCTGCGTCATCAACTAGCATGGTTTGGTAGCTTCTTAGAATCATCAAGAGGAGTCAAGCAAAATATTGTTGCAATTCTGTCGAGGCTAATATCATCGAGCTATCTCGCAAACAATACACGCAAAAACCTGAATTTGTACTCATAGTTTTCCACACCTACAAGCAATTATACAATAAATATGCTGACAGGCATATGTATCTAGTTTATTCCGTTGGTCGTGCTACTCGAAGACTCTTTCGAGCTGTAAACAACTACTGAGTGCCCAAAAGTCTCGAGCTCTGTCTAAAACAAGGGGACGTTGCGAATATTTTTCTTGTTGCCCACGTAGATCCATTTCATGCTCGATCATTACTGTAGCATTGCTCTTTCGAGCACACGAGATGCCATTGGTGTTCAATCCTCCATTTTGTATTCTGAAGTCGTACAGCAAGCAAGACTTTAGTAAACGAGGTGGCGTGGTGACACGAATAACAAAAAATAGGAAGGCCGTAGACTTACCTACCGATACTTGGATTCGCCTTCCGACACGTATAATTACTCGAGTCGAAGAAGCTTGAATACGACTTCATTGCTTCCTGGCGCTGCTTGTGCTTTCCGTTTGTCTTCGTTGTAGCACTTGCTGTGTGCTTCCATAGTGATAGAGATGATCACTTTGTCTGCCTAGTCTTGAAAAGCAACGACACAATCTTCGGCTGTGGCTTCATTCCAAACTTGGAGACCATTTCCATTCTGTTAGCATGCATAAGTACGCTTAGACCACTGAATGACTATTTTGAATCGAAATCGACGATGGAAAGTGCCCAGCACGGGGTAGTCAACGACCGCCCACCTTGCTTCACGAGTGTTGTTCTTGACACGAAATCGCATTAGCCGAGCCGTTCTTATTCCAAAAATTGCATTTCAAGCGGTTCTTGTTGCTACCGTCACAAATAAATCTTCGGTAGAATACATTATACAGGTGATTATAGCCTCCGAGCACAGTAAGAAAGCTTTCCTGCATACTGTAACTTTGGCATGAGCACATAGTGGCGTACCATTTAGTAGTACATCACTCCTACCGTCGATTTCTTGCTTCAAAACAAACTGCTGCTCACATGCTAAGACGTTTGTGTACCTCGGCTCTTGCGGCGGCGATTGCTTGGTCTCTGCACCTCGGTGAGCGTGACCGCGTCGAAGTTTCGATCACAACGGCTTCCGGCTCCCTCCACAAACAACACCAGTACGTAGTGCAAGAGAGCTTACCACGGCGCTCACGAGAGCTCTACGACCAGAAGTAATGTTACACGTCGTTCATCCATATCCACAGCTCAGCAGACTAGTTTGTTTATGGGCTCGAAGGAGAATGTGGACAAGACGTCGAAGTGAGTACAAAACACGAACTGCTGCAGCCTCCCGCTGTCGTGGACGCCAAAACCTCAAAAAGCGGAAGGCCAAATGGGCAACTTGCAGCAAAACTGTTGCTTACGGTTTGGAACAATTAGAGTGGAAGCGCATCAGAAGGGTATTTGGGCAAGGCCCATGGGGTGAACAACTGCTTCTCCGCCTCAAACTTCATGCACTGTCGCTTTACGACATTACTCAACACAGACTTGGTTGCCCACACCCGTCGTGTACTCATGAACAAAACGTGGAGTTGTATCACGTTTTTGGACGTGCCCGGCAGCATCAGACATGAGGAGAGAAATGTTGCGCACATGGAAACGACTGGGCCTTCAAAGTAGAGATTGTGAGCTTGCGGTCTTCAGCATGAAACTACCAGGGATTCCTGCCGGAATATGGGCACTGATGGAGGAGCATCTAGATCGCACTCCCAACGCCCTACCACAACTCGCTGCGGCTGTCACGGAGTTGACAAAGAGCTTCTGGAGAATCGGTGTTGTGATCTACCTAAACGCAGTGTGGCGCTGGAGGGTACAGCACTTTGATGCCCTCAACAATGTTACCCGCCCGCATCACAAAGCGGCTTTGATAAACAGACTTCGGCAAGGATATCACTCAGTGCACCTGCATCTGAGCACCATCCAGCGAAACAAGTACTCTAAACTGGCCAACAGTATCCTACTAAGGGCTTTCAAGACCCAGGTACATATCTTACAGCGAAGGATCACAACTTCAATAACAGACCTTTATATCCACTTTTTTACGGTGGATCGAGGGGTAACCCAGGGCCCGGCGGCAGTGGAGCAATTATTTTGCGAATTGGACTACACCTGACATCGATAACGGTTTGCTGGATTGGTCACACATCGTATGCCAGCACGAACACAACAAACAATGTTGCCGAAAATATGGGGCTACTTATGGGTCTTCGAGCCTGTAAGCAGTTCAACTACACGCCAGTACAAGTGATCGGAGACAACAAGATGATAATCCGGCAGCACCAGCAGAGAAACGCACCAAAAGCGGCCCACCTCAAAAATATATACTGGATCTGCAGAAGACTGGCTGAAGAACTGCAAGCGGTCAAGTGGATTCATCATCTTAGATGCCATAACAAAATGGCGGATTCACTTGCCAACCTGGCTATGGATACACGACGTAGCGTACAAGTATGCCTAGATCGAAATCCAACAATGCAGCAGCGATGGAGCGCGGTACTGCAACACTTAAAAAGTGATATGACACAGTGGTATGAAACCAACGGTAACGCGGGTTTCGACGATGACGTGGATAACCTTCTTCAATAAGGTTGAGCTTAGATAAGGCTCTCGAAGGCGCCGGTCGAGTGATGAATTCCGGCTAATGGACGGCATAGGGACGGACATTAGGACGGACATAGGAAGTCGTTAGCATAGCTAAGTGGCATCAATGTACCTAACTGAGAAACGAAATCTCTACACCTCGGAAGTTGCTGAGGTAAGGTTGTCGCAATAGAGCTTGACTCTATTGGTTTTGGTAGCACTTAGGAAGCGGATTGGCACTGAAGGACTCTGGCAGTTGAATGGTGTCGAAGTTCGATTTGGCAGTGCGTTGAATGTTGGTGTAGTTGCTGGAAAATTGAGAACTGAGTATATTTAGGTTAGTTGATTTCTTGCTAGTCGTGATTCGCTTCTGTTGCCCTGTGGGCTTCTAACTTCAACATCAACCAACTGCTTCTTGTATTCCAAATGTATTGGCTTGCTGCAGCCACTAACATACAATACACAAGTCCGGTTCCACCTCCCTGCTGGCACACAGATTGCCATGAAGCACGAGAACGTGCGTCAGCCTCACCCTTGATGATAGTGCGTTGATTTCCGTTGATCAACTTGAACTCGTGACAAAGGCTCGATTGGGCGTGAACATGACGTCGTAGAAACACTCGGCACAACTTGCTATCAATCTCCTCTTCCATTTTGAGCAACTTGCAAGATCGCACCACCGCCACGAGATGCTCTGCTCTTGAGTAGGATACCTCCCAATTAGTGGCAACTGCTGAAGAGTTTGCTACCACAATTTGCCTGTATGCGACGCCATTCTGCTCAGTTGCTTGTAAATTGTTGCACTGGGGCCATAGATACAACCGCATCTCGAACAAGACGACAGCCTCGTGCTCAGTAGCTCCTCCGTCTGCCGTTGACAGCTTCCCTATCTTCTGCACCATCGAGGGCTTCAACGAGCTATGCGGATGTCATCCGCATCTATGAGCGAGTCAGAACCGTCAGCAGATATTGCCTACTCTTCTGGAAGATCATGTTACAGGTGTCCGCCAAGCACTCCGCATCGATGTTGAAGTCCTTCGTAGCCCCACAAATGCATGCCACTAACTGTGAATGTTTTGTCCTATCTCAAGTAGTACAAACCCAGTTCCGTGACGCCATTGTCTTAAGCTGCCTATTCCACATGAAACGGGCGCTGCGGCGTGCGATGAAGCGATACTCTATATCTGATGCAGAGTGCATTATAGCAATGACAAGAGGCGTAATCGATATGCTGACAGTGGTCTGTCCGGATGATGTGAAATCGCATGGGATTGCTTGGGCTCAAACGGAAGTTGAACAGCGATGCAAAAAGCAAAGAATCTCGTACTCACACGCAATGTATTTTAAGCGTACCTAGATTGATGGATACTCGTGTACAGTCTCGATAACGAACTTGTTGAACGTACGAACAACCCTCTCAGCGCTTCAATCGTGGTTTTACCACACGATTCTCCACTCCACACCCATCAATGTCAACGTTCGTGACTGTCATCAAGCAGCTATCTGCCGAGTATGTCCAGCAACTATGTGATATCCCTCGTAATCGTAGAAAGTGCGTGGTACGCGAGACCATCGAGTTGCCCATTGCCATCGATCTACCCAAGACACTTGCTGATGTGGCCACATTGGACACTGACTCTGCGTCAGCGTCAGCGCTAAGGCTTCAGATGACGACGCACCACTTCATCATGAAGGTAAGTTGTGGCATCACTGAGTTGCTACTGTAGTGGAGCAGTAGTTTTGCATTAATCTGTTAATGCCTTGTGTCTATGATCGTGTTGTTTAACAGTGTTCATTACTTGCTGCCCTCAAATCGACCGCCCTGATCCAACCTGATCTGTTCCGTATCTGCTCCAAATTCAAATCTACCATTACCATTCGTTGTCGCTTCACCATCGGAGTCGTTCATTTCGTTTCATCTATTGTGTCCTCTTTTGAAATATCGTCACCATTAGTTGAGTTGTCCATTGGAACGGATCAAACACAATTGACACTGGCAGCGGACATTGGTAGCATTGCAAAAGATAAAACAATCAAACAGTAGTACCTCGAGTGTGGCGCAGCCTCCTATCCATTGATAGCTAGACATTTTAGTCGTAGAGTTTGTATCCACGTTTGACCCATAACTCTTTGTAGGCTTGGCTCAGCAGATACTCTGGAATAAACGTCAACTGATCTTCCGGCACTCCCTTTATTTTCGCCGCGACATTCAGCTGCTGGTCGAGAGCTTTTGGCGTCACTTTATCTACTGCGATACGCAAGAGCGACTGCTTCACACGCTCATCCAAGAATTTCCGCATGCCTTTCGTGCCGGCCACTTTTTCAGCCACATCGTCAAGCTGTTTGTACGATACGGCCCGGATCATATCGTCAAGCGACATCATCTTGGTCAGCCCGTTTCTTTCTTCGTCTTCGGTGTCATCGTCGGAGTCATCTTCCACTTCATCTTCTTCGTCTTCCACCATCTTTGTGGTTCTCAGGAGTCTGTTGCCGTCACGGGTTCCATGGACAATAGAGTCCGAATCCACTAAGGCCAGTGTTGAGAGGGCAGCATGACCTGCACCAGAGACGGCGAAGACAGAATCAACTCTCGCCAGGAGGGCGATCGCAACTCCGAACAGGAAAAAGGTTACGCGCATTGCTGATGGCAGATTGGCGGAAGAGGGGCTGTGAGGGATGGCAGTAAATTGAGAAGTAGGAGTAATAAACCAACCGCAGATGAGTAGCCGGGAATTATTTATCTTCGAGGCTCGAGTCGAGGAAGGTTCTGAGACGATAGATCATGGCGTCTGCCTGTACTGGCAGATCTCATTTTCTATCATAATTGCGGAGTTATGGACCGAATATCTCGGAATACGAACCAGCTCCAAAAGTGACGACGGATTGCACCTACGTACTGCAACGTACCAAGTGAAGCATCTCATCGTACAGATTTATGCCAATCAACGAGGTAGCTATGCTCATCACATCGGGAACCATCGACTGCACCACAGCAGCGACGTGGCCACCTCCACTACAACAGCAGTTTTAGAGGCAACAAACAGGCAACATCGTGATCTCCACTAGCACTATCGTAGCAACTCAACCACAGCATAAACCTAAAATTTACGATGCCTGTCGCTTGCTGTAGTGCGCCTCCACAATATGCTGTGCTTCTGATGCGTTATTTCAACCAGTATATCTCCTACTCCTGGATTGCATAAGCGACCACAACACGTGCCACCAAGTTTCAAGGCGGTAGGAAGATTTGAGTCCACGTCCAAAGAATCCCAACAAAAAGTCGTAAATCTGACTCAATTCACAGGAGGGTGCAGTGGCCTCGGCGTTCAAGTCAGAGACGCCATTGCACCGGATGTCGCTTGAGCGATCGCCACTCTCAGCGCCTGCCGGCCTTACGTTTCCTTTCGTCCAACAAGTTCATATAAAACATCCGGTTCAAAGTACGGGAGGTGTCGTCACGTGCAGATACCTTCGTAATCAGTGATTGCCCGACCATATGACACCATGATATCGCTATCCGAGCAGCTTGGATCGAGCAGTATATGCATACTTGACCGAACAACATTTGCCCAACAAGTTCCCCAAGTCTATCGCTGGTGGCGGTTGTCTTTGTGGATTGTAACGATCTCCCCACGTGAAATTGTAGTCGTTATTTGCTGACTAAGCCGTCAGAAAACTGCTATACATGTGGATCGGTATACTGCTCGGACAGCGACATCATGGTGCCATATGGTCGGGCAATCACTGATTACGAAGGTATCTGTATGTAACGACACCACCCGTACTGAATCTTTGAACCGGATGTTTTATATGAACTTGTTGGTCGAAAGGAAACGTAAGGCTGGCAGGCGCCGCGAACGGCGACCACCAAAGCGACATCCGACGCAATGGGGTCTCGAACTTCGACATCAGGCCACTGCTTCCTCCTGTGAATTGAGTCACCTTTTTGTCGGTATTCTTTGGACGGGGATTAACACCTCAGTACCCGTTGTGTACTGGCTTGAATCTTTTGGCGCGTATTGCGGTTGCTTCTGGGATCCTTGGGATAGCAGTACATCTTGAAAAAAATGCATGAAGCATAGCATATTGTGAAGAGGTACGTACTACATACAGGCATCGTAGATATTATGTTTATGCTGTGGTTGGTGTGATGATGTATCATGAATCGCTATGTGACGACGACGATGTTGCCTGCCTTTTGGGTCTTCAATTACCAGCGTATTTCTCGATGCGATGGAGCATATCCACCTTGTTGATAGGCGTAAAACCCTACTACAATGAGATGTTTCTCAGCTACGTTGCAGTACGTAAATCCAAACTATCGTCAATCTTAGAGCTGGTTCATGGGCTTGGATATTCGGGCCATACTCCGGTAATTTTGATAGAAAGTGGGACCTGTAGGTGCAGGCAGACCCCATGACTCCTTTTCTCAGAGCCTCATCTACTCAAGCCTGGAAGATAACCAATTCGTGGCCACTTAACCACCGTTGGCTTACCACTCGTACTTCGCAATTACTGATAAACCTCCAAGCACCTCCGCACATTCAGTTCGCAATTTCCCAGCTACGAACAAGCTTTGAAGACAACCGCCCACTCAAACATGCGTCTCCAGTACTTCCTACTCGTGGGTGCTGCCACGCTACTAGCGACTGTCGATGGTGTAGCAGCCAGAACCAGCTCAGCTCACACCTCGGTCTCAACGGTGACCACGGCCGACATTGCACCTGCTGTTCGCTCGCTTGCTACTGTCGAGGCGAACGAGGGTAACAATAAGCGGCTTCTGCGACGCTCTAACGAAGGCCAAGACGACGACGACCAGAATGATGAAAACCAGGACGACGGAGATCTGGATGACGAGGACGAGGACCAAGACGAAGAAGAAGAAGAGAGGATGATGAACACTTCAGGGCTCAAGAAATGGGTTAAGGGAGTTGAGACCAAAGAGGGACGGGAGCAAAAGGCAAAGAAAGTGAGGGACGAGAAAACGGTTGACGACATGCTTGCTGAAGGAATTCTGAACCCGGAACTACTGAAGTATATGAAGGACCAGAACATGATTACCTCCAAGAAGTTTTCCGAGATGGAGAAAAAGCTGAATGGTGGGACTTCGTAGTAGGCTCTTGGTACTTCTATCGCGCTAGGTCGGTGGATCTAATACTACGTAGTACTAGGTAACAGACCAACGTTTGCTACTTTCTACATTACCAAGCATGTCTTATATTACGTTTAAGGTGGACATTCATCCTATGCAGTTTCGTTTCGTTTCTCAGTGAGGTACATTCATACCACTTAGCTTTGCTAACGACTTCCTAAGTCCGTCCTAATGTCCGTTTCTATGCCATCCATTAGCCTCTCCTCGGCGGAATCCATTACTCCACCGGCGCTTTCGAGAGCGCTACTCAGGCCCTAACAACCACAAACTTGTTGAAGAAGGATATCTACGTCACCGTCGCATCCCGCGTTTCCGTTGGTCGCAGACCAGTGTGTGACATCACTGGTGACGTGTTGAAGCACCGCGCTCCATCGCTGCTGCATCGTTGGATTACGATCTAGGCATATTTGTACGCTACGTCGAGTATCCATAGCTAGGTTGGCGAGTGAATCAGCCATTTTGTTATGGCATCTGAAATGATGAATCCACTTGACCACTTGCAGTTCTTCAGCTAGTCTTCTGCTGGTCCAGTATATATTTTTGAGGTGTGCCGCTTTTGGTGGGTTTCTGACAACTTCTACGTGGCCGCATTTTGCTGCCCAATATATACCGCCCCCTATGCCCTGGACATGGTTTTTTGCGAGCATTATCTTGACAATGTCAACTTGGCCCTTTAATGCTGCTTGGTTCAGCGTCGAGAATACCCGCAACTCTCAAGCATCGGCCGGGCGGCGTCAAAGTCGTTATCATCCAGCGCATAGGCAAACTGCCTTGTCATATCAGGTGATACTCCGAAATTGCTCACTAAAACATCTCTAACACAACCATATCTAGTAGATATGGTCCTGCTACCATGGTGGATGCTTTAGTTCGGAATTCCGAGATAATATCTAGCAGTCTCAAGCAAAGCAGATCGGCGTTCCGAAGTAGTGTTATTTGTGCCATCCTAGTGCCCGAGTTGTCCACAAGTACCTAAATACGTCTAGACTGGAACGGATATTAGCAGTCGTTAAGCTTTTAAGTGGCAACCAATATACCTCACCTGAAAAACGAAATACCTAAATACGTCGACATGACTAGATAGCAGTATTTTTAAGCTTCCTGTAAAATGACAGATAACTTCGAATTTATTGCACAACCATTTCTCGACGTCAAGATGTCCATTAGCCGCTGCCCCATTAAGTGCACAAATATAACACCCTTCCTTTCCATTTCCGTAAAGCCACTGGACGATATCAAGGCGCCCTCTAGTAGCCGCCATCCATTGCTCCTAACAGTCCACAGACAAAAAGAGCCGTACGTCCGAATGACTCACTGGAGGTCATTGTAGACTGCATTATCCAAACTCTTCAGTATCACAAAAGTACTGATGAAACCTGGGATTTGTGAGATCGTTTGCAGCTTGCTTGAAAGAGATATCGTGACATTCAGTAGAAGAGGAGGATTTCCCATCTTCAAACTCTGGTATTTTCGTGTAAAGACGTTCTACTTAAACCTCCGCAAGAAAAATGTAAGTGGAAATTTTCTCGCTTTTGCGTCGAGAGATATCAGTAAATGGAACTGAAGTTCTATCGAGAAAGTGGGATGATATCGATGACGACCCTATTTCATTTGCTGACGGGCATCAACATTTTACACGCGCGTAGCTACATGTACCGTAGTACGAAGACGAAGACGAATTACTTTTGGTAGACAACTTGGATTTTAGACGTTTTTTTAGATTGCCACCAAAAACCTCAGCCATTACGGCTGCATACTAATCGGATAAGTCTCATTCAGCCACGATAGAATATATTGGCCTTCCGGACACCAATACATCGTCATACTCCTGATATCTTCCAGTTCCGAGACAGAACAGTCATATCTGGTCTGTTGCTCGTGAAGGTAAAGCGCCAACTCGAACCGACATCGTCTCACGGCCCCAATGATGAACGGCATCTTGCGGACTCCTTTGGTGTTGGAGAGAAGCCGCTGAACGACGCGCAGTACTGTGTCATCAAACATGCTGCCATTGCACGTAACCAGTTTAGCTGTAACTTCAGGATACCATTTTGAGCAATTCCGTTGCAACCATTCTGCAATCTTCACGTGACCACAATTGACCGCATTGTACATGGCCCTTGGCGAGTAACAACCTGGGTAGTTCTTGTACAACCATTTCACCACATCCAGGTGACCTGAGCTTGCCGCGGACTCTATTGTATCAGGTGTGCAATCTACCTGCATGTTTTCATGTAACCACTGCAGCATCTCCAGGTTTCCATTCGTCGCAGCACCGTTTAGTGCTCTCACTGTGCAACCTTCCGAGCGATTCACATGCAGCCACTGCACAATCTCAAGTTGCTTCTTGTAAAATAGCGCTTTGTTGATCATTATTGGGACGACTGCAGCAGCTGCGTCGTCCATAGCTCCACTTGTGCATCCTTCCGAGCGGTTCACGTGAAGCCACTGCACGATATCTAAATGTCCATTAGCGGCAGCTGCATCCATCGCCCTGTATGTACAATGCAAGTCTTGATGACTCTGTAGCAGTATCTCATTATCTTGCTGTTGTGCCTCCAGTGCCTCGCGATGTAGGTACTTGAGCACGTCAAGGTGGCCATGCTTAGCAGCAGAGTCCATGACTGCGCCAAGCCAAGAATTAAATCTATCCACCCGGAACAGTTTAACGCTTGAATCGTGGGCATAACGTTTGTACAGCCACTGTACGATGCCAAGAGCTCCTCCTTGCACCGCTGCTAGCATTGCCTTCGATGGGCCATCAGGAAAAAGGTGCTCGCCGACATGGGAGAACAACCACTGCACCGCTGGAACACGATCATTCCGACTAGCAGCTTCAAGTGCAGGAATGAAATCAAGTTCATCTCCCATGATGTCATTAGCATCTCCCACCACGTAAAGAGGCACCAGCCACTGCAAAAACTCGAGATCTCCAACCATCGCTGCTTGAACAATAGCAGTCCCAACAATGTCTGCCGTGTCTCCGTAGCCCTCTTTCAACAAGTACCGCACGATCGTAACCCAGTTTTCCCAGTCGTCTCCGTTAACATCGAAAGACGCCAAGGTCGTGACTCGAAATCCTCTAGAAACCAGCCATTTGAGCTCTTCCAGATTGTTGTATTTGGTAGCAAAATGCACCACCCGATCGCCTGATTGTCTTGTTTCTGGAGTACTTACTCGCTCATCTAGCCACCGAACAACGTCCCAATGATTGTTTTCAGCCGCACTCCCCAAACTCGACGCGCTCCACTCGACTTCTCTGTCATCAGCTTCAAAGTGTTGCAATAACGTTAAATTCCCCAAGACGCAACCATCTCCACAACAGCTTTTGGGATCATACACCCAGGGAACCGAGACAACGCCCACTGCACCATACCCGAATCTCTTTGGCTTATAGCTGTACGGAGTGTACGAATGAATTCCCACTGGTGATAATAATATTTCTCATGAAGCAATTGTGCAACTGTCCATTGATAACTGGTGGCGTTTCGAAGTCCTCTTGTCCACACAAATTCCAGTAAATCTGTCGATCCCAGACGACTCAATTCACATGCACGATGCAGTGGCATGTCCTCGATGAGGAAGTCCGAGACGACGACAGCAACGTCGTCCGGGCCATTGGTGCGTGGGAGCTTGCGACGCAGGACGAGGTTCACGATCGTCAGCATGGTGAATGATTTTTATTTTCTAAAGTTTTTACTGAAAAACGGTTCTGCAGAAAAAGCGTTTTTACAAGTGCCTTACACAGTTTTATTTTTTAAACATGTTTAAAAATATTCCATTAATTAAAAATAAGTTCTCACAGGCGATGCAGCTATATCCGGGTAGCTGCAGCTATATTCCGGTCTGTTCCAACAACTAATAGCTGCAATCGATAGCTGAGTATCTCAAACCTATTGCTACGAGTCGTTTTTAGTCACATCAGCAGTTCAAACAGCACACAATGGAGCTGACAGCGATGGGTCCTAAATACAACATGAAACGAATGGAATTCTATTGGCACTCCCCACATAGGGTAGAATATACATATTATGATACTGTAACAATGGCAAAGCTATCCATGCATTCCCGGGATTAAAATTTTTCTGTTCCCATCAAATTGTCGACTTTTCTTACTGGCACATTGTGCTAAAAATTGGCTTTGTGTAGCCCGAGGGTCGTGTATTTTCAACAAGTGAACTCTGCCCACCACCAAGTACTTTGCATAAATCATTAAAATGAAGCCAACGTCACCACACCAAGAAGTCTGCACGTATCACCAAGAAAATTGTGTGCAGCACCGCAGCTACGACAGGTCTAGCCGAATTGCATAGGTGCCGATAAACACTCATTCCGTGAAAAAAAATCATCAACGTAAAAAAGTTGTTGCGAACGCCCGAAACATTCTTACGCCTTGTTTTAAGATCCTAATAAACATTATCATGTAGCTCTCCTAACCGTTCTTACTTGTTTGTCCTCCCAAATTGCTTTGATTTCAACACCATTTGGTCAAGATGCTGGTAGCACCAGAACTGATCTATTGACCTTATACACACTTTGAACTACTTAGGTACGATCACGCTTGCGAGTTTGCTGGAGAGATTAAAGTGCGTTCGTCATTTGATGACGGCGTCGCACCGATCTGCAGGGCCCGACGACAGACATCTTGCAGTGCTGACGGTACGATACTCCTGTGAACACCATCGCTCTGCATATCCATAGTGATAGCGTCCGGAGTAGTGCATTCCAACTGCACCTGTATGTGCCTACATTGAGTCGTCCTGCCAAAGAATCGATACTTGAAGTGGCCTTTGAGCTTTATCTAGCTCCAATAATGTTGGGAGGCATGATCCGTTGACCATAAATTGTTCCGTTGCAAGTAAAAGTTGAGTTAATCCAACCATAGCAGGGACACAGGCCTACACGTAGTAAAATGAAAGTGCAACATCGACACGAAAGGTCGCGGTGTCAGATTGGTGATTGTTGCCTTTGTGTTGGTGCTACTACACAGATCTGTGGTTGTGGTGGACCCGAATTCGTTGGTGCTGGGAGCAATCAGCTTGGTGGAGTTGCACGGCACTCCTTTCAACATGTGGATCTAATAGCCCATGACGTTACGGTAGGTCAAGAACCTGTCGTAGATATTCCGGTCTTTTGCGGTTTCGGTCTTGTCTAGCCTCAACACGCTCCAGATATCCAACGGGGAGCTTATGCCAAGCCATTTGGGAAAACTTTGTACATGGTATTTTGGTTCGAAAGTTCGACCTTCTGGAACGCGGAAAACTTAGAGAGATTGCCCCTCTCTTCCTCCTCATAGTCGGTAATCTCGTTTTCGCAATTCGCCATTGTTATCCGGGTCTTGTTAGCACACAAGAACCGGTTCTCGCTCTGACTATGGGCATCTACTGCTAACTTCGCCAATTTTGACTGATCAGACGCTATGGCCGCCAACGATGTATGACTGCCGACAAGGAGGATAGCCGAAGCCATCAACAGGACGTAATACGTACGCATGGCTTAGTTATGCAATTCAGGAGATTATACTTGAGTGCCGATCAGATATGTTGAACCTGACGATCTATTCGTTTATGTGGTTGTTGGATTTTGCCGTGAAGTACAAAAATATAGGTGACCTGATCTTGCAGTGAGTCATTGTCACGTGCAATCCGTTTGTATGTTTTCATCACTTCGTTTAGATCCCATATTCACAGCACCGTTCACTGCTCTCGTTGAGTAACTTCCCGTGCGATAAGTCAACTGGTTATTGTACATTGAGACTTGGCTAGTGATCTCTGAGAAAATATTAAAACAATATCACAAACGGATGAAATTGATGAGTTCAATGTCATTCGGATGAAAAACTATACCATCCAAAATTATCGGATGGTTTCAATGCCACTTCGTTTTTATGTGGATTTCGAACAGAAGCTGGACCAAAAACACACCCTAAGCCTGTCAGCCTCTGTGCAATTTCCACGACGGTGGCGTTGTAAGATCTAGCGGCGTAACAAAGCTACAGAATTGAGCGCCAGTACAGATAATTGTATTCAGTTGTAAATACGTAGGGATAATACACAGTAACTAAAAATATCTATAATATTAAGACAGATAAAACCAACATGAATATCGCGCAAGGAATTGTGTTGTGAACGTGTTTCGCGGTCAGTCTCACTACCGAAGTAGATCAACACTCCTAGATCTCCTCACCTCCAAGCCAACCCACCACCACTTACAATGACGACACGGAGTCGTGCGAGATATAACGAGCTCGAAAGGGAAAAATGAAGTGCATTGCCAAATCAACAAGGGCATCAAGCGGTCATACGAGAACATTTTCAAGGTGATGACGGACTTGCACGCTTCCCTCGGCATCATTCTAGATGGAATCTCACTAAACCATTCTCTCATTTGCTTTCTAGCGCACAAGTCTCCCAATGGTTCCTTTACATCGTTGCCTCTCAAGAACCGCTGGGATAATTGACGCTCCCTACATGAAGAAAAGCAAGCGGAACTGGGAACGAATGAAGATTAAATGTCATAAGTGAACCAGGCCACGTAATGGTCAAGCGAATTTTTTTGTTGAGGTCATACGAACATGTCTTAAACCTTTACGTAGGTATGAGTTTGATCTCGCATTCTCCGGTTGTTGGTCACTGTCGATTTGAAGGACGAACCGGCCCCCGTGAACCCTTCACGATGAACGCCCAAGCTGCACCTCAACGCCAACACTCTATAGCCAACAAGGCGCACGATGATTGCACTGCCGTATGTGAGCGTACCTCCGCGCGTAGGCGCAGCCGCCCCATAGTGTTGCTTCTGAACCTGCTGAAGATCATAGTGAAGAAGAGGATAGCGTTACCGGCGGCAGCGGTGCTGATGAAGAGGCCAGCGCGTGAAATACGGGCATTGCACCGTGGGACTCAGATGATGACAGCGCCACCTCAAATGTATTGTCGCATAAGCGAGTGCGCTCAACGTCTCCACTTTCAACAGAGGAGGACGAACCTGCGCGCAAAATGCGGGAAGTGCGGACAAAGCTTTATATCAATGGCTATGAATACACGCACGCTATTTCCACGCAAATAAAGATCACATACCGCTGCAGTTTTATCGGAGCCAGAGGTGCAAAGCAAATCTAGCGTTTTTCGCTGCCATAAGGGCGAACGACTTTGCAAACAGTATTCCACATACTTGTGTTCCGCCATCGATGTGAGCACTCACTGCTCACGATGAGAGCGGTGTACTGAACGTCACCGCTGCAATGAAGCGCGGAATTGACAAGTTGGCGACCTCTATGGTATCGACGCCACTTCAGATCTGGGATGAGATAAATTCTAAGTTCGACTGGGCAACGAAAAACACACAGTGATCCGAGGTACGGCGCGCGGCCAAGTGCTTGTGGTGTAGCGATTCGAAGATCGGTGCTGCCACATAATTTAGTGACACCAGTCATCTAGGCCCAGTGGAGTACGCGTCACAAGCTATCGAATCTAAGTGCGTCCAGACGCGGCCAGACCATAAGTACGAACCCGGAATATCGACTAGGTGCGGATCGCCAAAATTAGCTCGGCGAATGCGAAGGTTCGCCCAGCAAATGACTTGATTTCACTATAGGTAGGTCCGAAAAACCCATTTTCATTACATATTGATATAGGAACACAAAGGAATTCAGAGAAGCTCTGAAAGGGCGCTTAGTAAGATAACATGAAAAACAATACATAGTGGATTATTCTGAGTCCAACACAAGGCGGCAAGCGCAGCACAAGTCGTCCCCGCCGGGAAAAGGGTGTGACCACTGGTGAGACAGACTGACCTGAGTGAAGGAAGCAGTCTTACCCAAGTGTCAAGCCCAGGAAGAGTTGAGGCAAAGTATTGGAGAATCGACCGAAGTCGTTAAACTACTCGGAAGAGCGCAGATTTCGTCGGACGTAACATACCCGTGGTTTGCATCCTAAACCATTGGCGCATTACCCACTGGCGTCAAGGACTCGTTAAAATTGTACGTTGGTACGCCGCCGTCCATTTTTAGTGGAGGGTACGAGTTTTGGGTTGAGAGAGAGTGAAGGTTGGAGTGAAGGTCGTAGGAGGTCGACGAACAAGTGTGAGAAGCGTCGAAGGTCGACGGACGAGTGCGATAGGCGATAAAGGTCGGTGAGTGAAGAGATTGAGAGTGGTGCTGATAGGTCAGCGAACATAGCTGATTGATCAGCGGTTGAAGGAAGGAGAGCTGAGTGTACCTGATAGAGTGTGGTATGACTCCTGAAAGGACTTGGGTGGTGCTTGAGTGCTGTAAACGGACAGGGCGATCTTCGGATTCGCTCTTGAAGTCTATTTGCTGAACGATTAGGTGTTGCGGGGGCGTACCGTGGGTAACTAAGGTAATTTCTAACTGCGCTACACCACAGATTCATCGTGTCCACCTCCAAATGGAGGAAAATACATCCAACCGAGATCAGTCCTTTCACACAGTAATCAATCAATAGAATTATAGGGGCGACTACTAACAACCTCCTATAACCGCAGGGTAATATGAAATAGAAGTCCCGTTGGACGAAACCACTAACTGGAATATGAAATAGAACGGTTCAACCCAGAGCGCGCGTCGCCTGGTCCCCGATTAACTTGAACTTAACTTATCGAGAGTCCACACAACGTCCTTCGCGTTCCGATGTGTCCAGATTCCAGCGCAGCCACTTGGTCCTTCGGGGGTATTAAAAACGCTCTTGCCGACAGATTTCTTCCAAAGACTTGTTGCTTTCCAGGCAAAACGAATTCTGTTAAAGTTATCTGTAATATAAACGTATGCTAATCTTATCTTGGTTGGATGTGTCATCTTGACTTGGTTTCAGTATGGGGTGGGTTAACTTTGTCCAGTCGTCGTGCAGCAGATCCTTCGCATTCAGTCAGTTGGTACAGAGTCCAGCCACCGTCTGACTCTTCGTGCATAACAGATCTTGGTCGGTCGTCTTTACGGTCGGAAGTATCTTGGACTTTGTATGGACAAGTTTGTCGTACTGGATACTGGGTGCATAGGAATCAGCCATGTCCGTTCGGACGGACACTTGGACGCACTTGATCCTTGTATGGTCTTGTCTTGATAACAGCGGATAATGCACGTTTAGTGCTCCGACTGTATCGGTCTTGGTCCGTCGAAATGAGGTCTTGTGCCTTGACGTTCGGTATGATGTACAACTTGAACTGCTTGTGTGCTCGCGCTCTTGGACTTCTTTGTAGACGTCAATAGGTGTAGCCAGGGGTGGGATGTCTCTCGGGATACGTTCCCGAGGAATTTTGTGCCTTCACTTGAGGCTAACCCACCGTCGGGAGGTCGGCGGACCGGACGTACCGCAGGTCCATTCGGACGGACGTGCTTCCGGTCCTGTGATCCCCACTTCCACCTTGACGTCCAAGTCCAAAGCTTTCCAAATGGCACGTAGCTGTCACACATCCACATCGCAACCGTCTCTTTTCAAAGGGGCCAATTCAGGACAGTAAGGCGTTAGGTTCGTGTCTGATGTTTTGGTCCAGTCATAGCGCCACATTCGGCTGTGAGCCCTGCAACAACAACCATGATACCATCAACCATCAGATCGGACGTCCAGGACGTGTTTGCTCATCGCGGAGCGACCTGATCGCTTGTGCTCACGGAACTAGCCACAGTGGCCCATCTCATTCGAGCACGATTTACACCGCCGGTGACAGACAGACCTCTGCACAGTGCTGTGGTCTTTGCCCAGGCCCCACCTCGAGTTACGACAGGGGCCAATGCCCTCCCATCTGACTTTGAAACGAAGATTTCTTTCCCGGACTGCCGTGGTGGGTGCTCACCTGCGCTGCGTTCAGTCCGACGTATTTCGGTGCCTCCAGGAGGCTGTCGTTCGTTTCGATGTCCCGTTTCCAGTCAACGAAGTGTTGCTTGCCTCGGGTCCTGGTCCATTGCACGTTCCCCTCAGTGATGAATTAAGTGGGCGCCGACATCGGGGCTTCCGTCGTCCTAGACAAGCTCCTCTTGGATTACTACACTGACCGATGCATTGTCGCCTCGATGGAGACGCTCGAGCAAGACCCGCAGTTTCATTTCAGCTCTTTCGCTCTGGTCCCCAAGAAGGGCGCGCCACTCCATCTCGACGGACGGATTATACACGATTTATCAGCTCCCCAAGGGACTTCCGTCAACGACTTGACCGATACCTCCGCATCACCGGACGCCCGATGGGACCTCTTCCTATGTATCGCGCTACGCGTACGTGATCTCCGACGCCGCTACCCTGGACGGGCCATATATGTCATGGTTGCGGACATCGCCGAGGCCTTCAAGCATGTTCCCGTTCACGCGCGTCACGCCTCGGCTTTTGGGGGTAAATTATCGCGTTCATAACATGGCATTGTATCCGGCATAGCCGTATTTGGATGGACATCATCTCCCGGATTCTTCGCAGTGTTTGGGAAAGCGGTCAGACACTACCAGCGCACTAAAGCCTCCCGAATCCTGGGGGACCTGGAACCGTTCTGGATCTTCCAATGGGTATACGATATCGTTCTCATCGAGGTCGACATTGACGTTCGCCTTCTGAAGGCTGGAAAGCGTCTCAGAGACGGAATAAAGCTCGTGTTCGGCTCGGTTGGCTGGCACGAAAAAAGTTTACGTCCTGGTCGCAAAAGTTCCACGCGGTAGGCATCGACTGGAGCATCCCAGAAGAATTGATTTCCATCCCTCAGAGGAAGATCGACAAGACACATAAAATAATTTCAGAGATCGCTTCCAAGAAGTTCGTCACAATGAAGGAACTAGGCAGCTTGGTGGGCGTACTTCGGCATATCATCAGTTTCATCCCCATCACAAAGCCGTTCATACAGCGTCTGGTTGCGGTACAAACACGGTGCCGCAGACGACACCAAGCAGGAGTGGCAATGACTGATTTCCTTCGGAAGGATCTAACCTGGTGGAAAGACCTGGTCTTCCAAAACGAGTTCGCAGGCATTCCAATGGCACTGTGCGAACACCATGCAACAGCTAATGAAATATGGCTGCTGCAATCAGGTTGTAACGGCATCATCATAACCAGTATGGCTCTCAGAGAACGTGCCCAGCTGTCACTTATCAACCCAGACAAAGGTGAAGTGGAGGTTGCACGAACTATATTGAAGGTCACCACCAAGTGGGGGCCAAGACTAGAGGTGGCAGACCCTTGGCATCATATCGTGATTCACAGGGACTACAGATGGATTACCAGAGTAATTGACAAGATGAACTGTGGTCTCCAGAGGGCCAAGACAGACTGCACCAGTGCGCTCTGAGCCAGGCTCAGCACAGGCTGTATTTCTCAACGCACACGTTCAGCAGGAGCATGGGGCAGACCCCAAAATGCGACGTCCATACAGATACTGACCCGACCCGTGGAATGCAGGTGCAGGAAGCCGGAACCGAATCGAGGAGAAGCCAAAGCAACTCAAACGAGCAGCTGTCACAGACGGGACCCTGACGCGATACAGCAAGAACTTCAAGTACTGGGAGTCGTTCTGCAATGACTTCGGGTTCCCCATGTGGATCGACGAATTGCCCAGGGCACAACAAGCGCGGATGGTCGGGCAATTTGCCGGTCTGTGTGCCTCAGAGGGACACAACAGGGCCAAGACAGGAAGCAAATACCAAACCTTCGACGGAAAGATGGCAGCGGTGGCATCCGTACACAAGGCAGTTCGGAACGCCAGGCTCGATTACCATGATCCGGAATTTGATCTCGTCTCTCAAGGATACAAACGCACGATTAGCCAAGTGGACAGGAAGCAGCCAGTTACTACACCGATTTTGCGCAAGATGCGAGAACTCGTCCAGCTTGGCGAGCCACAGGACCAACTCACGTGGGGGTCAATCGTCTTGGGATTCTTCTTCCTGGACAGAATTTCAGAGCAATGGGGTCCAGTGACCATAGACAAGTCGACCGGAGCCGACCGAGTGCACTGTGTCAAGGCGTGCAACGTGATTATAAGGGACAAGCACGGCAGACAAGTGAGTTCATCGGCCTCAGAGGCATACTCAGTCGAAGTATTGTTCGAATCCCACAAAGGGGATCGTATCGGCCAGGGTGTGACTATCAGACATTACAGATCCCATGACACAACACTGTGTCCTGTCAGAGCAGCTCAGAGCTGTCTCCAAGTGCGCGCGAAGTGGCTAGCAGAGAAGGTGGTCCTTGGCCCTTACCTTACATCGATATCACGAAAGAAGACCATCAAGAAAGCGAAGGTCGCTGGCAACATCAAGACAGCCGCGAAAAGCATGGGGCTGTCCTCGAAAGACTATTCCTGTCACTCGCTACGAATTGGAGGCGCCTGTGCGTTACTAGCAGCTGGTAAAGGTGACCTGGTCATCAAGCTAATGGGAAGTTGGTCAAGCTGGTGTTTTTCGGTGTACACAAGACTACAACCCGGCATGATCCGCGACGCGGCAAGTAGCATGATCAAGGCCTCGACCTGGGAGTGCCATAAGCCAAGTCTCACACCGCTTGAGGGGGAACCAGGGAGTCTAACTCTCCGAGCTGATCAAGTCTACTTGCCCCATTCACATCGAGTCCCGAAAGAGGAAAGTTCACCGAGACCAACCATGTTGTCATTTCCCCGTGCTAATTTTGACACAAGACTCATTCTGCAACTTACACGCCACTCAGCACCCAAAACACCCTCCACCAACCACCACCTCCGCACAATGCCATCAAGTTCTGAAATTTGTGCGTTCTTTTTCAAAGAAGGAGCTGATTTCCGCTATACCTGCAAAATTTGCAACGGAGAGCGCAAGCAAGCACCCGCTACAGGCTATTCCAACTTACTATCGCATCTCGCCACCAAGCACCCAAACTATTTGACTGAGATGGCGTCAGCCCAGCGCAGTCAAAATGGGTCCATGAAGACGTTCGGCTTCGTCCCCGAACCGGTGGACCACCTATACCGCTGGATGCGCTGGGTCGTCCAGCGCAACCATCCGCTGTGCAAGGTTGACGACCCGCTGACCCGCGCAATGTCACGGCTGCGGCCCACCACTTCTAAGACGTTGAGGACAACGATGCAATCGGTCGCCGGGAAGATCGGCAAAGTAATTGAGAAGGAGATGGGGGATCGGTTTGGAGTTGTATCTGACGGATGGGCGCACGGCTCTACGCACTACCTCGCACTGTTTGCTGTATACACTTCTGGTGGAGCTCTATGGCGCCCGTTGCTGTCCGTCTCGCCGCTCGACGATGGGCCCAACTGCTGACGCCCATGTGGACCATTCCAAGCTAGTGTTAGATCTAGACAACAAGACACTAAGCATGATTCTATTTGTCGTAGGCGACAACTGCAGCACCAACCGCTCAATTGCGACGAAAATTAGTGTACCACTAGTTGGCTGTGCCAGCCACCGGCTTAATTTGGCGGTACAGTCATATTTGGCCAGCTTTTCAGAGGCTTTAGATCAAGTGAACGCGCTTATGGTTCAGCTGCGGATGCCGAACAACAGTGCGGAGCTGGCCAAATTTACAGATTTACGACCAATCAAAAGGAATGCGACCCGTTGGTCGTCGAGCCGCGACATCGTCGCCCGCTACCTTCGCATTAAAGGTGAGGCGAGGAAGGTAGAGGCGGTTGAGGACTTCATGCCTTCTGCATCAACCAACCGCAAGCTGGCGTCATTGAACGAAGACCTGGCTGTTTTGACAGTGTTTGCAAGAAGTTGCAGTGCGAAGATACTACCATGGCCGATGTGCGTCTTCTCTTCAGCTCACTGATTGAAAGATACCCCGATACCAAGCACCACATTGATTCGTCATCACAAATTGTGCACTCACCCACTTTTGAGAATGCTGTTATTAAAGTGACCAACGGTACTTCTTTGACCCCAGTCGAAGCAAAAAGTGTGTCAAAGTTTGTCGATCAACAGCCAATTGTTGGAGAGAAGCGCAAGAAGAGCGGCACGCCAGATTTTTCCACGACGGTGCTCAGGGAAGGAGCGGCCCCGCGCCGAACAGGAAGGTCCTCCGTTGTCTACAGCGCGTTGATCACCAAGATTCCACCAACTAGCAATGCCTGTGAGCGCCTGTTCTCACAGACGAAGCTGGTTTAACAGCTCAGCGTGAACGTTTGGCTGACGCCAACTTTGAGTTAATTACTTTTCTTCATGCCAACAGTGAGCTTTGGTATGCAAGCATGCTATCGTCGGCAGCTTATGGTGAGAAAATGTCGGATAGTGATAGCTAAAGCGCTGGATGCTGCAATATATTGACGTTAATGCGAAATAATTATTATTGTTCTAACCAGTATTGTCATTACTATTATGCACGCCATCTTCCTCCCGTAAAATAAAACAATTTATTATCCGATCCCTGTTCCACACGCCACAAAGGAAAGATGAAAATTAGTAGCTGCATCACTATGCCAGACGTTTTTCGCTCCACGAAGTACAATCACTCGAGTCGTTTTTCTGGAACTCTCGAAAGTGGTCTCGTCTACATTAAATATTCGAGACCCATCCATTTTGTTTTCAACAATCACTTTGCATAGAGATCAAAAGAGTGTTTGCACGTCTGAGTCATCAACTGTATTCGAACCTTGCTTACAGATTGTGATATTCTTGTAGCGTGAGAAGGGTGTCGATCTAGGAATCTGCGCATTCAGCTCTCAGAAGGTTAGATCCAGACACAAGCTGCGCCACCTCACTTGCGTTATTCAGTATTTCTCCACTGTTAGCAGGAGGCCCGGCCAACTAAAGACCGACCACTCACTCATGAATACTTGTTTCAGCTTCACGCGATATTTTTGGTTCTTCGTATCAAACGTAGATGGTCCATTGTGACCAGCTTCCGTCCGTGCATGGTCAGCAGCAATCCAGCGGCGCAGGTTCCTATCGGGAATACCTGTATCCTTACAAACATCGTTCCTCACCGCTCCTACAGCTTTCATCTTTTCCTCATTCGAGTAAGTTTTCGTGTTTCTGGCACCTTGTCCGCTTGAAAGTAAATGGCCTTCCATCAAAATAGCCTTCGTTATGGGACATCACAGGGTAAAGTCAATCATATGGTAATAGCCAACGAAACATTGATAAAAGTATACCGCGTCATTCATTGGGTAAAACACACATGAGTAGAGGTGGACTTAAAATTTAAGTCCATTTTAATGTACCCTTAGTCTTGTTGTACTGACTTTTTCGATACCTAGTATTGATTTGGTGGCTTGTTAAAACGACAATCGTATTGTGTATCTTAGTGTAGCACAACAATCACCATGCTACCGCGAGTACCACAAATATCTGCTTCGCAGCCATTACAGAAAAATGTCTTAATCTTATTTGCATTAAAAGCCCATAGTTCTCACATTGCAGACACACGCAACTAGTTTGCCTGCACGCCATATCACTCAAGGACAATGGTGAGCTGCTCGTCGAACGAGGCAAAATACTTGAGCATTCACTCCGTTGCCATCGATCAGATGCAGATCCACAAAGGTGTGTTTGCGCGTAGTAATTGATTATGTAATGCAACGTCGTTGCACACATGCCTGAAATATTTTTTCTGAGAGTTACAATGTGCCCTAGCTAGAACCAGCGTACAGTAGACTGTTATCACAATGGACTAGTGGCTGTAGTCCACTGTGACCTCAAGTGTGACCACAACAACGTTTTGCACAAGGTCCACACAGCTCGGTAAGCCACAGCAGCTAGCCAGAACAACGTGTACACGCACACTCGCCACAATAGTGACCACTTCATGCTCGATCACCGCTCTTCTTCCACGATATTCAATACGGCGACGACCGATCCTCGACACTGTGTTGAGTGGGCGAAACAGGCTTGGACAGCAACTAGATGGGACAGCCAAACACCGACATAATACCACAGGTCTAGTTGCACGAGGCCAGGAATCTACTGCTGGCTAGAGCTCTCCATCCATCTGACACCCTCCCATCGTTTAACCAATGAAACCAGCGTTTATCACATTCAACATGCTCATGTTACTTTTACCCATGACATATCCGTTTCCCCGACTGCAATTCAGTCCACACAGCGTGACATCTCCGCAACAACCGAAGGAAACCATTGCATTGTATCATCTCTTGAGTATCGTTCCACTTGTCTTAGCCATAACACCAGTTTGCGTTGCTTTCAAACCGGTGTGACGTTCAACCTTTGGACTTGACCTTGTCATTCTCTGGCACGTCCGGGACTTCTGGGCGTCGCTGTCGTTGATTTCGCCATTTAATCTCCAAAGAAAGCGTCAAAGGTTTATCTGTAGCTGGTCAATTGCAGTTGTGAACGCTCTTGACTCCTTCGCCATTTTCTGGTGGAACCCATGCTCACTGCTATCAGACGCTAACTAAATGGGACTCGATAGCAAAAGAAGTCCCCAAGACACTTGTTCGCGGCATATCACGCCGCTTTGGGCACTCCACAATCTTCCCCATGCTCACAAGTCATTACTAGATAAGTAGCTGATGCCGCTATGAGCAACTCGTTTAACAAATCTCCGCTCTGCCTGCATTTGACGCACCAATGTTCTCGCTACAATGCCACCGAAGCAGCACCTTCCGGTCCTTGTCGCTGGTCTTCGTCAGCTCCTCCTTGCAACATCAGCTGCGCATCTTGCGTGCATCCTTAAGGGCTTTGGCTTCGTCACACAGGCTTTGACCACGCCAGTACGTGAGCTGCCAACCATCATGCGCTTGTAGCGACGTTGAGGTGCTTCGTAGCCCCACGAATGCAACGAGTTATCCGGCTAAGTACGATTTTCAATCCCTAACTTTTCCATTGACCGTTCAAAAATAAGCGGCTCGTCTATGGTCTTTTCAGGACAAAAAGGTTCGCTGGGGATGCTCTTACGGATACTATAAGTGACGATACACCCAGATTACGAGATTAAATTCTGTTCGTAATCTTTGAACCGGATACTATATGCTGTCTGAAATTGCTGGTCGAACGACACGTAAGGCTAGGGGCGCTGCGAACGGCGACCACCAATGCGACATTCGGCGCAATGACGTCTATGTTGAGGCCACTGCCCTCCTGTGGATTGAGACACGTATTCTCTTAACGACTGGATTGGAAGTTGCTATTTCCATCCGTTCGAAATATTAACCCGACTTGGGGGCAAAATCGCAAGGTGTTACTCTTTCTTTGGAAAACTCATACTGCCGTTGTGTTCCATACAACATGGCGCCTACGGAATGACATTTATTTCCAGGAGACCAAAGTAATTAGACCTAGCGCAGAAAGTGTGATTGGCTCTTTCGAACGCCACTGCCAGTATATTTTTCGCCATTCGGAAGAATTTAATTTTGACAGCGACGCAATGGTTGACACTCTCCAACGCCTGGGGTTTGAGACGCCCTCAACGCAGATTTTGCCGCCAACCGAGAATCGAGTATGGATCCCTCGCCGTTAATCAGAGTATAGTAAGGTGTCTATCAAGATGGACCTCATTAAATTTGGTTAGCTAGCAAAATGAGTAGTGTTTAAATCAGTTAATCAATTTCTTCCTCCTCCTCCCTGTGGATTGAGTAAGATCCCTATTTTTGCTGGGATTTGTGGACGATGATTAACATCGCAGTACACATTGTGCACTGCCGTGAATCTTGGTGGCACGTATTGTGGTCGTTCCTTGAGATAGTAGTTCTTGTTGAAAGAATCCTTCATAAGCACAGCATTATGTGGAGTCGCACCTTACAGCAAGCAACAGAAGCCGTAGAGCTTAGATTAATGCTGCGGTTGATGCCGTATCATGAATCGCTACGACAATGCTAGTGAAGATGGCGTTGTCGCCTGTCTATTAGCTCTCAAAACTGGTAGTCGAAGTCGTCACGTCGTTGCTGTGGTGCAGTGATGCGATGGAGCATATCGATCTTCTTGATTGACGTAAATCTGTACTACAATGAGATGCTTCACTTGGTACGTAGCAGTACGTAGATGCAATCCGCCGTCGCTTTTGGCGCTGGTTCATGAACCGAGATATTCGGTCCAAAACGGTGCTACTATGATAGAAAATGAGATCTGCTAGTACAGACAGACGCCATGACCTATCGTCTCAGAACCTTCCTCGACTCGAGCCTCGAAGACAAATAATTCCCGGCCTCACCCACGACTGGCTACCACTCGCACTTCGCAATTTGCTGTCAATCCTCCAAGCTCCTCTTCGCCACTGCGGTCAGCAATGCGCACAAGCTTCTTCCTGATCGGTATTGCGACTGCCCTCCTGGCGAGAGTTGATTCTGTCTTCGCCGTCTCTGGTGAAGATCATGCTGCCCTCTCGACGCTGACTTCTGTGGATTCAAACTCTGCTGTCCATGGAAACCGCGACGGCAATAGGTTCCTGAGAACCACGGAAACGGTGGAAGACGAAGAAGACGAAGAAGATGAAGAAGTGGAAGACGACTCGGATGACGACACCGAAGATGAAGAAAGAAACGTGCTGGCCAAGTTTGCGACGCTTGACGATATGATCAGGGCTGCATCGTACAAACAGTTTGACGATGTGGCTGAAAAAGTGGCCGGCGTGAAAGGCACGAAGAATATGATGGCAAACTTGGATGACAACATCGAAAAGACTCTCTTGCACATTGCGGCAGATAAAGTGACCCCAAAATTCTCGACGAGCAGCTGAATGTCGCGGCGAAAATAAAGGGAGTGCCGAAAGATAAGTTGACGTTCGTTCCAGAGTATCTGCTGAGCCAAGCCTACAAACAATTATGGGTCAAACGTGGATACAAACTCTACGAGTAGAATGTTTAGCTACCAATATAAATCGGAGGCTGCGCCACACTCGTTATATTGTTTGCTTTTTTATCTTTCGTAATGCTGCCCGCTGCTATCAGTAGTTGCCGTCATTTGTATTTGATCTGTTCCAGGCTCAATTAGTGGCGACGATATTTCAAAAGAAGACACAACAGATGACACGAAATAGGCTGGTGAATCGCAAAACAAGACGACAACGACTGGTAATTGCGACTGGTAATGATCTTAATGGCTCTCCGATACCATACTGTGTCTGCAGCCTGCAATGCCATCTTGTCAACGGTCATTACTCCATAGATAGGTCTCCCAGTTGCCGATTAGTGGTTCATTACGCAATCGGTTTGCATGATGAACTGCATTTTTCTTCAACCGCAAGAAGCCAGCTTCTATTGTGTGAACTCGCTGCATCCTAGTTACCTTCATCAGGTAACTATAGTCAAAACTCGTTGTCCTTGGCGCAAGCGATTGTTTGAGTGCGCGCTTTGAACTCGGGACCAACCACGAAACAAGTAGCTTTTCAAAACCATTTATATCCATGTATCATCTACACACATTTCGCCAGCATCTACTTCTTTTGGTGATTGATAAAGCGCAGTGCTAACAGCGCCCAGATCCGGAACAGCACGATGCAGCCGATCAAGATGCCGAAATTGCGCGCGATCGTGCTGTGTTCGAAGCCAAAGTACTCCTCCGTGTACTCCTTGAGTGTGATGTGACCCACGTCCTCAGGGGCGTTCGCCATAGGCTTGCAGCCGAGTTGAGAGCCGCCGTCGTCATTATACGCTTGAGTCTCTTCGTTCCACGTGGGGAGATCGTCGCAGTCCGCAAACACAACTGACACCAGGATCGACATAGGGAACTTGATGGGGCAAATGTCGTACAGCCAAGTGTAGCCGGACGGGATCGAGTACGCCGGAGGACTGAAGCCCACGAACATCATGAAGATACCGTTGAACAGGATGCCGATGATCTGTGCCACCTCCTCACTTGGCATAGCGTAGACGAAGAATTGCCCCAGATAGACTTCCATCATCACCAAGAGAGCACAAGCGATCCAGAAAATGATGAACGTCTCGAAGCCTGTAAAGCCAACCATGAAGAAGAAGATGACCGAGAACAGCAGCGTGCTGATGAAGCAGTAGGGGATCTCCGCCAATGTCGAGCCCAAGAAGTACCACAAGGCGTTGTACGTCTGGGACGCACGCTCACGGTAGAACGAAGCGCGCTCAGCACAGGTGAGAGGCATGACGCTTTGGAAAACTGCCATCGAATTGAAGAGCGAAGACATGAAAACCATACCCACGCCCGAGTTCAATCCAGAGTAAGAGGCGTAGTCGTTATTGCTGACGAAGATCAAGCCGAACAAAATCGCCAGGAAGATCGCCAGGTACATTCGTGTAAGGGTGTAGCTTGGGGTTCGCCAGTACATCTGGAAGTAGCGCCACACCACGAACTTCATCTGTGTCATCGAGTTAGCAGCTCGCTTCTTGCCAAAGACCATTTCTGGTAGATCCGGTGACGGTGTGGTAATGCCTTCCTTGGCCATGTTCGACTCCAGTTGTTGGTTGTAAGGACTGTGTTTGAAATAACTCACGAAGTCCATCGTGTCTCCACTTCCATGCCCCACACCAGCGCCGATGCACTCCAACATCCACGTAGCAGGGTTGTAGTTTTCAGGAAGAGGAGCCACACCGGGAATACCCTCGAAGTAGTCAATCAGGTTACGGCAGTTCTCGCCCAGATCGCCGTAAAACGCAGTCTGGCCGCCGCGCTGTAGTAGCAACAGACTGTCGAACAAGTAGAACACTGCTGATGAAGGCTGGTGGATCGTGCAAATGATCGTACGGCCAGAGTCAGCCACCTTACGAACACCGTCCATGATAATCTTGGCCGAACGCGCATCCAGACCACTCGTCGGTTCGTCCAGGAAAATCACACTCGGCTGAGCAGCAAGCTCCACACCGATCGTCAAACGCTTCATCTGCTCCACCGAACTGCCACGGATGATCTGGTCGGCGATGTCCTCAAGACCCAGAAGCTCAATGCACTCGTCCACTGACTCGTACTTCTTGGCATCAGAGATCGACGCGTCCTGACGCAAGAACGAACTGAAGGTCAAGGCTTCACGAATCGTAGCAGCCTCCGAGTGCACGTCCATCTGCTCACAGTATCCCGTGCAACGACGGATGGCCAGGTCGTTGGCCTCGTATCCGTTCAACAGGATCTTGCCGGTGATCTTGCCGCCAGTCTTACGTCCAGCGATCACATCCATGAGTGTCGTCTTGCCAGCACCAGTTGAACCCATCAGCGCTGTAATTGACCCCGGAACCGCAAAGCCATTGATGCCCTTGAGCAATTCGAGCGACTCCTTCGGGTTGTGAGGGTCTGGAACCCAATAGTGCAGGTCTTGGAAGGCTACGGTCACGGGCACGAAGTTCTTTTCGTGGGTGTTCACAGGTAGTTCGACGACCGCGTTGCCTTTGCTGTCTGCAGCCTTCGGTGTTGCCATGAGTGCGTATGACTCATCCTCGATCGTCTTCACGGACACGTCAACGTTATCTGGAGTTTCGTAGCGAACAAATTCCAGCGCGAGGTATGACAAGAACATGAATACCACGTAAATCGCAACCAGATAGATAATCCCGTAAGCGATCCACTCCTTCCCAGTCTCGATGCCGAACAAACTCAAGTAGTACTCGCCCATGTTTTGGCCGTATTTCGTGCAATAGTCCACTCCTCCATAGACACAAACATCGAAGTCACTTGCCCGGTACTGGTTGATAGCCAACGCCTTGAGTCCCCAAGTAATGGGACTGATCCAGTGAGCCCAGATGAGGTAGTCCGGAATTTGATCCTTGGTCACGATGAAGCCGGCGAAGATGATAAACACCAGGATCGACACCATACCTACAGGCATGACAACATTCTCGTTCGAACATACACCGGCGAGGAAGAAGAACCACATGCCCATGGCCAGATTCGACAAGAAGATTACCACCTCGAAGATGATGAACAACTTGGCGTCAGCAACGAATCCGCAGAGCCAATACACGATCGCACCAAAGACAATGGTTTCTGCTATCGCCATCGGGATTTGACTGATCGTCGTGGCCACCACGTACGACCCCGTCCGGTAGAAATTGGCGCGACGCTGCTTGTAGAAAATGTCTCGACTGGCAATGTAGACCGGGATCTGTGCGCCTTGGCCCATCGAGAGGAACATGACCGTGGCAAACACAACTCCCATCACCACGGAGATCTGTGTCGGGTCAAACTGGTAGAAGATGGTGCAGTAGAGGAAGCCCATGATCGTGATCATCATCAGTCTTCCGAAGATGAAAGGTTTGTTCCGGTACGTGATCATGAGCGATCGGTCAAGCAGTGCCCTCACACTATCCACAAGAGGCTGCTGGAAAGCGGGCATCCGATCCATCGTGTCTTTCATACTCTCTAGAAGGTGCGAGTCGTACGGCGCCTCTAATGTCCTCAGTGTCTCCTGGAAGATCTGGGACATCCGGAAGAGCTCAGCAAACTCACTCGCGCTGCGTGGCTGCTTCTGCGGACGTGGGACCTCGTAGCGATGCTGCTCACGGGTGCCCAAGTCCAGCAAGTAGTCGGCAATATCACGCCCGGGAGGACACTTGAACCCCAGCGTCTCAAAGTATGCTTCCACCTGACTGCAGGGTCCGTGATACATCAACTCACCTTCGTTCAGGATCATCACGTCGTCAAACAGCGAAAAGATCTCGGGTGAAGGCTGCAGCAGTGCGATCACCACCGTCTTGTTCAGTCTGTGAGCGATACTGCGTTGGGTGTCGACGATATCGTACGCGGCTGCACTGTCCAAGCCCGTACTGATCTCGTCCATGAGCGAGATAAACTTCATGCCGAACTCCATCTCTCCGGTGGTCACGCGCTTTTTCTCTCCGCCGGAGATGCCGCGCAGCATGGCGTCCCCACGATCGTGTCTTGGCAGATCTGAAGGCCGAGTTGGTGCAAGATGATATCCGGGTAATTGGCGAAGATCTTCTTGGCGGCTTCCAGCGCTTCAATATCACTATGACTGGCGCCCATCATGCCTTTTCCTCTCGCCATGAGGTCCCCGCCACAAAAGTGTGTGCGAACTGCAGCGTCTCCTTAACCGTCAAGGTCGGGAAGTGCTTGTCGCGTTGGTTCACGTATGACACGAATTGCGGCAGCCGGTCGAGCAGTTGCTGCTCCGGCACATTGTTGAAGGAGATATCTCCTTCCACCGTGATGTTCTTGGCCATGGGGAACCGGCCGCTGAGCATTTTCATCAACGCCGACTTGCCGGAGCCCGGTTGGCCCAGTAGCAGCGTGATCTTGCCCGGGGCGAACCGGCCGCTGATGTTTTTGAGGATCTCCTTGCGGACCGTGAGCTTCCGGGGCCCCATCAGCGCTTTCTTGAGCTCGTTCGGGATGGTCGGCAGTTCGTACTTGGTGCTGTGGTCGTCCGCCACGACGATGTCGGCCGACACCGACAGGTTGTTGAAGCGCACCTCCAATTGAGGGAGGGGCCGACCCATTGCCAATTCCACGTTGGTGGCCATGAGGTCGTGGAAAGCTTGCGGACCTTGCGCCATGAGCGTTTTGCCCGACTCGAAAGTCAGTTGCGGACCGTCGACCCGATCGTCGGCAGTCATGGTTTTCACTTGTCTCGAATGATGAATGGCTTGGGCAGAAGACAGGAAATTCCAGAATGAAAAAAGATTAATGGAGACTTCATGGTCCTCATGAGTGCTATTAGTTGTATAGGAAAAGTATTGTTGGTCCCGCTGCAAAGAAGGCGGTACTTTGCCCGTTGTTGAAGTGATGATTGCCATCAACAAATGGACGTTTTTCCACACGAGTGGTACCGCATGAGCTACAGCTGATTGGTGAAAATGGTTTTCACCAATCGGAGAGGTGTTGGTGACAGGGTTTTAGCCAATGAGATGGAGCAGATTACTTCCCTTGATGATGGCACTCTAGTCGAGCATTGCACAGTAGCTACAAAGTCACGTGCTGTGCTGCCTCAGCGATACATGCACTTGATTGATCTTTGGGGTGTTGGATGGGAGGGATTACGGCCATGCCCGGCCATCCCTCTCCATAAATGGCATCGTCATTGGAGGGAACATCATTCCTGTTTAACATTGTAGTTCGCATGTCTTTCTCGAATGTACATGTAGTGTAAGATATCTATTCTCTCGGTCGTAAATGCCATCCACTGCAACAAACAGCACGAAAGACTCCAAATGACTCAGACTTGCTTCTCTTCTGTCCTGATAAATCCTGGTCAGATGTCGACGATCGCAAATCTAATGAAAGATTACATACGATAAGCAAAAAGATACTTTTTTCGATGAAAACTATACTTGTTTTCCATTCTTATGCATGAATTCAATATGCAGTTTGACAACTTGCGGTCTTTATCTCTTCTGGTGGTTGATGAACCGCAATGCCAGTGCCGCCCAAATGCGGAAGAGCACAATGCAGCCGAGTACGATGCCAAAGTTCTGGCCGATCTCGTCGTGCTTGAAGCCGTAGAACGACTCGGTGTACTCCTTGAGCGTGGTGTGGCCGATCGTCGCGGGGGCGTTCGCCATCGGCTGGCAACCGAGGTCCGAGCCAACGTTGATGTACGACTGCGAGGCTTCGTCCCAAGTCGGCAATTCCTCGCATTTAGTGAAGCACAGCGCCACGAGGATGCACATCGGGAACTTCTGCGGCGAAATCTCGTACAGCCACTTGTAACCCTCAGGGATGGCCGACGCCGGCGGGTTGTAGCCCATGAACATCATCAGCACCGAGTTGAACAACAGACCGATGATCGCCGCCACTTCTTCCGTAGGCATCGCGTACGAGAAAAACTGGCCCAGGTAGACTTGCATCAAGACCGTAAGCGAGATGGCGATCCAGAACAGCACTCCAGTCATAACGTCCGTAAAGCCTGCTAGCGGATACAGCACAGCAGTGAAGAGCCCACCGCTCACGAAGCTGTACGGGATCTCAACAACCGTCGAGCCAACAAAGTACCAGAAGGCATTATACGTCTGTGACGCGCGTTCGCGGTAGAATGAGGCACGCTCTGCACACGTAATTGGCACCACACTGTTGAACGCCATCATCGAGAGGAAGAGTGCAGCCATGAACACCATACCGACGCCTGAAGCTAAGCCCGCGTACGAAGCGTAACTGCTATCGATGAACATGATACCGAAAACCAGCGCCAGGAACGCAGACATCACGAAGCGTGTGAGCGTATAGCTTGGGGTGCGCCAATATATCTGGAAAAAGCGCCCCACAACGAACTTCATCTGAGTCATCGAGCTAGCAGCGCGCTTCTTGCTGAAAACAATCTCGGCCAGGTCCGGAGAAGGGACAGTGATGCCTTCCTTGGCCATGTTCGCCTCCAATTGCTGATTATACGGGCTCTTATTGAAGTAGTCCACGAAATTCATTTTGTCAGCTGCCGAATTGTTCACACCAGCGCCAATACACTCCAGCATCCACGTCGCTGGATTATAGTCCTTCGGAAGAGGAGCCACACCAGGAATTCCCTCAAAGTAGTCAATCAGGTTGCGGCAGTTCTCGCCCAAATCTCCGTAAAACACCGTCTCACCACCTCGCTTCAGCAGCAACAGACTGTCGAACAAGTAGAACACTTCGGCTGAAGGCTGGTGGATCGTACAAATGATCGTACGGCCAGAGTCGGCCACCTTACGAACACCGTCCATGATAATCTTGGCCGAACGCGCATCCAGACCACTCGTCGGTTCATCCAAGAAAATCACACTCGGCTGAGCAGCAAGCTCCACACCGATCGTCAAACGCTTCATCTGCTCCACCGAGCTGCCACGGATGATCTGGTCGGCGATGTCCTCAAGACCAAGCAGCTCAATGCACTCGTCCACCGACTCGTACTTCTTGGCATCGGAGATCGACGCGTCCTGACGCAAGAACGAACTGAAGGTCAAGGCTTCACGAATCGTAGCAGCCTCTGAGTGCACGTCCATCTGCTCACAGTATCCCGTGCAACGACGGATGGCCAGGTCGCTAGCTTCGTATCCGTTCAACAGGATCTTGCCGGTGATCTTGCCGCCAGTCTTACGTCCAGCGATCACATCCATGAGTGTCGTCTTGCCAGCACCCGAGGATCCCATCAGAGCAGTGATCGATCCAGGGACAGCGAAGCCGTTAATGCCCTTCAGCAAGTCGAGCGATTCCTTCGGGTTCTTCGGGTCTGGCACCGAGTACCACAAGTCCTGGAAGGCCACCGTCACGGGCGTAAAGTTCTTCTCATGAGTATTAAGAGCTAGCTCCACCACCTCTTTTCTCTCCCCTTCGGAGTCGCAACAAGGGCGTAGGACTCGTTATCAACAGACTTCTCGGTCAAATTGACATTCACTGGAGCTTCGTAGCGCAGATGCTCGAGGGCGAGATATGACAGGAACATGAACACCACGTAAATCGCGGCGAGGTAAATGATACCAAAGGCGACCCACTCCTTCCCAGTATAAATTCCAAACAAGTCGAGATAGTATTCTCCCATCTTGAACCCGTAGTCCGCGCAGTAGTCGATCGCACCATACACACACACGTCAAACTCGCTTGATAGATACTGGTTAATCGCCAGAGCTCTGATGCTCCAGCTCATAGGACTGATCCAGTGGGCCCAGATAAGGTAGTCTGGAATTTCGTCGGTAGTGACAATGAAGCCTGCGAAGATGATGAAGATCAGGATGGACATCATGCACAGCGGTGTCGCGATATTCTCGTGGGAGCACGCTGCCGCCAGGAAGAAGAACCACATACCCATCGCCAAGTTCGATAACAGCACAGTGAGCTCAAAGATGATGAATCGGCCGGCTTCTGCGGCAAACCCACACATCCAGTACACAAATGTGCCAAAAACAATCGTTTCCGCCAACGACAACGGGATTTGACTAACCGAAGAAGCGAGTACGTACGAGCTGGTTCGGTAGAAGTTGGCTCCACGTTGCTTGTAGAAAATCTCGCGGTTCATCATATATACCGGCAACTGCGACGATTGACCCATGGAGAGGAACATGACGGTCGAGAAGATGACACCGGTGGCCACGGATACTTCTGTAGGGTCGATATCATAGAAAATTGTGCTGAACAAGAGCGCCTGGACCAAAATCATGGCCATTCTTCCCATGATAAAGGCCTTGTTACGATAAGTGATCATGAGTTCTCGCTGGAAAAGAACGGCAGTGCTCTCCAGGAACGACTGGTGAAACTTGGGCATCGGGTCCATATTGTCTTTCACAGTGCGTAGCAATTCCTGCTCATGTGGAGCCTCGAGAGCGGTAAGAGTTTCCCGGTAGAACTCCGACTGGCGGAAGCTCTCACCAAACTCATCAGGCAGACGTGGGGCCTTCGTAGGTTGCTCAACCTCGTATTGGTGTTGCTCGGGAGTGCCCAGATCTAGCAAATAGTCAGCGATGTCACGCCCTGGCGGGCACTTAAAGCCGAGGGACTCGAAATAACCCTCCACTTTGTTGCACGGCCCATGATACATCAATTCACCCTCGTTCAGGATCATCACGTCGTCAAACAGCGAGAAGATCTCCGGTGAAGGCTGCAGCAGAGCAATCACCACCGTCTTCCGTAACGTGTGAGCCACACTGCGCTGCGTTTTGATGATATCGTACGTCGCCGCACTGTCTAAACCGGTACTGATTTCATCCATAAGCGAGACGTACTTCATGCCGAACTCCATCTCTCCAGTCGTCACGCGCTTGCGTTCACCCCCGACACACCACGGATCATGGCGTCGCCCACGATAGTGTTCTGGCAGTTCTGCAGTCCAAGCTGCTCGATGACAACGTCCGGGTAGTTGGCGAAGATCGCCTTGGTCGCTTCCAGTGCTTCCAGGTCCCTGCTCTCCGTCCGTTGCGACGCGAGCACTTCTGCTCGCTTGGTGATGTCACCGCCACACACCTTGTACGCGAACTCCAGCGTCTCCTTCACAGTGAGTGGTGCGTAGTGCTTGTCGCGTTGATCCACGTACGACACGAACTGCGGCAGTCGGTCGATGATCTGTTTCTTGGGGACGTTGTTGAACGAGATATCGCCTTCCACCGTGATGTTCTTGGCCATGGGGAATCTTCCACCGAGCATCTTCATCAGCGCCGATTTACCGGAGCCCGGTTGCCCCAACAGTAGTGTGATCTTGCCCGGCTTGAACACTCCGCTGACGTTTTTGAGGATCTCCTTGCGCACCGTGCGCTTCTTGGGGCCAGCGAAAGCTTTCTTGACAGTGTTGGGGATGGTCGGGAGCTCGTGTTTCGAGCCGTCGTCCTCAACCACCACCACGTCTGCAGTCAGCGACAAGTTGCTGAAGCGCACGTCCATCTGAGGCAGAGGACCGAGAGACGCCTCCATGCTGGTCGCCATCACTTGGTGCAGTTTTTCCGGTCCTTTGGCCATCAGAGCAGCTCCTGAATCAAAGTTCATTTCTCCACCAATTGTCGTCGAGTCCCCCATAGCGAAACCTGCGAGTTGATGCCAATGAGGACTTGAGGGTGAATTCAGGAATGGCCAAACCGAGTCCAAGTGCAAAAGGGACTTTGTCCCCAGCTGTGGAGGTACACTTTGGCTGTGTGATGTCGTCGATCGTGATTGCTCTGGCGCATGGTTTTCCGATTTGCCACAATCAGCTATTCCGACTCTGTGGTTGGCTGAAATGGGTGCGACTAGCGAAATACGAACGATTATGCCGGCTGTGAGGGTCTCAATGATTACATTCCAGCGGCACCACAACAAACATGACGCTCAAGACGGGGACCTTTACGGCTCTGTAATCTTGGAACGGCATTCGTTTGATCGCGATGGATTGAGCGTCTTGGAGTTAGATTTTCATGTGAGAATCCACCGGAATGGGTACCAGTGAGACAACAACAAAAACGAGCGGGATTTGTGTGTCAGGAGGTTGTATTTTTGTTGTTTTTAGTGCGTGGCATATACATGGAGAGAGAACGCCTTGAGTAATCTAGCGCTTCTGGTGGTTGATGTAGCGCAGAGCGAAGAGCGCGATCGCGCGGAAGAGAATGATGCACCCGATGATCACGAAGTAGTAGCGAGTGATGTTGCTGTGCTCGAAGCCGAAGTATTCCTCGGTGTACTCCTTGATCGTGATGTGACCGACGTCCACTGGAGCGTTCACCATCGGTCGGCAGCCGAGGTTGGAGCCACCGTCGTTGTTGTAGGACTGAGTGGATTCATTCCAGGTCGGAAGATCATCGCAGTCTGCGAAAACCAATGCCACGAGAATGGAGAGCGGGAAGCGCAGAGGTGAGATATCGTACATCCAAGTGTAACCGGATGGGATGGTGTAGGCTGGCGGAGTGAAGCCCATGAACTGCATGAAGATGAGGTTGAAGAGCAGACCGATGATGGCTGCCACCTCTTCCGACGGCATCGCGTACGCGAACATCTGACCCAGGTAGACTTGCATCATGACGTTTAGAGAGACCGCCAGCCAGAACGCAAAGGCCACACCAACGTCAGTGAAGCCCACCATGGGGTAGAAGATGACTGTGAACAGAGCGCCGCAAATGAAGCAGTACGGGATCTCAGCCAAAGTTGAACCTACGAAATACCACAGCGCATTATATGTCTGTGATGCACGCTCGCGGTAGTATGAGGCGCGTTCCGAACAAGCCAGCGGGAGCACACTCTGGAATGCCGTCATGGCCAGGAAAAGGGAAGCGATATAAACCATTCCGACACCCGAGTTCAAGCTAGCGTAGGAGTCGTAGTCGGCATCGACGAATATAAGGCCAAACAGCAGAGCAAGGAACACAGCCATGAGCATACGAGTGAGGTTGTACGTCGGGGTGCGCCAGTACATCTGGAAGAAGCGCGTCACCACGAACTTCATCTGTGTCGCCGACGTAGCAGCGCGCTTCTTGGCGAAAACCATCTCCGGGAGATTAGGCGACGGAACAGTCACACCCTCCTTGGCCATCTCGGTGTTGAGCACCTGGCGGTAAGCACTGTTGTTGAAGCACTCCACAAAGTCGGTTTGAGCAGCGGCTCCGTTGCTCACACCAGCGCCAATACACTCCAGCATCCAAGTAGCGGGGTTGTAGCCCTTCGGAAGAGGAGCCACACCAGGAATCGCCTCAAAGTAGTCAATCAGGTTGCGGCAGTGCTTGCCCAGGTTGCCGTAGAACACCGTCTGGCCACCGCGCTTCAGCAGCAGAAGACTGTCGAACAAGTAGAATACCTCCGATGAAGGCTGGTGGATCGTGCAGATAATCGTACGGCCAGAGTCGGCCACCTTACGAACACCGTCCATGATAATCTTGGCTGAACGCGCGTCCAGACCACTCGTCGGTTCATCCAGGAAAATCACACTCGGCTGAGCAGCAAGCTCCACACCGATCGTCAAACGCTTCATCTGCTCCACCGAGCTGCCACGGATGATCTGGTCGGCGATGTCCTCAAGACCCAGAAGCTCAATGCACTCGTCCACTGACTCGTACTTCTTGGCATCAGAGATCGACGCATCTTGACGCAAGAACGAACTGAAGGTCAAGGCTTCACGAATCGTAGCAGCCTCCGAGTGCACGTCCATCTGCTCACAGTATCCCGTGCAACGACGGATGGCCAGGTCGTTGGCCTCGTATCCGTTCAACAGGATCTTGCCGGTGATCTTGCCGCCAGTCTTACGTCCAGCGATCACATCCATGAGTGTCGTCTTGCCAGCACCCGAGGATCCCATCAGAGCAGTGATCGATCCAGGGACAGCGAAGCCGTTAATGCCCTTCAGCAAGTCAAGCGACTCCTTCGGGTTCTTCGGGTCTGGCACCGAGTACCACAAGTCCTGGAAGGCCACCGTCACGGGCGTAAAGTTCTTCTCGCGAGTGGCCAACTCCATAACGTACTCGTCGACGTGGTTTGAGTCTCTCGTCTTGGGTGTGTGCAGAGCCACATAGGACTCGTCCTCGATCGTCTTCTCCGAAACATCCACATTCTCCGGAACTTCGTATCGGATGTACTCCAGTGCCAGGAACGACAAGAACATGAAGATCACGTACATCGCGACTGTGTAGATGATGCCATACACGACCCACTCCTTCTCTGTGTCGATACCAAATAGACCCAGGTAGTACTCTCCCATCTTGAGACCATATTCTGCGCAATAGTCAACACCTTCATACACGCACACATCCATCGGATCCGAACGGTACTGATTGACAGCGAGTGCCTTGATACTCCACGTCATGGGACTGATCCAGTGGGCCCAGATGAGGTAGTCAGGAATTTGATCCTTGGTCACGATGAAACCCGCAAAAATGACGAAGACCAGCACCGTGACCATGCCCAACGGCGTCGCGATGTCACCATTGCGACCCACAGCAGACAGGAAAAAGAACCACATACCCATGGCGAGGTTTGCCATTAGCACGACAAGCTCGAAGATGATGAACAGCTTCGCCTCCGACACGAACCCGCACATCCAGTATACGAGCGAGCCAAAGATGCCTGATTCCATGACGGCCAACGGAATCTGACTCGCCGAAGTGGCCAGCACATATGCACCTGTGCGAAAAAATTGGCGCCGCGCTGCTTGTAGAAAACTTCGCGCGCAGCCAAGTACGTCGGGATCTGCGACGACTGGCCCATGGACAAGAACATGATGGTAGCGAAGATAACACCTATGACCACCGAAATTTGTGTCGGATCGAAGTCGTAGAAGATAGTGCTGAATATCAGTCCCATGATGCAGATCATCATGAGGCGACCGAAGATGAAGGGCTTGTTGCGGTACGTCACCATGAGCTGACGCTTGAGCAGCGTGAAGGTGTTTTCCCAGAACGACTGGTGGAACTTGGGCGTCGGCTCCATGACTTCCGCCACATTCCGCAGCAAGTCCTCGTCGTGTGGGGCCTCCAGCTCGTTCAGCATCTCCCGGTGGATGTTCGAATGCCGGAACGCCTCAGCGAACTCGCCGGCACTACGCGGCTGCTTGGTCGGGTGAGTTTGCACCTGGTAGCGGTACTGCTCTTGGGTGCCCAAGTCCAGCAGGTAGTCGGCGATGTCGCGCTCAGGCGGACATGAAAAGCCCAGACCGGAGAAGTAGTCCTCCACGCGACTGCACGGACCATGGTACATGACCTGGCCTTCGTTCATGATCATCACGTCGTCGAACAGCGCGAACACCTCTGGAGACGGCTGCAGCAGAGCGATCACCACGGTCTTGCGCAGCGTGTGGGCCACACTGCGCTGCGTGTTGATGATGTCGTACGTGGCCGCACTGTCCAGTCCCGTACTGATCTCGTCCATGAGCGTCACGTATTTCGTGCCGAACTCCATCTCGCCGGTCGTCACACGCTTGCGCTCACCGCCGGAGACACCGCGAGTCATGGCGTCACCGACGATGGTGTTCTGGCAGTTCTCGAGTCCGAGCTGCTGGATGATGACGTCCGGGTAGTGTGCGAACATGGCTTTGGCCGCCTCGAGCGCCTCGAGGTTTTCCTGTGCCGATCCCTTGGAGAGCAGCTCCTCGCCGCGCTTCGACAGCTCGCCGCCGCAGAACTTGTGCGCGAACTCGAGCGTCTCCTTGACCGTGAGCATGGGGAAGTGCTTGTCTCGCTGGTTCACGTACGCCACGAACTGCGGCAGCGTCTTGATGATCTGTTGGCGCTCGACGTTGTTGAAGGTGACGTTGCCCTCCACGGTGATGTTCTTCCGCACGGGAAGCGGCCGCTGAGCATCTTGAGCAGAGACGACTTGCCCGATCCTGGCTGGCCGAGCAGCAGCGTGATCTTGCCGGGCGCGAAGACGCCGCTCACGTCTTTGAGGATCTGCTTGCGCACCACGCGCTTCTTGGGGCCCACGAACGCCTTCTTCATGGCGTTCGGGATGGTCGGCAGCTCGTGCTTCACGCCCGGGTCGTCCACCACGACGATGTCGGCGGACACCGACAGGTTACTGAAGCGGACGTCCATCTGTGGCATGGCTCTCCCCATGGCGGCTCCGAGCTTGGAGGCCATGTACTGGTGCAGGACCTGCGGTCCTTCGGCCATGAGTGCCTTGCCCGACTCGAGCCCGAGCCGCTTGGCGGTGGCAGGGGAGGGTTGCGCTGTGGATTCCATTGTTGCTGTTCCCTTGAGAGCGACGTTGGAAAATGGAGAATGACCGATTGCAGATATTTGTCAACCGAATGACACTACACCTCTCCTTGTGCTTAGATCAAGACTAGACTGTGGAGCAATACTTTTTTTTGCTAGGCATGACTCGCCTCATCCCGACGAGAAGGACAAGCTTAGCGAAGTGACCGTAATCGGTGTCGAGTAGGGAGTCATGTTTGGTCGGGTGGTCAACAAGTTGCTGCGCGAAAGATGTATATAATGTACCTACTGCCTCGCAATGGTAATAAATCTGTTGTGATTTGACGCCAATCGAAGATTATGAACGCCCGACATGCTTTATATTGCTTCAGACAAGCGAGTTGAACCAGCAGCAGAGGCGGATAACTATGCCGTGCCAAGCCAAGACGTTTTCGGTGATCTGTCTCACATTTTTTGATGACGGCCACTGCCACAATCAACCAGAGTACATGTAGGGGATACTACCGTGCACCATAACAGTAATAGCGTACAAGAAGCGAAAGCTGTCTTACCGATACTGGAATGATCGGTAGTTCGTGTTTCGAGCCGTCGTCCTCAACCAACACAATGACAAGTTGTTGCACGCTCAAACGGTGGCCATTTGACGTCTTCGTGTTTGTCGCCGCGATTTTTTCGGCCCTTTGGCTATCAGAGCTCATGTTCCCATCGCGAACAGTTGATGCCCAGTCGTCCATAGCGAGACCTGACAGTTGATATCCATGGGGGCTCAGGAATGTCCAAATCAAGTCGAAGTGCTGATCTGTGGAGTTTTTGGCACAACATATTTTAACTTGAACTTCGCTGGTCGCAGCTGATGATCAGACTCACTCACAGACGTGGACAATGGCGAAGCTGGAGCTCTAGAAGGCATAGAATCAAGAAGTGGGGCTCAAGAAGATCAATACAAGGACGAAGGATAGCGAAGACGACGTCAAATGATCCACTTGCCTGCGGATTTGGCACAACACATCAGATTTAAAAAAACAGTATTGTTTAAGAAAAAGCCAGCTACGAAAGCACTTCAACTTCGCTGAACACGAGGCGCAAGAATCGGCCCTGCTGATGGTTCGGACTCGCTTAGACATGGACAACGTTCACGTGGAGAAGTTGAAGCTCACGGACGTGCAGAATCGAGAAGTGGAGCTCAATGATCAGTTGCAAAAGACGGGGGAAAAAGTTCACGAGTGAAGTAGCGAGAAAAAAGTGGCCCATGCTACGGAAGCGAAGTGAGATGCTTTGAGATCAAATGGTTGCAATCTTAGTGTATTCTGATTGTTCTTAAGTACAAGGAGCCATCTAAATGCAGCGGACAATTACCGCTTCTGGTGGTTGATGTAGCGCAGAGCGACCAGAGCGATGGCACGGAACAGGATGATGCACCCGATGATCACGAAGAAGTAGCGGGTGATGGTGCTGTGTTCGAAGCCAAAGTACTCTTCGGTGTACTCCTTCAACGTGATGTGGCCAACGTCCACGGGGGCATTCGCCATCGGTTTGCAGCCAATTTGAGAGCCACCGTCGTCGTTGTACGCTTGGGTCTCTTCGTTCCAGGTGGGAAGGTTGTCGCAGTCAGCAAACACCAATGCCACGAGAATGGAGACTGGGAAGCGGAGAGGGAGATGTCGTACAGCCAAGTGTAGCCCGACGGGATGGAGTAGGCCGGAGGACTAAAGCCCATGAACTGCATGAAGATGAGGTTGAAAAGCAGACCGATGATGGCCGCCACTTCCTCACTGGGCATCGCGTACGCGAACATCTGGCCCATGTACACTTGCATCATGACGCTCAGAGACACTGCCAGCCAGAAGATGAAGGCCACGCCGACATCAGTGAAGCCCACCATGGGGTAGAAGATGATCGTGAACAGAGCGCCGCATACGAAGCAGTACGGGATCTCAGCCAAAGTGGAGCCGAGGAAGTACCAGAACGCGTTGTACGTCTGTGAAGCACGCTCGCGGTAGTACGAAGCACGCTCCGAGGACGCGAGTGGGAGCACACTCTGGAATGCCGTCATGGCCAGGAACAGTGAGGCCATGTACACCATACCCACACCCGAGTTCAAACCAGAGTACGAGTCGTATTCGGCGTCGATGAACACGAGACCGAACAGCAGAGCAAGGAACACAGCCATGAGCATACGAGTGAGGTTGTACGTCGGGGTGCGCCAGTACATCTGGAAGAAGCGCGTCACCACGAACTTCATCTGTGTCGCCGACGTAGCAGCGCGCTTCTTGGCGAAAACCATCTCCGGGAGATTAGGCGACGGAACAGTCACACCCTCCTTGGCCATCTCGGTGTTGAGCACCTGGCGGTAAGCACTGTTGTTGAAGCACTCCACAAAGTCGGTTTGAGCAGCGGCTCCGTTGCTCACACCAGCGCCAATACACTCCAGCATCCAAGTAGCGGGGTTGTAGCCCTTCGGAAGAGGAGCCACACCAGGAATCGCCTCAAAGTAGTCAATCAGGTTGCGGCAGTGCTTGCCCAGGTTGCCGTAGAACACCGTCTGGCCACCGCGCTTCAGCAGCAGAAGACTGTCGAACAAGTAGAATACCTCCGATGAAGGCTGGTGGATCGTGCAGATAATCGTACGGCCAGAGTCGGCCACCTTACGAACACCGTCCATGATAATCTTGGCTGAACGCGCGTCCAGACCACTCGTCGGTTCATCCAGGAAAATCACACTCGGCTGAGCAGCAAGCTCCACACCGATCGTCAAACGCTTCATCTGCTCCACCGAGCTGCCACGGATGATCTGGTCGGCGATGTCCTCAAGACCCAGAAGCTCAATGCACTCGTCCACTGACTCGTACTTCTTGGCATCAGAGATCGACGCATCTTGACGCAAGAACGAACTGAAGGTCAAGGCTTCACGAATCGTAGCAGCCTCCGAGTGCACGTCCATCTGCTCACAGTATCCCGTGCAACGACGGATGGCCAGGTCGTTGGCCTCGTATCCGTTCAACAGGATCTTGCCGGTGATCTTGCCGCCAGTCTTACGTCCAGCGATCACATCCATGAGTGTCGTCTTGCCAGCACCCGAGGATCCCATCAGAGCAGTGATCGATCCAGGGACAGCAAAGCCATTGATGCCCTTCAGCAAGTCAAGCGACTCCTTCGGGTTCTTCGGGTCTGGCACCGAGTACCACAAGTCCTGGAAGGCCACCGTCACGGGCGTAAAGTTCTTCTCGCGAGTGTCCAGCTCCATAACGTGCTCGTCGGGCACGTTTGAGTTCTTTGTCTTTGGTGTGTGCAGAGCCACATAGGACTCGTCCTCGATCGTCTTCTCCGAAACATCCACATTCTCCGGAACTTCGTATCGGATGTACTCCAGTGCCAGGAACGACAAGAACATGAAGACCACGTACACCGCCACTGTGTAGATGATGCCATACACGACCCATTCCTTCTCCGTGTCCATGTCAAACAGACCCAGGTAGTACTCTCCCATCTTGAGGCCATACTCCGTGCAGTAGTCCACATCCTTGTAGACGCACACATCCATCGGATCCGAGCGATATTGGTTGATCGCAAGTGCCTTGACACTCCAGGTAATGGGACTGATCCAGTGAGCCCAGATGAAGTAGTCGGGGATTTGGTTCTTGATGACGATGAAACCCGCGAAGATGACGAAGATCAGCACTGAGACCATACCCATCGGGGTCGCAATATCTCCGTTGGGACCGATAGCAGCAAGGAAGAAGAACCACATACCCATGGCCAGATTCGACATGAGAACGATTAGTTCGAAGACGATGAACAGCTTCACCTCCGCCACGAATCCGCACACCCAGTACACGAGTGAACCGAAGATGGCTGTTTCCATGGCGGCCAACGGAATCTGACTCGCTGAAGTGGCCAGCACATATGCACCAGTTTGAAAGAAGTTGGCACCACGTTGCTTGTAGAAAACCTCGCGCTCAGCCAGGTAGGTCGGGATCTGAGATGATTGACCCATGGACAAGAACATGACTGTAGAAAAGATGATACCCATGACCACCGACACCTGCGTCGGGTCGAAGTCGTAGAAGATGGTGCAGAACAGCAGTCCCATGATGCAGATCATCATGAGGCGACCGAAGACAAACGGTTTGTTGCGGTACGTCACCATGAGCTGACGCTTGAACAGTGTGAAGGTGTTCTCCCAGAACGACTGGTGGAACTTGGGCGTCGGCTCCATGACTTCCGCCACATTCCGCAACAAGTCCTCGTCGTGTGGAGCCTCCAGCTCGTTCAGCATCTCCCGGTGGATGTTCGACCGCTGGAACGCCTCAGCGAACTCGCCGGCACTACGCGGCTGCTTGGTCGGGTGAGTTTGCACCTGGTAGCGGTACTGCTCTTGGGTGCCCAAGTCCAGCAGGTAGTCGGCGATGTCGCGCTCAGGCGGACATGAAAAGCCCAGACCGGAGAAGTAGTCCTCCACGCGACTGCACGGGCCATGGTACATGACCTGGCCTTCGTTCATGATCATCACGTCGTCGAACAGCGCGAACACCTCCGGAGACGGCTGCAGCAGAGCGATCACCACGGTCTTGCGCAGCGTGTGGGCCACACTGCGCTGCGTGTTGATGATGTCGTACGTGGCCGCACTGTCCAGTCCCGTACTGATCTCGTCCATGAGCGTCACGTATTTCGTGCCGAACTCCATCTCGCCGGTCGTCACACGCTTGCGCTCACCGCCGGAGACACCGCGAGTCATGGCGTCACCGACGATGGTGTTCTGGCAGTTCTCGAGTCCGAGCTGCTGGATGATGACGTCCGGGTAGTGTGCGAACATGGCTTTGGCCGCCTCGAGCGCCTCGAGGTTTTCCTGTGCCGATCCCTTGGAGAGCAGCTCCTCGCCGCGCTTCGACAGCTCGCCGCCGCAGAACTTGTGCGCGAACTCGAGCGTCTCCTTGACCGTGAGCATGGGGAAGTGCTTGTCTCGCTGGTTCACGTACGCCACGAACTGCGGCAGCGTCTTGATGATCTGTTGGCGCTCGACGTTGTTGAAGGTGACGTTGCCCTCCACGGTGATGTTCTTCCGCACGGGGAAGCGGCCGCTGAGCATCTTGAGCAGAGACGACTTGCCCGATCCTGGCTGGCCGAGCAGCAGCGTGATCTTGCCGGGCGCGAAAACGCCGCTCACGTCTTTGAGGATCTGCTTGCGCACCACGCGCTTCTTGGGGCCCACGAACGCCTTCTTCATGGCGTTCGGGATGGTCGGCAGCTCGTGCTTCACGCCCGGGTCGTCCACCACGACGATGTCGGCGGACACCGACAGGTTACTGAAGCGGACGTCCATCTGTGGCATGGCTCTCCCCATGGCGGCTCCGAGCTTGGAGGCCATGTACTGGTGCAGGACCTGCGGTCCTTCGGCCATGAGTGCCTTGCCCGACTCGAGCCCGAGCCGCTTGGCGGTGGCAGGGGAGGGTTGCGCTGTGGATTCCATTGTTGCTGTCCCTGGGGTTGGCCTTGAGGGCGAAGCAGGAAAATGGAGAATGACCGATTGCAGACCGATTGATGGAGCACCTCCACAAAGTGTCAAACGAAAGGAGGGACAGTCGACTGCATCGTTGGCGATGCAGCGATACTGTACTTTGCGCTTTATGAGTGACGCATGACAGCCTCTACCGGACAAACTTCAGCTTTGTAACGTTTGCCCGTAATCGAGTAGGGTAGTGGTTAATGGCGTCACGAGAAAATGGCGTTTAAAGTCTTGAAATATGGCGTGGATGATTCTTCGGCGATGCAAATTATGGAATTTGAGCCAATTATAAGCATGTGGTGCCAGAAACAGACATTTTGACCATCATCAGCAGATGGAACCTGCCATCAACATCTGAAATATCGCATTTCGATCTGTGATTGGCCGATCGCAGAAATGTACATTTTTTCCAGTAGGTGCCACCTTCGCCGTAGGTGTTGTAGTAACAAACTTGGTCGATGTTTGATGCGAGTATATGTAGGCTGAAGACCATCGCACTCGCTAATGTTACACGGGCGAAAAGTAACCAAGCGCCTGTGTATTTTGGAGCCATTTTCGAGCTGTCTCGATCTGTTCCTTATGGCAGCAAATCCTTGCGCCAAGTGGATTATGGCCAACTATCCTGATGATGGCAAGAATCAAGAGCGACACTGCCACAATCGCCAAAGTGCCATAATCACTGAATCCTGCTGCTGTGGTAACGCAAGGATACCTAGAGGAAGCATGCATTCTGGCTTCCAGGCGAAGCATATCGGCGGTGCCTTGAGCGAGCAGGTTCTTGAGGCCATTCGCCATTTTCCTTCCCGATGATAGAAGCCTTTTCCGTTGGGCCTGTTAAAGCCAACCACTTGTGAATCGTCTCTCGCTGCGAAGACGAAAGGATACTTTACGTCTTTGAGGGTCTCCAGGTCAGCGTTGATCGGTATCAGTCGGCCGTATTATAGATAAGAGTTTGCACAGGGACCAACGAAGGTCTTCTTCAAGATGTTGGGAGTTCAAAGTTGGCATCGTTGTCGTCGACTACCACCACGCCCGCAGCGACTGACAAGTTGCTGAAGCGCACGTCCATTTAAGGCATGGAGTGGTGCAACTTTTGAGGCAATGTGCTCGTTTAGAAACGTAGGGCCTTCGATGGTGAAGCCAGTATGGCGCTATCCGTCAGTCCTTGGTCGGCTTGAGGTCTTGAATGGAAAATCGAGAATGAGCTCCTGAACAACAATTGTGAAGCTGTCCGCACAGATTTCGAGTGTGAAGAGCAAAGCACATGAACTGGCCTGGATTACTCTGCTCCTAAACTAGTAGACACCGCCACCATAATCGACGCTGCAGTGCCCGATCTCAAACGTGATAGGCTGCGTTTGCAGAGATTACTTTAAGCAGCGGTGCAAATCCACACTGAAGTGTTCACCCTTGAGTTGGCATCGACATTTCAGGAGATGATGGCAAGCGACATTCCCAAAAGTTGTTTGCTTTCGTGTACCGGTAGCCTTGTCATAAGAACCTCCGACATTTGTGTTAGCAAGGGAGAGCAGCGCAGCGTTATTGACGATTGGCTATCCTCGTGGTACAAACAAACCCACTATCAGGTCCTTCCACTTCAGCATAAGACTGGATGTTCGTGCGTACACTTTGCAACAAGCAGCGAGAGCCACTTGCCACTACGAACAGCTACATCGATACAAGCCTTCTATCTCGATAGTATTGGCCACGTCACCATCTTCAGAATCCATTGGAGCACCAGCCATCGCCTGAGGTCAACGTCTCCACTAGGGTCAGCGAGCGTCACCGCGTTGGCAGCTTGTTAGGACAGTCTGTACACATTCGAACGAGGACAGACAGGTGGAATTAATCAATGAATTTATCGATAGAACACAGTCAAGCAGCTTCGACTGGGATACTCACCTGCCACACGCGCACCGCAGTCACGGCCACGGAAAGATTTCTGCACGAGCTGCCGTATACCATATGTGCAACGCGACAAGCGTAGTGGCAAAGCGGATGGACAAAGGCTCTCGTAAACTGTTTCAAGCAGATACCACAACGCGAGTGCTCCAGTAAACAATGAATGGATCTGCGGTTATGCGAGATTGGCTAGCTGCGATGCCGTCACCAGGAGAGAGTCTGTGCTAGGCATCGACAAGAGCGCTTGCTGGGTTCACAGGTCTGACTGTGGTGGTTGTGATGTCTATCCGAACTTCCTCCTGCGTTCATAGAACACCATTCGAGCACAAACAAGAGTAGGTCGGACTTGAAAGCATCACCTGTTTGTGCTTGCCGTACCTCAATGAGGGCCCGGCCCGCCACTCAGATAACGTGGCGTGACAGAGCCAGCTACCCACCGGTCGGCAATCGAAACACACCGAATTGATCGGCAGTGCGCAATACATGCAGTCCAATGTCAAATCGAGCGATATTTTCTCCGCGCTCGCGAGTGTACACGTTGCCAGCGATATCAACAGGAGCTGCTCTACAATGCATCACTTTGATTGTGCTTTTGGCGGGGTATCTTGACATATGGCCATGTTATGTGCGTTTGTACGGATTGTTGATGCTCAATGATTTCGGCAATGATGATGTTCATTTTACCCAAAAATCGACGCGCGACATATTTGGGCAAATCGCAGTGCAAGCGAAAGGACATACGACCCATTTGATGACGCTCGCTGCGTGCGGTGCCTACTGTCTGCAGATCCATCGCGAGCGAGCAGCATTGACCGCCATTGCATGGATAACGTGCACTCGACTGTCCTGCTCTGCTGTCATTTCCGAATTCGACTTGAGGCAGTCACATTGCAGACAATCAGCAGACAGCAATCGCGCCATGACTTCTCAGTCGGTTCAGGATCCGCAATCTCCTGCCGCCGGAAGACCTCACTTCGGATATGAGTCGGGCGCTGCACTCTTGGCCAACGGCTCCGAGCATCTTCACGACCAAGTCGTGAGCAAGGTTCAGGCTGCACTGGGCAGCGACTTGCCGCAGATGGATATCCGCTTCAAGAACCTGTCGCTGACCGCCGACATTGTGGTGGTCGAAGACGACGGCACCAAGAACGAGCTCCCGACGCTGCCCAACACCATCAAGAAGGCGTTCGTCGGGCCTAAGAAGCGTACTGTGCGCAAGGAGATCCTCAAGGACGTCAGCGGCATGTTCACCCCGGGAAAACTCACGCTGTTGCTGGGACAACCTGGTTCCGGCAAGTCTGCATTCATGAAGGTGCTGAGTGGCCGCTTCCCAGAGACCAAAAACATCACTCTGGAAGGAGACATCACGTACAACAGCGTGAAGCGGGACTCGATCATCAAGACACTGCCACAGTTCGCAGCGTATGTGAACCAGCGCGACAAGCACTTCCCGACGCTGACTGTCAAGGAGACGCTGGAGTTCGCTCACACCTTTGCGGTGGCGAGATGATGCGTCGTGGTGAAGAACTGCTGTCCAAGGGTTCTCAGAAGGAAAACCTCGACGCTCTTGAGCTTGTGAACGCGGTGTTTAAGAACTTCCCGGATATTGTCATCCAGCAGCTTGGCCTCAAGATCTGCCAAGACACCATCGTGGGAGACGCCATGATGCGTGGTATCTCCGGTGGTGAGCGCAAGCGAGTGACAACTGGCGAGATGGAGTTCGGTATGAAGTACGCGTCATTCATGGACGAGATCAGTACCGGTTTGGACAGTGCCGCGACTTTCGATATCATCACTACGCAGCGCAGCATTGCGCACCGCCTCAACAAGGCCATTGTCATTGCTCTACTGCAGCCGTCACCGGAAGTCTTTGCATTGTTCGACGACGTGATGATTCTGAACGAAGGAGAGCTCATGTACCATGGCCCGTGCAGTAAAGTGGAGGGATACTTCGAGACGCTCGGCTTTAAGTGCCCTGTTGGCCGCGATATCGCTGACTATTTGCTGGACTTGGGAACCCAGGAGCAGTACCGCTATCAAACTGAAGTACCTGCTCGAGGTGGCAAACACCCTCGTTCTGCCAAAGAGTTCGCTGACATTTTCAAGCAATCGGGAATCCACTCCGACATGTTGAGATCATTGGAGGCTCCCCACGCCCCGAAGCTTCTCGAAAACATCGAGAAGCACATGAATCCGATGCCGATGTTCCACCAGGGCTTCTTCGAGAGCACCATGACGCTTTTCCGTCGTCAAATTATGATTACGTACCGCAACAAACCGTTCGTCTTTGGGCGGTTGCTGATGATCGGTGTCATGGGACTTTTGTACTGCTCGACGTTCTACAACTTCGACCCAACGCAAGTTTCCGTGGTCATGGGAGTCATCTTCTCGTCAATCATGTTCCTGTCCATGGGCCAGTCGTCGCAGGTGCCGACGTATCTCGCGGAGCGGGATATTTTCTACAAGCAGCGCGGAGCGAACTTCTACCGGACTGCATCGTACGTTCTGGCTCAGTCTGTCGGTCAGATCCCGCTTGCAGTTGCAGAAACAATTATCTTTGGCTCGCTGGTGTACTGGATCTGTGGCTTCGAAGCTGACGCCTGGAGATTCATCATTTTCCTCGTGATCTTGCTGGTGATGAATCTCGCGATGGGGATGTGGTTCTTCTTCATCTCGGCCATTTCGCCGAACGGCAACATCGCGTCTCCCGTGAGCCAAGTGTCGATCTTGGTGATGGTCATCTTCGCGGGTTTCATTGTCACGGCCAACACGATTCCGGACTGGCTTATCTGGCTGCACTGGATCAGTCCCATGTCTTGGGCTCTGCGCGCTTTGTCGATCAACCAGTACCGAGCAGCGAGCTTCAACGTTTGCGTCTACGGCGACGTTGACTACTGCGAAACCTACGGAATGACTATGGGCGAGTACTACTTGAAGATGTTCGACATCAAGACGGACACCGCCTGGGTCGCCTATGGTCTCATTTACGCGATCGCAATCTACGTGGTCTTCATGTTGTTGTCGTTCTTCACGCTTGAGTACATTCGCTACGAAACCCCGGAGAATGTGGACGTGTCCGAGACTCAAGGCGACGACGACACGTATGCCTTGCTTGAGACGCCGAAGTCGAAGAAAAACCCCGCGGGTGATTACATCGTTGAGCTTCCTCACGCACACGAAAAGAATTTTGTGCCAGTGACGGTGGCCTTCCAGGACTTGCACTACTTCGTGCCGAATCCTAATGACACGAAGGAAACACTTGAGCTGCTTAAGGGTATCAACGGCTTTGCTGTCCCCGGTTCGATCACGGCTCTAATGGGTTCTTCAGGTGCTGGCAAGACCACTTTGATGGATGTGATCGCTGGACGTAAGACAGCCGGTAAAATCACCGGCAAGATCCTGTTGAACGGATACGAAGCTAGCGACTTGGCTATTCGCCGGTGCACAGGATACTGTGAGCAGATGGACGTGCACTCGGAGGCTGCTACGATTCGTGAAGCCTTGACCTTCAGCTCGTTCTTGCGTCAAGATGCGTCGATCTCTGATGCCAAGAAGTACGAGTCGGTGGACGAGTGCATTGAGCTTCTGGGTCTTGAGGACATCGCCGACCAGATCATCCGTGGCAGTTCGGTGGAGCAGATGAAGCGTTTGACGATCGGTGTGGAGCTTGCTGCTCAGCCGAGTGTGATTTTCCTGGATGAACCGACGAGTGGTCTGGACGCGCGTTCAGCCAAGATTATCATGGACGGTGTTCGCAAGGTGGCTGACTCTGGCCGTACGATTATCTGTACGATCCACCAGCCTTCGTCAGAGGTGTTCTACTTGTTCGACAGTCTTCTGCTGCTGAAACGCGGAGGAGAGACCGTATTCTATGGCGATCTGGGCGAGAACTGCCGTAACCTGATCGACTACTTTGAGGGAATTCCTGGTGTGTCTCCCCTCCCTGTGGGCTACAACCCTGCTACTTGGATGTTGGAATGCATTGGTGCTGGTGTGAGCAACTCTGCTGCCGACAACATGGACTTTGTGCAGTATTTCAACAACAGCCAGCACCGTGCGCTACTGGACGCGACCCTGGCGAAGGAAGGTGTGACAACCCCGTCGCCTGAGTACCCCGAGCTGGTCTTCGGCAAGAAGCGCGCTGCCAACTGGGTCACCCAGATGAAGTTCGTGGTCAAGCGCTTCATCGACATGTACTGGCGCACTCCAAGCTACAATTTGACGCGTCTAGTGATCTCGCTCTTCCTTTCGCTGCTGTTTGGTATCATTTTCGTTGGCGTGGACTACGCCTCGTACACAGGCTTGAACTCCGGCGTGGGCATGGTGTTCATGGCGTCGTTGTTCAACTCGATGATCTCTTTCCAGAGTGTACTGCCGCTTGCTTGTGAAGAACGCGCCTCATTCTACCGTGAACGTGCCTCGCAGACGTACAACGCGCTGTGGTATTTCGTGGGCTCCACAGTCGCGGAGCTGCCGTACTGCTTCGTCACAGGCTTCATCTTCACCGTCATTTATTTCCCGTTCGTGGGCTTTCAAGGTTTTGCGAACGGCGTCCTGTTCTGGTTCAACTTGTCGCTGCTCATCATGATGCAGACGTACTTCGGCCAGTTCTTCGCGTACGCGTTGCCGAGTGAAGAGGTGGCGTCCATCATCGGTGTCCTCATCAACTCGATCTGCTTCCTGTTCATGGGCTTTAGTCCTCCGGCCTACGCCATCCCTTCCGGCTACGTCTGGTTGTACACGATCGTACCTCACCGCTTCGCGCTTGGCAACTTGGTCGCCATCGCCTTCGGACAGTGCTCCGAAATGCCAACATGGGACGAAACCTCGCAGTCATACCTCAACGTTGGGTCGGAGCTTGGCTGCCAACCGATGGCCAATTCCCCAGTCACCGTCGGCCACATCACGCTGAAGGAATACACAGAGGAATACTTCGGCATGGACTACAGCGACCACTGGAGGAACGTTGGGATTGTCCTCGCCTACACCGTCTTTTTCCGCATCCTCGGGTTGCTCTCGCTTCGCTTCATCAATCACCAGAAGAGATAGACGGTAGAAAGCAGATCCGATACTACAGCATGGTAAAAGCTGCGTGAAAAATATCCATGTAGAGTTTGTTGATGCCAATGCTGGTGGCTTTCGCTGCTCATAAACACATCCATGAGATAGTTATCAGGCAGTCGTAGTTTGTTTGTGCCATGAGGATAGCCTCTTGTCGATAACGCTCGGTACGTTAGAGCACTGCAACTCCTACTCGCTGTGCCCAGATTGTCCACTCTTGGGCGTTGTAGGACGAGAGCGAACTCTCCAGTACTATAAAGGAGTTTTGCAAGGGCCATGGCCCCAAGCAAGCACCATTGTGACTGGCTATAGGAATCCATCAGCGCGAACGCCTCAGAGCTTTTCCAGTCACCTTTATCTTGAGTCTCAACTTTCGTTCAAAAGTTGAGTTCCTCGTTTGAATGCCTCCATCCCTCTGCCTCCCATGAAAAGCTTGCTCCACAGAAGACCCAGGATGTTTATTGCCGCGTTGACATCTCGTCCTCACACGTTGGCCTTGCAATCACTGTTTTGCAGCGCAAGACGTTTGTCGTGGACTTGAGGACGATCTTGTAGGTCTGCAGCTGAGGGTTCTTGAACTTGATCTCGCCCGTTGATAGCACGTCGTCCCGGCAGTGAAGTCTTGTCTTCCGGAGGCCATCCCCTCTCGAAGTATCGCCACTTCATCCCTACCGCGCGAGTTCGAGAGTGAATGGCCGAGTAAAGCTTGGCTTAGGCTTGCAAGGAGGCTTACATGTGTTGGTGGATGCGCCGAACATGAGAGAAGAATACATCATCTAGAACATTTTGCTGCGTTGTGCTATATCTAGGAGACACTGTTCGACGAGAATGTCACTTGGATGCATTGAAGACCTCAATGTGGCGTCGATCACGACCAACGGCAGTGTCTTTCGGAAGAACGAGTCGTCGGTGACAAGGGTGGGTGTACGGAATTTGTTCAACAGTGTTTCGACGGAGGCAAGGTCAGGGTGGGTATTTTAACACCCTTTCAAAATAGTGTCGAGGTGCTGATGCCAAGCACACGGCAACAGCTTTCGGCAATGTCACTTGCCATCATCCTCGGAGATGTCGATGCCAACTCATGGGTTGCACACTTCAACGTGGATTTGCACCTCGGCTAGAAGTAATCTGCGCCAACACAGCCTATCATGTTTGAGCTCAAGTATTACAGCGCGATTATGGCTTCATGGCCAGTGGCTAAGGGGCAGCAGTAATCCCTTCACCTGCTTTCGATGCTGCCGTGCATGTACTTCTCGCTATCTTCACGCTTGGAGTAATCGTTCTGGTGTTCTGGTTGTTGCTTCGACGCTGCTCTCAATCTGGAAAGCTCATTCTCGATTTTCCATTCAAGACCTCAAGCCGACCAAAGCCTTGACGATCCAGAATGGATAGCACGGCATCACCTGCCACCCGCAAGAAACTCGGTTATGAGTCCGGCTCCGCGCTTATGGCCGAAGGGCCTCAGGTTCTACACGAACACGTCGCCTCGAAGGTTCGCAAAGCTTTGGGCCATTCCATGCCCCAAATGGACGTGCGCTTCAGCAGCTTGTCAGTCACTGCGGACGTGGTGGTGGTTGACGATGACGACGCCAAGTTTGAGCTCCCGACGATCCCCAACACCTTGAAAAAGACCTTCATCGCCCCTAAGAAACGAACTGTGAGGAAGGAAATCCTCAAGGACGTCAGCGGAGTCTTCTCGCCTGGGAAAATCACGCTACTGCTGGGTCAACCTGGCTCAGGCAAGTCTGCTCTGCTAAAAATGCTTAGTGGGCGGTTCCCGATAACCAAGAACATCACAGTGGAGGGTGACATCGCGTTCAACAATGTTTCCCGAGAGCAGATTATCGACCGACTGCCTCAGTTCGTGTCGTATGTAAACCAGCGCGACAAGCATTATCCCGTGCTGACTGTGAAGGAGACACTTCAGTTTGCGCATGCCTTTTGTGGCAGTGAGCTGTCGAAACACGGAGAGGAAATGCTCACGCAAGGTACTCCACAGGAAAACATGGAGGCTCTCGAAGCCACGAAAGCCGTCTTCGCGCACTACCCAGAGATCATCATCCAGCAGCTCGGACTGCAGAATTGCCAGGACACTATTGTGGGTGACGCCATGACTCGTGGTATCTCCGGCGGCGAGCGCAAGCGTGTCACGACCGGCGAAATGGAGTTTGGCATGAAGTATATCTCGCTCATGGACGAGATCAGTACCGGTTTGGACAGTGCCGCGACGTACGATATCATCAACACGCAGCGCAGTGTGGCCCACAAGCTCAAAAAGACAGTGGTGATCGCTCTGTTGCAGCCTTCGCCGGAGGTGTTCGCGCTATTCGACGATGTGATGATTCTGAACGAAGGACAACTGATGTACCATGGGCCCTGCGACCAGGTGGAAGGCTACTTTGAAACTCTCGGGTTTTCGTGTCCGCCAGGCCGCGATATCGCCGACTACCTGCTGGACTTGGGCACCCAAGAGCAGTATCAATACCAGGTGGAGCACCCGACGAAGCAGCCACGACGCGCCAGCGAGTTTGCCGATGCTTTCCGCGACTCGCACATCCATCGGGAGATGCTTTACGCGTTGGAGTCTCCGTACGACCCGGAGCTGCTACGAACTGTGGAGCAAAGTATGGATCCGACGCCCAAGTTCAGCCAGTCTTTTGTCGACAGCACGTTGACTCTCTTGAGGCGTCAGCTCATGATCACGTACCGCAACAAACCTTTCATTTTCGGTCGAATCCTCATGATTGCAGTCATGGGGCTGCTGTTCTGCACGGTCTTCTACGATTTCGACCCCACCCAGGTTTCGGTTGTGTTGGGTGTCGTCTTTTCCTCGGTCATGTTCCTGTCCATGGGTCAATCGTCTCAAATCGCCACCTACATGGCAGAGCGCGAGATCTTCTACAAACAACGCGGCGCCAATTTCTTCCGCACGTCATCGTACGTTTTGGCCACTTCAACAAGTCAGATCCCGCTCGCGTTAGCGGAGACGATCATTTTTGGCTCGTTCGTATATTGGCTGTGCGGGTTCGAGTCGGAAATCAAACTGTTCCTCATTTTCGAGCTCGTTCTTTTCGTGATGAACTTGGCTATGGGAATGTGGTTCTTCTTCCTGTGCTCTGTCGGTCCCAACGAAAACGTCGTTACTCCTTTGGGGATGTGCTCCATCCTCGTCTTCATCATCTTTGCCGGATTCATCGTGACCAAGAGCCAAATTCCTGACTACCTCATCTGGGCTCACTGGATCAGTCCCATGACGTGGAGTATCAAAGCTCTGTCGATCAATCAATATCGCTCAGATAAAATGGATGTGTGCGTCTACAACGACGTCGACTACTGCGCAGAGTACAACGGAATGACGATGGGCGAATACTATCTTGACCTGTTTGACGTTGACACGGAGAAGTACTGGATTGTGTACGGCATTCTCTACACGCTTGCGATTTACGTGATCTTCATGTTCATGTCGTTCCTTGGACTTGAATATCTCCGCTACGAAGCTCCCGAGAACGTGGATGTGTCTGAAAAGCCGGTCGAAGACGAGTCATATGTAGCTCTTAGGACACCGAAGAGCAAAAGCAGAACTGGTGCAACGGAAGACTACGTTGTTCAGCTAGACACTCGCGAGAAGAACTTTACGCCCGTGACGGTGGCCTTCCAGGACTTGTGGTACTCGGTGCCCGACCCGAAGAATCCGAAGGAATCGCTTGACTTGCTGAAGGGCATCAACGGCTTCGCTGTCCCTGGATCGATCACTGCTCTGATGGGATCCTCGGGTGCTGGCAAGACGACACTCATGGATGTGATCGCTGGACGTAAGACTGGCGGCAAGATCACCGGCAAGATCCTGTTGAACGGATACGAGGCCAACGACCTGGCCATCCGTCGTTGCACGGGATACTGTGAGCAGATGGACGTGCACTCGGAGGCTGCTACGATTCGTGAAGCCTTGACCTTCAGCTCGTTCTTGCGTCAAGATGCGTCGATCTCTGATACCAAGAAGTACGAGTCGGTGGACGAGTGCATTGAGCTTCTGGGTCTTGAGGACATCGCCGACCAGATCATCCGTGGCAGCTCGGTGGAGCAGATGAAGCGTTTGACGATCGGTGTGGAGCTTGCTGCTCAGCCGAGTGTGATTTTCCTGGATGAACCGACGAGTGGTCTGGACGCGCGTTCGGCCAAGATTATCATGGACGGTGTTCGTAAGGTGGCCGACTCTGGCCGTACGATTATCTGCACGATTCACCAGCCTTCATCGGAGGTATTCTACTTGTTCGATAGCTTGTTGCTGCTGAAGCGAGGTGGCCAGACGGTTTTCTATGGTGACTTGGGTACGAGGTGCCGTAACCTGATCGACTACTTTGAGGGAATTCCTGGTGTGTCTCCCCTCCCTGTGGGCTACAACCCCGCGACGTGGATGCTGGAATGTATTGGAGCTGGTGTTAGCAACTCGGCTGCTGATTCCATGGATTTCGTGCAGTATTTCAACAACAGCTCGCTCAATCGAACGTTGGAGGCAAACCTGGCCAAGGAAGGTATCACTGTGCCATCGCCCGACCTCCCTGAGATGGTATTTGCCGAGAAACGAGCAGCCAATTCGTCAACGCAGATGAAGTTCGTGGTGACCAGATTCATTCAGATGTACTGGCGTACCCCGAGCTACACGCTAACGCGCATGTACCTTGCAATCTTCCTCGCGCTGGTATTCGGGCTGATCTTCGTCGATGCCGACTACGCGTCGTATTCCGGCTTGAATTCGGGAGTCGGTATGGTCTTCGTCGCTGCACTTTTCCAGGCCATGATGACTTTCCAGAGTGTGCTTCCTCTGGCATGTTCCGAGCGTGCTTCGTATTACCGCGAACGTGCATCCCAGACTTACAACGCCTTGTGGTACTTTGTGGGGTCGACCCTGGCGGAGATCCCGTACTGCTTCATCAGTGGCGCTCTTTTCACGGTCATCTACTACCCCATGGTGGGCTTTGAGGAATTTGGCACCGCCGTGCTCTTCTGGCTGGCGATTTCGCTCATGGTGCTGATGCAAGTGTACATGGGGATGATGTTCGCCTACGCTATGCCGTCGGAGGAAGTGGCGGCTATCATTGGGTTGCTATTCAACTCCATCTTCATGATGTTCATGGGCTTCAGTCCGCCGGCCTACTCCATCCCGTCGGGGTACACTTGGCTCTACAAGATCTCACCTCTGCGGTTCCCGTTGTCCATCATGGAGGCGTTGGTGTTCTCGGATTGCGACAATCTTCCTACGTGGAACGAAACTACTCAGGCGTACAACAACGACGGCGGATCGAAACTCGGCTGCCAGCCGATGGCGAACTCGCCAGTGGATGTCGGACATATCACCATCAAGGAGTACACGGAGGAGTACTTTGGCTTCGAGCACGACGATATCACTCGCTACTATTTCGTGGTGATCGGATGTATCATTCTGTTCCGGATCCTCGGCCTCATCGCTCTGCGCTACATCAACCACCAGAAGCGGTAGACTGCAAGAAAAACACTTGGTGTTCTCGGCTGGCATGACAAAGTTTTCCCACATCGAGTGGATTTTTAGCTGTATCCTCCGAATACACTTTTGCATTTTTGATGGATAGTCATTTTGACTTCATAAACTTGTTGATGGGACGGCAGGCTACACTCTAGTGATTGTGGCAGTGAAGACTTGGCACACCCGGTCGCTCTTATGCCTTGCCATCATCAACTAAGCTGGTGTTGTAAGGTCTATCCAATTGAATTTAAGATGCAGCCTGCATAATTCATTCGGTTTTGCTATACAGATCGGTATGTGGCCATAATCCAAGTTGGCGCAAGGATTTGCTACCGATGATGCCGGACTAAAGGCCACAGCGTCGATTAATTATCATACAGCAACGTTGTGGTCTTCAGCACATACATATTAATATGCTGCTGCTCCACTTCTCTCTCTAACGATAAAACACGGGAATGCCGCTGCTGCTACGATAAAATACGCGTCCATTGTGTGCCGAAATGCAATACTTTGGCTGCTGCTGATGGCATTATTTGGGTGGTTCACACTAAATGCAAATCCAACATTGAAACGCCATAAACACACACAACCCCATCAAGGTGAACGAAGGTCCACGAGACCTGCGGCGCCGGTGAGAACACTCTACAGTACTAATTGCACTCCTCCAGTCAATACGGATGCTGCACAAACTAATCCATCGCGTATATGCATTTTCCCCAAGTTTACCAGTAAAGCAGAAAAAGCAGGCTTAGCAAACCATTGATTAAAAATTTTAACCAATGGTTTGCTAAGCCTGCTTTTTCTGCTCCAACTTGGAATCACGTGTAGTTGGAATCACGTGTACACAGTCGAGTAAGTCGAGCTAATTGTATTTGTGAGGTAAAAGGTGAAGTCAGAAGATGTCTTCTACGCTAACAACTACTGATATCCTTTCTAGCTAATGCCTCTCTATCACTGCAGTAGTTGACCACTGCTCGAGTAAGTCAAGGCTAGTAGTACCACGCCCGTGTCCTTAAACAGCGTCTTTATCCGTGTGATTTGTCAACCCCATATCCTTCCTTAGCCATGTGTGACATATCACTGTCAAGCAGATTAAGTATCTCTATCACAATTTGATGGCGTCCACTCGATTACGGCCACTTCCACCATTAGGCATGACCTTTTCCTCTCCAGACGGCCACGTCGTGACAAGTAAAACCATCGCTGCATCGACAACGATGCAGTCGACTGTCCCTCCTTTCGTTTGACACTTTGTGGAGGTGCTCCATCAATCGGTCTGCAATCGGTCATTCTCCATTTTCCTGCTTCGCCCTCAAGGCCAACCCCAGGGACAGCAACAATGGAATACACAGCGCAACCCTCCCCTGCCACCGCCAAGCGGCTTGGGCTCGAGTCGGGCAAGGCCCTCATGGCCGAAGGACCGCAGGTCCTGCACCAGTACATGGCCTCCAAGCTCGGAGCCGCCATGGGGAGAGCCATGCCGCAGATGGACGTCCGCTTCAGCAACCTGTCGGTGTCCGCCGACATCGTCGTGGTGGACGACCCGGGCGTGAAGCACGAGCTGCCGACCATCCCGAACGCCATGAAGAAGGCGTTCGTGGGCCCCAAGCAGCGCGTGGTGCGCAAGCAGATCCTCAAAGACGTGAGCGGCGTTTTCGCGCCCGGCAAGATCACGCTGCTGCTCGGCCAGCCAGGATCGGGCAAGTCGTCTCTGCTCAAGATGCTCAGCGGCCGCTTCCCGTGCGGAAGAACATCACCGTGGAGGGCAACGTCACCTTCAACAACGTCGAGCGCCAACAGATCATCAAGACGCTGCCGCAGTTCGTGGCGTACGTGAACCAGCGAGACAAGCACTTCCCCATGCTCACGGTCAAGGAGACGCTCGAGTTCGCCCACAAGTTCTGCGGCGGCGAGCTGTCGAAGCGCGGCGAGGAGCTGCTCTCCAAGGGATCGGCACAGGAAAACCTCGAGGCGCTCGAGGCGGCCAAAGCCATGTTCGCACACTACCCGGACGTCATCATCCAGCAGCTCGGACTCGAGAACTGCCAGAACACCATCGTCGGTGACGCCATGACTCGCGGTGTCTCCGGCGGTGAGCGCAAGCGTGTGACGACCGGCGAGATGGAGTTCGGCACGAAATACGTGACGCTCATGGACGAGATCAGTACGGGACTGGACAGTGCGGCCACGTACGACATCATCAACACGCAGCGCAGTGTGGCCCACACGCTGCGCAAGACCGTGGTGATCGCTCTGCTGCAGCCGTCTCCGGAGGTGTTCGCGCTGTTCGACGACGTGATGATCATGAACGAAGGCCAGGTCATGTACCATGGCCCGTGCAGTCGCGTGGAGGACTACTTCTCCGGTCTGGGCTTTTCATGTCCGCCTGAGCGCGACATCGCCGACTACCTGCTAGACTTGGGCACCCAAGAGCAGTACCGCTACCAAGTGCAGACCCACCCGACGAAGCAGCCGCGTAGTGCCGGCGAGTTCGCCGAGGCGTTCCGGCATTCGAACATCCACCGGGAGATGCTGAACGAGCTGGAGGCCCCACACGACGAGGACTTGTTGCGGAATGTGGCGGAAGTCATGGAGCCGACGCCCAAGTTCCACCAGTCGTTCTGGGAAAACACCTTCACGCTGCTCAAGCGTCAGCTCATGGTGACGTACCGCAACAAACCGTTTGTCTTCGGTCGCCTCATGATGATCTGCATCATGGGACTGATATTCAGCACTATCTTCTACGACTTTGACCCGACGCAGATCTCGGTGGTCTTGGGTGTGATCTTTAGTTCCATAATGTTCCTGTCCATGGGTCAATCGTCGCAGATCCCGACCTACCTGGCTGAACGCGAGGTTTTCTACAAGCAGCGAGGTGCCAACTTCTTCCAAACGGGTGCATATGTGCTGGCCACGTCGATGAGTCAGATCCCTTTGGCCGTCGTGGAAACAGCCATCTTCGGCTCACTCGTGTACTGGATGTGCGGGTTCGTGTCGGAGGCAAAGCTGTTCATCATCTTTGAGCTTGTCGTGTTGATGTCGAATCTGGCCATGGGCATGTGGTTTTTCTTCCTCGCTGCTATCGGTCGCAACGGTGACATCGCGACCCCGATGGGTATGGTCTCAGTGCTGATCTTCGTCATTTTCGCGGGTTTCATCGTGACGAAGAGCCAAATACCCGACTACTTCATCTGGGCCCACTGGATCAGTCCCATTACTTGGAGTTTTAAGGCGCTTGCTGTCAACCAGTACCGCTCGGATCCGATGGATGTGTGCGTGTATGAGGATGTGGACTACTGCACGGAATATGGCCTTAGGATGGGAGAGTATTACCTGGGTCTGTTCGGCATCGACACAGAGAAGGAGTGGGTCGTGTATGGCATCATCTACACAGTCGCGGTGTACGTGATCTTCATGTTCCTGTCGTTCCTGGCACTGGAGTACATTCGGTACGAAGTCCCGGAGAATGTGGACGTTTCGGAGAAGACGATTGAGGACGAGTCGTATGTGGCTCTGCACACACCCAAGACGAGATCAAACCACGCTGGTGAGCACATCATGGAGCTGGACACTCGCGAGAAGAACTTTACGCCCGTGACGGTGGCCTTCCAAGACTTGTGGTACTCGGTGCCCGACCCGAAGAACCCGAAGGAATCGCTTGACTTGCTGAAGGGCATCAACGGCTTCGCTGTACCTGGATCAATCACTGCTCTGATGGGATCCTCGGGTGCTGGCAAGACGACACTCATGGATGTGATCGCTGGACGTAAGACTGGCGGCAAGATCACCGGCAAGATCCTGTTGAACGGATACGAGGCCAACGACCTGGCCATCCGTCGTTGCACGGGATACTGTGAGCAGATGGACGTGCACTCGGAGGCTGCTACGATTCGTGAAGCCTTGACCTTCAGCTCGTTCTTGCGTCAAGATGCGTCGATCTCCGATGCCAAGAAGTACGAGTCGGTGGACGAGTGCATTGAGCTTCTGGGTCTTGAGGACATCGCCGACCAGATCATCCGTGGCAGCTCGGTGGAGCAGATGAAGCGTTTGACGATCGGTGTGGAGCTTGCTGCTCAGCCGAGTGTGATTTTCCTGGATGAACCGACGAGTGGTCTGGACGCGCGTTCGGCCAAGATTATCATGGACGGTGTTCGCAAGGTGGCCGACTCGGGCCGTACGATTATCTGCACGATCCACCAGCCTTCATCGGAGGTATTCTACTTGTTCGACAGTCTTCTGCTGCTGAAGCGCGGTGGCCAGACGGTGTTCTACGGCAACCTGGGCAAGCACTGCCGCAACCTGATTGACTACTTTGAGGCGATTCCTGGTGTGGCTCCGCTGCCGAAGGGATACAACCCCGCTACTTGGATGCTGGAGTGTATTGGCGCTGGTGTGAGCAACGGAGCCGCTGCTCAGACCGACTTCGTGGACTGCTTCAACAAGAGCACCTACCGCCAGGTGCTCGACGCCGAGATGGCCAAGGAGGGCGTGACTGTACCGTCGCCTAGTCTGCCGGAGATGGTGTTTGCCAAGAAGCGCGCTGCTACGTCATCGACACAGATGAAGTTCGTGGTGACCCGCTTCTTCCAGATGTACTGGCGCACTCCGACGTACAACCTCACGCGTATGATCCTGGCTGTATTCCTGGCTCTGCTGTTCGGCCTTGTGTTCGTCGACGCCGACTACGACTCGTACTCGGGTTTGAACTCGGGTGTGGGTATGGTGTACATGGCTTCGCTGTTCCTGGCAATAGCGGCATTCCAGAGCGTACTTCCTTTAACATGTTCCGAGCGAGCCTCGTACTACCGTGAGCGTGCATCGCAGACATACAACGCGTTCTGGTACTTCGTCGGCTCCACTTTGGCTGAAATCCCGTACTGCTTCTTCAGTGGTGGTCTGTTTACAGTCATCTTCTACCCCATGGTGGGCTTCACTGATGTTGGCGTGGGCTTCATCTTCTGGCTGGCGATCTCTCTAAACATCATGATGCAAGTGTTCATAGGTCAGATGTTTGCGTACGCCATGCCGTCGGAAGAAGTGGCAGCCATCATTGGTATTCTGTTCAATCTCATCTTCATGCAGTTCATGGGCTTCACTCCTCCGGCGTACGCGATCCCGTCCGGCTACACTTGGCTGTACGACATCTCTCCTCTCCGCTTCCCAGTCTCCATTCTCGTGGCATTGGTGTTTGCTGACTGCGACAACCTTCCCACCTGGAACGAAGAGACCCAGGCCTACAACGACGACGGTGGCTCTCAACTCGGCTGCAAACCGATGGCGGATTCCCCGTGGACGTTGGCCACATCACGTTGAAGGAGTACACCGAAGAGTACTTCGGTTTCGAGCACGACACCATCACCCGCTACTTCTTCGTGATCATCGGGTGCATCATCCTGTTCCGCGCCATCGCTCTGGTCGCTCTGCGCTACATCAACCACCAGAAGCGGTAATTGCCTCGGGTGACTGCTATATATATGAGCCTTCAGTACCCATAAATACAAATTGCCGTTCTGATCAAATTCCTAAACCGCTCCTTGTTGTGTGAGTTTGTCATCTTACACAAGCGTCGTCCTAGCGAGTGAGTCAGGACCATCAGGAGAAGTCGGCGACATTGCTTAATGTGCGGATTCTGCTCACAGTCGTACGCTGAAGTGCCGTTATACCCGCTGCAGTTGTAGTTTTTCTGAAATGAGATAACGTGCGATAACCAAAACAGCACGTCAGAATTAAGTCACATCAAAACACAAAATTAAATTTCTAAATTTTGCTTATATAAAGATCCAGGCGTTATGATTCCAATTGCTCGCGATGGAGACTTATATGGGCCCCGCTATGACAGTCAGGAATCTGGAAAAACTACATAGCTGATAGTGACCAGCAGGGAGGCGTCTATCGGCTCATTCCCCAGATTTTGAACGTTGGTTGACTGCAGATGTGGTGGTGCCGCCTCAAAACACAACGTGCCGACCAAATACAATTTTGCCAAGAGAGCTTTGTAGTGTTCCTCATACTACGTAGTGTTCTTCGAAGTACAGTTCGATTGAGCTCCGGAGTATGCACTTTGGTGATTGTGGCAGTGGAGAGTTGCAGGAGACCTCTTTGGATTCCTGCCATCATCACTGTACTTCCTTATCGGCACCACCAAGTTTGCGTGCGCGCTTATCCCCTTTCTTTTATTGTACTATCACATCTAGATATCGTCTTTGACAGAGAACTGGCATTTATCTGTTTTTATTATGGGATAAAATGTTTACACCCTTTAAATTTGTTATAGACTGTAGAAATTAGTCGTTGTCAGCATTACCACAGCGATAGAAAGAAAGAGTACAAGAGGATACTTTGACCATAATCCATTGGCCGCAAATCGCAAAGATTTGTTCCCATACGTGTGCAGCTAACGAGACAGTCTCGTCGACAGTCGAAATGGTTCCGGCTGAAGACCACAAGGACCGCAGATTAGTATTCGTACATTGTGTGGCCAGCACTGCAGTCCTCAGCAAAACTTCATTGATTCTAGTATTGCATTTGCTTCAGAGTCCTCAGAGCATTACAGTTTACCTTTACTCTTCTGAGTAATTGCACATTTTCTGCCTTCGACCATCAGGATTGGTATCCCAGATCGAAATGCGATATGCTGGCTGTTGATGGCAATATTTAGGGTGGCACACACGCAGAGTAATCCTCTGATGATGCTCAACTTGATCTGTTTCTGGCACCAGAAGCACCAGAAACAGACAATATGGCGCAGTTACCATATACTACATACCTAAAATGCCATAAAACCAAATTCCATTACTTTAAACGCCATTTTTTTGTCGAACCACTACCCTACCTGATGACGGTCGCTTCAACCAGCAAGGCTGAACTTGTCCTTGCCGTCTGGTAGAGGCTGTCACGCATCGCAACGTACCAAGCACAACCATCGCTGCATCGACAACGATGCAGTCGACTGTCCCTCCTTTCGTTTGACACGTTGTGGAGGTGCTCCATCAATCGGTCTGCAATCGGTCATTCTCCATTTTCCTGCTTCGCCCTCAAGGCCAACCCCAGGGACAGCAACAATGGAATACACAGCGCAACCCTCCCCTGCCACCGCCAAGCGGCTTGGGCTCGAGTCGGGCAAGGCCCTCATGGCCGAAGGACCGCAGGTCCTGCACCAGTACATGGCCTCCAAGCTCGGAGCCGCCATGGGGAGAGCCATGCCGCAGATGGACGTCCGCTTCAGCAACCTGTCGGTGTCCGCCGACATCGTCGTGGTGGACGACCCGGGCGTGAAGCACGAGCTGCCGACCATCCCGAACGCCATGAAGAAGGCGTTCGTGGGCCCTAAGCAGCGCGTGGTGCGCAAGCAGATCCTCAAAGACGTGAGCGGCGTTTTCGCGCCCGGCAAGATCACGCTGCTGCTCGGCCAGCCAGGATCGGGCAAGTCGTCTCTGCTCAAGATGCTCAGCGGCCGCTTCCCCGTGCGGAAGAACATCACCGTGGAGGGCAACGTCACCTTCAACAACGTCGAGCGCCAACAGATCATCAAGACGCTGCCGCAGTTCGTGGCGTACGTGAACCAGCGAGACAAGCACTTCCCCATGCTCACGGTCAAGGAGACGCTCGAGTTCGCCCACAAGTTCTGCGGCGGCGAGCTGTCGAAGCGCGGCGAGGAGCTGCTCTCCAAGGGATCGGCACAGGAAAACCTCGAGGCGCTCGAGGCGGCCAAAGCCATGTTCGCACACTACCCGGACGTCATCATCCAGCAGCTCGGACTCGAGAACTGCCAGAACACCATCGTCGGTGACGCCATGACTCGCGGTGTCTCCGGCGGTGAGCGCAAGCGTGTGACGACCGGCGAGATGGAGTTCGGCACGAAATACGTGACGCTCATGGACGAGATCAGTACGGGACTGGACAGTGCGGCCACGTACGACATCATCAACACGCAGCGCAGTGTGGCCCACACGCTGCGCAAGACCGTGGTGATCGCTCTGCTGCAGCCGTCTCCGGAGGTGTTCGCGCTGTTCGACGACGTGATGATCATGAACGAAGGCCAGGTCATGTACCATGGCCCGTGCAGTCGCGTGGAGGACTACTTCTCCGGTCTGGGCTTTTCATGTCCGCCTGAGCGCGACATCGCCGACTACCTGCTAGACTTGGGCACCCAAGAGCAGTACCGCTACCAAGTGCAGACCCACCCGACCAAGCAGCCGCGTAGTGCCGGCGAGTTCGCCGAGGCGTTCCGGCATTCGAACATCCACCGGGAGATGCTGAACGAGCTGGAGGCCCCACACGACGAGGACTTGTTGCGGAATGTGGCGGAAGTCATGGAGCCGACGCCCAAGTTCCACCAGTCGTTCTGGGAAAACACCTTCACGCTGCTCAAGCGTCAGCTCATGGTGACGTACCGCAACAAACCGTTTGTCTTCGGTCGCCTCATGATGATTTGCGTCATGGGGTTGCTGTTCTGCACGATCTTCTACGACTTTGACCCAACGCAGATCTCGGTAGTTATGGGTGTGATCTTTGCTACGATTATGTTCCTGTCCATGGGTCAATCGTCGCAGATCCCGACCTACCTGGCTGAACGCGAGGTTTTCTACAAGCAACGAGGCGCCAACTTCTTCCAAACGGGTGCATACGTGCTGGCCACCTCGGTGAGTCAGATCCCTTTGGCCGTCATGGAAACAGCCATCTTCGGCTCGCTCGTGTACTGGATGTGCGGGTTTGTGTCGGAGGCAAAGCTGTTCATCATCTTTGAGCTTGTCGTGTTGATGTCGAATCTGGCCATGGGCATGTGGTTTTTCTTCCTCGCTGCTATCGGTCGCAACGGTGACATCGCGACCCCGATGGGTATGGTCTCAGTGCTGATCTTCGTCATTTTCGCGGGTTTCATCGTGACGAAGAGCCAAATTCCCGACTACCTCATCTGGGCTCATTGGATCAGTCCCATGACGTGGAGTCTGAAGGCGCTTGCGATCAATCAGTACCGCTCGGGTCCGATGGATGTGTGCGTGTACGAGGGCGTGGACTACTGCACGGAATATGGCCTTAGGATGGGAGAGTACTACCTGGGTTTGTTTGGCATGGACACGGAGAAGGAGTGGGTCGTGTACGGTGTAATCTATACGATCGCGATGTACGTGATCTTCATGTTCCTGTCGTACCTGGCACTGGAGCATATCCGATACGAAGTCCCGGAGAATGTGGATGTTTCGGAGAAGACGATCGAAGACGAGTCCTATGTGGCTCTGCACACACCCAAGACTAGGGATTCGAATCTGCCTGACGAACACGTTATGGAGCTGGACACTCGCGAGAAGAACTTTACACCGGTAACGGTGGCCTTCCAAGACTTGTGGTACTCGGTGCCCGACCCGAAGAACCCGAAGGAATCGCTTGACTTGCTGAAGGGCATCAACGGCTTCGCTGTACCTGGATCAATCACTGCTCTGATGGGATCCTCGGGTGCTGGCAAGACGACACTCATGGATGTGATCGCTGGACGTAAGACTGGCGGCAAGATCACCGGCAAGATCCTGTTGAACGGATACGAGGCCAACGACCTGGCCATCCGTCGTTGCACGGGATACTGTGAGCAGATGGACGTGCACTCGGAGGCTGCTACGATTCGTGAAGCCTTGACCTTCAGCTCGTTCTTGCGTCAAGATGCGTCGATCTCCGATGCCAAGAAGTACGAGTCGGTGGACGAGTGCATTGAGCTGCTTGGTCTTGAGGACATCGCCGACCAGATCATCCGTGGCAGCTCGGTGGAGCAGATGAAGCGTTTGACGATCGGTGTGGAGCTTGCTGCTCAGCCGAGTGTGATTTTCCTGGACGAACCGACGAGTGGTCTGGACGCGCGTTCGGCCAAGATTATCATGGACGGTGTTCGTAAGGTGGCCGACTCTGGCCGTACGATTATCTGCACGATTCACCAGCCTTCATCGGAGGTATTCTACTTGTTCGATAGCTTGTTGCTGCTGAAGCGCGGTGGCCAGACGGTGTTCTACGGCAACCTGGGCAAGCACTGCCGCAACCTGATTGACTACTTTGAGGCGATTCCTGGTGTGGCTCCGCTGCCGAAGGGCTACAACCCCGCTACGTGGATGCTGGAGTGTATTGGCGCTGGTGTGAGCAACGGAGCCGCTGCTCAGACCGACTTCGTGGACTGCTTCAACAAGAGCACCTACCGCCAGGTGCTCGACGCCGAGATGGCCAAGGAGGGCGTGACTGTACCGTCGCCTAGTCTGCCGGAGATGGTGTTTGCCAAGAAGCGCGCAGCTACTTCAGCAACGCAGATGAAGTTCGTGGTGACCCGCTTCTTCCAGATGTACTGGCGCACTCCGACGTACAACCTCACACGCATGATCATGGCTGTATTCCTGGCTCTGCTGTTCGGTCTCGTGTTCATTGACGCCGACTACGACTCGTACTCGGGTTTGAACTCGGGTGTGGGTATGGTGTACATGGCTTCGCTGTTCCTGGCCATGACGGCATTCCAGAGTGTGCTCCCGCTGGCGTCCTCGGAGCGTGCCTCGTACTACCGCGAGCGTGCATCGCAGACATACAACGCGTTCTGGTACTTCGTCGGCTCCACTTTGGCTGAAATCCCGTACTGTTTCGTATGCGGTGGTCTGTTCACGATCATCTTCTACCCCATGGTGGGCTTCACGGACGTTGGTGTGGCCTTCATCTTCTGGCTGGGAGTCTCTCTAAACGTCATGATGCAAGTGTACATGGGTCAGATGTTCGCGTACGCGATGCCGTCGGAAGAAGTGGCAGCCATCATCGGTCTGCTCTTCAACCTCATCTTCATGCAGTTCATGGGCTTCACTCCTCCGGCGTACGCGATCCCGTCCGGCTACACTTGGCTGTACGACATCTCTCCTCTCCGCTTCCCAGTCTCCATTCTCGTGGCATTGGTGTTTGCTGACTGCGACAACCTTCCCACCTGGAATGAAGAGACCCAGGCCTATAACGACGACGGTGGCTCTCAACTCGGCTGCAAACCGATGGCGGATTCCCCGTGGACGTTGGCCACATCACGTTGAAGGAGTACACCGAAGAGTACTTCGGTTTCGAGCACGACACCATCACCCGCTACTTCTTCGTGATCATCGGGTGCATCATCCTGTTCCGCGCCATCGCTCTGGTCGCTCTGCGCTACATCAACCACCAGAAGCGCTAGACTCCTAAAAGACCCACAACTTTCCACAATAAAAAAATACACATGAGTTTTGCCAAACATACCTCGTTTTCCATCAAGTACAATACAAACCTCTCTACAAGAGAACAACATTATAAAAATATGTACGTACACTTGCATCGTGCGTACACTTCTGCCATCGTAGTCGTAACGAACGGTAGTGTATTGCTCTCTCCCACTGTATACACTTTTTCCCTATTTACTGGTTCTTTTTGGCCTGGTTGGCCTTGTAGATCTCGCTGCGCTCGTGCAGCACGAGCTTGATGCGCGCCATGGACTTCTTGACCTTGGTCCGTCGCGACGCGTTGGGCATGACCAAATTCTTGGCGCGGCACTGCTGCAGCTCCGTCATGAGCGCGTTGCGCTCCTTCAGCAGCACGAACCAGAGCTTGTGCAGGTCCTCCGTGCTCTTCTCGCGCAGCATCCAGGCCTTCCAGTCGCCGCCCACGACCACCTGCTTGGAGCCCACATTGGCCGGCACTTGCGTCAGGCTGCTGGGCTTGGCGCCCTCGCCTGCCAGAGTCTGCGTGGGGAAAAACTCCTCCAGGCCTCGAAGAGTCGATTGGGGCGCAGACACCCGCAGACCACCGAAGAGACGACGCAGGTGCGACATAATTGACACCTTTTGTACGAATGTGCTAATGGCTGAGTGGCTCTTAAGAGAGGGGTGGACGCCATAGTGGAGAGAAGTGATGTGAGTGTGAATGATGGAGACGAGTTGGTGTGGCGCACATGGAAGTGTGGACCACTATCGTTTCATGAGATAGTTAAAATATATCGAGCTTAAAATGCATGTTTAAATAAATATTTAAAAACGATGCCTGATAATGAAATGACGATTTTCAATTCAAAGTGTGTTATCGATTCACCTCAAGGTATTTAGTGGTCTAAGCGTGATTCGCCTTCCAGAACGCCGAATAATGGCGCCACAGCAGATAGTCCGCATCCTGGTTTAATTGCTTCGCCGTCATAGAATTTTCCTTGCCCGCAATTCCTAGCTTGGTCGCCATGCTTTGTGGTGTCCACCCACTTTCCTCGATTTTCTTGAATAACGCCGCGTTCTCGTCCTTGAGGTACTTTGCTGCTCCAGGGACACGGATCATATCGCCGGCCAAGTCGTCAAGACTCTTGTACGATGCGCCCCTGATCACGTCTAAGATGCCTCTCTCTTCGTCCTCGGATTCATCGTCGGATTCATCGTCGGATTCATCGTCGGATTCATCGTCGGATTCATCGTCAGATTCATCGTCGGATTCGTCTTCCGAGTCCTCTTCCGGTACAACCTTCGGTTCCTCTTTTAATTCCTCGGCCATCCCTTTGGATCTCAGAAACCGGTGGTCATTGATAAGAGAGGCTGATGCCTCTTTCGTTAGGGCAATACGATCCGCATTTTCACTGGCTACGACAGCGACATCAAAGTTTGCAAGGAGGACAGTCGCAGCAGCGAGCAAATAGCTTACGCGCATTGTTGGCTCGGTATCGTCGACGAAAGCACTTGGTAGCTCGATAGCAAATTAGGAAATGGTAAATTCGTATAACCGAGTTCTCAAAGCATAAATGGTTTGGCCAGCGGCAGGACCTCCATGGAACTGACTTTAGCTGCACATCTCTTTTACAATCATGACTCTCGCGACCACGTCGACATTCCTGAGGACCATGAATCAATGAAAAAAGCACTCAATCGAGGTGGTTGTACAATTTAAAATGCAGTACGTGTGCAAATTCGTGGCTCAGTCCGCATTAAGATAAGTGGGTTGTTGCACATGATACAGTAGTGTACTCACAAGACCACAGACATATTCTGTCAATGCAGGCTTCTCTACGTTCACCTGTCTGCCGGCAATCATTTATAATTATGATTTCCACAGCATAATCACGAATGATGACCAATTTTATTTTTGTGCTTTTCCTCGGTATACTTTTCGGCTTTCAAGTAGAAAAAAGTTGTTGGAAAGGTGTTGTACTCATACTCAACTCGCTTGAAGGGATTGCCTGTATGCGCCGTAGTTTACATGCTGTGAGAACCTCTGCGAAGTGTAGTAGTTATTGATAGCCGTAGTGATTCCGAGCAAAGCATCCCATCGTAGAATATATCTTACGTAAACATATGTTCAATAGGTAAGAAAATGATCGATCTATGGCGTTGGGCACAATTCAATTAATTTACCTGTCTCCCAGTTTTCGATTCTCTCTAGAACGCGAGAACGACGTCCTCCCCAATCATGCGTCGATACAGCACTCTGCTCGTCGTGGCAATGGCCACTCTCCTCGTAATCAGTGAAACTTTCATCACGGCCAACGCATCACAAGTTGTGACTTCGAATGGCATCCTTAGTCACTCGCATGTGGCTGATCGCCATCACGCCAACAGCAAAAGATATGTACGAATAGCCAAATTAACCGACGAAGATGACTCGACGGGTTTGATCAATACCGAGGAGAGGACAGGAGGCGTGGGAGCCGTGAAGGGGTTCTTTAGCAATCTTGGAACACATGCCAAAATGAGAGTTTGGCTCGAGAGAGAGAAGCCTGACGAGTACGCATTCAAGAAGTTGGGGTTGGAAGGTTTGACCGGAACGCAACTCACGAGCCACCCAAACTATAAGAAGTTTCTGTGGTACTCGGACAAGGCTGAGGGCTACAAACTCAATCGTTGGCTGTTGGAAGACCCTCCACTCCCCACGTATGACGGTTGGGTCCTGTTGGGACTGGAAAACATGGTTGATAGGAACATTCCAATGGAAATGATCAAGAGAACCAAGGCGTTCAGGACCTACGAACGGTACGTCAAGGAATTCGATCAAGACGTTATTATTCTAGGAAAGACTGGCTCCACTCCCCAGAACCAGATTAGCAGGCATGCCACCCCAGCTGAGATGACGGCAAAGGCGGAGATTTGGGCAAAGAACAAGATGACGGACGACTACGTCATTTACGCATTGGGTCTAAAGGGATTATCCCGAGAGGAACTCGCAAGGAACGTGGACTTTCAGTACTTCAGGATATTCAAAGAAGCCCAGAAGGCAAATTAGCTAGATTCTAGTCTGAAATGCTAAGACGCCTGCAAGCGCGTGCTGATTCTGCAGATGGCCGTGGCTCTATAACTTTGTCCCTCGTATTATTCTGTGCCGCTTGACCAGTTATATCAGCATAATGTGAGCGTTCCATCGATGTTACTTTGGCCATCGATATTGTGCGGCAAGCATGAGGGATCTGATGCGGGTATTTTCGTTGCTGAAACTTCGTGCTACTTGCAAGCTTTATCTGTAAGTGTTTAATGTGATCACGAGCAAGCATCTGGTATAGGCTATCTTCGCCACTTCTAGCCCGCTTCTCGTCCACACTGCCCGGCAACAGCCAATTATTATGTTAAGATTTTCTTCGTGTTGGATGTTTAGTGTCCAAATTCCTGGGGTACGGAAGAATCATGAGCAATGGGGCCTGGAGAACATTTCGTTGCAAGATCTTACACCACGAGAGGAACACTACCGACTCACAGGTATTCTCTGTCCAAGCATGTGAAGGGTGCTAAAGGTATTTGCGTTTGGTACCTCGAGTCGCTCGGACTTCAAACGCTGTTGAGAATTGCCAGCTTTACCGGAATTTCATTCTGATCCACTGATTCGCATGAGGGCAAGAGGCCAAATGTGAAGTGTCTCGCAAGGAAAAGTCTAAGCCCTCGTCGCTTTTGCTATGCCCACCAGGACTGGACGGTGACCCACAATTTGAGACCTTGGTTGCCCACATAACCTTGAGTCATCTCATCAATTTTGCAGATCCCAAGACAACCAGCTGGCGAAAACGTAGAGACTAAAAACTGACGAATCTTCCAGTTTGCCAGATAGCATGGTTCTCTGGTTCCTCGTTGTCGATTGGGACATTATATCCACCCTTTGTGTAGAAGTCATGTTTGGAAAAGCGTCACGCTCACAACGTGTTTGATGGAAAAGCTGTGGCATAGATGACAACTAGTGTAGCGCATTGCATGGTAAAAGTTACTACCGGTAGTTTTCAACTAGAACTGATTCAGTGAGGCTTTGGCCTTGTTTGCCATCACTTTCTTGTCCTAGTACAGCAACACATGAATTACAGTGACCCCACCGAAAGAAAGCATCAGTTCTTCGTTGTGTTCGTTTTGTAAAGACGTGAAAAGAAGTCGGAGATGTAAAAGCTGATCTCGATAATCGAACAGTTTCCTTGTAGTAGTCGTAAAGGATATGGATGTACATCAAAGCATCTGTGAATGGAGCAAGTTTCAACATACACGCCACTTACAAACAGCCTCGATCACCATCCCTGGGCTGTGCAGTGACATTGAATTCCATGGACTTCACACTTGCGGTCCTTGAAGAGAGATCATGTTCTGCACGGAGCGCAGGAAAAGTAAAGGGGGCGATCAAGCGTCTCGAACCGGAACAAGACTTTCACAGGGTGGATACCCTGTGTGTTTTTGTTGTCCGAAGCAGCGAGCTTGCATCCCTTTCATTCCTCAATTTACCTCGTCACCGTTTGCTGTTCGCGTTTCGCCCAAGAGATTAAAGAGCATGATCGTCCCCTACCAGTGTCTGCTTGCTTCAGCCCTGGCCGCTAGCGTCGTCAATGGCCACGGATGGATGACCAAGCCCGAAGCAACGTTCGGTGCTTCAGCTGGCGACAAGACCCAATTCATTGCAACCATCGAAGCGTCGAGCTCGGGATTCGACGGCTCTTTCAACACTGCGCCGTCTGATAACGTCGCCTCTTTCACCAAAGCTTTCAAGGCCAGCTCGTACAAATCACTGAAGGCGTTCATTGATGACAAGGCTAAAGTCACCGTGAGTGGAGCCACCCTCACGTGCGGATCGGCCGACCCGAACGCTGCTGCGCAGCCGCTGCCGTCTTCGTTGGAGTGGTCTCACTCGGACTCGGAGGGCTTCACCGCTTCTCACGAAGGTCCCTGTGAGGCCTACTGCGACGATACGCGTGTGTTCCAGGACGAAAACTGCGCCAAGAACTTCCCTGCAGCCCCCGCCGTGATGCCGTACGAAAGCGGTTCGTGCTCGGGCGCCAGCAAACTCACTTTTACTGGATGGCGATGCACTCACCCACTTGGCAGGTGTACGTGAACTGCGCTCCGTTGTCCGGTTCGAGTGGCGGTGGCACCACTCAAACTAGTTCGACGTCGTCTTCCACTGCCGATACCCCGACAGTCACCTCGGCTACCCAAACAGGATCTTCGGCGGGATCTACACCGTCAACAACGACGGCTCCTTCTTCAAACAACACCCCGTCGACGCCGTCATCGAACAACACGCCATCAACACCGTCGTCGAACAACACGCCATCGACGCCGTCGTCAAACAACACCCCGTCGACGCCATCATCAAACAATACCCCGTCAACGACGACTGCTCCATCTTCGAACGACACTCCGTCGTCGAACAACACTCCATCGACACCCAGCACAGATACTGGGGATGATTCAGAGTGCGGTTCATTCGACGTTGCCGGCGGAAGCAGTGACGACGCTCAATACAACCAGGGCGCAAACACCCCCAACACCCAGAGTAGCAACACTGGAGGAACCAGCCAGAACTGGGGCTCTAACACTGGAGGCACCAGCCAAAACTGGGGCTCTAACACTGGAGGCACCAGCCAAAACTGGGGCGGTGACACCACCACTCAGAACAACCAATACAACCAGGGTTCGAACACTGGCAACACGTACCAGGGCGGTGACTCCACCACGACAAACTACGGCTTCAACTCGTTCCAGAACCAGGGGTGGACTAACGCTGGAACAGTGTCACCTCAGATGTGATCGGGTATACGTGTTGCTACTTTTTGCGTTTCGTAGTGTACACCATCAGAGCGACAACAGAGATAATGATGAAATATGTGTTTGAACGTCAGCAATAGTTTACTATCCTATCCACACCAACATGTTTAGAGCCAAAACTTTGGGAGAATGACTGTGTGACGGACTATGATTATGTCGAAGGTCTGAATCGACGTAAACTCCAATGGAGACCCACGGGTGGAAATGTAGTGTACAATTCTCTCCACAACACCACAATCACTTCAGAAGAACTACTGCGTGCAACCAACCATGCGCCTTCACAAGTTCGTAATGCTAGCCGTCGCTCTCTTCTTTTCGCTTGCTCGGGCGACAAATTCTAACCAAGGCAGTCCCGTTTTACTGGCCACTCCGGATTCTGTGGTCACAGATCGACTACTTCCTGTTGGACAGAACAAAAGGTTCTTGCGTGTCAAGGACACCGAAGATGATCATGAAGAAGAGCGGGCGGCTATCTCGACTGGTCCACTGGGCAATTCTCTCAAGAAGGTATCATCTAAGATCAGAGGCTCCAAGATCTATAACTCCAAGGCTGTTTCGAGGGTGAGGCATAAGTACTGGTATCGAAATGGAGAAGACCCGAAGAGTATTTACGAGAAGCTGGGGCTGAAGGGATTGCCACTATCTGTGGCAGAGAAAAAGCCGGAGTTTCTTGACTACCTCGCGTACGCGGCGTTTTGGAGAGCTCAATTGTAGCATGTAGTCTCGGTAACGTAAGAACGATCCGTTTTACTCCACAACAAGCTTTCTTTTGCATCATCTTCGCGGCTGATTCTTAATAATGTAGACGGCAAGAATCGGCAATCCCTCGCTTCGGAGGCTGTTGCTACAGCTTGGTGGTTCATTCGTAAAGGTATACACGACGCATTCAGTTGGGCGGATACATCCAGTCGCCTTGAAACAACCTTACGATACGTCCATGAGATGGCTAAAGACAGTCGGCGTGCACAACTACCACCACTGCGGAATTTAACAAATGAATTGTATTTTAAATAATAATAACGTTGAGTAGTTTTCGATGCTGCTGGAAGACGACGTGGAGGCTCTGGAGGCGGCGCTGTCCTTCGTAGACTCCTTCTCTGACGAAGCTTCGTCGCAGCACATCCTGTCAACGGCGTCGCTCTTTACCGGGACAACAGGCCTCAACCGCAACGAGCAAGAATTAACAACACAGGCTAAAAACAGGTTACACGCCGCAATAACCGCAGACATGAGGTTGCGTATTTAAAAACAAGGTGCAGCAGTTAACGTCGGACCTGGAGACATTGCGACGTCGTCGCCAAGCCAAAAGAGATCACTCCAAGGACGAGTTTATTTCTACTTTAAAAATGAGTAAAAACCATCATTTGGTCGCTAGGGAACTGGATGAAGCACCTCATGTGTGGCAGGACATCGCGCAACGCCAGCAAAATAAACGCGAGGAATCCGAACGTGAAAATGCAAAATTGAAGGTGGCGGTCGAGACTCAAGTGAAAATCGCAAAAAGCATGGAGAATTTGTTACTGAAGCAGATCCAGCAGCAGATTTCTGCTTGTGGGAACTCTTCCACAAATTATTTCTTACCAGGGTCTTTGTTAGATCTTCTGGAGGATGGAGGCGCTTTTGAAACTCTTTCGACTTGTGTGGAGACGACTTATGCCGAGTTGGATTCTGTATTCACTACGAATGGACTGTTGGGTACGGAGACTCCAGAACATGGTGCGCGAGTGCGTCAAGGTGCGAATGGACTGTATCTTGATGTGTACGCGACCAAGTTGTTCCCCTTTGGATTTGAGGATGTTGCGACGGCAGTGTGGAATCATTTCAGAGGGAACGACAAGCACCATGGTGAATTGTACGAGAATGCCACGAAGGTACGAGAGTAAATTACTGTGCTGAAGATTTGTTGTTTGCTCTGGCCAAGTACTTACTTTGATGCTGCTGTAGAACACTGAGATATCCGACATTGTTATGGAGGCATTCACGATGGAAAGTAAAAACGGGAGTAAATGTGCCAAATTCCGCGAGAAACAGGTGGTGAAGCGCTTTGTAGAAAGTAATCGGCACGTTGTCGTCTGGGTAGCTGAAGGACAAGGCCAACAACACAAGAACTCACCATTTTCGAGTTTCGGATTTGTGGAAAAGGGTTACGTAGTGACCAAATGCCCTGCGTCAGACCACGAGGCGGTCACAATTGTGCAGATGTGTGTTCTAATGTCACCACGAATGGTTACAGATTGTGGTTTTGATCGCACTGTTGCTGCGAATTTCACCGAATTCGTGTTGAATGTCGTGGCGACCAATGCTGCAGCTAGTCAAGAGCTTATAGAGAACGCTTTGCTCGACCAGACACTGAGAAAGCGCCAGGAACCGAAGCTGGGCGCATAGATGACGGTAATATAGTTCCGTACGTGGTTATGAAGGATCTGACCGCATGCTGCTGATGTGAATCCACTGACATCGCGCCCAATACCGCAGCCATGCACCTGCACTGCTTCTTCCTGATTGCTGTGGCTATCTTTCTTCCCGCTGCTGCGTCGTGGATTTTAACCAAGTCAAAATTGCGAATGTGGGCGATTGTCCTGTTTTGCTAACTGTACGATGTTTGGCAACAACAATAAGTTGCGTCGAGTCGAGGCCACCGCACGCAAGGATGACGAAGAGCGCGCTATCTCCATGGGTGGGCTCGGTAACACTCTGAACAAGGCCACCTCAAAGATCGAGAACTCGAGAGCTATGTGGAAACTGAGATACCGTCTCTGGCTTAAGAATGGTGAATCCCCTAATGGTATATACGAGAAGATGGGGCTATCTGGACTGACCATCGCACAGAAAAAACAGCACCCCAACTTTAAACACTATCGTGCCTTCACAAGGCTGTGGAGAAGGAAGAACGGCGTATCACCGGAGCACGATTTTTAAGAGCCTACGCCTGCTTTGACGACGCTGTTATTGTTGTGTGAGCTGCGCGTGATTTGTTTTGGCACACCTACGTGGATAACATGCTTTCCCTGTGTTGACCATTATGAAACTTGTTGCTTTTCTTCATCATGAAGTGCTTTCATCGCAATTCAATCTCACACTACCATGCTGTCACCGTATCGTGTATGAAGAGTGTAACACAATCACTTGTATGCCTTTGCGTCACATCAACGACCTTTTCCAATGATATTTTAAAAATATCATATTCACAACTCAAATTTTAAATTGTCTTTAAATACTACCCCGGGGTGTAATTCCAGCAAAACGGTTCGCCAACAAACACGCTTTTTCGCCATGGCCGACATCTCGTCATGGGACGCTTCGGGCGTCGTGGCGCGCGCGAAGGCGCTAATCCACGCCAGCAACGTATGTATCTGCCATCTCCCCTTGTCTTTCTCTCTCCAACGAGCCTGCTTCCAGCTCTCAATTCGCTCTACAGCCTTCAAAACCTCAATTTAAAGTAAACACCCCTGTATTTTACTAATCCTTTCTGTATGGCTTTATTATGGCTCTTACAACAGTACGAGAAGGTCAGTGAAGCTCGCCAAGAAGTGGACGACACTCTGGCCCGTTGGGTGGCCGCTGTGGGCGCTCTGAGCGACGCGATGAGCGTCGCAAGAGGCAGCACCGCCGTCGTGGCTTTGTGGCGCCAATACGCTGCTCTAGAGATGGAATTGCGCCAGTTTAAGCAAGCCACGAAGGTCTTCGAGAGGGCGGTGAGCTGCCCTGTGGCTGGCACAAGCACAGCGCTGTGGCTGCAGTACACAGACTTCTGTGTGCAGCGCAAGAAGTACTCGAACGCCCGCAAGATCTTTGTGAGGGCGTTGAAGACGCTTCCGGACAGGGAACAAGCACAGGTGTGGCAGCAGTTCCACGCCTTTGTGCGTGCACATGTGGACCCCAAACTTTCCTTGGAGATGCTGCAGCAGCAGGTGATGCCAGAGAAATTCCCAGTATCATCTACTGCACCAGCTCCGACTGCTGTTCCTGCCACTTCTACTGCTACACTTGCTAGTGACACCGCGCCGGCGAATACGCCAGCAGTGCCCGCGGCACAACCGGCGATTCCGAGCTCTTTGCAACCGCAGCAAGACCCGCAACCAAGCGTTGCTACTAGTGGAGCGAATGCAGCACCAACAGTATCATTGGTCGATCCAGTTGTAGCATTCATTGACAAAACCGGTGAACTCAACCCGACTACCAAACCATCGCCACTTGCAGTGGAGAGTGGAGAGAATGTCATCAGTGGCGCACAGAAGAGAGGGCCAACAGATCCGCGTCTTGCGGGTGATGCTAAGCGGATTAAGCAGGACAAGCCGGAAGTTGTATTACCAGGAGTGATTAAGCCAGAGACGGCTACTGTTGCCGAACCTACGGCGTATTTCTCGCACATCCCAGAGACCTTACCATTCATTCCTACGTGCCCGCACTTGCTATTCGACAGTGTGGGTGATGGTGAAGCGCAGAAACAGATCGATAACGAATTGCTGGAGAGATTATCAGACGTGCTGGGTGATAGTGCCGTATTCGCAGGTGTGCGCGACTTGCGTGACAACCAACGTGTTCGCGATCGGGAGATGTTGTATCGTTGGCAGGATCTCGTTGGCATGCAGATGAAAGAAGGCAGCGAGCTGTTTGCGCGCCACGTGGCACTGGAGATGCAACACGGATTTTCGGATCCACGCGGGCTCATTGCAATCAAGACACAACACTTGGAGCAGCGGCGTGAGTTTTCTAATCGGTGTCAGATGTCCCAGCAGCAATTTATCGAGATTTGTGCCATGGACCGCGTTAACGCGCTAAAAGCGCAACAAATTTCGCTCGAGAACATGAAGATCCCAGAGATGAAGGTGACCACGGAATCGGAAGCGATCAGTTTGCAGGTATACCGAGTCGTCACGGGCATTTGACGATGCAAGATGTTGTGTTAGGCTGGTTGGGTGAGGGAGTTCTGTGTGGAGTGTCTGACTGTTTCGTATGTGTCTCTTGTGTTCGTTGTTACGATGCAGCGTGCTATTGTAGGTTTGATCCTGGAGGCTGAAAAACTGTGGCGTGAGGAAAATCAGCCGAAGTCCAGTGAGACATCTGCTCCAAGCAAGAAGTCTGTAGCCTCTAACCGGCCTGCTCAGAGGCAGCGGCGAGACAGCCAAGACTCTACCACATCCAGTCACTCTACTGCTCGTAGTTCTAGCGGCGGTTTCCGCCAAACTGGCAGTGGCGGCGGTGGTCGGCAAGACCCTAGAGGATCTCGAAATTGGGGTGGTAATGGGAATGCCCGGCGCCGAGATCGTGACCCGCGTGGTGACCGTGGCGACCCTCGAGGTGATCCTCGCAGTGATCCTCGTAGTGATCCTCGCGGCGATCCTCGTGGCGATCCTCGCGGTGATCCTCGTGGCGACCCTCGTGGAAACCGGGGCCGCCATAAGTGGGACATTCAGCCGCAACAAGGCGGTCCTCCTCCTGCCGCTGCTGCCCTTGCACAACCGCATTCACGATACGACTATCCTGGACAGCAGGCTGCACCTAGGCCGCAAGAGCAGCAGCCTCTGCCTATGTATGATCATGCTCCGCAGCGGATGCAGCCACCGCCGCAGCAGCAAATGCAGCAACCTCGTCAGTTCCAGCAGCAGCCCTATGGCTCGCAAAATGCGCAACCGTACAGCGGTAACGAATATGGAAATCGTCAGGGCCCTATGCCTGAGCAACAGGGATACGGTCCGCCACCTACTGGCGCTTACTACTCTGGACCGCAAGACGGTCAACGCCATCGTGGTGATGGCGATGGCTTCGTAGGACAAGGAGGTCCTTCTAGAGCTGCGGCTGCTGGTGGTAGCTGGCAGCAACAGCAACCGCAGCAACAAGCGCAACAATTCCACCAGCAGCCGATGGGGCAACGCCCGTTTGATTCCTCATTGACTCGATATGGAGCAGGTGCTCCAGACGGCCCAGGTCCTTCCCCTTACGGGGACCCGAATGTGGCGCGCCGTGGAGGAATGCCTGCAGATGCCCCGTATTATCAGGAGCCACCGCAACAGCAAATGCCGTATCGTCAACAACAACCGCCACCCCGTGAGAATTACAATGCATATTCGTACAATGAGTACGGAGCACCACCCGCAGGAGAATTCCAGCAGCGAGCAGGCGGTAGACCGATGGGCCCCGCAGGTTACGGCCCTGGTCAGCAGCAGCCACAGCAGCAGCGATACCCCGCCGATCACTTGCTTCCTTCCCCAGCGCAAGCTTCGAACAAAGGATATGGTGGACGCAATCGTCGTGGCGGCGGTGGACGCTACAACCGTCGGTGATTTTTTTTCAGTGACTACGCGTTCAAATGCAAGCGATCGTTGTTGGAAAGCAGAACCCATGCATGCACCCCAATTATCTGCTGCCTTGAGTGGGCATATAGTGGCAATAGGATCTAGGGTAGCATCAACGCTAGAAGTAGGAGGTCTGCTTCAGCTAACGACTTCTAAACACCTGCTCGCTCAATAGTTATAAGGCAAATAGACCAATCTCATGTTATTGATTTCTCCAGACCGATAGCACTACAGCTCTCCAATGCGCTCTACAATCTCCAGAATGTTCGACGAGATGTTTTCCGGCATGCAGTCGTAGGCCCTGAGCAGCACAGCGCATTGAAAATTCGTGATTGAGTACCTATATCAGTAGCGTTAGCCAACATTTAATCGCTAGCGTAAGTCGCTGAGAGTTCTAGTTCCTTTCCAAGTAAGAGATTCTTCTCCGCCACACGTCACGTGCTGTCTGCGAGTCCTAACATTCGATGGATTGATTGAAAGCCACTCCCGTCAGAACATTTCGATTGCAATTGACTCCGCTTTCGGTTGTTTCCCAGCTTCACTACGGCGATCCAAATTCAGTCCACTACTCAGCTTTCCTCCAACGCAACAGATCGAGCCTGCTCATGCCTTCGTCCAAAAGACAATATCTATTCACGTTACCTACCTGCCGTGGAATGGTTGGCCCGTAGTCGAGAGATGTAGCGAAGATATGACGGTTGATGCATTCTTACGAGAATGGAATGCAGGCTACCCCATAGCCAGGGAAGGCGCAAACGACCAGACAGCCTACCTCGCAAAGGGAGCAGATGGGAATTGGCTGCAATGCCATGAACCCACCGCCGAACAAATTAATCGAGGCCAAACCCCGCCAACATCGGCGAGATCGTGTGTGAAAGAAACAGGATGGATCCGAAATCTCGCCTGCGAGACTATAACTTCCCGGACTACGAACTCTCAAAACCCGAGATGCACGTTATCGTGAAGGGTCTAAATTTCTCGGCACTTGCGCGTCGCGCTTGTCTGGGGGTCTGGAGAGACGCTGTCGCGAAGTCGAGAGAGCTGCCAACCTTGATGGCACAGGCCTGCTTCGCACCTACAGCAGATGCTACCAAGAAGGTTGGTGTGTGTTTGGGCAAGGACCTTGCTATGCTAATATCTAACCATGGTGCTCGACGTGACAGGACAATTAATGCGCAGAGAAGAACGTGAAAACTTGTCGTCGTGGGGACGCACTTTTGGAGGCTCGGACAAATGAGACTCGCTGCTTATTTTGATTCCGCACCTTAGGGTGATACCATCAAGAAAGAGTCTTGCCAAGGGCATCTGTAGGCTTGTGCTTGCTTGCAATGTATTTTCGAAGTTGCTTATTATTAATACACACGACCGAGAACGTGGTCACCAAATACAACGAGCTGGTGTTTGACTGAAGGTTCCGGTAGAGAATATCTTTGCGTTTTCTCGCACTTAAACTTTGTGTGTCTTTGGATACGTACTGTCAGATGAAAAAGGCCGTGTAGCTGCGTCATGGACACTTATAAGGATATGGAGGCTTTATCAGGCGCGCTGACGAAGATACAGCGGTCCTTGAGCTCATACGATGTTGCAATGAATGGAGTTTCGATGGATCTTCCTCGCGAAGCAAAACAGCGACCAAGTGGCCCTTATCGCAGACGATCGACTCAATACGAAACCCTTCAAGGGCGTCATAAGAGATCATGGATGGACGGTTGCAAGATTTCGACTTTTGGGTCTAGAAGACATTCTCTACATTATTTTCACTAAGACTCCAGACTATGTTGTCGAAGAGCGTCGCGCCAGTCGAGAAGCCAGTTAGCAAAGCTTTGTGAATATTGCTGTTAGCAGCACAACCCACCGCGCCGCACGAATGTATGGCTGATGCAGTAGGCTTGGATTGTCGTGGGTTGCCCGTCGACTGAGCTTGGGTCCTGGCCCGTCGACTGAGCTTGGGTCCTGGTAGTGCATAGGCCGACGCTGGCCGCTGGTGTGGCGAGGTTGTGGCCCAGTAGACTGGCCGGCATCATGTCGGCGAAGCTTCGACTTGGATCTGCCGAGTCATTAGATCTTGGTATCCTGGTCTTTTGCAACTTGACTCGACTACATGGTGTATCAATATTAGAGCGTCCGCTTCACCTAACGATGCTAACGATTGCTAACACGTGGATAGTAGAGTGATAAGACTCAACAGATGAGCCCCATGATGTTGATTTCTCCAGACCGATAGCACTACAGCTCTCCAATGCGCTCTACAATCTCCAGAATGTTCGACGAGATGTTTTCCGGCATGCGGTCGTAGGCCCTGAGCAGCACAGCGCATTTAAAATTCGCGATTGAGCACCTATGTCAGTAGATATTGAATAGACTTGAACATTGTGATTCGTTTAGGCAACAGTGTAAGTCGCTGATAGCTCTTCCCAGTAAGAGATTCTTCTCCGCGTGCTGTCTGCGAGTTCTAACATTCGATGGATTGATTGAAAGTCACTCCCATCAGAACATTTCGATTGCAATTGACTCCGTTTTCACTTGTTTCAGCTTCACTACGGCGATCCAAATTCAGTCCACTACTCAGCTTTCCTCCAACGCAACAGATCGAGCCTGCTCATGCCTTCGTCCAAAAAGACAATATCTATTCAAGTTACCTACCTGCCGGGGAATGGTTGGCCCTTAGTCGAGAGATGTAGCGAAGATATGACGGTTGATGCATTCTTACGACAATGGAATGCAGGAACCATGCAACCCAGGGAAGGTGCCGACGACCAAATAGCCTATCTCGCAAAGGGGAAAGATGGCAATTGGCTGCAATTGTATGGACCCACCGCCCGACAACGCACTCGAGGCCAAATCATCGACGAGATCGTGTGTGAAAGAAACAGGATGGATCCGAAATGTCGCCTGCGAGACTATAACTTCCCGGGCTACGAACTCTCAAAACCCGAGATGCACGTTATCGTGAAGGGTCTAGATTTCTCGGGACTTGTGCGTCGCGCTTGTCTGGGGGTCTGGAGAGACGCTGTCGCGAAGTCGAGAGAGCTGCAAACTTTGATGGCACAGGCCTGCTTCGCACCCACAGCAGATGCTACTAAGAAGGTTGGTGTGTGTTTGGGCAAAGACCTTGCTATGCTAATATCTAACCATGGTGCTCGACGTGACAGGACAATTAATGCGCAGAAAAGAACGTGAAAACTTGTCGTCGTGTACAACGACTGCTAGCGTGTGAAGACGCGTCTCAGCTCTCGGATTATTTCCTCAGCGCTCTTCAACTCGCAGAATTGACGCCAGTACAAGAGCTACAGTGACTCAGGTGAGGGAGACTATGTGATTGTTTATAAGAACATAATTATATCCTCTATAAGAGCAACGCTAACCTCTTGTTATTGTCCAGAATCGTGATGTTTGGGCGCTTCTTTAAGAACAAGGAGGACGGCAAGAACGCTCCCCCGGCCATCAACGCCAGGGTCAGAACGGCGCAGAGGAGCCTCCAGTAGGAGGAGGCTTTTTAACCTCCCGCCACCAGTTGCCAAGCCTTATGGGGGCCAAAATGCGGCTCCTGCAGCTTCTACAGCCCCTCCCAATGCTGTAGGAGGAGGCGCTGGAGGTTATCCGCCCCCTCTGTCATACGACAATACACAAGACAATGCTCCTGCCCCGCATCAGATCCCACACCAAGCCCTGCACCAACCCTCGCACCAAGCCCCGAACCAAGCCTCGCACCAGGCCCCACACCAGGGTGGGGCGCGGAGGCACCTGGACCTCCAGAAGCCACATCTGGCAGGGTTGACGATCGCACCGAATCAGTATGGCGAGCAACGGAAATCCACGAGGAGATCAGGGTCGTTCAATTATCAGGATGTTGCAGCATCGAATAAGGATGTTCTGGGCTCGTCAGGATACCCTCGAACAAGTGGAACCAGCAGTACTGGCACTACCATATCTCGCTCAAGCTCGAAGGTTGTGAAAAAAAAGAAGAAGAAAACATTCCGCCCAGGTTTTGGGCGACAGTTGTCGGATGAGTCTGCCGCGGCGTTACAGCGTGGAGATCTGAAAGAAGATGATGTCATTCAGCAGCAACGAGAAGGACGAGCGCCATCGATGTCGGAGCGATCGGACAGTTCACGGAGTTCGCGTACTGCGACTAACCCGACGGATTTGGCGCATTTGTTGCCACCAGTTAAATCTGGATCAGTTTTGCGAGGACTCACGGTTCATTCAGGAAGTACTCCCGCCGGTGGTAGTGTCCTCGCTGGGCTTACGGTCCACAAATCGTCTTCACCAGCACCAGCGAAGGTGTTAGGGTCTTCAGAATCTGATTCCGCTGGTAATGGAGTTCTGTCAGGCTTGAGCATTCACGAGACACGCAGTGCTAGTGGCGGTGATGACTCAAGTAAAGCTGCATACGAAGCTCCAGTCGAAGAATCTCCCGTTGCTCAGGTTCATGAAGAACTATCCCCTCCGGTACCAGCGGCTCCCCAACTCCTGAAGAACGTCTGTTCAACACGCTTCGTGACTTCCATGCGAGTGCTGTGAGCTTCCGAGAAAACACTGTCAAACAAAAGGAAGAAGAAAACCGACTCATGGAACGCAAAGCACAGCTTGCGGCTCAATTGATGCAGTACGAAATGGACTTGCGTGATGTTGAAGCCCAGCAGCACCACGCTTGTGAAATCGAAGATTTCGAGAAAGCTGATGCTTTAAACGCCACTATCAACAGCGTGCGGCATTGCATCACACTCACTGAAAGTGATGTACGCAAGTTGGACAGTGAACTTGTGGCGTTTGTGAAGGCTAAAGAGAAAGCTTTCGCCAATCAGCTGAAAAGCACTCGAGGAACACTGCGCGAACTGGAGAAGTTCCGTGAGGACCAAGAAACTGAGCGAACGGATGTTCGTAACGAGTACAAGAAATATGAGGTGGACCAAACGGAACAGCTGCAGTTTGAGGCGGAGCGAATTGATACCGAAATGCACCACGTATCAGTGAGCCTGGAAAATGTCATTGCTGAAAATGCCCGAGATCGAGAACACGATTGAGGATCAATGCGGCCCTGAGTTTGCTATCCAGGCGCAACTGCTTGAGGTAGAAAGAAGCCATGGAGGAAGAAGTGCATGGAGGACTCGAGCGCAAATCAAAGGAAAAGCCGTAATCGAACGGTCCTTATCCAAAGCCTTGATGTCTTTTGAATGCGCGCCGCATCCTTAACGGTGCACTATGCAGCAATCACCTTCTTCTCCTTCTCCAATCGAGGGATCGTTGCTTCCGCCGATGCACTGGAATTTCGGTGGATCGACATCGATTTTCGAACTCTTCAACTCGGCACGGTATAGCTCTGTTTCACAACTGCGGTAGCATCATTCAGCGAGCTGAGTTCAGCCGCTTGCTGTATTTGCGAATGAACGGTTGCTCGCGACGCGTCTCCTGTACCTCCAGTATATTCGCCAACAAGGATGCCGTGCGCATCTCCTTCCTTACTGCGCCAATACGCTTGCCGATGACATCCGAGTATCACCTCAGCTGTTCCTGGAACTCTTGCCGCTGGCTTTGCAGGTGCCCTCCATCAGCTTCTACTTCGGCCTTTGTTTTCTGGATGCCTTCTTCACGGTCGGCAATAGATCTAAGGAGCGGATTAACAAGCGCGAGGCGGAAGATGAGTAAGAGAAGAAAAGGCTGAAGGAGATGGATAAACATCTGGACTTGGTGACTCTGCAAGAGCTGTGGAAAGAAGCGAAACATCTTCGTGTAGCCCTGCGAAGAATTGATTAATGTAAAAGCGAAGGTGAAGCTGCGGACGATGGCATCGACTTCCGGTCATCAGCGATGCTTCTGGTCCAGGCTGAGTATGATGCTTGCATGCTTCAGGTGGAGACACTTGAAAAGAAATATGACGTTGCTGATCCTTCTAAGGACGATGCCGAATTGGATGAAGAGGATGACGAAGATGGCGAATCCATTTATGACGACGATGAGGAGAGTGATCGTGCGACAGGTACACGCTCAAGTCTAGCAGGCAATCGACAGACGTAGACGGATCAGTTGCTGATATCGAGATCAACGAGGATGGTAGCACTGCAGTGGAAGCAATCACGTCTCAGTTATCGGATTTAGAATCACAGATCGACAAGGCCACGGAAAATGAAGATTACGAGCTAGCAGCAAGACTTGACGAGAAATTTGAAGACTTAAAGGAACGCCAACGAGTTGTCGAAGCCTCGCTATCGCACGAATCTGGCGCCCAGGATGATGTGGATGACGCGTTAGAAGAAAGATGCTGTCCAAGAAAATGACCGTGAGTACTCTGAAGTGGAAGGTGACGATACTGGGGTGGAATACAACCACGAAGAAATGGTCAGCCCTGTGAGCGCTACTCCTGTTGTGCGAAGCCGCGACGATCTCACCCAGTCCTTGGAACAAATCCAGCTGCGAATTGCGACGCTGGCCAAGGATATTGAGTTGGCAACTGATAATGAGGATTATGAAGCAGCAGCATCCTATGATGAGGAGCTTCAGTCTTTACAGGCCGAAGAAAAGAGTATCCGTGAGCAGCTTGAGTCTGGGAAAGTGAGTTCTCCTCTGAATGGCTCTAGCATGTTTGGAGGACTCAGTGTCAAGATGGAAGAACCCGCCCCTGCTGCGCATGTATCTGATGATACCACTGGACAGTTGGAATCGTCCACGGGGGACATGCAGAGCCTACAACGAGTGGTTCCTCTCTGTTTGGCGGACTCCAGATGAGTAACGGCCCATCTGCGGTCTCTGAAAATCCTGTGGGTATGCCTACTACGGAGCCTGAAGTCGAAGGAACAGTGGAAACGGAAGAATCAGCAGCTCCAGCAAAAGAGGATGTTGTGTCACCAACATCTACTTCCGACATGAAAGATTCTTTCTTCGGAACCCCTCAGGTACCTGATAGCAATGCGAGCTTGATTGCACTCTCAGCATCTGGGTCTTTTTCGGCGGTCTGAATGTGAGTGGCAGCTTCCAGGTTAGTACGGCCTCTTTCTCCTCCTCCGAAAAAGAGCCACGAGGTGAAAGCGTGCCAAGTGCGGGCGATGAAGGAAACGCGGACACTGCTGCTTCTGCGGGGACTGGTAGTTTGTTTGGCGGGCTGCAGTTGAGTTCGAGCGGGATTTTCACAGTAGAGTTTGTTCCGAGATAGGAGACTACATCAAATCAAGCATAATGACTTGCAGATTCCAATTCGTTCTCTCAAGTGCTTTTTACGACGCCAACACTACCCTTCGACTGGTGACAACATAGTCGAGAAGACAGGACCTGATCGTGGAGATCACAGGAATTCGGGAACTCACACCACACGATTTGATGGCTAGACGACATTTAAGATGTCTTACTATTAATGCTAATTCTTAGTCAAGTCAAATTTCAGTATTTGATTGATCGCTGTTTACCGAAGCTATCGGACACATGTAAGACACACGATAGTGATAGCTACGGACTGTAGGACAAATAAAATGTGTTTGGCATATTGAACTCATTCCTGAACAAGCATCCTGCCGCAACAAACACAACAACATTACACGCACCATCGCCACCTCCCCGCAATGATCAAAGTTCGGTGTATAACCATTGGTATTGAAGCACCATACACTATCTCCATTGACTCAAGCTCAACAATTGGCGATGCCAAAGTCGCAATCGCTAAAAAGTAAAACTACCGCTCGAAGGCATGGCAGTTTATTCGGCAATCGACTGGTCTGGCGAAAACGATGCGAATGCGATGATGCTCTGTCAAGGAAACCTTCCTGTTGCTGTCCGAGAACATCTGCTACAAAGCGCTCCTATGGTCGATGAAAAGAGCGTATCCGAATACGGAATCAGCGGGAACACTGTCGCATTGGAATTACTTGTGGCAGTCCCGTATCACGTCGTGGTGGATCGAAATGCTTCGCGTCCTTCATGTAAGTGTATATTATTTGACCAACAGTGAGTGATACTAATTGTCATTGTAATTTTGCATTGTAGCCTGTTTGGATTTAGCTGAACGCGCTGAAATGTTCCTTCATCGATTCGAACTCAGTCTCGTGGTCGCGATCGCAATTATCGTAGCTGCGGCAAAGTACGTTTTCGGCAAGGACCTTGACCTACCTGAGCAGGTCACTGCTTATACTCACTACGCTGGAATTGCTATTACCGCGGTGCATTGGCCCATGGCGGCGTTTCGCAAAGCTACCGACACGGGCTTTCTTCGCAGAAGCGCAGCACACGATATGTTGGAGGATGGACAGTTGAAGGAGCCGCTGCCAGTTGACGGAGCCGCTGGATCCAATGAAGGTGGTGATGGCGTTAGTGACAATGGACAGATCTGATTCGTCCGCTCATGTATGGCCTGATTAGCACAAGTGCGTGTCATGCTAGTGTATTCGGCAGCAGCTAATGATGAATTTACGTTCAGCTTTCAGTCAGACATACGCCTATCACCAGCATGTTTTATTGAGTCCAATGGAAGCTCTGCTCTGATGCTCAGCTGCAAACAACAGTCTATCCGTGGATGGCTCTGTGGAGCAGGCGAAGATACTGTTCCATTAGTCCACCGAGAACGTCCGCAGTCGACCGGAGCAACTTCTACTGCGAAAATCCCGCTCGAACTCAACTGCAGCCCGCCAAACAAACTACCAGTCCCCGCAGAAGCAGCAGTGTCCGCGTTTCCTTCATCGCCCGCACTTGGCACGCTTTCACCTCGTGGCTCTTTTTCGGGGAGGAGAAAGAAGCCGTACTAACCTGGAAGCTGCCACTCATATTCAGACCGCCGAAAAGAGATCCAGATGCTGAGGGTGCAATCAAGCTCGCATCGTTACCAGGTACCTGAGGGGTTCCGAAGAAAGAATCTTTCATGTCGGAAGTAGATGTTGGTGACACAACATCCTCTTTGCTGGAGCTGCTGATTCTTCCGTTTCCACTGTTCCTTCGACTTCAGGCTCCGTAGTAGGCATACCCACAGGGCTTTCAGAGACCGCAGATGGGCCGTTACTCATCTGGAGTCCGCCAAACAGAGAGGAACCACTAGTTGTAGGCTCTGCATGTCCCCCGTGGACGATTCCAACTGTCCAGTGGTATCATCAGATACATGCGCAGCAGGGGCAGGTCCTTCCATCTTGACACTGAGTCCTCCAAACATGCTAGAGCCATTCAGAGGAGAACTCACTTTCCCAGACTCAAGCTGCTCACGGATACTCTTTTCTTCGGCCTGTAAAGACTGAAGCTCCTCATCATAGGATGCTGCTGCTTCATAATCCTCATTATCAGTTGCCAACTCAATATCCTTGGCCAGCGTCGCAATTCGCAGCTGGATTTGTTCCAAGGACTGGGTGAGATCGTCGTGGCTTCGCACTACAGGAGTAGCGCTCACAGGGCTGACCATTTCTTCGTGGTTGTATTCCACCCCAGTATCGTCACCTTCCACTTCAGAGTACTCACGGTCATTTTCTTGAACAACATCTTCTTCTAACGCGTCATCATCATCCTGGGCGCCAGATTCGTGCGATAGAGAGGCTTCGACAACTCGTTGGCGTTCCTTTAAGTCTTCAAATTTCTCTTCAAGTCTTGCTGCTAGCTCGCAATCTTCATTTTCCGTGGCCTTGTCGATCTGTGATTCTAAATCCGATAACTGAGACGTGATTGCTTCCACTGCAGTGCTACCATCGTCGTTGATCTCGATATCAGCAACTGATCCGTCTACGTCTGTCGATTGCCTGCTAGACTTGAGCGTGTACCTGTCGCACGATCACTCTCCTCATCGTCGTCATAAATGGATTCGCCATCTTCGTCATCCTCTTCATCCAATTCGGCATCGTCCTTAGAAGGATCAGCAACGTCATATTTCTTTTCAAGTGTCTCCACCTGAAGCATGCAAGCATCATACTCAGCCTGGACCAGAAGCATCGCTGATGACCGGAAGTCGATGCCATCGTCCGCAGCTTCACCTTCGCTTTTACATTAATCAATTCTTCGCAGGGCTACACGAAGATGTTTCGCTTCTTTCCACAGCTCTTGCAGAGTCACCAAGTCCAGATGTTTATCCATCTCCTTCAGCCTTTTCTTCTCTTACTCATCTTCCGCCTCGCGCTTGTTAATCCGCTCCTTAGATCTATTGCCGACCGTGAAGAAGGCATCCAGAAAACAAAGGCCGAAGTAGAAGCTGATGGAGGGCACCTGCAAAGCCAGCGGCAAGAGTTCCAGGAACAGCTGAGGTGATACTCGGATGTCATCGGCAAGCGTATTGGCGCAGTAAGGAAGGAGATGCGCACGGTATCCTTGTTGGCGAATATACTGAAGGTACAGGAGACGCGTCGCGAGCAACCGTTCATTCGCAAATACAGCAAGCGGCTGAACTCAGCTCGCTGAATGATGCTACCGCAGTTGTGAAACAGAGCTATACCGTGCCGAGTTGAAGAGTTCGAAAATCGATGTCGATCCACCGAAATTCCAGTGCATCGGCGGAAGCAACGATCCCTCGATTGGAGAAGGAGAAGAAGGTGATTGCTGCATAGTGCACCGTTAAGGATGCGGCGCGCATTCAAAAGACATCAAGGCTTTGGATAAGGACCGTTCGATTACGGCTTTTCCTTTGATTTGCGCTCGAGTCCTCCATGCACTTCTTCCTCCATGGCTTCTTTCTACCTCAAGCAGTTGCGCCTGGATAGCAAACTCAGGGCCGCATTGATCCTCAATCGTGTTCTCGATCTCGGGCATTTTCAGCAATGACATTTTCTAGGCTCACTGGTGCGTGGTGCATTTCGGTATCGATCTGCTGCGCCTCAAATTGCAAGTGTTCCGTTTGGTCCACCTCATATTTCTTGTACTCGTTACGTACATCCGTTCGCTCAGTTTCTTGGTCCTCACGGAACTTCTCCAGTTCGCGCAGTGTTCCTCGAGTGCTTTTCAGCTGATTGGCGAAAGCTTTCTCTTTAGCCTTCACAAAAGCCACAAGTTCACTGTCCAACTTGCGTACATCACTTTCAGTGAGTGTCATGCAATCCCGCACGCTGTTGATAGTGGCGTTTGAAGCATCAGCTTTCTCAAAATCTTCGATTTCACAAGCGTGGTGCTGCTGGGCTTCAACATCGCGCAAGTCCATTTCGTACTGCATCAATTGAGCCGCAAGTTGTGCTTTGCGTTCCATGAGTCGGTTTTCTTCTTCCTTTTGTTTGACAGTGTTTTCTCGGAAGCTCACAGCACTCGCATGGAAGTCACGAAGCGTGTTGAACAGACGTTCTTCAGGAGTTGGGGAGCCGCTGGTACCGGAGGGGATAGTTCTTCATGAACCTGAGCAACGGGAGATTCTTCGACTGGAGCTTCGTATGCAGCTTTACTTGAGTCATCACCGCCACTAGCACTGCGTGTCTCGTGAATGCTCAAGCCTGACAGAACTCCATTACCAGCGGAATCAGATTCTGAAGACCCTAACACCTTCGCTGGTGCTGGTGAAGACGATTTGTGGACCGTAAGCCCAGCGAGGACACTACCACCGGCGGGAGTACTTCCTGAATGAACCGTGAGTCCTCGCAAAACTGATCCAGATTTAACTGGTGGCAACAAATGCGCCAAATCCGTCGGGTTAGTCGCAGTACGCGAACTCCGTGAACTGTCCGATCGCTCCGACATCGATGGCGCTCGTCCTTCTCGTTGCTGCTGAATGACATCATCTTCTTTCAGATCTCCACGCTGTAACGCCGCGGCAGACTCATCCGACAACTGTCGCCCAAAACCTGGGCGGAATGTTTTCTTCTTCTTTTTTTTCACAACCTTCGAGCTTGAGCGAGATATGGTAGTGCCAGTACTGCTGGTTCCACTTGTTCGAGGGTATCCTGACGAGCCCAGAACATCCTTATTCGATGCTGCAACATCCTGATAATTGAACGACCCTGATCTCCTCGTGGATTTCCGTTGCTCGCCATACTGATTCGGTGCGATCGTCAACCCTGCCAGATGTGGCTTCTGGAGGTCCAGGTGCCTCCGCGCCCCACCCTGGTGTGGGGCCTGGTGCGAGGCTTGGTTCGGGGCTTGGTGCGAGGGTTGGTGCAGGGCTTGGTGTGGGATCTGATGCGGGGCAGGAGCATTGTCTTGTGTATTGTCGTATGACAGAGGGGGTGGATAACCTCCAGCGCCTCCTCCTACAGCATTGGGAGGGGCTGTAGAAGCTGCAGGAGCCGCATTTTGGCCCCCATAAGGCTTGGCAACTGGTGGCGGGAGGTTAAAAGCCTCCTCCTACTGGAGGCTCCTCTGCGCCGTTCTGACCCTGGCGTTGATGGCCAGGGGAGCGTTCTTGCCGTCCTCCTTGTTCTTAAAGAAGCGCCCAAAAAACATGACGATTCTAGACAATGACAAGATGTAATGAGAAGATGTTCTTATAAACAGTCACATAGTCTCCCTCACCTGAGTCACGTGTAGATCTTGTACTGACGTCAACTTTGCGAGTTGAAGAGCGCTGAGGAAATAATCCGAGAGCGTTGTACAGAGACTTTGGAACGAGGCGTTTGAAGCGACTGCGTTATGATTGGCTAATAATATTTTGTTAGTTTCGTTACGATTTTTTTAAATCGTTTTAAAAAGCAAGAAAATCACTTATTCCGGGGTTACCAAATGAAAGATAAACCTAGCAGATATTGGGTTTAGTACGCCGCTTCGAGGTCAAATACGTGCATTGGAATTGACTTGGTAGAGTGTATGTGATCTCGCAAACAGGAAGTGTATTCTTCCATTACAAGCAACGTGTCATGCACGAGGAGAAAGCTCAAGACTGGCAAACTCCCTTTGATCTCACGAGACCCAAATCTATCTGTAACATGGCTCGAGAAGCACCGCCTCCCACCGTCACCGTCTCATCAGGTCGAGTTTCCACTATCACGTTTTGTCTACAAGCACGTCAACTACAATAAGCTAAAACCGACAGTAATTAGTAGTGAGTACGCACGCAATGGCATACATGTATTATGAGTTTGGTCGCCTATCGAGCACAGTCCAGCGTAACCCCATTTACGTGGTGATAAAGGGTGAGAAGAAATTGCACTTTATGCCGCGAAATTGGTTATACTTGTGGCTCAAAGTCCACATGTGAATAGCAGTCTCGGCTTCTCTTTCCGACCGGTACTTTTGCCTTATGGCTAGCTTTCAGAATGTACCGCGTTTTAGTGAGCTATGAAATGTAAATCGTATGGTAGGAGCCGCCGCTTCATGTTTGCGGGGGATATTGCTTGGAGCGACCCTTTACCGCTCCCGTGTTGCTTCTAGTTTGTAATTATTCGCTGTGCCCTTTTCGGCCCAACGTTTTTTTTTCGGGCTGATATGAATGCTGAGCTGTGACGAAGCTCAATCTGATCTTTCCCTAGACGCAATCAATAGTCGCTGGAATCAATGCATGACTGTGAAGGTTATATATATTGTGTGGCACGATGCACTTGCGAACATTAGACTCTTGGACGTGGAGTGGTGGAATTAAGGTCACCCTTGGATTGGCTGAGAATTTAAAGCCGGGTGACCATATGGAGTTGTGACATGCAGTGTGGGAAAGTGGAGCGACTGTTGGGAGAAGTGACGTGGATACAGACACTTGCCTGCGTCAGAGAGGGCCTTACTGGCTTGGAAGCTCTTGGTCTGAAGCCCAGAACCAAGAATAGGAAGCCCAGTCCAAGCCGACGCTTGCCTGAACCAGGTTGCCCGTAATGGATGGCGAAAAATACCCCTGCGAACGTATCGAAGGGAGTGTCCTGGCTAGCTCTGACAAGATGGAAGTCACTCTGATCAAGAATTATCCTGATCCCAAGTCCTCCAACCCTGGAATCAAGCCTGGTTCCGTCTACAACCAAGGTCTTCTGCCTACGACCCGAAGATTCAAGAATTCAAGAGCTCCGATCTAGGTTCTACCGGCTTGTGTCTGAGACGAGCTGGTGAACCTTTTCGTCCAGAGTGTAGAGGCCCTCTGATACCCCTGGTCCAGAACTCAGAATGTCTGGTCCAGGGTTGGCGTGTACCCTGTGCAATCCCTGACGGTTCGATTATCCTCGCTACCATCCACCGATTAATGTCTTGATCCAAGTTGTGAATGGCTTGGTCTTTTTGTCTTGTCCTTAATGTCTTGGAGTCAGGAACAGACGCGCGTTCTCCCCACTTGGTAGTTCAGCAATATAAACAAATACAGAGTTCTTTTTCCTTAAACGTCACGTTATATAGCGTCCTAATTCTTGATCGGTGTTTCGGCTCAAGCCAAGTTGGACCTTAGCTATATATAACCAAACAGCATCGCCGCACTTGAATCCTTTCAAGTATTTTTTGATATCCATCAAGAAACCATCATTTTCCTGACGCGCCTTAATACAACACCATCGTTCAGCTTGGAATTCGAGTGGTCCCAACGTTTCGCCTTGTTGCGTTCCACGTCTAGCTTGCCCCTGAGTCACAGCAGCCATAACACGTGCTGCGGATGACAGCATTGTGGATTCATTCCTGGTTTGACCTTCGTTCGGGATTGTTGTTCATCCGAAACAAGATCCAGGTCCAACGTTGGCTTCATCATCTTTTCTGCAATCTTAGACACCAACTTCAGATGCAAACGTTCTGTCTCATCCTCAACCTTCCATGACTTGCCTAATTCCAAGGTCTTAGAAGTTAAATAGTCAGCAGCCTGATTGAATACACGTTTCACGTGGATCAACTGTAAGCTCTTGAACTTGGACTTCAACACTTCATATTCTGCAAGTCTTCGTTGGAGATTGGGTTGATGGCACCCGATCAGCCCTTGGGCTTGTTGGATTACGATCCTTGAATCACCAACTACGACAAATTCTTAAAATCCACGATCAGATGCCATCTTCAGGCCATGAAGTAATCCGTGCTACTCAGCGTCGTTGACGGTCACATCCTCAAGGATGAATCCCTGGGCGTCCAACACATCCCATTCCGGCAGTTGTCACAGGACACAGCCGCAGCTCCCTTGTCGGGTCGAAGTTTTGGCCGCACCATCATCACTGGAACTGCTGCTGCTGTCACTGGAACGAGAGTTATCACTTGGACTGGACGAGCTTTAGTCCGAATTATCTGGATCAGACGACGAGGGGTCTGGATCCTCCTTTCCACGTTGTGTGAAGAGTTCTTCTTGGATGCAGACTTCCGACTCGACGGCTTCTTGGACGCAGATGACTTGGACTGGGAACTGGATTCAGGCTTAGACGTGGTTTCAACCTTGGACGATGTCTTTGATTGAGAAACAGTCTTGCTGCAGCGGGGCTGCGTAGCAAGTGCTTGGCACAAAGGAAGAGGGGCGACTCCTTGAGTCTAAGACGTCCGTCTATCAGTCGGAGTTCCGACGACTGTACGTTCTTATACAAGAACCAAGTATAACAATACTTCACAGTCCAAAACTGACTCTTTGGACTCAGCTTAGTTTAATTAGAAGTAAATAACAACTTCTTAATTAACTAGCAAAATGTGAACTGAATTGAATGTTTTTATCTGTCTAAATCTCTTTTTCCTAAATGTATAGAACTAACTATTGCATACTTAGTTCTAGTCATGCACAAATGAATGGCGTTGCGCCCATGTACTGACATCAGTACTGACTTAAGGTAATCCGAGGGTACCAAGTACCAGTATCTCTTTGAGGAGGGATACGGATATCTTATCCGGACGATGTGTCCCCAAGGTGACCAGGTGTGGCCCACCTTACTGGTCACCTTCATGTAACCCCGTTACATCACCTCGCATTAATGCCGACGCGGCGCTGCCATGCATGCCAACCACGGCAGCTTGGCGGAAAACTGGATCATCGAGCGGGGCGGGTGGCAGCTGGATCGCGTGAACAAGGTCTTTGCGTACATGCTGAGCACCACCCAGGCCGACCAGAAGGTCGCTCGTGTTCTCAGTGGGTGGAAGCCAAAGAATGGTGCAAGGCATCCATCGCTCCGTGCCCTCGACGAACCAAATCTCTTCCGTGCGCTGAAATTGCAGGCTCGCCTCTTTGTCAACACACTGAGGTTTGCAGACCCAGCTCTCAATCTTGATGAAGAAGTGGCCGAAGTCTTGACAGCTACCGTCGTGATGCATTATCCCGACATGTTGCTGCTTTCCGACAGCGGTGCATTCATCGTCAGAATGCGCGAGATCTTGGAAGCGGGAGCGGTAGCAGAAGTGGAAGTGCTAGCATGGAGCGCAACGATTCGGCGTGTCGTCGCCCCGTCGGAGGAACCTATTGAGGCTCACGACAACAGCACACAATTCACCGTGTTAATTGACCTCTTGAAGAAGCATAGTGAACAGATCAACGTCTTAATCCTACAAAACAAGCGCATAGTGGAAAGACTGTTAGCTGTCGAGGCGCAGAGATCAACACCTGCAAATACACTATCCGCGCCAGACGACACTGCAAGCTCAGCTGGAAGCATGTTAATGTTCGCGCACACATCAAGCCAGGTACCCAAAGCCACGCGTCCAAAGAAGAAGGGGCTGCAGCAGCTATCGGCAATCTGGTACGAGTGGTTCACCGCTGAGCCACGTGTGTACGCCTCACATTCTGTGAAAAAGACAACGCTATACGAGTTTAGACACATCGCAGGGTACATGATGCCGTCAGGGTTCAAGATCGATGCTTCATCCCCTGCATTCAAGAGCGAGGTGCTGGCGCTAGGCGAAGAAGTGCAAACACATGCACTGGCGTTCTTGAAAGAAAACGGGTCTTCCACATTCGCTGCTGGAACCGCGTTGAAAGCGCTTCGCAGACTTCACAAGACTGCCAAGCTTGCTACGCATATCGCTCTCTTCCACGAACGCGTCGACAGCGGCAGTCGACCAAACACCTTCTTCAGCTCTCCCATCGTTCATTCGCCTTTAGCCAAAGCAAACGCCTACAGAGAACCAGAACAACTCACATGCATAGTTAATTGAAGACGATGGCCGGATTCGAACCAGCCTGCAGCAAGAGCTGCTCCTTCATCCAGAAGGATCGCCACGGGGTGAGCACGTGCTTTGCGTCGAGTATGGGGCGAAATTAGGTAGCTGAGATTGAACAAAAGACGAAGTGTCCAACGACCACTAATGTGTAACAATTCGTAAATGAATTGCGCGTGTGTCGATCACGGTACTAACTTTATCAACTAATTCTGTCTGTAACAGTGATGCAATGCTTCAAATAGTGGGCTCCGATTTTTTGATTTGGTGCTCATGATCGAATTTATCTCTAGGAACAAATATCGCTCCCCTATTGCTGTATCAGTAGAAAACGATTTTCTCGATTTCTCCGTCTGTAGGTCTTTTTGAGCCTACACAGCGCGATTCTGTAGAAACGAAAAGGAAACTTGTCTTGATGGTGTCTTGGAGAAAAGGAGAGTGAGTGTAAATTCATAATTTGTATGTACTAGCCTGTGGGAAACCCACAGCCAACAATCTACCTATATTCTTATATCCCAAAACGTATTTACCCAATTTGAGCTTTTTACATAGCTTTGAAGACTGATACACTGACAGCCTCCCTCAGTCTGAAAACCATTCATTTGACAATTTGCCCAGTTCTGGGTATTGACTTTTTTCTAACAAAAGTTGCCTTAGCTCGACGGTTTCTAGGAAGTCTAGCTTGGTTGTGCACAGTACTCCTACTCGATAGAGTGTCTTCGGATAACGGAGCTGTTGCAACCTATAAAGCTAGATTGACTATGCGAACCCGAAGTGGCGGGCGAACTATTGTAAGCCAGAATCAAACCAATACCCCGGAATTTTTTTCACTCTGCGGGCTGTATGCTATCAACAACTGCATGCAGGTTCGAGATTTATTTGTTGGAATATTGATGGTATGGTTGATGCGGTAGACTTGCAATGCTGTGGGTTGCCCGTCGACTGAGCTTGGGTACTGGTAGTCCATAGATCGACATTGTTAGTTGTCAGTCAGTAGGCTGGATGGTATCATGTCGGCGAAGCATTGACTTGGATGTCGAGTAGTAGCATCGTCAAGAAAGAGCGCAGATACTTCCACATTTCTCGGCGGAGTGGATCTTAGTGGTGTACTAGAGCTAACGATCTCTGCTCGCTTATATAGTTCAGTACAAGCTCGTGGAAACTAGAGTAAGGCAAATAGATCAACCTCATGTTATTGATTTCTCGAGACCGACAGCACTACAACTCTCCAATGCGCTCTGCAATCTCCAAAATGTTCGACGAGATGTTTTCCGGCACGCGGTCGTAAGCTCCAGCGGCAATGAGGAGCACATCGCGGATCAAGCCGTGGTTTCCCATGATGTCCACGTGGTCGGCTGTCTCCGGTCCGCCACGCGAGTCCACAAACATAGACACTGGGTTGTGTCTGAACTCGCGAACACGAACGTCCACGCCGGCAGGATTGAACTTTTGGTGCGCCAGCCACTGGCACACATGAGTCCCAGAGAGACCAGAGGCACCGTGCCATCACCGTCCGAGTATCGGAGCCCGTCCTTGACGTACGGCAGGTCCTCAATGTCAGTGTTGAACACATACGGCACCACACGCTCGCCGTTCACCGTCACGTTGTCTACCTCTGGAGGGTTCACACCGTATGTGTATCCTCGCTCGACAGGTTTGCCCACCCCATAGAGACAGAAAATCTTCAAACTCGGAGCGTTCGGCAGAGTGGACTCTAGCGGATTCATCCAGTACTTGAACTGGTCGTACTCCGGTAGCGACGGGTCCTCAGCAATGCCAGTGCTCGACCAGGACGAAAATCTCTTCAAGTGCGAGTCCAGATCTCCCAGGAACTTCTGCACGCCGCTAGCCGTCACGTTCGGGTGTGAGCTGTTAGCGAAGCGCACAATTTGTCCATGGGAACCATAACGTGCGACGTGCTCGTTAACCTTTCTCGGATCCACCGTGGCATTCTCTCCAGTTGCAAGCGGAGACGCTGCCACAACGTCATCTGGGGCTGACTCCGCAGTTCCCCAGATCTTGTCGCCTCCAATAGGCAGCATCGCGAAGACACTCGACCATGACCGCGCCAACTGCGTGCGTGCCGACACACTGAAAAAGTAGCCCAGAAACTTGGACAAACCTCCCAGCTCAGCTGTATCTTTCATCTCGCCCGACGTGAGCGCACTAATGGTCTTCACTGTGCCCAACGTCGGCCCAGCGATGTTCACAAAGGACTCTAGGTTGTCCTCCACCCACTTGTCTCCTCCTTTACCGCCACTCTCGCTCTCCACCCACTTCAAAAGTACAAAATCACTTGCGTCGCGTACGAGTGAGTGACCAGCATGACCTTGCGTCCGTCCGCAGCCTCTCTAGCCATCTCAATGGTGTATTTCAACTTGGTAAAGTACCCGTCCCGCTTCTCCAACAAGTACGGCATGAGTCTCCAGTCGTACGCTGCCATGTACAGATCGTTGCTGTCGTATCCGATCTCTGCCAAGTTCTCGACAATCTTGCCCCAGACCCAGAACCCGCCGATCAAATAGTCGGCAGCTTCCAGTCCTTTGGCAGCGCGAAGTTTCACTCCATCCGGGTCCATCCCAGACGACCGATTCAGCATCATGTGCTCCAGCCAGCACTTCTGGTTCAACATGAACTGCTGCAGCATGCGGGACGTGCCCCACATCCTTTGTCTGAAGTAAGCTTTGCTGCATTCACTACCGTTCCAAATCTCAAGTCCCGTAGAAGTGAAGCCGGGGATCAGCACCACCGGCGAGTACGCCTTGACGTTCCCTTCATTGAATAACTCAAGACCTGGACGCTTCTCCGCAGCCCCGAGAAGTGTCGGTCGGTTGTCAAAGGCAGCCAAAAGCTCCTCCCGGACGTTCACCGACCAGTTGAAATTGTCGATCACTTCACGCACTCGTAGCAGCGAATCTTCGCCCAGAAAAGGTTTGTCCAGGTACAAATCTTGGACTCCGATGACCGCCACGATGCCGATGACGACCCCCGCCAGGATCGAGTAGATCCGCTTCCTGGCCACATGTTCCGCTGCTCGTTGGTGCCAACTGTTGGTGCGATTGAGGAGTGCACTGCATTCTGGAACTTCTTCTTGGAACTGGAACCTTCGTGTTTCAACGTGCTGGTGAGCGAGTCGAGCGCTTCAATGGCTTCGTCCTTGACGGAAGAAGCGCCTTCTTTGCCCTGCGGCTTGCGTTGACGCACGCCGGAATCGGACGAAACGTCCGACATCTTCTTGTCTGTCGTAACGGAGACTTGAGCTCGAGAGCGAAGAAGGGAGAATGAATCCGACTAACGATTGGATAGTGGAGACTATACGTCAGTATCGTTCCAGAACGCAGCCATGTTGATGACTCTCTTTCCCTGATTTGTGCAGTTGCCTGGACATCGGAGACCATCATCATGCGTGGCCATGCTGGTCTGGATTGTGGATTTTTCACACTAAGCAACAAGAACATGGCAGAGATCGAACTAATAATCATCTATTCGCGCCTAAAGCTCCTGTGTACGCAATGCAGTGACAACGAAGAGCGCAACTTCCACACACACGAGGCATAGTGCTGCACAGTCCCTTCGTTCAGTCGCAACAGCTCCACGCTTCAACATCCGATGGTCTCCAAATTTCTTCTCCAGTTTCCGTAGAGCGAGTGACCGAACGAGAAATTCTGGGGTTTATTCATGGCGTGAGTGCCAGGGGCTGCTTACATCATGCCGCCCATGCCGCCCATACCGCCCATGCCACCCATGCCGCCCATCGGCGGGGCCGAGCCAGGCTCCTCCGGGTGGTCCGCGATCAGCGCTTCAGCAGTCATCATGAGCGACGCCACGCTGGACGCATCCACGAGACCCGTACGCACGACCTTGGTGGGGTCGATGATACCGGCGTCCACGAGGTTCACGTACTCGCCAGTCTGGGCGTTGAAGCCGAGCTCAGGCGAGTCGTTCTCGAGCAGCTTGCCCACAACGACAGCGCCTTCGTGGCCGGCGTTCTTGGCGATCTGCGTAGCAGGGGCACGGCAAGCACGCTCCACGATCTCCACACCCACCTTCTGGTCCAGGTTGGCGCACGAGTCGTATAGCGAGTTCAGCGAGCGCGAAGCCCACAGCAGAGCGGCACCGCCGCCAGGCACAATGCCCTCAGCCACAGCGGCACGGGTGGCGTTCAGAGCGTCGACGACGCGGTCCTTCTTCTCGCCGACCTCGACCTCGCTGGCACCACCGACCTTGATCACGGCAACACCGCCGCTCAGCTTGGCAAGACGCTCCTGAAGCTTCTCCTTCTCGTACTCCGACGTGGTGGCCTCAATCGACGAACGCAGCAGGTTGCTGCGCTCCTCCACAGCCTCGGCGGAACCAGCGCCGTCCAGCATCAGAGTGTCGTCCTTGGTGACCGTCACCTTCTTGGCGCTACCAAGCATCTCAGGGGTGGCCGTCTCCAGACGGTGGCCGAGGTCCTCCGAGATGACCGTGGCGCCGGTCAGTACAGCCATGTCCTGCAGACTGGCCTTGCGGTTGTCACCGAAGCCGGGGGCCTTGACAGCGCACACCTTGACGCCACCGCGGATCTTGTTGATCACGAGGGCGGCAAGAGCCTCGCTCTCGACGTCCTCAGCAATGATCAGCAGCGGGCGCTGCTGCTTCACGACCGTCTCCAGCATCGGGATGATGGCCTGCAGACTCGAGACCTTCTTCTCCACCAGCAGGATGTACGGGTTCTCCATCTCGCACGACTGGGTCTTGTTGTCCGTGACGAAGTAGGGCGAGATGAAGCCGCGGTCGAACTTCATGCCTTCCACCACTTCCAGCTCGTTGTACAGCGTCTTGCCGTCCTGCACGGTGATCACGCCTTCCTTGCCAACACGCTCCATGGCGTCACTGATCAAGTTGCCGATCTCCGTCTCCGAGTTGGCCGAGATCGTGGCCACCTGAGCCACCTTCTCCTTGTCGGCAACGTCCATCGACAGCTTCTGGAGACCGTCCACGACGTGGTCCACCGCCATCTGGATGCCGCGACGCAGGTCCGTGGGGTTCATGCCGGCAGCCACCGACTTGCAGCCTTCGCTGAAGATGGCGCGGGTTAGCACCGTGGCCGACGTAGTGCCGTCACCGGCAGCGTCGTTGGTGCTGCTGGCCACCGAGCGCACGAGCTGCGCGCCCATGTTCTCGAACTTGTCGGCAAAGTCGACGCTGCGGGCGACGGTGACACCGTCCTTGGTGATCTTGGGGGCGCCGTACGACTGGTCGATGACCACGTTACGGCCCTTGGGGCCCATGGTCACCTGCACGGCGTTGGCCAATTGGTCGGCACCCTTGAGCATGGCGGCACGTCCCTGATTGATACATTAAAACCCACATTGTTAGTCATTGGGTTTAATGATTCACAGAATGGGTTTTAAAGTTTTTATTTTAAAAATGACATACCTCGACACCGAAGCGGATGTCCTTGCCGGAGGAGAAGAAGCGCTTGCCCGAGGAACGAGCGGCCTTCTTCATAGCGACAGCGAGCGTGGGGTTCATCTTTTGAGTCTCGGAGCTGGCAGATTCTCGAATGACGCAAGCGGGATCCGATCCGGGGGACAGAAGAGATAACAGGAGATGATTGGCTAGAATGAATTTTGAGCCAATCAAAGATGTCTACTCTCGATTTTAGACCAATCAGAGAGGGTCCGATACGGGTGATAGGTAAGTCAACGTGTGGTGGTGAGAGACTGTTCTAGAACGTGCACAATGGACCGGATGGACCTTCCGGTGGTGTATTGCATCAACCACATTGAAGTCGATCGAATATTCGATATGTGTTTAACAAAGTCTATGCCATGAAGTTGATACGTGTTGAAAAATGCCATGTATTTTACATGCCTTTGCGTTCTCCTAAAGTCATCACTGTCGGTGAGGCAGGCGTGACAAGTCCGGATGTGCCTGCCGGAGTGTTTAACTCGAGTTGAATGGCGGCAGCCAAAGGTGTATATATCGACGCTGGGGGTTTCCGCAGGAATTGTTGGCATAGCAGTCCGCTAGCAAGTGCGACGGCGTTGAGACTCATGCTGAGTGTCGACTTGGTCAGCTCATTGAGCAGCACGAACGAGCCGATACAAAAAGGCAGCGTCATCGCTGTCAGCAGTCCGTGGTCCGACAAGTTGACCTTGTAGGGCCGCTCCAACGTGGGCATGGTGAACCGAAGCCGCACCACTGCACAAAGCTCCGTGACACATGCCAAGGACGACAAAAAGTTGTCCACGCCTAAGATGACGTTGAAGTCGAAGAGCGCCATGAACACGATGATGCCGTACGATAACAGAATGGCGCGACGAGGCACACCGTTCGATGCCGTGCGTCTGTCACGCAATAAACGAGTGAGTCAAGAGCAAACAGCAGCGAGAGAAGAACAGACGTACTTGATGAAATACTTCGGTGCAAGTCCGAGGTCGGCCATACCCGCAAGCAGAAAGCCGTTCTTGGTCATCTTGGCGATGTACACGCCAAGGTTCCCGAGCAGCGCGCAGCCGAGGAACCACGTCCGCAGTGCAGGACCGGAGATCTGCTCTGCGATCATCGGGTAATAGCCGTCCGCCCACAAGTAATACGCTGGCTTGTTCACACCTGACGCAGCAAAGAATGGCACCGAGTACGTGAGCGCAACCAAGCCCACCGTGAGCATCATCGCACGCGGATACGTTTCTCGAGGCGAATCGATCTCGCTCGCATACGCGCCAGCCGCGTCAAAGCCGCTGTAGCTCCAGTACAAGACGCTCACAAGTTGACTCCACCGAGGGCTGTCGCTAACGACGAGCCAATTCGACGGCTCAATCTGCGGCACACTCACCACGACAAGCACGACGAATGGTGCGACCATTGCAAGTCCGAGGACAAGCAAGAACCGACCAACCGCGTCGATACTAAAGATGGTCGGCAGCATGAAGATCGTGGCGACCGAAACTCGAACGAGGTACATCCACGTCGGCACCATGTACGACCGGAGCGCACCGCTCGGGTGAGCTTCAGGACCTACTAGCACCGCATACACGGTATCCACCATGAGGCACGGATAGATAGCGTTGTCGATGACACCGGCCACCCACGACCAGTAGCCGACCTGGAACCCCATCCGACGACCGAAAGCTTTGCCCACCCAAGTGCAGAAGCTCGAGTCCGTCGGGAACGCGGAGAAAAGCTCAGCGAACGACAATGCCAATGGCAGACACCAAATAAACGGGAACACGAGCGTCGCTGCGATGCCTACGAGCGGCCCGCAAGCCGCCACGATGGGCTCGGAACCCCACGGTCCGCCGCTCACGTTGAAGTACGTGATGAGTGCCAGACTCACGACGCCCAGCTTCTTACGCGTCATTCCGCCCATGACCACAGAAGAATCTGCACGGCTGGTGGTTAGTCGACGCCGAAGCGGTGGCTGGTCACAGACATAAGGAGAAAAATAAAACCGCTGGACGATCTGAGGCTGTTCCTGGTTAACAAGGCAAGATGAAGCACTACACCTTTGCAAGCACATCCTTTATTCTCGTCTGCCATAAGCTCCCGTAGCGCTAGTGTCGGAAGCAAGCGAGTCAGCTCATTTCGTCCTTCTCGCAAAAATACATTACACTCTGCTGGTGCCTGCGCTTGAATCGATCTACACTCCTTTCACACAAGATCAGACAGCAACGTGCACATACACACGTCTACGGTTCCGCTGTGGCCTGCGCTGCGCTCTCACCTTCCTCATCTGAGACCTTGGCGGTAGTCGTGGATACGACCGTTGTTGTCGTCGTCGTCTCCGTGCTGGTCGTCTCGCTAGACACCGATACTTCAGTCGCAGTAGCCGACTCGCCTTCGTCCACTGCCGACACAAATGAGCCGTTCTCGCTGTGCTCTGATAGTTCATGGATCGACATACGCGTATCACCAGCACTCTTTGTTGACTCCACGGTAAGCTCGCCTTCCGAAGCATCAGCCTCAACGCTAGATGTGGCAGGAGTTGCTGAGACAGCGCTGCTGCTTAGCTGCAGACCACCAAACATGCCCCCTGTTGCTTCTGTCGACTCATGAGCAGCTTTCTCTGCGCTAACTGCACTGCTGCTCAGCTGCAAGCCACCAAACATATCCGCGGCTGGCTCTGTCGAAGCAGGCGCAGCTAACGTTTCACTGACTGCGCTGCCAATCAGCTGGAGCCCACCAAACATGTCCGCAGTTGCTTCAGCCGGAGCCGAGGCAACGTCTACTGAGTCAGCTGTTGGCACGCTAACCCCACTCGAACTCAACTGCAGCCCGCCAAATAAACTACCAGTCCCCGCAGAAGCAGCAGTGTCCGCGTTTCCTTCATCGCCCGCACTTGGCACACTTTCACCTCGTGGCTCTTTTTCGGGGAGGAGAAAGAAGCCGTACTAACCTGGAAGCTGCCACTCACATTCAGACCGCCGAAAAGAGATCCAGATGCTGAGGGTGCAATCAAGCTCGCATCGTTACCAGGTACCTGAGGGGTTCCGAAGAAAGAATCTTTCATGTCGGAAGTAGATGTTGGTGACACAACATCCTCTTTGCTGGAGCTGCTGATTCTTCCGTTTCCACTGTTCCTTCGACTTCAGGCTCCGTAGTAGGCATACCCACAGGGCTTTCAGAGACCGCAGATGGACCGTTACTCATCTGGAGTCCGCCAAACAGAGAGGAACCACTAGTTGTAGGCTGTGCATGTTCCCCGTGGACGATTCCAACTGTCCTGCTGTATCATCAGATACGTGCGCAGCAGGGGCGGGTTCTTCCATCTTGACACTGAGTCCTCCAAACATGCTAGAGCCATTCAGAGGAGCACTCGCTTTCCCAGACTCAAGCTGCTCACGGATACTCTTTTCTTCGGCCTGTAAAGACTGAAGCTCCTCATCATAGGATGCTGCTGCTTCATAATCCTCATTATCAGTTGCCAACTCAATATCCTTGCCCAGCGTCGCAATTCGCAGCTGGATTTGTTCCAAGGACTGGGTGAGATCGTCGCGGCTTCGCACAACAGGAGTAGCGCTCACAGGGCTGACCATTTCTTCGTGGTTGTATTCCACCTCAGTTTCATCGCCTTCCACTTCAGAGTACTCACGGTCATTTTCTTGAACAACATCTTCTTCTAACGCGTCATCATCATCCTGGGCGCCAGATTCGTGCGATAGCGAGGCTTCGACAACTCGCTGGCGTTCCTTTAAGTCTTCAAATTTCTCGTCAAGTCTTGCTGCTAGCTCGTAATCTTCATTTTCCGTGGCCTTGTCGATCTGTGATTCTAAATCCGATAACTGAGACGTGATTGCTTCTAGCGCAGTGCTGCCATCCTCGTTGGTCTCGACATCATCTGATCCATCTACATCTGTCGATTTGCCTGCTAGACTTGAGCGTGTACCTGTCGCTCGATCACTCTCCTCATCGTCGCCATAAATGGATTCGTCATCTTCGTCATCCTCTTCATCCAATTCAGCATCGTCCTTAGAAGGATCAGCAACGTCATATTTCTTTTCAAGTGTCTCCACCTGAAGCATGCAAGCATCATACTCAGCCTGGACCAGAAGCATCGCTGATGACCGGAAGTCGATGCCATCGTCCGCAGCTTCACCTTCGCTTTTACATTTTTCAATTCTTCGCAAGGCTACACGGAGATGCTTCGCTTCTTTCCACAGCTCTTGCAGAGTCGCCAACTCCAGATGTTTCTCCATCTCCTTCAGCTCTTTCTTCTTTTCCTCATATTCCACCTCGCGCTTGTCAATCCGCTCCTTTAGATCCTGCAGTTCCATCTCCACCACTTCCACCATTTCCTCTGCAGTCGAACGGTCCTTTTCCAAAGCCTTGATGTCTTTTGAAATGCGTGCCGCATCCTTAAAGTTACGCTGTGCAGCAGCCGCCTTCTTCTCCTGCTCCAATCGAGGGATCATCGCTTCCGCCGATGCAATGGCATTTCGGTGGATCGACAGCGATTTTTCGAGCTCTTCGTGCTGGTTACTCAGCATGGTATAGCTCTGTTCCGCAACTGCGGTAGCATCATTCAGCGAGCTGAGTTCAGCCGTTTGTTGCTTTTTGCGAATGAGCGACTGCTCACGGCGCGTCTCCTGTACCTCCAGTACATTCGCCAGCAAGGATGCCGCACGCATCTCCTTCTTTACCGCGCCAATACGTTTGCCGATGACAGTGATGTCATCAGAGTATCGCCTCAGCTGTTCCTGGAACTCTTGCCGCTGGCTTTGCAGGTGCTCTCCATCAGCCTCTACTTCGGCCTTAGTCTTCTGGATACCTTCTTCACGGTCAGCGATACGCTTCAATTGGCGAGAATAGCGTTTGCGAACAGTGTCAATGTCTCGTTGAGCCGTGTCAATCGACGACTGGATTTCTTGCACTCTCTCTAACTTTTCCTTTAATTTGCGCTCGAGCTCACGCACTTCTTCCTCCACGGCCTCTTTCTCCTCAAGCAATTGTGCCTGGATAGCAAACTCAGGGCCGCATTGATCCTCAATCGTTTTCTCGATCTCGGACTTTTCAGCAATGACATTTTCCAGGCTCACTGATACGTGGTGCATTTCAGTATCAATTCGCTCCGCCTCAAACTGCAGCTGTTCCGTTTGGTCCACCTCATATTTCTTGTACTCGTTACGAACATCCGTTCGCTCAGTTTCTTGGTCCTCACGGAACTTCTCCAGTTCGCGCAGTGTTCCTCGAGTGCTTTTCAGCTGATTGGCGAAAGCTTTCTCTTTAGCCTTCACAAACGCCACAAGTTCACTGTCCAACTTGCGTACATCACTTTCAGTGAGTGTGATGCAATGCCGCACGCTGTTGATAGTGGCGTTTAAAGCATCAGCTTTCTCGAAATCTTCGATTTCACAAGCGTGGTGCTGCTGGGCTTCAACATCACGCAAGTCCATTTCGTACTGCATCAACTGAGCCGCAAGTTGTGCTTTGCGTTCCATGAGTCGGTTTTCCTCTTCATTTTGCTTGACAGTGTTCTCTCGGAAGCTCACAGCACTCGCATGGAAGTCACGAAGCGTATTGAACAGACGTTCTTCAGGAGTTGGGGGAGCCGCTGGTACCGGAGGGGATAGTTCTTCATGAACCTGAGCAACGGGAGATTCTTCGACTGGAGCTTCGCATGCAGCTTTACTTGAGTCATCACCACCACTTGCACTGCGTGTCTCGTGAATGCTCAAGCCTGACAGAACTCCATTACCAGCGGAGTCAGATTCTGAAGACCCTAACACCTTCGCTGGTGCTGGTGAAGACGATTTGTGGACCGTAAGCCCAGCGAGGACACTACTACCGGCGGGATTACTTCCTGAATGAACCGTGAGTCCTCGCAAAACTGATCCAGATTTAACTGGTGGCAACAAATGCGCCAAATCTGTCGGGTTAGTCGCAGTACGCGAACTCCGTGAACTGTCCGATCGCTCCGACATCGATGGCGCTCGTCCTTCTCGTTGCTGCTGAATGACATCATCTTCTTTCAGATCTCCACGCTGTAACGCCGCGGCAGACTCATCCGACAACTGTCGCCCAAAACCTGGGCGGAATGTTTTCTTCTTCTTCTTTTTCACAGCCTTCGAGCTTGAGCGAGATGTGGTAGTGCCAGTACTGCTGGTTCCACTTGTTCGAGAGTACCCTGACGAGCCCAATGCATCCTTATTCGATGCTGCAACATCCTGATAATTGAACGACCCTGAACTCCTCGTGGATTTCCGTTGCTCGCCATACTGATTTGGTGCGATCGTCAACCCTGCCAGTACACCACCATCCTCGTGTGCAGGCTGGACAGCTCCTGGTCCTCCAGAAGCCACATCAAGTCCACTAAACAAACTTCCAGTCTGCTGCGGGGCTGCTTGTGGCATCGCACCACCTGAAGGGGCACCGCCATAACCTCCATATTGCTGCTGCTGTTTTGGTTGATACATTCCACCGCTCGGATTGCCAGCAGGAGCTTTCACGGACATCCCACCGAACATGTCCATGCCTCCTGGTGGCGCCCCACCCTGGTGTGGGGCCTGGTGCGAGGTTTGGTGCGGGGCTTGATGTGGGATCTGATGCGGGGCAGGAGCATTGTCTTGTGTATTGCCGTATGACAGAGGGGGCGGATAACCTCCAGCACCTCCTCCTACAGCATTGGGAGGGGCTGTAGAAGCTGCAGGAGCCGCATTTTGGCCCCCATAAGGCTTGGCAACTGGTGGCGGGAGGTTAAAAAGCCTCCTCCTACTGGAGGCTCCTCTGCGCCGTTCTGACCCTGGCGTTGATGGCCAGGGGAGCGTTCTTGCCGTCCTCCTTGTTCTTAAAGAAGCGCCCAAACATCACGATTCTGGACAATAACAAGAGGTTAGCGTTGCTCTTATAGAGGATATAATTATGTTCTTATAAACAATCACATAGTCTCCCTCACCTGAGTCACGTGTAGCTCTTGTACTGACGTCAATTCTGCGAGTTGAAGAGCGCTGAGGGCTGATTCCGAGAGCTGAGACGCGTCTTCACACGCTCACAGTCGTTGTATACACCAGAGAGACTCGGAGCGCGGCGTGGCGTCGCTCTGACGTCGTCTCTCTCCCTACTCCCTTGACGCGATTGCGGTGATTGAGGGGAGTGAAAGCGGAGGAGATAACTGCGATGTGATTGGTCAATAAAGATGAATGAGAGCAGTTTCATTGGTGAATAAAAACATAGCACACCAGCCACTGTGAACGCTGCGTATATGCCACAGCCTCAGCAGTCTCCGCAGGCCACTTTCATCACAGCGCAGTGAAGCTGCCTCCAGTATCGTCTTGATGAGTTGCTCAACGTCAGCTCCAGATGACACTTCGACTTTGTAGGAGGTGCCGGCTCCAATGGAGTACGCACTCCTATATTGTAGTGGCGGACGCAGCGTTCATTGCGGTTGGTGCTCTAGCTGGCAAGTTCGTGAATGAGCTTTGGTGGCAATGGCACTGCGCTCGATCGATTGAAGCACCTTCACGAGTAGACGGGGTTGACACAGCCGAACTCTGCGAAGTCTGCCTGCTCCGATCGGAATTGGCGCTGTTTTTGTAGGAGTTGGGTTCTCAAGGTGCTCGAAATGTGTTGGCCGGAGAAGATGGACGAGCTGAGAGGGGAAAATGAAAAGTGAGATCAGCTGCACGCTGCTGCGCTAGCCGTCACGGCGGTTGTCACTGTAGCGGCCATGACATGTGTAGCGCCGACAGTAGAAAAGCAGTCCTGGGATCACTGCACCGAGGTTCGCCGCTTCGAATTTACTTCCCAACCAATTCGATCATCTGTCATCCTGACAAACCAACTTCTGGGGGCGCTCAACGCAACAAGCCGCCCTCTACATCGCTCAACACCAGAAAGATCGCAACACCAGAACGATCGCAACGGCACCGCGTCTGGGGTTTTCTCGACCAGAAGCCAGACCTGTAAAATAGTGGGAAAGCTGGACATTGCGCCAAGTACAAGCAAAATTAAGCACTGTATTCATTCGATCGTGATGCTTGTCAAGGAAGTGAATCATTTTCAGGGAAAGCGCATGGGTATCAACGGAGGAGAGCGGTTGCGAGGAGCGTAGCCATAGCAAACCCGAGCGGGTAGGGTCGCTCGGTATTTGCGAGCAAGGTTACCCCTGCGAACGAACACATTATCCACACCAACACAGACACTTTTTCGTGACCAGGTCAACTAAGACCCGATTAGCCGGCCCTCCGTAAAGTGCATCCGACAAGTTTTCACGTTCCTTTCTGCGTATTAATTGTCCTGTCACGTCGAGCACCATGGTTAGATATTAGCATAGCAAGGTCCTTGCCAAAATACACACCAACCTTCTTGGTAGCATCTGCTGTAGGTGCGAAGCAGGCCTGTGCCATCAAAGTTTGCAGCTCTCTCGACTTCGCGACAGCCTCTTTCCAGACCCTCATACAAGTGAGACGCACAAGTCCCGATAAATCTAGACCCTTCACGATAACGTGCATCTCGGGTTTTGAGAGTTCGTAGCCCGGGAAGTTATAGTCTCGCAGGCGACATTTCGGATCCATCCTGTTTCTTTCACACACGATCTCGTCGATGATTTGGCCTCGAGTGCGTTGTCGGGCGGTGGGTCCATACAATTGCAGCCAATTGCCATCTTTCCCCTTTGCGAGATAGGCTATTTGGTCGTCGGCACCTTCCCTGGGTTGCATGGTTCCTGCATTCCATTGTCGTAAGAATGCATCAACCGTCATATCTTCGCTACATCTCTCGACTAAGGGCCAACCATTCCCCGGCAGGTAGGTAACTTGAATAGATATTGTCTTTTTGGACGAAGGCATGAGCAGGCTCGATCTGTTGCGTTGGAGGAAAGCTGAGTAGTGGACTGAATTTGGATCGCCGTAGTGAAGCTGAAACAAGTGAAAACGGAGTCAATTGCAATCGAAATGTTCTGATGGGAGTGACTTTCAATCAATCCATCGAATGTTAGAACTCGCAGACAGCACGCGGAGAAGAATCTCTTACTGGGAAGAGCTATCAGCGACTTACACTGTTGCCTAAACGAATCACAATGTTCAAGTCTATTCAATATCTACTGACATAGGTGCTCAATCGCGAATTTTAAATGCGCTGTGCTGCTCAGGGCCTACGACCGCTTGCCGGAAAACATCTCGTCGAACATTCTGGAGATTGTAGAGCGCATTGGAGAGCTGTAGTGCTATCGGTCTCGAGACATCAATAACATGAGGCAGATCTATTTGCCTTACTCTAACTCCCACGTGCTAATAACTAGTGAGCGAGCAGGTGTTTAGACACCATTAGCTGAAGCAGACTCTTGTACACCGTGTAGTCAAGCCAAGCAGCACACACAAAACCGGAGAGCGAGACAGCGCAAAGATATTCTCTACCGAGTCCATCACAATCAAACACCAGCTCAATGTATTTGGTGACCACGTTCTCGGTCGTTTGAAATACAGTAGGAAGACTCTCAACCTAATAGGAAAATGCGTTGCCGATCTTGGAGAGCATGTAAACGCCTGGAAATGACCTTGGCAAGACACTTTCTTGATTGTATCAGAGTGTGGAATTCAAGTAAGAGCGCGTCTCGGGCTCTCATTTGTCGAAAAGTGCGTTCCCCACGACGACAAGTTTTCACGTTCTTTTCTGCGCATTAATTGTCCTGTCACGTCGAGCATCATGGTTAGATATTAGCATAGCAAGGTCCTTGCCAAAGCACACACCAACCTTCTTGGTAGCATCTGCTGTGGGTACGAAGCAGGCCCGTGCCATCAAAGTTTGCAGCTCCCTCCACTTAGCGACAGCGCATTGCATGGTTTCGAGCCAAGCGCGATGCTCGTGTACCGTGTAATCTCGGTCCGCCAGGATAATGTGCATCCCAGGAACCAAACCTTTATGGTCCGGGAAGTCAAAGTCTCGCAGGCGAGAATTCGGATCCATCCTGTTTCTTTCACACTGGATGTCGTTGATGTTATCAGGGATTTCGCCTCTCTTAAGTTGTTCGGCGGTGTGACCACCGAGTTGCAGCCAGTTGCCATCTTTCCTCTTAGCAAAGCAGGCCGTCAGTTCGTCGGTAGACTCCTGTGTGCGCTCAAATCTTCCTTCAGCTCTCGTAAGTATTCGCCAACTGTCATATCTTCGTCACACATCTCGACAAAGGAATATCCCGACAGGTAGATAACATAAATCCTTTTTGTCTTTTGAACGAAGACATGCTGCTTCAGAAGAAAGTTAGGAAGTGGAAGTGAGCCTGACTCTAATGAAAGCTGAGTTGATTGCAATCAAAATGTCCTGACGGGTGCCTTCCAATCAATCCTGAACTTGCAGACAAGCACGTACTTCAGTCAGAAGCAAATCGAGTTTTGATGTCCCCCCAATTACTGCGATATCATATCCGTCCAAAACTGAAGCAGCTTCACACATTGTTGCTGTTTTTTATTCCCCGCAGTTCTGCTCTGTCACATGAACCACTATAGTTGTCAATTCGTATTGATTGACAGGAGCAATTCCCATTACACTGACCTTGTATCTCGCAAAAGCTTCCCGACGTGCGCGATGCATCTGCGACTTGTAGTGTAGTGCAAGCAGCTTAAAGCTCGATTCAATTGCAGAAATCAACCAAATATTAATATTAACATCTCATAAACTTACACTGGCATCGAGTCCGGTAGAGGACGTCGATGAAGCTGTGCCTTGGCATATGTAGCTGGCAATTTTTTGTGGCTGTAACATTTCGTGTGCAGCTTTCAGATTATTGTAACTCGTTCCGGCTAAGAGGACGGTGCTAAGAGGACGGTAGTACATGTATTTCTTGGCGCTTCTTGAGTGTTTGTTCGAGCAGCACGTTCTCAATGAGCTCCTGGCTTGCTGAGGCTGAAGCTGCTATAACATTCATCACGAACTCGGTAAACTCCCCGCTGCTGTGCGGTCAATGCTACAGCCAGCTGCCATTTGAGGCAGTGACAGAGTGCACATCTGTACGATAGTAAAGCCATCATGCCCCGGAGTTAACGACGTGGGTCGCTTGGTCACGACATAGCCTTTCTCCACAAACCCAAAGCTAGAGAACGGCGAGTTGGTATGCTGTAGACCGTGACCTCTACCCACCCAAACCACAACTTGCCGATCGGCCTCCACAAACCGCCTCACCACTTGTTTGTTACGGAAACTGGCACGTGATTTCCGATCCATCACTTCCATCGTGAAGGCCTCCATGATGATATCTGAGGATGTCTCCAAATTCTGCAGAATAGAAGCCATCGCCAATAACGAGCATTAGAAAACAGTACAACATTTGCGTTGCATAGCGTTTGTGCTCGTACCTTTGTGGCGTTTTCATACACCACGCCATTGTGCTTGTCGTTCCCTCTGAAATGATTCCACACCGCCGTAGCCACATCGTCAAACTCAAATGGGAACACCTTCGTCGCGAACACATCTAGATACAACCCGCTAGCACCTTCACGCATGCGTGCGTCTTGACCAGGAGTCTCCATCCCCAACAGTCCATTGGTCGTGAACACCGTGTCCATCTCAGCATAAGCTGTCTCGACACTCTTAAAGAGCTCTTCAAAAGCATCTTTGTCTCCCAACATGTCCAATGTATATCCCTGCGAGTAGTAGTCCGTGGTGCAGCCAACACCCTCCGCCGCACAACTCGATACCTGCTTCTGAATCCGTTTTTGCAGTAAAGTCTCCAAACTTTTCGCCAACTTGACTTGACTTTCAAGCACCAGTTTCAATCTGGCGTTCTCCCGTTCCGCCATCTCCCGTCTTTTTGTTGTCGTTGAGCAATACCCCTCCAAACGTGAGGAGCTTTTGGAGCTGAAACTCTTGAATTAGTGGCCAACGCACGGCGCATACTGTTCGACATGCAGTCGTTCCGTAAACTCTTGACGTGGCGATGACGTCGCAAAGTTTCCAGCTCGGTCTCCATTTGCCCCACTTTGATTTTTAAATACGCAAGTTCCAGTTTACGCTCGTTCCGCGCTCGGTTTGGGTTTGCTTGGACTCGGCGTTTGGTCTTGGTCGGTTCTTTTGTCATATTTCCATCAATTGTGCCGACTTTGGGCAGTATTTTTGGCTGTATATTGGCGTTATGACTTGTGGTCTCCGTTACTTCTGAGGACGAGACGTGGTGTTCTTGATGGAGAGAGCTGTCTGGAAACGTGTCGGCGAAGGCCAGCGCGGCCTCCAGCGCGGCCATTTCGTCGTCTTGGAGCTGTAGCGGCATCGAGTTCGAGTGCAATTTATTTATGCTTTTTAAACGGTTTAAATTAATTAGAATTAAATGGCTACAAAAATGGCTTACATTTTGCAGATGATCATCATGCCTAGGCTGCGGACTGCCGCGAGACCGGCGATTCGGTCGCCATGACCTGCAAGTGCATACGAACTCGAAAGTTTATTGAGGGGTACCAAGTAGGAATTGGTTCAATGCTGGACTATTACTATCCATTGTCTCATTTGTCTTGCCGGGCAGCATCTCGTGCTCTTGATCGTCTGAAAAGGTTTATACGAAGGATAGCGTCTCCATGTCGGCGTCGTGGAGCAGTAGCAGTATCGGCTGCGAAGTCACACGACGGAAACACGTATTCGACTGTGCATCAAGTTCATTTAACAGACAATCGATACATACATTCTTCGCCACCAATACGCTACGCTACATCACCTGATAGGATGAGAGATTTCATTTCTACTTGCACTTGCTCTCTAAGCTCGCGGAGCCACCGTCCCAGCGTTATTTCCACCGCTGATCGAGTCAAAGCTGATGCCCGACCCCGTATACGTGGTGTCGGTCTCGGAGCTCTCAGCGATATCGAGGGATCCGCATTCAGAGTCGTCCTCTGCAACGTCCAGTGACCCACACTCGGAATCCTCTGCAACATCCAAAGACCCGCACTCGGAATCCTCTGCAACATCAAGTGAGCCGCACTCCGAGTCATCGACGTAGCTAGCAGTGTCGGCATCACCCGCCACCTCTTCAGTGTCGGCATCCCCGCTACCTCTTCAGTGTCAGAATCACCCGCAACCGAGGCATTGTCATCCCCAGCAACATCAAGTGAGCCGCAGTCGGATCCGTCCGAGCCGGCAACATCAAGAGACCCGCAGTCGGATTCATCGGAACCGGCGACGTCGAGCGAACCGCAGTCGGAATCGTCGGCTTCACCAGCAGTGCTAGTACCTGTCGCCGTGGTGGCGGTCGGGGTGGCTGTCGTGACACTGGGGGCGTCCGTTGTAGTCGCCGTAGTGGTCGTCGGGGTCGCGGAGGTTGCAGTAGGAGCAGTAGTCTTGGTCGATGTGGAACCCGAAGACGTGCCGTTGACTGACCCCGTGAGCGGGACGCAGTTGATGTACACTTGCCACGGAAGACCGTGCAGTGCGATCCAGTACGCAGTGAGTCGCGACGCGCCTGAGCACTTGGAGACGTCGTACGGCCACTGCGATGGAGACTCCGGGTAGTTCACAGCGCAGTTGTCGTCCTGGAACGCAAGTTCATCGTCGCACCACACCTCACACGGACCGTCGTGGCCCTCAGTGAGCTGATTCCACTCGACGTATTGAGACGGGAGATCGCGTGCCGTGCCGTTGGCGAGCGAGAAACCGCACTCGAGAGTGGCGGTACCAAAGGGAGACAGAGTCTGCACCTCGCCCGTTTGATCCACGAGGTCCTTCAACGACGTGTACGTGCTCTCGTTGAAAGCAGTCCAGTAGGCCTCGGTGTTGAGTTCTGGGGCCGTCGAGTAGGACATGCCATCGGGACAAGGCAGGTATGTCTGACCCGCGATGGTCGCTGCAAAGTTGTTCGTGGCCCAGTTTACCGGCCAGGATGGCATCGGGTCGATCATGTAGCTGTGTGCGTTGACACACGCCACCGTGGCAGCGACCACAAGGGCGGCAAACGTGCAGGAGACCATCTTGTTGCGCTTAGATAACTTTGCGGGACTAACGAGAATCGAGGAATGAAGGAATACCAAGAGCTATCGATGCTCAAGGCGACCTTAGTGAAAGCTCAGTCGTTCGTGGGAAAGGTGCGTGTGGGTGGCGTTGCTGTCTGGCCTAAAGGAACGATACGTGATGGAGTCTAAAAGCACCGGAGCCCGGTGTCTGGGCCGGTCAAGGCACAGTCAGTAGCATTGGTAAAGGATCGCAGTGGTCGCGTTGGTGATATCATCCGTGTGCCGGGTGGCTCGCCAAAGTCTCTACTATCGAAATGCCTGTCCTTCTGTTGGAACAGCTGGAATCCCTATGTTCACTCACGATCCAATGCGCTACATCTTTGAGATGATGCCTTCTAGACACAGAATGCTGCTCAAATCGTGTAGTGAAGATGGGAGATGCCATCTCGACTCCTTACTTCTCGACTTATACGATGCCGACATTGCAACAGGCCGAAGACTCTATGGGATGTAGTGCAGTCGAGTCGCCACTATGGTGAGAGGCTCCCAACACATTAAAGTGGACACGATATGGGTCTTCTACTAAGTCTATAGAGGTGAACATGACATCCCAAGTCGATTTGACGATGCAAGAAGAGGGTTGAACCCCGAGGTTTCCTAGCGCGCAGAAGGTTTCACGGAATCCAAACGCAATCTGATCGCGAATGGCAGCCGCTGTAGCCGCGCGATTAATTTGTTCAACGCCAACGCTAATGCGGTGAAAGTAAATGGAAACGGTATCCGAAAAACTGGTGATATCAACACATATTTCATTCGTTATCACTCTATGGCGTGTTGCTCTGTGGGCTGCTGCTGTCTTACGCTACTAAACTCACAAGGGGGAGATACATGCCCCGTTACATCTTGTTTGGCGCCACCGTGCCGGCGTTGTTGGTCCATCCCTGGTTCTGGAACGAGTTGAAGCCGTAGTTCGCCGACCCCGTGCCCGTGTTGGTACCGCCGTTCGTGCTGGGAGTGTTAGAATTGCCACCCCAGCCTCCGCCCCAGCCCCCGCTCCAGTATTGGTTCGTACCAGTGTTGGTCTGAGGGGTGTTGGCCGTCTGCGGGGTATTGGCAGGCTGCGGGGTGTTAGCAGTCTGCGGGGTGTTCGCAGACGGAGTGGATTGTTGGTACTGGTTGTCGTCGCTGCTTCCGCCAGCGACATCGTACGAACCACAGTCCGACTCCTCTCCAGTGCCAGTGCTGGGTGTTGATGGGGTGTTGGCGGACGGGGTGGATTGCTGGTTGTCATCTCCGCTTCCGCCAGCAACATCATACGAACCGCAGCCCGACTCATCTCCAGTGTCGGGGCTGGGCGTCGTAGGGGTGTTGTTCGACGACGGTGTTGACGGGGTGGCGTTCGACGACGGCGTCGACGGAGTGGTGTTTGACGACGGTGTCGAAGGAGCAGTCGTTGGGCTGCTGTTAGACGACGGAGCGGTTGTCGTCGATGGGGTCGACGGCGAGTTGTTTGAGGACGGGGTCGACGGAGAGTTGTCGGAAGACGGGGTCGACGGCGAGTTGTTGGAAGACGGTGTAGAGCCCGACGAGGGAGCCGTAGTGACCGTCGGGGTGTCGGCAGTAGAGGAGGATGCCGAACTCGTTTGGGTGGCACCACCGCCGCCCGAGCCGGACAGCGGCGCGCAGTTCACATACACCTGCCAGCTCGGGCCGTGCATAGCGATCCAGAAGAACGTGAGCTGTTTAGCACCCGAGCACTTGCTCTTCTCGTAGGGCATGACGGCAGGGGCAGTCTTGAAGTTAGCAGCACAGTTCTCGTCCGAGAATACCTGCGTGTCATCGCACCAAGCTTCACAAGGACCCTCGTGGGACGGCGTGAAACCCTCTGAGTCCGAGTGCGCCCACTCCAACTCGGCCGGGAGGGGTTGTGGGGCCGCTTTCGGGTCTGCGATACCACACGTCAACGTAGCGCCTTTCACTGAGATTTCCGTCTTGTCGTCGATCATAGCCTTCAACGTCTTGTACTTGCTGGCCTTGAAAGCCTTGGTGAAAGCCGCCACATTGTCGGCTGGTGGACCACCGAAGTTGCCTTTAAAAAGAGCTCCCGAGTCGATGCTACCAATGAACTGCGACTTGTCTCCGGCAGCCGAATCGAATGTCGCCTCAGGCTTGCTCAACCAGCCGTGGCCATTGACAACAGTGGCAGCCAGCGCAGAAACAAGCAGAAACTTGTGCGTAACGTGCATCCTCTTATTAATCTCTGCAAACACGAACAGCAAACGACGAGGCAAATTGAGGAATGAAGACAAGAGTGAGCTCTTCGAACAACAAAACCCAAGGCCCCACTGTGCGCAAATCTCATGTCGGATCAGGGCCCAGGTCGCCTCCCTTTACCTTTCCTGGGCTCCGTGCAGAACCTGCTCGCCCTTCAAAAACTACAAGATCCATACTGTAGACTTGGGATGCAGGATACACAGAACGGCAGCTACGATCACAACTCGCTTCCGTTATACATGGCAAAACCCACACCACTGCAATGCTGCAATTCCTCTGATCGCCATCTGGTTCGGCGCACGGTTCATCCTTTACCATACTGTAGAGATTGGACCTGGCCATGCTTACAAGGAAATGGCAACGTGACGTAGCTATACTGTCGGAATAACATGACAACGCCTCGTGCAGCTCGTGTGGCGCCAAGTTAAACTTCTAGTAAGCTCTACATGCTACGATCAATAAAGTGCCTCTCACGGAGAGTCTACATTCTGTACAGCAGCTTTTGTTGATGGCGTACGAAATAGATATCGTCGCTAAACACTGTGTCGTCACGCAGTTGGTGGGTTCGATTGACCAGACCTCTACACGATCAGCGCGATATTACGCTGGACCAGGGACAGATTTCCGAAATATTGATACTGAAAGCAAGATAGGACGAAAGCATCTTGGGATCTGCGATCCAACTGAAGAAGGTTGAACCGAGGTGGAAGTCAACGAACCGATTGTTCGTCTAACGTTGGTTCAATCGTGGCTTTCGGTCGTACAGTAGCGGGACTGCTGACTTGAGCGTACCGTACCTCAATGCAGTACAATGCATCACTGCGAGATGGTTGGCCGCTCGAAAGCTGCATTACAAGTCCTGGCAGACGGTTGGATATACTTCGAGCTACCGGTCTACTCGACAAAGAATAGAAACTCAACTACTGTGCTTAGGCTGTGGACAACCCATGCATGCACCATCTGAGAGTGTCCGGCGGGTAACTTGAAAAGCACCACCGGATTTGCCTGCACTTTACAAGAGGTATTAGATAGTTTAGCGTCCGAGACACCACCCGTTTGCGCGGAAACACTCGCAAAAGCGGAAGGGAGTCGTCCTTTACCCTTCATGAGACTTGGCTGACTTTGAGGCTTGCACGATCAAGTTCTCTGGTCCCGGCAATAGCTAATCGCGTAGCTTGGTGCCTCGCAGAGTACCAGTATAGTATGACCGAAGTCACAAAGCGTCACAAGTGAACATGCGTCCCGGTGTGGTATGCTGTGAAGATGCACACGAATGTTTGTGGACTCAGTCAATGAGTCACTCCGACCTTCTTCTGCTACTGCCCTGGCTTATTCATATTGATGACTTCACTGTGAATATTCATGACCTTCCACTCCACCACAGGATGGGGATATCTTGCCGTGGGGATCCTTAAATCAATGATAGTTGCTGTCACTTTGCTCTTGTCCATTAGGTGCAGCTATCGCGTCTCCGACAAGAGATTGCTCTCTAGACGTACTCTAGTGGGTCTGTGCGGGCAAGAATGAGACGTTTACTCAGCTCGACATGGACGGCTTCCCAATCATACACAGTTGATTAGTTAAAAGTACGTGGTGTGCTTGTGCTTGTACAATTGACAACGGCAAGCGCAGCTAAAGATCGCCCTACCTAGATTCGCCGTGAGCCGACACGCTCGTAGGATACAGTTGTTCGTCTAGTGAATCTACCTGACAGTTGTTCGTCTAGTGAATCTACCTGTCGGGCGACATCCTCATTTCCGATGCAGGAAAGCAGAATAAAAACATCGAGATACCTGCATGCAGCTTCATAGCAGCTCCAACAGGAGATCAGGCCTAGCTAGAAGCCTTCTCAGCTCAATGCGGCCGCAACGCAGAGTAATGAACTCGTTTGCGTGTGATGTCGCTGTAAATCCATATAGCATATGAAATACTTATGGTATATTTTACCATCATAATTAAAATACGTTTTAGTAAAATCTAAAATATCAGTGCAAAACAAACGTTTGAAATAAACATTCATTGTTGGCATCGTTCGGCACGATCCCGTGCTCTTCGACACGATTTACACTACGCAACGCAACAAGGGGGCTATCCTCTACATCTACTGGGGCGCTACAGTGCCGGGGTTGACTTTGCCGTTCAACTGGTCGAAACCAATGTTCGTCTGAGATACTTGGTCTCCGTTGTTGCCACCCCAGTATTGGTTGTTTCCTCCCTTGCTCCAGTACTGGTTTTCTCCAGTGCTGCTTCCCTGGGGAGTGTTGGCAGTGCTGGGAGTCTGATTGGATTGCTTGTCGTCATCGCTTCCGCCAGCGACATCGTACGATCCGCATTCCGACTCGCTGCCAGCACCAGCAACATCATACGAGCCACATTCAGATTCGGATCCGGCAACGTCGTACGACCCACAGTCAGACTCGTCACCACCTCCAGTAGTTGGAGCAGTGGTCGCCGAGGGGTTGACGGGGCATCCGTTGACGGACTGGACGGGGTCGACGGGGTTGACGGAGTCGAAGGGGTGGACGGAGCATCCGTTGACGGACTGGATGGAGTCGACGGAGCGTCGGTGGATTGTGTCGACGGGGTTGACGGAGAGGATGGGGTAGAAGGTGATGACGGAGCAGTGGTCGTTTGGGAGGATGGGGTCTCGGTATCGGTAGATGATCCGTCGGTCGCGGGTGTCGTGCTGTTAGACGTCGTCGCACCGCCCGACCCGCCTTCTAATGGGGCACAGTTCACGTACACTTGCCAGGTGTCTGAGTGCATGGCCATCCAATAGAACGTGAGGAGACTAGCACCTGAACACTTGCTTCCTTCGATAGGAAGTTCAGCGGGGATCATCTTAAAGTTGGCAGGACAGTTGTCGTCCTGGAACACGCGCTGGTCGTCGCACCAAACCTCGCACGGTCCTTCATGGGAAGGCGTGAATCCTTCGGACTCAGAGTGCGACCACTCCATCGTCTTGGGGAGCGGTTGGGGGTCTGCTTAGGGTCACACGATCCACACTCGAGGGTAGCTCCCGTTACAGTGATCTTGGCCTTGTCTTTGAAGAATTCTTTCAGCGACTTGTATTTACTAGCACCAAACGCTTTCGTGAAATCAGCAGCGTTCTTTGACGGCGCGTCATTGAAGGCGCCTGTGAATCCTGAGTCCGATGCCTGGATAGTTGCGATGTACTGGGTCGGGTCACCAGCCGAAGCGGTAAACTTGCATTCTGGCTTGGTCATGTAGCCGTGACCATTGACGGCAACAACAACCAGCGCGGATGCGACCAAGCAGCGATAGGGTACAATCATCTGAGCCTTGCGGAAAACACTGGACGCGAGCGATGCAAATTGATGAATGAGCAAGGTGCGACTGCTTCGAACAACCAAAAGGGCCAAGGCCACTCTCTACTGGAAGTGATTAAGGCACAGCAAATCCTATGACGGGACGTCGACCTTCAACATTTCTAGTCTTCGTGCAGGACCAGCCTTTACTTCATTTGTATACGTGAAGTAGATCAACAGACTAAACTGAACCAGCCAACCACTGCAACGTTGCATGATCTTGTGCTTCAAGTTGGAGGTCTACAGCTTTCGAGGAAACCAGTTGGGATCAAGTGTAAAGTATGATCAGAGACGACAAAGAGCTTTATCAGAACGACGTTAGATTGGCGAACCGCCAAAACAAGTATTCAAAGTCCATGTATCGATCACGACCGAGGGCATACACCTACGCTGACACAATTGCTTTCTACGTTGTAGTCCGACACAAACTATGGCTAATGCGTGGCTTCATGAGATACAAATCTACCAGAAAAATTCGTGGAGGAACTGGCGGGTGGATGCATTACTGATAGTACAGGTAAGTATAAAAGCTCTCGAGAAATATCGTCAGCTTCAGGCGATTTATGCCAGCTGGTCTAGCGGCAGACATCCTGGGATTTGCGAGGACCTCTGTATACAAATTTCTAGTGGAGTGCATAAGATGGCAGTTTATGATGGACGAGTTGTTCGTAAACGAGTTCATCAGCAGGCTTCTCTCTGCTGAGCTGATACCACAGATAATAGGAAGCGCATTCAAACGTAGGTCTCCGACGAACTGTTGGCAAGAAAGCATTGCGGTCTAGAGATAAACGAGCGAAGAAAGATATTTGGATGTCAAGCGAAAGCAGCAAGTCTCCAAGTCCCCAAGGTCTTTCCGATTCCGAGGAGAATCTCGCGCAAAGCGTGGAGATACTCTCCTCAGCTGTCTTACCTATCCGCAAACAGAAGAAGCGAGATGTGCATCTCGTGTGGTTCTAGCTACCGATGGAGGTAAGTTGGGGGAGTCGCCTGTCCACGGCAGTCGGTATACATAATAGCCTGTTGTTGAGAAGTTCACTCGGGTCGTAGCTTCGTGCGCACAATGCCACACTAAAAGTGTACCGTATCACGGACAGATCCAAGTTTTGGATGTGTCAGCAAGCTCAACTGTAAAACGCAACCTCGTGGACCCAAGCGCTCTCGTTTGACGGCATTGGCAAAGGGAATCCCTGCTACACATGTACGATATTACACAACCGGCAATTACTGTAGTCTCCAGCGCTAGCTGTTAGAACAATTGGTTTTGTTTGTGTTACAGTTTGTTTAAGGAATCTAAGGTCGAGACCTGAAGCCCTCAGGTATATGTGGACGGCTCTACATGACATTGACCGTGGCTTGCATGATAGCTCGCTAATCTAGTCGGCAGCACGAGAACGCTCGAGAAACTAAACAACTAGCATGAAACAACTCATTTCCCGCGTAAATTTAATTCAAACTAAAATACCGTTTTAACAAGTAGATATTAATTTTAATTTGTAATCAAAGTTTTAAACTTTAAAAAGTTATTTAAATGTTTTTAAAAGAACTATTTTTAACTTAAAACTATTTTATGTCATATGAGCTTATATTATATGATATCATATTATATCGATAAAATGGCTTATGCTATGTTATTCTGAGTATGAATATCATATCATACTTTGCGGCAGATCATCCACGCGAGCCAGGAGTTGAGGGGTTAACAACGTGTCGGCAACAAGTTGTACGTCTGTGTGGCCACAGGTGGTCAGATTACATGGCAAATAAGCGATGCCGCTGTATAGCGAAATTTTGTTGGGGAACTGTGGACGACATTTGCACAGTCAACTCTATCACTGGAACCGAAGCAGGTATCTGCTATAGTGTACGTGCTTGGAATGAGTGCATCCGAAAGTTGCGTGAACGGCAACAAGGACGGCGATAACAGAACGGCATGAATTTGAAGAGCATGGACGTACTTACAGGGGACCTGGTATTACGGGAGGTAATCCGAGTGGTACGGGTATCACTCACGATCCCGTCGTTGATCGTTGTCGGTGACGTGACGCTAGTGGGATCGATGTCTGGGGTGGTTGCGCACTTGGTAAAATGCACATCCAGGGTTTGTGGTGACCGCAGCCTATTGGAATTTGTACTTGATCCGATTGTACACAAAATGAATGAAAGGAAAAGTAAGTAGATTAGATGGTTTAAGCGCTCCTCAAACCATACACGGACTCGTGCCCGTTTCCCATACAACGACCCGCAACTCTCAGCTTCTGCAACGTTGTAACACTTGGTCTCACCTCTGGTACAGGTCCCAGGTATGACCTTCAATCTCATCGTCGTCAGGTCTCCGATATGCATTCCAACACAGCCTTAAAGTGGGAGGGTTCTATCCACACTATAATACAAACGTAACGCCGATGTGTTGTCCTAACGAAGACGATTAAGTCCTCGAGGTCAAGTTGCTATCGTGATCCGTGGAAAGCGTGGTACTGTAGTTGCCACAGCGAGAATTTGTCGGTTGAGACCACATAGCGACTTGCGCTACAAGATTGAAAATTGAGGTGAAGATTATCCTTTTCATTGGACCCACGAGACTGGTGCGGTGCTACGACCAGAAAGTGGCGGCAGTCATATGTGAATCGAGGTGGCTCGTCCAAGACACTTCCATCGATGCCTAGCATTAAATCGGCATTGGAATTCTTTATTTCATCAACATCAGCTGGACCATTAGGCAGATGCACAACCCAATGGACTTAGTACTTCTCTTAGACACTCGTCCCAACAATCGAGGGTACTTTGAAGCTCGTGGTTTGGTTTTGTTAAACTTGTTAGTATTTGAAAATACTACGATCGCCTCAGGCAATTTGTATCTGTCAGATATCAAGCGGGCTGCATCGAGTAATGAATAAACGACGAAAACCAGGACAACACAATGCAACACGAAAGACAAGTGCCACGACAACTGTACAGCCACACATATTCGACGTTAATCGCCCGCGCGCAGCGGGGCTTGCTCTTTCGTCACATTTTACGCTACACTCACGTAAAAAGGCAGGTTGGGGCCCGAAGCAGGTCTCTATTTCGGCGCCACCGTGCCTGCAGTGCTCGGGTCTTGGCCCTTGATAGCGCTGAAGTTGATGTCCGAGTCGGATTGGACCTCCTGCTGCGTAACGTCCGACTCGCCGTTGTTGTCGGACTCCTTGTTATCGTCCTTGTTTTCATCCTGGTTTTGGTCTTGGTTCTGGTCCTGGTTTTGATCTTGGTTTTGATCTTGGTTTTGATCTTGGTTTTGATCTTGGTTTTGATCTTGGTTTTGATCTTGGTTTTGATCTTGGTTTTGATCTTGGTTTTGATCTTGGTTTTGATCTTGGTTTTGATCTTGGTTTTGATCTTGGTTTTGATCTTGGTTTTGATCTTGGTTTTGATCTTGGTTCTGGTCCTGGCTTTGGTCCTTGTTCTCGTCCTTGTTCTCGTCCTTGTTCTCGTCCTTGTTTTCCGTGTTGGAGCCTCCACCCCAGTTGTTGGTAGAACCGCCGTTATTCCACGTGTTCGTGGAGCTACCCGCGTTCCAATTGTTCGTCGAGCCTCCGTTGTTCCACGTGTTGGTCGAGCCGCCCGTGTTCCAAGTGTTACCGGAGCCTCCCGTGGTGGCCGACCCGCCCTTGTTGTCGTCGCCGTTGTTGTCGTCGCCGTTGTTATCGCCACCATTATCACCACTGTTGTTGTCGCCGCCATTGTTGGTCGACCCTTCCTTGTTGTCGCCTCCATTGTCGCCGCCATTGTTGGTCGAACCTCCGGTGTTAGTCGAACCGCCGGTGTTCCACGTGTTACCACCGCCAGTGTTGCTGCCTCCACCAGTGTTCGTTGAGCCACCAGTGTTCCACGTGTTGTCACCGCCGCCGTTGTTGTCGCCGCCGTTGTCCTGCTGACCGTCACCGCTCTCGGCCATCTCGAGTGAGCCACACTCCGAGTCGTCCTCCGCCATGTCAAGCGAGCCGCACTCGTCGTCCTCGGCCATCTCAAGAGAGCCGCATTCCGAGTCAGACTCGCCAGCGACCTCTGCCTCGCCTCCCACTTCAGTCTGACTGGTTTGCTGCGTAACATCCGAGTCGCTGTTGTTTGAGCTCTCCGTGTTCTGGGTCGACGAGCCGCCGTTGTTGTCCGAGTCCTTGTTCTCCTCATCCTTGTTCTCGTCCTTGTTCTCCTCGTCCTTGTTCTCATCCTGGTTGTTGTTCTGACTGTTGTCCTGGTTGTTGTCCTGGTTGTCGTCCTGGTTGTCGTCTTGGTTGTCGTCCTTGTTTTCAGTGTTGCTGCCGCCGCCAGTGTTCGTAGAACCACCAGTGTTCCACGTGTTGGTCGAGCCGCCCGTGTTCCAAGTGTTACTGGAGCCTCCCGTGGTGGCCGACCCGCCCTTGTTGTCGTCGCCGTTGTTGTCGTCGCCGTTGTTATCGCCACCATTATCACCACTGTTGTTGTCGCCGCCATTGTTGGTCGACCCTTCCTTGTTGTCGCCTCCATTGTCGCCGCCATTGTTGGTCGAACCTCCGGTGTTAGTCGAACCGCCGGTGTTCCACGTGTTACCACCGCCAGTGTTGCTGCCTCCACCAGTGTTCGTTGAGCCACCAGTGTTCCACGTGTTGTCACCGCCGCCGTTGTTGTCGCCGCCGTTGTCCTGCTGACCGTCACCGCTCTCGGCCATCTCGAGTGAGCCACACTCCGAGTCGTCCTCCGCCATGTCAAGCGAGCCGCACTCGTCGTCCTCGGCCATCTCAAGAGAGCCGCATTCCGAGTCATCCTCGGCCATTTCGAGGGAGCCGCACTCGGAGTCGTCGGCCATGTCGGCTTCAAAGGCCTCTGTGGCCTCAAGTCGAAGCATTCGCTTGGCGCCGTTGGTCGTCACCGCCGCGTCATAACCTTCAGCGCTGACCACCACCGAGGCCAGCGCCACCGCCACGGCGGACAAGATCAAACTTTTGTAAGGGGCCACCATTCTCACTCACAAGAACACTCACAATATGACTTTCGAGCAAGTTGGCGAATGAACGTCCATGAGCGACGCTTTCGAACACACGAACGACATAAACCGCAGGATTAACACACGGCAAATCCCAGCAAGATGAGGCTCTCCTTTGCTTCATCCAGTCTTTCCCAACGGGGCATAGTGAACTTCAGACATGAACGAGCGGAGACCGTGGGATACAGTCACAGGACGGAATTCCGATGGGAAGACGATGATAAAGACCGAGGCTGGGCTGCAGCGCGCGTTGAAACGTGCCTTACATTGATATTCTGGGGCGCCACCTGGCGATGAAAATCCTTTACACTATCGCGACCTAATGGGAGTGCTGTAGAGACGACTAGGGCTCGAATGACCCGTTGTTTGGAACGAGTACCACCAGCAGCACACTTAGTAAGAGCAAACGAAGTGGGGAAGTGTTCAAACACTTCAACGATTGCTCCAATTGCAAACCGGGAGGTCGCCATCGATTAGAGTTGGAAATGCTGATCATTATTGGAGACCGGCGCAGCGCCTTCAGGATTATAACCCTACCAATACGGTATCCATACATGCTGCGGCCACACTGTACAGCTGTGAAGGACTCCACTTTCGAGGACAAGCCCCTTGAGGCTTCTTGTAGTTTGACAGAAGACCAAGTGGAAGTGCATAACGATGCCAATCATCAAGCATGGACAGGCACACTCGGCACCAGAAGAATGTGGACAGTCTGCAGATGTCCCAATTTGCTGTTCGTTTGTGTATCTATCGAGGGCCGACTGCCATGTACGTCGAAGAGTACATGTAGACTATCGACGAAACACTCTGTCTGCAGGTTAGATGTACCGTTGGTCGGCCCCACTGACTGTCCGTGTAGTAAGCAAGCATCGGCGAGGGCAGGCAACTTGCCCGTAGGCACCAATCCCCACGAAAAGCCATGCCATGACCGGTACATTCTTTACCAACGCACCGATTGCGTTCAGTGTTTCGAAGGGCTCGAGTTGTGCTTAAGCGTCTACCGTACAGTACAGTAGTCGGATGCCATCCCCGGAGTGCCAAGCGCTTGACGGTATTCGTAGTGGACGGTGTCGATAGGAGAGTACTGGGAGAATACGTTCGTTCATGATTCTGACGTCGGCACTCCACATCTTCGTTCGATCCCAGCTGACTTGTGCCTTCTACCTACGGTATTCTCGCCGCCTCGGACTGCCAGAAGCAAGGAACTCACGCTTGACTTCTTTGACTTCATTGGTGCTTCTTCCTCCAGACAACAACGCGAGTGGTGAGGCTTGGTGAGGCCATAGGGACGTCGGAATATATGTACACTCAGTTGGCGAAGGGCATTTCACGATTGAACAGCAAAGAGCACGGCAGTGCATGTACAGGATATTCCATTGGACAAGATGCTCTATTGCCAATTGGGTCTTCAAGCCCACATCTTGGCCTGGCGAGCCCTCAAGATCTTACACCAAAGGCATCAGGAAATTAGTGATCCCTACTGTTCTCAGTTCAAACTGTACCAACAGGACCTCTTGTCCCTCACATGTGCCACAGTGTTGGGGCCGGTAAACCCTTGCGTTTGTCAGCTCAAACTCCACATGGAGGAATTGATGACCCTCTCAAGACGTTCACACTGCAGCGCCTGGGAGCGGGTGACCTCTTAACGTTCAAGACTTCCGGGTCATTTGTGAAATACTGCTGCTTCACTGGACCACAGCTCACTGAAGCTATCAACCAACCAGAACTTGTGATGGAGGAGGTAATGGCCTCCGATTGTATTTGGCTTCTAACTGTTCTGTCCGTTGTGCTGTGGTGTTGCACGGTCGAAGGCCTTCATAAATCTTACATGAGGCAATCATCAACGATTACTCCTGAGTATGCTAGGTTGATTTGCACGCACACTGCTGTGTCCTTGATCAGTTCCTGATCGAACTTCATCCAGTGTGTCGCCCAACCGACCCACGCACTTGCCAACCAGTGGCCAGGTGCAATCCTCGTCGACGTGTGACTTTCGGAAACTAATTCCCGCAACAGTACAAGGCAAGACTCCCTTCGTGAACATCCCGGGATATTCACGCTTCCAGATCAGAATGTGTAAACGGCAGCTTCCAATTCCATGGTATCAGTACATAGATGGCAATGCTGTAGTAAATCTGCAGGATCGGGGCACGAAGAGATGAAAAGACTGTTAGACCATCGTCGTGTAAGTAGCTCTCTCACAGCATCAAAAGCCTTCCTAAATACCAGTTGGAAGATGTTCACCGTCAAACATTAAGTGCTTTAGGGTCAGTAACTCTCAAGGCAACAGTCCCATTGGTCGCGAGCTAACTCGAACACCGCTGCTGGTACGATCGTAGTGAATGACAGCGGCACGCAATACGAGGAAACACATGCGTTCAAGTGTACCTCATCACTCTCAGCAAGATGTTTCGCCCCATATGCTGCTCTTGATCGGTGCGGCACCAATACCCATTGTAGTTGACACAACTCGTCCACTAGCAGTAAGAAGAACTGGTGCAGTAAGTTAACTCGACACAAGATTCTACACAGCAATACAAGTTGTCCATTGACTCTGCTACTACAGTATAATATGAAGATGCAGCACTACAGTACCATGAAGTCTTGGTGACGAAGATGTGGTTGCTGTCCGTGAATCACGGATACGCTGCAGCTGTTTCTCAGTTTATCTAGCCGAAACCATCTGCCCGAGCAGAACCAGGTGTGAATCACCAGTCGAGTCTTAGAACCAGTGACGATGTATGACCCAGCGACAGTAGGCAGTCATAGAAGCTGATCGAGAGGCTGATCCAATTTCCACTGCTTTGCCTTCAGTCCTTTTCAAAGACCGCAGCCTCGTCTTTCCCAATGCTCACCTTGCAAGCCGCCTCTGATCCGCTTGACCGACGTTGTTTTTCTTCCTTGCCAAAGCTGCATTTTGATCATTCTTGAATTCACCGCCAACGCAGCAGCACAACCAACTCAATAGTCTACAGAATGGTCTCTTTGTGCATCAAGACCGCGGCACTTGCCATTGCCGTGCTGGCCGCCACTACAGAAGCGCATAACAAAATGACGCTGCCACTACCGACGTGGCCCGATGGATTCTACGCCCAGAACAGTCCGTCCGGTCTTATTGACCCCACGGATGTCCTGCCCGTGCCTTCAGGCATGTCGTACAACACCGACCCGACCTCCAACACGAACGCGTACTGGACGGCATTCAACTCCAGCAAGTACACGTCACTGAAGGAGTTGGCATGGGACTCGCAGACTCTGGAGTCTGGCGCCTCGAACGAGTGCGGCTTCTCCATTGTCGACGGTACGGCACAGGAACTGCCGGACGAGGTGCAATGGGACTTTTTCACGGCTTCTCACCAGGGACCTTGCGAGGTCTGGTGCGACGACGAGCTCGTGTTCGAGGACTACAACTGTGCCGTGACGTATCCGGAGACCCCGGCCAACCTGCCATACGACAAGTCCAAGTGCCAGGGCGCTGCGATGCTCACGTCCTATTGGATCGCCCTACACACGACCCCGTGGCAGGTGTACACGAACTGCGCTCCTCTGAGCGGCGGCTCGTCATCCAATTCAAGCAAGACCCCCACCACCGACAGCTCCAGCGACACGACTCAGACGGCCACTACAGCGCCGACTGCCACGACCAAGGCGCCTAGCACCTCGACCAAGACGACTGCGCCTGCTACGACCACGGCTACCCCCACCGTCACCACTGCTCCAGAGACATCTACCTCTACTGAGGCGAGCGATGAGGAGGAGGCGAGTGCAAACGATGACGAGAGCAGCGTTGATGCGGATGCTGAAGCCACGGAGGCCCCGGCATCGCCCACAACGACGGCCCCGTCGACCGACAAGTGCTCGGTGCGTCGTCGTCGCTTCCGCAACTAAATGTTCATGTCTTGTACAGACGTGACGGTGTGTAGTGTATCGTTGACGGAGGTGTCTAGTTGGCATCGCTCGTTGGCAGATAGAGAGAACCGGTCGAGTTCCTCCCTGGTAGTGTCGTATTTGTAGTCCGAAACATCTCGTAGATCGAAAAGAGAATATCACGTCCATTTTGCAAGTGTGAAACTTTTAGCATCTCGATTAACTCTAGCGATGTGTTTGGAGTCGTTTAGTAGCAACAGAGCCGTTTGGAAGCGAGTATTAACGCGCATTTAGCTCGTCGACATGCATGACACGAGTCATGAAGGTTTCATCGTGTCACCAGCATTCTAGTCGCAGACAGCAGACGATTCCGCCATGACTTGAGCAACGTCCTGAGCGGGGACACCATCGATGTCGATAGTCGAGCAATATCTTCACATCCTTCTTCGTTATCTTCCACGTGGAAGTCAACTGTAAGTGGGATGCTGCACCGCAGAGCTCTATGCAGAATGCACTTGGTAGTCTTCATTGACGAATTCCTCAAAGAACGCCGGCAGCATACCAAGTTTCGCTTTGCTCGTTCATGGGCAACCGCACCGGCATCAAAGGCGAAGTTCTTGGCCTCGAACCGGTGGGAAACGGTGGCTCGACTAGGTCCAGACCACCTTTACCGAGTACAGCAATCGATTGAATCGAAAACAGTGCCGATGATCAGTGCGGTTGTTGGAGTGGGTCATGTATGGGCGAGACAGCAACACGACGATTGATCCCCGCCTCAATCCCATCTGCTCCCTCGATAACCTGTCACGTGTATCCGCCGAACAACACTGCGCTGATACCGTACACACGTGCCGAGTCACTCTTTTCAGATCGAATGCTCTACACCGTCACCAACGCTGCCTCATCCTGCCCTCTACTACGGAGACCGAGGCGAGACTCGCCACTAGAACTCGTTCATTCTGCAAACCTTTCTCTGCTAGACAGATTCCAACTGCAATGGTCGCCTCCTGCGCTCGCGTTGCTCTCTCAGCGGTGGCTGTCATGGCCGCCGTAGCCGATGCGCACAGCAAGATGTCGTTGCCGAAACCCACGTGGATCTACGAAGATGGTACCAACAGTCCTTCCGGCACCATCGATAGCTCCAATGTCCTACCGGTGCCCGATGGCATGGGCTACGAGGGTGATCCGCTGTCCAACACCAAGGCCTACTGGACGGCTTTCAACGCCAGTACATACACGTCGCTCAAGGATCTCGTCTGGAAGAACGAGGAGGTCAACACCGACTCACTCTACGGTACCGCTACGATCGAGTGCGGTTACTCGTGGGCCAACGGCACCGCACGCGACTTGCCCGACGAGGTGCAATGGGACAAGCTCACTACTGGCCACGACGGTCCGTGTGAGATCTGGTGCGACGACACGCTCGTGTTCTCGGACCAGAACTGCGCAGTCAACTACCCGGACAGTCCCGCGAGCTTTCCTTATGACAAGGCTGCTTGTGAGGGCAAGTCCATGCTGACGGCTATCTGGTTGGCACTGCACAGTCCGCCATGGCAGGTGTTCACGAACTGTGCACCTCTCAAGGGTGCAACGTCGTCATCGACTTCTCAGTCGACAAGTACGACCACTACTGGTACCGACACCCCTACGACGACAAAGCCATCAACTTCTACAACGTCGACTGCGACTAGTGCTCCGGCATCGGACGAAGCCAGCACTGCTAATGAAGCGAGCACGGCAGGTGAATATGATACGGGATCGGCCTCAGAGGAGACTGAAACCCCGGTTGCTACAACTGCGGCACCTACGACTACCACTACGACTACTACCCAAACAGAAATCCCAACGACGGATGCAACGACGTCGACAAAGTGCAATCGTCGTCGTAGCTAAGTCACAACCGAGAGTTGAAACCAGAGTTTAGTGTAAAGTCAAAAACATGTTTGTCCGTCAGTTTAAATGTCACCTGGCTATAGAAACATTGAGTTTAAGAGTATGGCTGTAAAATAACTAAAATGGCTGTAATCATAATGAAGATAAGAACAAACATGTATAAGAACATGAAATGGCAGTACAACCACAAGATGACGGCAACACCATGATGCTGCAGAGGAGACATTTCATCCGGCGTTGGCAGCTCAGCACTCCCATGGCAAATGAAGAAGCGAACTTGTCGGAGCAGTCCTTAAGTATCGAGCACCATTGTGAACGACTTACAGCAAGAAGTGAGTGCTGAGCGACAGCTGCCTATATTTTTGAGGACGTGCAACACGACCGTGTGGACGAGTTAGTGGAGCGCGAGAAAGAGGAAACGGCAGCCTAGCAAGCTTTTCACCACTTGCAACAACTTTCCAGCCTGAGATTATGAATTGGACCAGCCGACACAGGTCGGTTCAACTGCTGACTGCATCTGTTTTGAAGGCAGTTGGTTCATTGATACGAGAGGTGGAAGATCTTACAAGATCGATGCTTGTCAGTGGTGTCAGTTTGAGTAAAACTGCTCAATTGGTGCCAGCGCGCGTTGTCTCAACTCTGAATGATGAAAAGGAAGCTGTCCACAGTCATGACCTGGTTCGGATCGGATGTGAACCGATTCACTTCCAGCTGCTGACTAAAATGCACCGTGACAGGAGCCAACTCGTGCCGCCCGGTGCTCAACGCCTCAGTGGTGAGGCAGCAGCACCTACATACCATGCAATGGGGACAGGTCGAATCAAAAGCTGCTCTCATTTTCCAATTTCCAATCGTCTCATCAAGTTCCTCGACAGCTCAAGCATCGACTGCAAGATGGTCTCCGCTCTATCTGTGAACCTCGCTTTCCTGGTCGCTGCTAGTCTGACCGCTTCCGTCAAGGCTCACAGCTATATGATTCTGCCGCTACCTACGTGGCCGGTGTCGTGGGGCACCAACAGTCCGTCTGGTACAATCGAAGGCGAAGACTATCTCCCCGTGCCGGACGGACTGTCATACTCGACCGACCCGTACGATAACACGGTTGCGTACTGGACTGCGTTCAATGCAAGCAAGTACACGTCGCTGCTCGAATTCGCCAAGGAAACGCAGGTACTGCAATCGATGGCCACATTCGGCACGGCCACTGCTGAGTGCGGCTTCTCACTTGCCAACGGCACAGCTCGTGACCTCCCGGCTGAGGTCGAATGGAACCAACTGACGTCATCGCATGAAGGGCCATGCGAAGTTTGGTGCGATGACACGCTCGTGTTCGAAGACTGGAACTGCGCTCTCGACTACACCAGCGATCCAGCCAAGCTTCCCTATGATGTCAGCAAGTGCGAAGGCGCTTCAATGCTGACGTCGATCTGGCTGGCACTACATGCGCTCCCATGGCAAGTGTACACGAATTGCGCCCCTCTAACTGGGGATCTCAGTAGCTCAGTAGATGCCTCAGCAGTGGGTGATGACTCGTCAGCGACAACAGCTTCTACCTCTACAGATACGACGAGTGCAAGTGCGTCTACGGCACCGGATGCCAGTTTTACCAGCGACTATGCCACATCGGAAGATGCTTCTGCGTCATCTTCGACTTCTACGGCTACGACTACCAATACGACCAGCTCCGTAGACGCGTCAGAAGCAGACCCCACCACTACTGCGCCTACCGAGACCTCCGCCTCTAGTGAAGACGAGGAATCAACGACTACAACCACAACGACCGCGCCTGCTTCGACGACTACAACGTCAGACAAGTGCTCTGTCCGTCGGCACCGCCGCAACTAAATCAGGGGAGTGACCTTCGTTGTGACTACACCGTCCTAGTCCTGTTTTGTGTATGAGTTAATCTTTCAACGTGGGCGATTCCGCTGCAGAGAATCAATGGACAAAATGCAAAGAGCAATAAAATCGTGCTTCCGCTAAGTCTTCAATGTTCAATGTCAAGGTAAGCGACGCATGGCATCATGAACGATTTGTTCCGACAGTCGGAGATACTCGTTGAACCAGGACACCTGCATTGTAGAAGTTCACGCGTGAATATACGTCTACCTTGCAATTGCCAACACATACGCAGCACAGTATGGCCACACTCGTTCATTGAACCAACAGACTCCAATCATGTCCGTGCAAAAGTATCTTGATCGTCCACACAGCTGGTTCAGAAGCGGAGATCACCTTCAAGACCGATCTAACTCGGTGACCAAACGTGTGAATGATAGATACAGCAAGAGAGCACTCGTTTTTGCGGTGCAATTGCGTCCTTTGTGTGACAGCAGCGCCGCAGTAACACTACTGTAGAATTTGCCGAGCTCACCTATCATTTATCAATCTCGTCGGTTCAAGCAAGAACAACATCGCTTCAACAGTCAGGAATGCTATCATCGTCTGGTACGCTGATGTTGCTACGCTCACTGCGCGGTCTAGTGCCCACAGCAACATGATTCTGCCGCTTCCAACGTGGCTAGTAGCGACGGCCACCTGCTTCGCCGCGACAATCGAAGGCGATACGTATTCTTCCATGCTACTGCCTCCATGCATACGTCGTACTGGTTGGCGTTCGGCGAATCCGATGGAGAGAAACTACGGAAATTCCTGTCAACTATCAGAAAACCTGGCAGCTACGACGTCGACGGGTAAATGTTTTGTTCGTCGCCGTCGAAACTAAATCGCTGCCTGCACGAAAGCAGGCCCTTAGAACGGGTCAGTGTTTTCATGGATACTGTTGTCAGATCGGTTCATGTGGTTGCAAGACGTCTAAGAACCTTTTTGTCTTGTCGTGTGTTGCCAACACACAGTGTTGGGCAAGCTGAAGTTACAGCTGAGTCAGCAGTCGATGCAAGTGGATGAGATCTCTTTCCTCAATTCCAGGCTGCCTGGTCGTATCCTTTACGGCGGTCAACCATGATCCTTTACTGTAGAGTGTAGAGGGTGCTCAAGACCTGCATCGATGCTCTGCAAGTACAACCGGCTCCACATGGTGTAATCCGCCGACGCGTAGCATCAGCAACGAGAGCATTGTCACGTTCACCAATAGACCGCATGGCCGTGAACATAACATGGGGTTGGCTGAACAAGCTGATCGCTACTCCCGGCTGGTTTCCAAGAAGTTTTCACAGCAGTCTCACGCTTTATTACAGTCTCCGATATGACAAAAACTTTGACCTTCAGCTTCTGCTACCGAGACAATAGCTCATGTGTTTTAAATGACCTCGCATGTTTGAGCGATACCTTCGTGTTACGAGGCAGCATCAATTCTTTAGTTCACCTGGCGACATCCACTTTGTCAACCTCGTATCTGTCAGATCAGAGGAAGCCAACCCAACCTCTTCGATCCCAAGCGATGTGTACACCGCCGCAAAGCTCTGGGCTGACTCCCCGTTCCACACGACTACAAAGTCCACAGAAAGGTCAATGACCAGCGCCAACAGTTGAAGGCCAGCGAAGGTCTTCTACCTAGAGCTCAAGATTGCGAATTGCAAGTCGGAAACACAATCTTGCCCGTCGCCCACTCCCGCCGTTCATTTCTTCTTTCTCTTGCATCGTCGCGCAATGGTTTCGTTATCCTCCGCTGCTTTGGTCGTCGCCGCTTCTGTGCTCGCCACCAATATCGATGCTCACAGCTACATGACGGACCCGATGCCGACCTGGTCGGTGGGGTACCCGACCACCAACTACGCAGGTCTCATCGACGGTCAGGACTACTTGCCGGTCCCGAAGGGCATGTCCTACGGTGGCACCCCGAAGGTAATACGAAGGCGTACTGGACGGCGTTCAAGAAGAGCAAGTACAAGTCGCTTAAGGACCTCGCGGACCAGACGATGGTGCTTCAGTCGCTGTCTCCTTTCGGCAAGGCTACGGCCGAGTGCGGCTTCTCGATCAAGAACGGCACGGCACGCGCCTTACCTGACAAGGTGGAATGGCATGACTTCGGGTATTCGCACCAGGGCCCTTGCGAGGTCTGGTGCGACGACAAGTTGGCGTTCGAGGACGACAACTGCGCGCTTAACTACCCGGAGGTGCCCGCCGTGTTGCCGTACAAGAAGTCCGTTTGTGAAGGTGCCTCTATGATGCAGTCGTACTGGATCGCGTTGCACGGCCTTCCGTGGCAGCTATACCTGAACTGTGTTCCGCTCAAGGGAGGCAAATCCACTGCAGCTCAAAGCGACTCCACTGCAGCCGAAAGCGACACGGAAACAACCCAGTCGACTCCTGCCCCCGAGACTGAAGCTCCGACAGTCACCGATGCCCCAGAGACGGAGACAGCCACGGATGCTCCAGAGACGGAGACGGCCACGGATGCTTCAGAGACGGAGACGGCCACGGATGCTCCAGAGACGGAGACGGTCACGGATGCCCCCGTCGTGACACCGGCGGCCCCAGCGGAGACACCAGCAACCCCGACCGCAGAAACCACTCCAACTACGGATGGCGGTGCTAAGTGCGTTCGTCGGCGTTCGTAGACCAAGTCTGCACTAGTATCGTGCAGGAAGTGTGAATGTTCGAACAGAGATATAGTTGTCAATGTGAACGTGACGTAACAAAATAGAGTGGATTACAGTGCACGCTGTTCGAATGCTTTGCGTAGCTGCTACACGTAATCGGTAGACGATTGCCAGTGGCTGCATCGTGGAGTGAAACTGTGTCTGTAGTGCCGACAGTAAATGCTGCAAGACCATTGAAAACGGTCTTCATTCATGACAGCATTGGTTAATCAGTGCAAGCAACCAAGGAAGCCACTTGCTCTTCCATCTGATCATTTTGATCAAACTCCAGGGGAACTGACGTCCGGATCGCATTCGTCTATCCACCTGCATGTACGTGTACTTCTACCGAAATCCGGCACGCGTCTCATGCAACGATGCTGATCGCATCAGCTCAGGGTGTTTGCCTTTACGACGATATCTCCAGATTTGTCTGCTGTCTTCTCTTCTCGATCCGCGACGTTGATACCATGCCTTTATCGTCAACGAAATATCTTGACGAACGCGGACTGCACGTTGCTTCAAGTGATGACCTGCCTGCTTCGACAATCGTGGCCACGTGTGCGTTATCTTTCGGCATTCAGAAGAGTTCAAGCCATTCAAATACGCTTCACATGTTGGTAGCAATACATCTACACACAACTACAAGTCCAACCACATAAGCTATCCGTACAGTTTCTAGCTGCGGAAACGACGGAGGCACTTCGAGGCCTCATTGCCGACATCGGAACTTGGGGTCGCCGTCGTGACGACTGGGGCGGGAGTTGCGGCGGGTGTCTCGACTTCAGGAGTATCATCCTGGGTGTTCGGGGTGGATGGTGTCTCGACTTCAGGCGTATCATCCTGGGTATTCGGGGTGGATGGTGTCTCAACTTCAGGAGTGTCATTCTGGGAGCTCGGAGTAGCAGGCGTCGCCGGTGGGGTCGTAGCTTGATCCGTTGTAGTCGACGGGGTTGTATTACTAGACGGAGTCGATTGCGATTCCGGTGTCGTGGACGTCGAGGGGCTTGAGCCTCCGCCTCCGTTGATGTTGACGCAGTTAACTGCAGTCATCAAGACAATAACAATCGTCAGTCTAATGCCATCAAGTCTCGTCAAGAAAAGCTTCAATCTTACCGTAAACTTGCCACTGCGGGCCGTGCATGCCAATCCAGTAGAATGTGAGGCGCTTCGCGTTCGCGCAGGCCGCCGTCTTGATGGGCATGGGGGCACCGCCACCACCTGATTTCGGGTTGTACGTCGTATCGCAGTTCATGTCCTGCTGAACCTGGTTGTCGTCGCACCAAGTTTCACAGGGGCCCGGGTGGACAAAACCCTCGGCTATCGACACGTCGGGACTGCGGCCGAAGACGATGGTGTCGTTCAATGCACCGTAGTTGGTTTTGTCAGGGTCCGTGAAGCCGCACTCCGCCGTGGCATCACTGGAGACCAGCTCTTGGTTGTCGTCGATCATCGCCTTCAAAGACTTGTACTCGGACTTCTTGTAGTGTTCCAAGAACGACTTGATGTTGAGCTCCGGGGCGGTGTTGAAAGTTCCGCCGGGGAATAACTTGTTGCTGTCGATGGTCGACGAGTACTGAGTGATATCGATGTTCTTGTCGATGAACTTGGCTAGCGGTTGCACGAGGTATCCGTGTCCCGATACTTGTAGTTGGGTTCCGAACGAAGCGAAAGCGACGATCGTCGAAAGCGCAGCGGATATCTTCATTGTTTTCTTCTTGTAAGCCGCGGGTTGTGAACGAAAGCGCAGATTAATTTGTGCTGTGCATTCCCTATCAGTGTTATTTCGTGAACCCGAGCTGTTCGCCTTCATAATCGACGCGGGTTTACCATCGTGAGACTTTTGTAAACGACCTACTTTCCTGCGGTCTCTTTTGTGCCCGTTGACAAGACTTTACCTTTACACGCCACGCGCTTTACGTTTTGGACCAGACTCGGGTCCCGTCCGCGATTCCAGCTGGAAGGCAAGGAATTCTACAGACTGCAAATCCAAATTGCATTTACGGACAGGTGACTCGTCCGTACCTGAGGTGAGCCTCGTCCCCATGAAATTTAACAGCTTGGGCCATACTTAGTAAGGAATCCTTACTAAGGATGTTGGGCTCGACTCCGTCAACCATGATTGCGAAAGTATGAGGGCATCACTCCCACCGACAGCGAAGTAGCCATCACGTGCAAAAATACTCGCGGTCACTTTTACGTGAGTTACAGCTCCTCTGTAGGAATCCCCTTGTTCGTGAACAACGTACGTGATCAGTGCTCAATGTTCACGAAACAACCTCGCTTTAACAGCTTCATTTTCAAGCGCCTCGCCTCGACCAACAATTTAGCAACTCTTGATCGACGCTTTGCGATATCTCGAGTCGATTTCGTGGGCGGGAATTCCCCGCAATCAACGCTTTGGTGCTCGGTCGACGACCAAGATTATGGCAAAACGCTGTGAATGTCGCTTTTGATCTGGTGGCGCCCAAAGACTTCAATGCATACTGGTTAAAAAAGCTAATCGAATTCTGGTCGAACGAGTCGCAACAGCAAGATTCTCGTTCCAAGAGCAACTTGGTGTTGAGTTCCGGGGCGGTGTTGAAAGTCCCACCTTGTTACTGTCGACCGTCGACGAGTTCTGAGTAATGTCGATGTTCTTGTCGATGAACTTGGCTAGCCGTGCCCCGACACTTGTTGGGTCTCGAACGAAGTGAAAGATCATCGGAACATAGCGAACACTTTCATTTTGCTTCCTTTAAGTCTTAACTTGTGTACGGAACAAGCTTTAGAGAATGCTGTGGCTTGCTTTTTGCGATTACTGTATCTGGGAGGAAAGGCTTTCGAACACATAATGGAAACCAAACTTGCCATCCGACGATTTTCACCATCGTCAGATGACTTCCTCCAGGAGATTTGCTTGTGCGCATGAACTTCTACTTGGTTCCCGACCAGACTTTAGTCGTGTCCGCGCTTGGTCACCAACCATGTTGGTGCTGTTAATCACGTCGAACGCAACGACACTTCACTGAACGATTCATTCACGCTACGAAATTTCATCTACGCAATACCACACACACAGGATCCAGCCATTGCACTCCATAGAGTTTAACGACGGAAGCTGAAGCCGTTGTTCCAGCCGCCTCCGTTGTTGTTGATTTTGTTGTTGTTGCCCCAGCCGCCACTGCCAGTGTTATCTCTGGGCGTCACAGTGCCGGTTGTAGCCTGGAAATCGTTAAAACTGGTATCGGAAGAACCGGTAGCTTGTCCTTGTCCTTGCGTTCTGCCGGTCCCTGCAGCCGAATTTGCCGCCCACCCTCCGTTCGTGCTGGAACCGGTCGCAGGCGTTGAAGTCCATTGGCTCGGAGTCGTTCCAGAACCTCCAGTCGTTGTCGTCGAGCTTCCTGTCGTCGTTGACGTGGAGTCTGTAGAAGGTGCGGCGGTAGTTGCCGGCGTTGATATTGATGTGGATGTGGACGTCGACCCCGTCGTCGGGGTACTAATGGTAGTCGACGAATCACTTGCCGGTGTAGTCGTAGTCGTGGACGTTGACGTCGAGGCCGAGCTTCTTGTCGTCGGAGCAGTAGTGGCGGTCTGCGTCGAGGAGGTCGAGCTCGTGCTGTTCGAAGTCGTGGTGGTGCTCGCGCTCGTACCTACCGCGTATTTAGACGTAGCGCCTGTGGAAGTGGTCGACTCCAAAGGAGCACAGTTGACGTAGACCTGCCACGTTGACGAGTGCAGTGCCAGCCAGAAAAACGTTAACGTGCTGGCACCCAAACACGCCTCTCGGTCATACGGAAGCTCAGCAGGGGCACTAGTGTAGTCGGCGGCGCAGTCATCATCCTGGAACACACGTACATCATCGCACCAGACCTCACAGGGACCTTCGTGCGAAGAGGTAAAGCCTTCAGAATCCGAGTGAGACCACTCGACGTACGTCGTGGGAAGTGGTTGAGCTGTCTCGTCGGGGTCACAAGACCCACATGTGAGCGTAGCGTCGGTGACGGTGACGGTGGCCAGGGAGTTGATGAGATCCCTTAACGAAGTGTACGAGCTTGACTCGAAGGCGGTAGTGAATGCCGCCGTGTTGTCAGCCGGAGAGCCGGAGAAAGTGCCGCTGAATCCGGAAGCCGACGACTCGATGGTGGCAATGAACTGCGTGTTGTCCGTTGACGACGACAGGAACGTCACCGCAGGATCCGACATGTATCCGTGGCCATTTACAGTCGCGAGCAGCGCTCCGGCCGCAAGTATCGAGGAAAAACACAGCGTCGAGGTCGCCATTGCTGCTGGAAAGGACTTGAGCGGTGTCCGGAAAAACAAAAAGTGATGAAGACTTCGGACGAGACTCCTTGCAGTCTAGCGAAAAGGACGGTAGCGAGGCCATGAGTCCACGAACATATGAGCCGATGTAGTCGTCTCCACAGCCAGCACCAGGGATCTGACTGGAACCGTTGCGCTTCTTCATGTTGACTTGCGCAAAGGATGGCATGACGTGAGTGTATTTGGTTCGGTTAACGAACTAAGTTGATCAAGATGAGAACTGCACGACTGCTGTTTTTCATAAGCCAGTCGCCAGCATTTACAGCGTCTTCTTGAATAGGTATTGAAGAGCGAGCTGATGGATCCAGCGTCACACATTCCCGACCCGCTTTGCACCACTGAAGCGAGACATCCGGCAGAAAATGGCATTTGCAGCGACCTTCAGCAGAATGACAGCGTCTAGACCCTTTACACCAGTTTCCGAATCATACCTGCCATGAGAGTACGGCAGCATTTGCAGATCCAATCGCCCAAGCGGAAAAGACCATTGAGTTCCGGTTTTACACTACGTACGTGAAAATGTTTGATTTCAACAGCGCGCCGCACGAGAAAATGTTCGCCTTCTCATCATACTCTTCCACTACCTCGTACCCACGAAATGCCTCTAAAATGATGCACACAGCAACAAATCGTATCGCCAAACGAGTTGCTTCAGTTCACTTTTCGGACACATTGAAGGCCCAAACTGCCCCCCTCTGGTGAACATTATTTGAGGATGTTTCGGTTTCCGGATGGCAACTGCGGTGCCAAGCTCATCTTCGTGGTCTTATTCACATCAACAAAGAAAACAGAAAGTCAGTGTCGCCAGTGCTAACCAAGATAGCTCACTCGCAGATTTGCACCGTTCCGCTAACAAGCACAGTCAACAGTTTCCTCTTCGCGTCCCTTCAAGCCTCCAGACCAAAACGAACATGACCGCGACCCAAGTTTCCACCGGTACGCTCTGCTTCCTTGGGCCCTCGCATATCGCAGCCCTGGAAGCCTTCACGTATGTGATGGTCGAGAAAATCCAAGGTACAGCCGCGACTGTTAGGGTCGTTGGCCCTGATGCCGACGGAAACGCCCAAGAGTTCGACGTCAAGGTTGCCATGCTTCGCCACAGAATTGTTGGAGCTGTGGAGGCCGAGTTGTGGCCGGGGACCTTCGTTGGCCACCCGATCACGTTCGTCCAACAGTCGGGAGTACACTGTGATCAATGGGCGTATGGATTGGTCATCGGGTACAACATGGTCGGAAGCATAGCTCATTTGCACGTCCGGGTTGGAGAGACGACGCAGAAGCTAGCCCTCCAGGACCCTCCCTCTGTAATCGCCGCAGATCGTCTCAACTACGCGTTAAGTACAGGGTCTGGGGTCAATGTTACTGTTCTGAACGCTGCTGAGCTACTGGACCGCCAGAACCAAGTCATTGTAGCGTGTGGCAAAAGCCGTTCTGGAATTCCATCGAGCGTCACAACTTCGATGCTTAGCATACCATACCTACCCGACGAGCGTGTCCCACTCATCCGGCCGGATACGCTTCAAATTGTGTATGTACGGCGCCAGCACATCGTGATCCACGAGCTTGCGCCTCGCGGGTCTGCCCAGACCGATGTTTTTGTCGACGATGTCGATGTAGCAACTACTCCCATTCAAGAAGACAACGACGGTGTAATCGTGTCCCAGTCAGCAGCTCCTCTCGCACTACACGAAGCAAGTGATTCCGATGGCGATGAGTACGATGCACAAACGCCAAGTATAAACGAAGACATCGCTGCAGTTCGACTCCAGAATCGCTCTCTGAGAAAGCGAAGCCGAGACTCCGAAGAGGCTTTACGTGATCAACTTGGCTCAAATCATGCATCCCCAAATTCATTCAACATCGGCATCGGGGATGACACGCATGCCTCGTCGTTTCGCCCTTCCCTTTTGGAGAGAAGAGTGCACAGCGCAATCGTCCACCCGACACTGACAGGTAAGAACCCGCAAGCTATTATTGAATCCGTGCAACAGGCTCCAGACACGACATTCTTGGCTACACCACCAGTTTTACGAGCGCTGTATGATTTCAGTTTTGGCCTGCGAGGACTGTCAATTATGCACCTGAAGACTACAACTGTGGATGCAGTCATGAAATCAACCCAGTCAGGCATCAATATGACTAATTTCTCCCGGTCCAACAGCATCCAGCCACCCCTTCGGCAACAAGCATTGACGAGATAGTCGATGCACTGGGAGCGCTGCATCGATTCGCCACTGGATTTTTCAACGCTGATGTAGGCGATTTCATTGCGGCGAGTAAAACGTTCATGTCCAGCTACTCGTCATTCACGCGTCCTGACGCGACGACGTGCGAAATGTTGGTTTACTGGTTAAACAGCAAGTTTGGGAAATTCAGAAGCCAAGTGATCGCATCAGGCATGGAAGCAGCAAGTCGGGTAGCGAACGAGTTCACACGGCATGACAATCAGCTCATGGAGCTGCAGCAAGCGCAACAAGAAACTCGCATCACCGCCCTTCTTGCCGACAATTTGCAGCGACCGTCGCAACCCACCGCGCGCTCACAGTACACACGAGAATCACGGCAGACGAAGTCGACTCGAGTGCCTCACGATGTGGCAGAAATTTTGCCAAAGCAAGGTGGAAAGAAGCTTTGTCTTAGATATTTATCTAAGAAGGGTTGCACAGGTTCAAGTCCAGGAAAATGCTACGCGTCAGACCGAGCACATTTCCGTCCCTTGGCGCTCCCTGCAGACGCAAAGCGCTTCATCGACAACAATTTTGGCGGCCTCGCATCTGAATTTCACGATCTCTGAAGCCAACCGAAAGCTGTGGACTCACAAAGACCGGGGCAGCCTTCCGGTCCACAGTTTTCGATCATCAATCTCACGCTGCCCCGGCGTCCATTTCAAAATCAGGCTCAATGTCAGCATCAACTACAGTCAATGTCAGTGTCGTCGTTCTGCCGTGACCGGCAACGCAACTACGACGAATTTATTCGAACACAACGTGCGATTCTACAAACATCTACTCAAGACCGCCATCACAATTTCATCTCGATTGCTCGGCAATGGGTGTTGGGCCTTGCAGACACCAGGAATTTTCAAAAGGACATTCTGGATCATGCGCGCATCAAAACTGATTCGGCAGTTGCCCGCAGGTCAGGTATGAAGTTGCCAGAGTTTGTGCGAGCGCTTCGTGGTCAAACTTCACAAGACGGTCGTCCGAACAAAGCCTTGTACGAGTTACCGTTACCATCGGACCCACAGTTGCGCGAACTCACCCAAGCATGGAATCGTGTGGTGAAGGCGGGTGTTCAACCGCAATGGACATCTGCAAAACCAAATCATCAACGTGTTCGCCCCAGAAACCACAGTGGCATTGATCCCCACTTGCCTCAGATCCGGCGTCATATCTGCAAAGGACATAGCGAAGGACGTTATCTTATTGTCGACGCTGAGTTGCTGTCTCAGTGGCCAGAGGTTTTCGTTAGTCCCATTGGAGTGGTGGAAAAATCGAGTTCTAACGGGGCAGATATTCGTGTGATCAACGACTACGCTTATCCAGACAGAGCGTCAGTGAATGAATATACGGACATATCCGTATTGCCCCCGATTAGCTACAATCCACCAGCAGATATCGCTCGAAGACTGCGTCAACTTCGTCAGGCGTTCCCTGTTGCAGTCATTTTGATGATGGTTGGAGACGTAGCAGGAGCTTTCCGACATATCCCAATTCATGAGAACCATGTCCACATGTTCGCCTTCATGTTCGAAAACTACCTAGTGATCGACCTCTCCTGTGGTTTTGGATGGTGTGGGTCTCCGGCGTACTATGCACTTGCCGGCAAAATCATCCACTCTTTGTATGGCTCAAGCCGTCCTGATCCAAGATTCTCCGTTCTGGATAGAAGCTTCTTCGGCCCAAACACGTGGTGTGACGATCACACATGTGTAGAGATCGACACCGGGTCTCGCTGTTTTGAGGCAAATTTGTCGCTTCGGCGAGCGATGTCCACGGTTCTTGGACCAGAAGCGATCAACGAGGAGAAGTTTACCCGCTGGTCAACTAACACAAAAGCTCTCGGTCTTTTGTGGGATACCACGCGAGGATGCGTGTCCATCCCGATCGAAAAGATTGAGAAAGCAAGACACAGAATTCACGCTGTTCTCAATGGAAGCTCGTTTTCCGTTTCGGTTATCCGACAGGTTCTGGGAAGCCTTCGCTACATTGCGACGTGTTTCCCTCCCGCCAGAGCATTTTACCAAAACCTTCAGGCATTTGAGACAACATTCAGGCGCTTCGAGAGACGATCAGTTCCGCCTGACGTGATTGAGGATCTGCGGTGGTTTCTCGAAGTCTTAGCCCTCGAGGATAAACTAAACTCGATCCCAGTGGAGTATTTTTCAAACGCTGCAGAACCATCAATCTTCGTCTACATGGATGCATCGGACACTGGATTGTGCGCGCTAGAACCTCACTTGAAGCAATACATTCGAGTGAAATTTAGTGAAGAGACTCGGCAGCAATTCTCGGTGTCGAAGACAGAAAACTCCATAAATGTGCGCGAATTAATAAGTGCCGTGTTAGCCGCACTGCACTGGGGCCCGATGTGGGCAAATTCAGACAGACACCGTTCGCACATTTGCTTCTACATTGACAATACGAGCGCGGTATCATGGCTGTCAAAGCGAAGCAGCTCGCATCCGGTGGTGCGATTGTACAACCGGTTGCTATCGCTTGCAGAGTTCCAGTATTCGTTGGTGTTCTCTGCCGCACACGTACCCGGAGAGGAGAACGTGATGGCTGACGCAGGGTCAAGAGCCTGGAGCACGGATCATCGTCTGTATCGTGTGTGGACTGACCTGTCTTGTTCTTGGTCACAGGTACAAATTCGTCCACCCTACGACAATCTCTCGAATCTATGGGCGAGTTTCTGCGCAACGTCGCTCTTGCAGAATCTACCTCCTCCAAGTACCAGTCAGCGTGGAATCAATGGTGTGAATTTTCTCGAGCCATTGGATGGTCACCATGGCTTCGAGCGGTTGGAAGAGCCAGCAACCGGAAGCTTGGCTGTTTCGCTGTCTACTGCTGGAGGTGTGGATTCAACCGGACTCAACAAGGAAATTCGTACGATACCATTAAGCTCAAGATCGCAGCAGTAAGGTGGTTCCACCGGAGGTTTGCTGACATCGAATTGTCCGACACACCGGAATTTACAATTTTGCTACAGGGAATCAAGCGGTTGTCAGCCCCGACACGGAAGATGCAGCCAATTTCACCCGCATTTCTACGCTTACTATTTCGCAGCATCGATATTTCTCAGCCTCGACAGCGTCTTCTGTGGGGTAGCGTGCTACTAGCCTACTTCTTCCTATTGCGACGATCGGAGTACCTCAAGAACGGCTCAAAACGAAGCTTTTACTGCCTCAAGAGTGCCAATGTTTTCTTTTCCGACGAACAAGGGAAAGAAACAACACCAGACCAAGCCGTATCTGTCACATTGGGGTTGGAAGGAGCGAAAAACGACCAGTATGGAAGAGGAGCTTATCGGACAATGCACAAGTCGGGCGACAATGTTATATGCCCAGTCAAGGCTCTCATCCACATCCGGGCCGCTAGACGAGCAAGCGGTCAAGCAAACAACAGGTATCTGTGTGGTGATCTAGATGAATCGACCGTCGTTGAAGCCCTCAAGTCGGTGGCTCGAAAAGCAAACGTACCAGCTGCGAGTTACTCGACACATTCAATTCGTATCGGCGGTGCCACCGCATTGCTAAATGGCAACGCAGATCACCTGTCGATAAAACTTCTAGGGCGTTGGGTGTCCAATTGCTATCAAGCATATCCTGCCCAGTCGGCCTCAGCAACAGCAACTCTGTCAAAAAGAATGGTATAGTTCGGTCGGCACTCAATCCATCAGCAAGGGCGGACAAGCAATTCTTCATGGGGGCCGCTCGCCACGCCCTACTAATGGACTGGCGGGTGCCAATGAACGATGTTTTTGCCCCCACCAAAGTTGCATCCTTGGAAATCTACACTCTCGTCTGCGGATTTTGTCGTCAGGACTTCGATTTCTGGGGAAACTTGAAAGTCTCACACAACACTCGCAAAATGGACGTGATATTCTCTTTTTCGGTCTACGAGATGTTTCGGACAACAAATACGACACTACCAGGGAGGAACTCGACCAGTTCTCTCTATCTGCCAACGAGCGATACCAACTAGACACCCCCGTCAACGATACACTACACACCGTCACGTCTGTACAAGACATGAACATTTAGTTGCGGAAGCGACGACGACGCACCGAGCACTTGTCGGTCGACGGGGCAGTCGTTGTGGGCGATGCCGGGGTCTCCGTGGCTTCAGCATCCGCGTCAACGCTGCTCTCGTCATCGTCCGCACTCGCCTCCTCCTCATCGCCCGCACTCGCTTCCTCATCATCGTCTGCACTCGCCTCAGTAGAGGTAGATGTCTCTGGAGCAGTGGTGACGGTGGGGGTAGCCGTGGTCGTAGCAGGCGCAGTCGTCTTGGTCGAGGTGCTAGGCGCCTTGGTCGTGGCAGTCGGCGCTGTAGTGGCCGTCTGAGTCGTGTCGCTGGAGCTGTCGGTGGTGGGGGTCTTGCTTGAATTGGATGACGAGCCGCCGCTCAGAGGAGCGCAGTTCGTGTACACCTGCCACGGGGTGGTGTGTAGCGCGATCCAGTAGGACGTGAGCATCGCAGCGCCCTGGCACTTGGACTTGTCGTATGGCAGGTTGGCCGGGGTCTCCGGATACGTCACGGCACAGTTGTAGTCCTCGAACACGAGCTCGTCGTCGCACCAGACCTCGCAAGGTCCCTGGTGAGAAGCCGTGAAAAAGTCCCATTGCACCTCGTCCGGCAGTTCCTGTGCCGTACCGTCGACAATGGAGAAGCCGCACTCGTTCGAGGCGCCAGACTCCAGAGTCTGCGAGTCCCATGCCAACTCCTTCAGTGACGTGTACTTGCTGGAGTTGAATGCCGTCCAGTACGCGTTCGTGTTGGAGGTCGGGTCGGTGTTGTACGACATGCCTGAAGGCACGGGCAGGACATCCGTGGGGTCAATAAGACCGGACGGACTGTTCTGGGCGTAGAATCCATCGGGCCACGTCGGTAGTGGCAGCGTCATGTAGTTGTGCGCTTCTGCAGTGGTGACCAGCATGGCGATGGCAAGTACCCCGGTCTTGATGCACAAAGAGACCATTCTGTAGACTATTGAGTTGGTTGTGCTGTTACGTTGGCGGTGAATTCAAGAATGATCAAAATGCAGCTTTGGCAAGGAAGAAAAACAACGTCGGTCAAGCGGATCAGAGGCGGCTTGCAAGGTGAGCATTGGGAAAGGCAAAGCTGCGGTATTTGAAAGGGACTGAAGGCAAAGCAGTGGAAATTGGATCAGCCTCTCGATCAGCTTCTTGACAACGTCACGTTTTCTAATGTCTAGATTAAAGCTCGACTGGTGAACCGCAGCTGGTTCTTCTCCGGCAGCTGGTTTCGGCAAAACAAACCGCAAAAGCGACTTGAGACTCGAGTCGCGACGAGATCAGTGCTAGGACTCCACAATGCCCTCCCTTTGTTCATGAAACATGGTTCGTCATTAAGATTAATTTGCTGTGGTTCGTGAACATTGTTCACGAACCAGTCTCTCTTCACTCATTTCGACCAACAATTCATTGTTGAAAATTAATCATTGCCGCATTTCGCATCGATTGCGTGAAGCAGGGATTCCCGCAATCACTTTGGTGCTCGAACCGGATTTGGATAGAAGATTCCGAGTTGTGCATGTACCAGGGCCTAGTTTCAACACTGGAAGGCTACCGCATTCTAAACGATGGTTGAGGTGGTAGGTCCTGCTGGAGGACGCTAAGCAAATTGCCACAACTACATTACCACATATGATTCAACAAGGAGTTAGGGGTACTCTGCCAGCGACAAAGGAATGATGCCAAAACAAACTAAAACTTCGAAGCACCTACTAGCAAACTCACCCACTTTCAGATCCTACGCACCAAACCAAATCGCTTCAGATAAGGAAGTAGCATCGAGAATGTTGATACAGCGCCAGCGTGCCCCTGAGTTGACATACCGTAAGCGATTGTACCATCGATTTTCGAGTTGCACGAAGAATCTTCTCGAGCCTATAATATATAGGTTTGTCGATGTTCTCTAGCGCCGAATGACTCTTTCATGATCCTTTGCAATCGGAAAATAAGCATCGGCGTTGAAGGTCGAACCGTTGGGTCCAACGCCACACACTCCCGACCCAATTGAACCACTGAAGCGAGACACCCGGCGGAAAATGACACTTGCAGCGACCCCAATGCCACCTTCTGCAGAATTACCGCGTCTGGAACCTTTACACCAGTCTCTGAATCATACCTACCATGAGAATACGGCAGCATTTGCAGATCCAACTCCGACAGCAGCACGCCGAACGAGAAAATGTCCGCCTTCTCATCATATCGCTCCGCCATCATCACCTCAGGAGCCATCCACAACATTGTGCCTACTCCCGCTGTCATGGTGCTTTCTTGCCGCTCTCGTGAGACGCCAAAGTCCGTAACTTTCGCGTCCAGATTTTCCGTGAGCAGTACGTTCCTTGACTTCAAGTCGCGGTGAATTACGATCGGCGAGAGCGAGTGGAGATACGTCAATGCTTGTGCGATGTGGTATGCGATTCGTATTTTTCGTGGTCGATCCCCTGTGGCCGGCCTTTAGCGTCGAAATCTTTCAACAACGATCGTAGATCTCCACCCGCCATCAACTCTGTCAACACACAGAGGTCATTGAGAGAGCCCCATGACACGCCGACAAACCGCACGATGTGGGGATGGGAGAGTCCCGCCATCAACTTGGCCTCCGCCAGAAAAGCATTCACCTTCTTCAGATCACTGCGCATTTCCGGAAACAGCATTTTGATGGCGACTGCCTCCCGATTGTACGAGCCACGGTAGATTTCTCCATAGCCACCACGACAAATGAGATTTTCGACAATCACTTGGTCCCGCGGCACTCGACTAGCGACGATCGCATTATCGTTCCAAAGACCCGATTCAAGTGTTAGCACATCAGAATCCACGGTCTCACGTGCCCACGCACTTTCAGTTCGAATGAAAGGATCTTGCAGCGAACCTGAGTCCGGAATCTCTCTTTTCTTCCTCCGGTTCCTTCTTTTTACAAACAGGATCATCAACAAGATGACCAGGATGATAAGAACCGCGCATCCACCGGCGATTCCAGCAATCGCACCCGTCCCGAGGGCGGGGCCAGATTCTGCCGTCGACGTATTGTAGAACACGAATCCACCGCCCCATCCATCGACATTGTGGCAGACCCCTTTGTTAATATCCCCGACAGGAACCACAAATTGATGGTAGTTAGGTCCTTTTGTCCCCGGACAGTTAAGCGATTCGTTCGCCAAGCCCATATTCCGGGTCCACGTCAAATACCCATTGGACACCGTGACCATAGCACTACGGAACGGATGGTCGTCGTCGTATAGCATCTCGCACTCTCCGTTCGGTCGGTACGCAGCTGAATTGTCATAGTTCTTAGAGCAGCCATCGTCCCAGTAGTAGTCGTATGCCATGTACGACTGGCCCTGAAAAAGGCTGTCGAGTCCAGCGACACGACCAACGTGACAACTCTCCTTCACATAAGCAACCACATCACCACCATCATCGGACAACACGGCGGTGCAGTCTTCTCTACCGGAGGCGGCAACGGCCGATTTGCAGTCGTGCTTCATCCTAATGTACACTCCAGTCGGTGCCCCATCGCACGTATCGTCCTCATATGCACTCCAAAATCGATGCATCGCATCCATGGTTCGAACAGATTTCGATCACTGAAGTTAAGGTGTGCACTTCCCAAAGTGTTGTGGCCGATTCTTTTGGAGAATGAGCACTAGAGCAGCAAGCTGTTTCATTCCCCGAAGTCGGTTCAGTAGTGAACCCTACGGATGATCCGTTGAAACCGCAGTTTTGCCAGTTAATTGCTGTCCTTCAAGCGAAGCGGCCACATCAGCTAATGGTAGCAAATGGTAGCTACCATCGACTTAAAGTTTGATTAATGAGAGTGCCAAGAAATTAATTCGTATTGTATGCGTTTTCGCACATGTAAGATGCTCGCCGTCGCCAGAATCCTGTTTTAGTACGTCAGTGCTCATTGAGTAGCACAGTACGATCGGAAAATACCTCTAGTTCAAGGATTCGATGCTAACACCAGCTACAACTTCGCACGAATATTCCTGTATCTGAAAAGAGTTGCTAGTTCGTATTAGCAGTTCCAAGCGATTGCTCTTGTATCATAGACAGATGAATTCACCATTGCTTGGTGTGAAAAGTTGTCAGTGGGCTACGCGATATATATTGCTAACCTGTTAAAAGTCTGAATTATCAGTATCATTTGAGCAACGGGGTGTTTGTACGTTGGTATCTTTATTGTCTTTTCATCCGCTGCACCCCAAATTCCACCTGCACCCCGATCCAATCTTTTAATTGCAGACTGAAGTATCAACGACAACTACTTTGAGAAAAATCTATGCACCAAATGAGTCCTTCATGATCGTTTGCAATCGAAAAATCAGCATCGGTGACGAAGGTCGAGCTTTAGCATCCAAAGTAACACACTCCCGACCCAACTCCGCAACAGAAGCGAGACAACCACCAGAAAACTCCACTTGCAACAAGCCGGACGCCACCTTCTGCAGAATTACCGTGTCAGGCACCTTCATTCCAGTCTCCGAGTCGTATTTCGCGTGAGAGTACGGTAACATCTGCAGATCCAACTCCGACAGCAGCACGCCAAATGAGAAAATGTCCGCCTTCTCGTCGTAATGCTCCGCCATCATCACCTCCGGAGCCATCCACAACATCGTACCCACACCAGCGGTCATGGTATCCTCTTGTTGCTCTCGCGAAACACCAAAGTCGGTGAGTTTTGCATCCAAGTTCTCCGTGAGCAGCACATTCTTGGACTTCAAGTCACGGTGGATCACAATTGGTGAGAGAGAGTGTAAGTACGTCAATGCTTGCGCGACGTGGTATGCGATTCGTAGTTTTTCTTGGTCGATACCCTGCGGGTGGCCATTTGCGTCGTACCCTTTGAGCAATTCCCGTAGATCTCCACCCTCCATTAGCTCAGTCAATACACAAAGATCACTGAGAGATCCCCACGACACACCTACGAACCGAACGATGTGCGGATGAGTAAGGCTTGCCATTATCTTGGCCTCCATTAAAAATCCGTTAACCTTGTGCAGGTCACTCCTCATTTCAGGAAACAACATCTTGATGGCGACATTTTCACGGTTGTACGTGCCTCTGTAGATTTCTCCAAACCCACCCCGGCTAATAAGCTCTTCGACAATCACTTGATCACGAGGCACTCGATGAGCAATGATGATATTGCTTCTCCACAGACCCGACTCAAGCGTTAATGGATCGGAATCAGGAGTTGGACCACTGGTCCATGCGCTACCCCTTCTAAGGAAAGGGTCTTCCAACGGGGTGGTGCTGGCAGCCCCGCCAATGCTAAGCATTCTTTTTCGTCGCCAAAAGCAGCAGATTAACGTGACGATAACGAGGAGTACGCCAACTCCAGCACCGGCAACCCCTCCAATGACACCTCCTCTGAGGCCGGAGTCGGTAGAATCCGTCAGCGGCTGACTCAGCGACGTGTTATAGAACACAAATCCACCCTTAACTCCGTTGAAGTTCTTGCAGGTGCCATCGTTCACATCGTCAAGGGGCATATTGAAGTGATCATAGTTCGGCCCCGTCGGGCCCGGACAATTTAAGGACTCGTTTGTCGTGCCCATGTTTCGCGTCCACGACAAATTCCCATTCATTACCAAAACCGTGGCACTTCGAAAGGGGTAAAACTCGTCTTCGTTGTAGAGAGGGCCACATTCTCCGATGAGTTGGTAAGAAGCTGAATTATCATACGTCTCCGTACAGTCATTGTCGTAGTAGTAATCGTACGCCATGAAGGGAGTGCCATTGTAGAGGTTTTTAATCCAGCAGCACGTCCAACGTGACAACTCACTTCGACGTAACCAATCAGTTCACCGTTAGCGAATTTGGCGGTGCAGTCATTGCCGCTAGCAGGACTCGGACAATCGTTGATTCTCTTCATGTACACACCAGTCGGCACTCCGCTGCAGTTCTTGTCCTCGTATGTACTCCAAAATTGATGCATGCCAGACATGATCCGAACAAGTTTCGTTCGTTTCTACTGAAGCGAATCTTAGCAAGAGAAGTGATCGATATTGTTTGGGAAACCTTCTACTTGGAGTTACTGTTGATGTTTCGTTTTGCAGAATGAGGTCAATTGTTGGCTACGCAAGCCCGGCAAGTTAACACCTTTTTGCGGGGTAGTTTCATGATTGGCACTGTGGTTAATAAGATTTTGTGGTCAGTAGCGAACCCAATGAAGAGCAAAAGCTGGTAAGACGACTGAATGAACCCAGAGAGAAGTATTCCAATGGTATCAGTTTCGATGACAAGTTTTGCGTGCTACTCTATTCTCTCTCTCTCGAGATAAATGACATCGAATACTCCAGTGAATACATTCTTGTCGTTGGGAGTTCCTTGACAGCTCATCCTAACGTGTTAGCACCATACTGCATCAACATGGTCGGTAGAGCATTCATCTTTGCGCTGGATACACTTGTATTACTGGAATGGGTTGTGATTTTTGTCCGCTGAATATCAAGTCCTGTCATCGCAAAGAGTAAACCGAGAAAAACAAATCTATAAGCTGCTCAACAGCGATTACTTTCATTGCCGCATTACCACCATTACGTGGTATCACAGCTTCGATCCAACTAGCAATGACCAAATTTTTATTTGTTGAATTATTCATTGATCACATACTTGTAATTGCTTGCAGTCAGATACCGACACACCCGGATCTCATGTGCTGAAAGAGTTCCTTATGATCGTTTGCAGTCGGAAAGTCAACATCGGCGCTGATGGACGTGCTGATGGATCCAGCGCTATGCACTCTTTGCCTAATTCCACCACTGAAGAGAGACAATCACGAGAAAAAGCAACCTGCAACGCACCCGACACCACCTTCTGGAGAATCACGATATCCGGAATCTTCCTACCCGTCATTCGATTGTGTTTTGCATGGGAATACGGCAACAACTGCAGATCCAACTCCGACAACAGCACGCCGAATGAGAAAATGTCCGCCCTCTCGTCATGCCGTTCCGCCATCATCACTTCTGGAGCCATCCACAACATCGTACCCACACCAGCGGTCATGGTGTTCTCTTGTTGTTCTCTTAAGACGCCAAAGTCGGTGAGTTTTGCTTCCAGATTCGCTGTCAGCAGCACATTCTTGGATTTCAAGTCGTGATGAATCACAATTGGCGAGAGTGAGTGCAGGTATGTTAGTGCTTGCGCGACGTGGTAGGCGATGCGGATTTTGTCGTGGTCAATACCCTGGGGGTGGCCATTTGCAACGTACTCTTTGAGTAGTGCTCGCAGATCTCCACCCTCCATTAGTTCAGTCAACACACAGAGATCATCGAGATATCTCCAGGAGACTCCGACAAACCGAACGATGTTCGGGTGAGTAAGGCTTGCCATTATCTTGGCTTCTGCTAGAAAAGCATTCACGTTTTTCAGGTCGGTTCGCATTTCTGGAAGCAGCATTTTAATTGCAACATGCTTGCGATTGTACGTGCCTCGATAGATTTCTTTAAACCCTCCGCAGCTGAGAAGTGTTTTGGCAGCCACTTGACCTCGAGGTACTCGAGCAGCAATAATAATATCGTCCTTCCACAGCTCCAACTGCATCATCGACAAGTCGGAGTCTGTGGTTGAACAACCTGTCCAAGCTCTACCTCTTGCAATGAACGGATCTTCCAATTGACGAGTAGAATTAGGGTCTTCGCTCTGTTTGCTTTGCTTGTTTTTCTTCCAAATCCAACACGCCCTAGTGAAGATTGCAACGAAAATGATTGCTCCACCGCACGCAAGTCCAATGATAGTCCCATCATTTCTGCCAGAAGAAGATGTTGGCATTAATGCTGGTGCTGATGAGGATGATGATGAAGAAGATGAGGCTGTGTTTTGCAGGTCCAAAAGTGAGGACGTATTGTAGAAAACCGCATAGCCAATGCCTGAATTCGTACACACTCCTTTGTTGATATCAGCAGCAGAAACGGTAAAGTGATAAGGCTCGTGACCGGTTGTACCGGGGCAGTCCGCAACTCCCATGTTTCGAATCACTTTCAGCACCCCATGGGAGTTCGAGACTTTTGCACTTCTAATCACGCCTTCATGACCGTCGAAGAGTATTTCACAATCACCGTTGGATTGGTACGAAGCTGACTCCTGGTAGACTGTACAATTGCTGCTGTAATTGTAGTAGTCGTATGCGATGTAGGACGTATCTTCGTAAAGATCATCGAAGCCCTCAGCCACACTTTCATGACAACTTTCATCCACGTAACCAACGATTTCACCATTAAATTCGTGCGCTGCGCACTTCAAACCAATGGCGGTGACTTGCGAAGCACAATTGTCTAACCTTCGAGCATAAATACCAGACGGAGCCTTGCTGCACAACTTATCCCTGTAGAAACTCCAAAATCGATACATATCTGACCTGATTCAAGCAAACTTGAATGCGATGAAGGTTTTCGAGCACAGCGAACACCAGCTAACAGGTAAAGTAGATATACAAGCTGCACTTGTGAGTGCTGGGGTGTTTTTGAAGAATGAGACTTAGGTGCCGCTATCGCGACTAAATATCCGAAAGCAGGTCACATCGTTGAGCGGGGCTATCTTACGCAAAGGGGTTGCTAAACCGTATGTACGTTCTGAAACTTGAAAACGCTCAACCCACACACCACTCGGATGCAAAACGCTTGAATGGTAGCTCCACGTAGACATTATGGATGATCTTACTGCACCCGATAAGTTCGAGGCGTCCGAAACGTTAAATGAATGACTGTGTGAGATTTGTTGAGAAGTCCATCTTTGCTAGGATCCACACTTCCATTTCCAACTATTCATCTTCAGTGCTAAATATCCCTTCATAATCGTTTGCAGTCGAAAAATCGGCATCGGAGACGAATTAGATCCAATGCAAGACACTCCAGACCCAACTCCACAACAGCAATCACCTGAGAACTCCACTTGCAATACACCCGATGACACCTTCTGGAGAATCGCTGTATCCGAAACCTTCATTCCAGTCTACGAGTCGTACCTCGCGTGAGAGTACGACAACAACTGCAGATCCAACTCCGAGAACAACACGCCAAATGAGAAAATATCTCGCCGTAATGCTCCATCAGCACCTCCGAAGCCGTGCACAGCATCGTAACCATCCTTTTTTTTCGTGCTGAGGTCTTGCTAAACGTGTGTGTCGAGAGCGCTAATTTCTCCACGCCAAGGAAAACGTTAAGGCAATTCACTCATCCTTTCACCGGAACGAGTCAACAAGCTTAGAAAGTATCGATTGCTTTTCGACATTCATTTTTTACGAGTTTGGTGTCGAGTGATCCGGTCAAAGTTTGTCACCTTATATAATGTACGTGGGTTCATGCTGTGGGGCACGATTTAATTCCTTCATGATCGTTTGCAGGCGAAAAATCAGAATCGGTGACGAAGGGCGAGCTCTTGGATTCAATGCCACACATTCCCGACCCAATTGAACCACTGAAGCGAGACAACTGGCGGAAAATGACACTTGTAGCGATCCCAACGCCACCTTCTGCAGGATCGCTGTATCCGGAACTTTCATTCCAGTTTCCAAGTCGTATTTCGCGTGAGAGTACGGCAACAGCTGCAGATCCAGCTCCGACAGCAGCACGCCGAACGAGAAAATGTCCGCCTTCTCATCATACCGTTGCGCCATCATCACCTCCGGAGCCATCCACAGCATCGTACCAATACCGGCGGTCATGGTGTTCTCTTGTTGCTCTCGCGAAACACCAAAGTCGGTGAGTTTTGCATCCAAGTTCTCCGTGAGCAGCACATTCTTGGATTTCAAGTCGCGGTGAATCACAATTGGTGAGAGCGAGTGCAGATATGTTAGTGCTTGCGCGACGTGGCATGCAATTCGTAGTTTTTCTTGGTCGATACCCTGTGGATGGCCATTTGCATGGTACTCTTTGAGCAGTTCCCGTAGGTCTCCGCCTTTCATGAGCTCTGTCAGCACACAAAGATCGCTGAGAGATCCCCACGACACACCAACAAACCGCACGATGTGCGGGTGAACAAGACCCGCCATGAGCTTAGCTTCCGCTAGAAAAACATTCACGTTTTTCAGGTCACGGCGCACTTCTGGAAACAACATCTTGATAGCGACTGCCTCTCGATTGTACGTGCCTTTGTAGATCTCTCCAAATCCACCACGACATATGAGATTTCCGACAATCACTTGATTTCGAGGTATACGAGTGGCAATGATGACATCGTCGTTCCAAAGACTCGGCATTGTCGATAATTCAGAATCTTCTGTCGTCCCCGCACTTCCCCTAGCGATCAATGCATGTGTCAAGGAACGCGTTGGGGTTTCAGTATCTTGACTTTGCTTGGTTCGCTTCCAAAGACAGCACACGACGAGAATGATCCCAATCAGAAGTATCATTCCACCGACTACAATTCCAATGATAGTCCAAATATCACTGTTTGAATTCGGTGCTGGCGTTGGTGTTGGTGTTGGTGCTGACAACGACGACGAACCCGTGCTGAGATCGTTCAGGCTTGAACCGGGAGTATTGTAAAACACTAGACCGCCTCGAAAATTAGGATAAATTTGGCAGACTTGATTGTTGATAGCAGCAACGGGGACAGTGAAGTTCAAGAAGTCGACACCCTGCTCACCAGGGCAGTCTGCAGCCCCCACATTTCGACTCACTGTCAGTTCCTTGATTGAACTCGAGATTACGGCGCTCCTGATTTTCTTCTTATTGCCATCAAAGAGAACTTCACAATCGCCACTGGCTTGATACGAACTCGATTCCCCGTAATTTTCACACGGTGGGTTGCTCTCGTCCGAGTAGTCGTAGGCGATGTAAGGTTTGCCTTTGTAGAGCTCTTCGAAGCCCTGAGAAGGACTATCGTAGCAACTTTCGCTCACATAACCAACAATTTCACCATTAGTTTCGTTGGCAGCACATTTCAATCCGTTGGAGGCGACTTCTGTAGCACATTCGACAGAATGCTTAGCATAGACGCCAGAAGGTGATCCATTGCACGAGCTGTCCTTGTAGAGACTCCAAAACCGATAGGCCTTGGACATATTGAATACACTTGAATGTGAGCACGAGCGGTCTTACACCAAGTGAAAGCAGATATTTGTGGTGCTTTGTGGTGCGTTCCGGTTCCCGAAGAACCGTTTTGCTCCCACGGTCTCTTTTGAAGAATGAGATGTTGCTGGCAACAATAACTTGTTACCGCTAAGTCATTAAATGGTTTTCTTACTCTAAACGGTTGCTGGATTTGGTGCTAGTTGTAGAAACGCTTGCAGCTTGACTGAAGAGATTACACACATAGAGTAAAAAATATAGCGAGTTTTCATCTGGACATGAATTCCTCGTGGTGTTCTCGAAGCTAGAGAGTTTATTACATGTATCCAAGGTCCTAATGTTTGCGGTCGAAAAGTCTGGTCTTTCTACACTTCGATCCTCAAGAAACTCGCTGCAGCAGAAGGATCTTCACCAGAGCTTTTAGCGTTGTCTGTAGCACAAAAACTTAAGCTCCGTTGTATGATTTCCGACAAGCTTGAAGGATCAGTTTTGGGAGCTGGTCGGTATGAGCAGCTCTCGAATACGTGTTTTGCAAGGAGAGTGCAAATTGGTTGGTGAGCATGCAAGGCTGCAGCAAAATCGTAGGCTAGAACAGTCAGTTTTAAATTCGTGACGACCACCACTCCTCAACCCAGGGAAAACCTCCACTTCGTGGAGGTCGCCGTTAAAATATCTCTACCAGCTCGATTCGAGCGACTCGGATGGAAATTACAATACGCAGAAGCTGACATGTGCAGTCATTACGAGCGTTGAAAGCAGACATCGCGATCTTCCCATTTTGTCACGACTTTCATAATATACCTAAAGCAATCAAAGATGCTTTTTAGGCTCCAGTTAACGAGAAATTGTCCATTCTGCTGACGATATACATTGCCATCGTATCAGGTTCCGGTGACACCGTAAATTGGTCCAGTGAGTCTGTTGGAGTCCAGTAATTCTGTTTATACTTCGGATAGGCTCGTGAGTCTGCTCACATCAGGCGTTAGACGCGCGATGTAAAGCGCTCGTCGCTCGACACTTTAACCCTCGTTCGATTACTTAGCTAAGCTAGAGAGCTATCGATTAAAATGTACTTGACTGGGGCAAGTGTAGGAACTTTTACTGGGGTTTTATTATATGTGTGACGACGGGAGGAGCCGAAGGACAAAGTTAAGGCAATTATCGATCCACAAAAAAAATGGTGGCATAAATGAACAAGCTTAAAGTCTGTTTAAGTCTGGTACCGACTCACCCAACTATTATTTGTTTTTGCTTTTACGAGACTGGTATCAAGTGCTCCGGTAAGCTTATTATAAGCTGCTTATAAGATGTAAGTTGCTTCCTGTTCTGTAGCCTCGATTGATTCTTTCATGATCGTTTGCAGGCGGAAAATCAGCATCGGTGACGAAGGGCGAGCTCTTGGATCCAATGCCACACATTCTCTCCCTAATTTCACCATCGAAGCCAAGCAACCACCTGAGAATTCCACTTGCAGCAAACCGGATGACACCTTCTGCAGGATCGCTGTATCCGGAACTTTCATTCCATTCTCCGAATCATACCTCGCGTGAGAGTACGGCAACAACTGCAGATCCAACTCCGACAGCAGCACGCCGAACGAGAAAATGTCCGCCTTCTCATCATACCGTTGCGCCATCATCACCTCCGGAGCCATCCACAACATCGTACCAACACCGGCGGTCATGGTGTTCTCTTGTTGCTCTCGCGAAACACCAAAGTCGGTGAGTTTTGCATCCAAGTTCTCCGTGAGCAGCACATTCTTGGATTTCAAGTCGCGGTGAATTACAATTGGTGAGAGCGAGTGCAGATATGTTAGTGCTTGCGCGACGTGGTATGCGATTCGTAGTTTTTCTTGGTCGATACCCTGTGGATGGCCATTTGCATGGTACTCTTTGAGCAGTTCCCGTAGGTCTCCGCCTTTCATAAGCTCTGTCAGCACACAAAGATCGCTGAGAGATCCCCACGACACGCCGACAAACCGCACGATGTGCGGGTGAACAAGACCCGCCATGAGTTTGACTTCTGCAAGGAAAGCGTTGACTTTGTGCAGGTCGCCCCGCATTTCAGGAAACAACATCTTGATGGCGACTGCCTCTCGGTTGTATGTGCCTTTGTAGATCTCTCCAAAGCCACCGCGGCTGATAAGATTGCCGATATTCACTTGGTCACGAGGAACTCGATTAGCAACGATGGCACTATCTCTCCAAAGACCCGATTCCAGCGTCGACGGATCCGAACTCTGGGTTGAACCGCCAGTCCACGCACTACCCCTTCGGAGGAACGGGTCTTGTAAGTAGTGCATACTTGATCTCTCAGTCCCTTTACGTTGCTTGTTTCTCTTCCAAAGACAGTATGCCAATACGATGATCATAATCAACACGATGATTCCACCGCATACAAGTCCGATGGTTGTTGATGTCGAAGTTGAGCCGAAAGACACATCAGCGCTCGTATTGTAGTAAACGAATCCACCTTTCATGGTGTTTTCGTGCTGACAGACTCCTTTGTTAATGTCCTCAACAGAAACATTGAACGGATAGTAACCAGGTCCAGCCTCACCTGGACAATCCAGCGACGTGTTCATGGGGCCCATATTTCGAGCCCAAGTCAGATTCCCATTCTCGACCGAAATCTTGGAGCTCTAACAGGCGAGAAGCCGTCAAACATTATTTCGCATCGATCGCTTAGTCGGCTTGAGACTGTATTCTCATAGTCAGTGCAGTCGGCATCCCAGTAGTAGTCGCTTGCCAGGTATGGTGCACCTTGATACAGTGCGTGTAGCGTTGCCACACGATCGTCGTGACAACTTTCATCCGCGTAACCAACAACCTTACCGTCCAGGTACTGAGCAGCACACTTGAGTCCGCTGGAAGCTACTTGAGACGGACAGTCATTTAATTTCTGCATGAAAACACCAGTCGCTGCTCCACTGCACGAATCATCCTCAAAGAAGCTCCAAACGCGATGTGTCCCCGCCATGATTCCGAGTACCAAACTCAGCGACTGAAAGTTCCTTGTGGACGCAGACGCTTTTCAAAGAATGAGGTCGTAAGCTTGGACGACAGGTTCTGATGCCAGCGGATATTTGTCCAGCGTGGCTGTTGACTGAATGGCAGTTAGCTCAACCATTTTGTGAAACTCACAACTATCTTAGTTTGGTTGCTCATGGACCTAGGGACAGTGATGCTGGAAGACCTTGTTGTGGATCTTATTGTCGGTCGACTCCTTAGTGATATTGGGGTGCCGTGATAAGGTCTTATTCATTCGGGGGTAAGATCGATTCAATGCACGAGTTCTTCGAAAGTTTTTCAACTGCATTTCAACTTTATGCTCTACATTAAAACACTCACTAGCCGTTTGCGTCCGCTCACTCTTTACTGACGCGCACGGCGGCGACGCACCGAGCACTTGTCCGACTCGGTCGTCGGGGCGCTTGTAGTTGCTGTTGGAGTAGCAGTGGTGACAGTCGGAGCTTCGGTCGTGGTTGCCGTCGTCGTCGTAGGAGCGTCCGTGGTCGTATCGTCACTCGATGCATCCGTTGAGGTGGTCGTGCCATCCACCGAGGCATCCGTTGATTCGATATCGTAACTCGCTTCACCTGCCGCTTCCGAGTCGTCCGTGGTGGTAACCGGAGCAGTGGTTGTCGTCGTCTGAGTCCCTGTCGTTGACGATGCCGAGGAGGACTCGTCGGTGACAGGAGTCGACGTCACGGTGGTCGTAGAAGTCGAACCCGACCCGCTGCCAGGGATCGTGATGTCGGCGCACGTCGGGTACGACTGGTTGGCGATGTCCGAGTGCCAGTAGAATTGCAACGCACAGTCGCCAGCGTTCTCACAGCCCGTGACGTTGGTCGGGATGGTGGCCGAGACCGTGAAGGTGCCGGCCGTATTGGCAAAGTCGCTGAAGTACGCCACCTCCGTGTCTTTATTGTACGTGATCTTGCCAACCGAGTCGGTGCTGGGCTTGACGATGCTCAGTCTCATGTAACCCGGGTGCGTCGCCTGGATGTAGTACTCGACGTCGAATTCAACGCCGGCCTTGATCTCCGTCACGTTGTTGCCCGACTCGTACACCAGACCGCGGCATCCGTTGTAGATATTAAACGTTTCGGCAGCAGGTTGGTCGGCCTGGCCACGCTGGCTCAGGTTCTCAATGGGAGCCCATTGGAGCTCGTCGTCGCCGGCACCTTTGAGACCGAACAGACAATCCGCACGGTATTTGGCCGTGATCGGGCGGTAGGATGGCAGCAGCATTTGACCGTGGGCGTCCACGGTACTGACCAGCATCAGGGCAGTCGCTGCAAAGGAGCAAAAGACAACGGGCTTCATGGTTTTGCTGAGGATTGAGGAATGGCAATGGCTTGCACGACAGGAAATGAAGTTGTTGGTCGACGGATAAGAAGATGTCGCGCTGTAGGTGGCCACTGCAGTGCAGGCCATTATGATCAGTTGTGCACGTCAAGATGGACAGATGTCATGTCGGACTTTCGTCGATCCCAGCTGGTTTAGTTGCCCGGCACAGATTGAAGACTTGAGTCAAGCAAGGGGTGAGATGCATCTCGCGATCGTAGCAAGCCCTAGAATGAGTAGAGAGCAGTGCCTCTGGGTACTTTAAGTCGCGCGAAGGCGCAGTGTTCGCACGGTGTGGACGGGAAGACTTTATGTTTGAAGGCATGTTGATGGCTGCAGCTTTAGTCAAGACTTCGTCGCGAACAAGTACCGTCGAGCAGACGTTTCTTCGTCTCGGTGCTGATTGTCTCCGGAATCGGGTGGCGTTTGAGCGCCAAGTTGACATGCGTGGAGTCTTCTACAGACTGTTACTGATACGGTTAGTCCATTAGCGCAGACGCGGTTCCGCAGGTATCGATCGTGCCGCATATGCAGACATAGAAGCAGGTTGCAGCCAGCCAGCTGTGGTCAAAGCCCCTCAATGCCGCAGCTATCATGCAAGTTGTCGAGTCGAACGACGTCCACGACTGACGAATCGAAGGCAGTTCGGTGCAACGACAGCATTGCAGGTCGACGTCGAAGGATGTCGGTGATTAATATGGCAACTGTGTGACGTCGTGGATCAGATGCCAACAGCTTGTTCATCGACAAGTGTAGCCCTGTTGAGAACACTGCAACTTCAGGACGCAATTGCTTCTATTACTTCAAAGACTCGTATCCATGGATATGCTACACACGCAATTGCTTCTATTACTTCAAAGACTCGTATCCATGGATATGCTACACACGTCTACCAGTTTGTAGCCCCCGCTAGGCGACGCTGGCGTCGAGTGCATTTCTGGGGGCGATCTCATTGGCCCCAGCTTCGTTTGCCGTCGAACCAGGAGCAGTCGTGACCTCAGAAGATGTTACCGCTGCTGCAATCGTCGCCTTTGGCACATTTGTGGTGGCCGACGGGGCTGTCGTAGTCGCGGTTGGTTCGGTAGTTTGACTGCTGGAATCTCTTCCTGACAGCACGATGTCGGCGCATGTCGGGTACGTTTGGTCCGCCAGGTCCGAGTGCCAGTAGAATTGCAGTGCACACTCACCGGGGATTCACATCCTGTCACGCTCGTGGGGATTGTAGCCGTCGTGCTCGCGTTGTCGTCCGAGTTCACAGCGAAAGGGTTGATGGTGAGTAGCTCCGCGACCGACTTGTACGTGATGGTGCCGCTACTATCGGTGCTGGGCTTGACGACACTCAGCACCATGGTGCCAGGATGAGGTGCCTGAATAACCCACTCGACATCAAACGGTGTGCCAGCGGTGAGCTGCGTGACGGTGTTGTTGGCCTCATAGACGAGTCCACGGCAGCCGTTCATAATGTTAAAGGTTTTGGCCGCAGGTCGGTCGGATTGAGCTCGACTGGCAAGCAGCTCAACCGGCGCATATTGGAGTTCTTGATCTTCGGCGTCGCTTAATGCACCGCTGTCGGATCGGTACTGCTCTGAGATGGGTCTTGGGGTAGGCTTAGTCATTTGGCCATGCGCGTTGACGGTTGGTGTTGCGAACAGCAAGGAGGCAACAGCAGCTAGGAAGACTGGAACATTGCTGAACTTCATGATTGCGTTGGCAGGTGGCGGTGCTCGGTGCTGTAGAGAGCAATATGCGGAATGGCCACCGTGGACAGCGCGACTCGATCGTCGGGTCGGAACCCACAGAGCAAGCTTTCGCTGTCTGGACATCATTGCCAGCAGCGTGAGGTATATCAGCACCAGCACCAAGCAATCACTGGCACCGGGAGTACGTTTCGTGGTGAGGACGCACGTAGTAACCAACCGACCACTAGCACGCGAATAGTACAAGATAGTCGTCCAGTGAGTGGGGCGCCCTCTGTTTCACTCGCTGATCGAGATGGCAAGTAGTCGCGACGATCGACTGACAAAACCGTCCGAAGAACGCGCGATGCCTTCCTCGAACACACCTGGACGCACGAGCGCGTTCGGTGCGACAAACTTCAGTCCGGAAGTCCAATGTTCATCTGCAGTTCTTGTCGATCTGGAACGTTGACCACTGGCCTCACTGTTTTCGAGCCACGGACGGAATACGATGTGTCCGGAGCTATGAAGCGCTGTTCGAAGCACAGCACCACGATGGATGACCGTGTTTGATCCCAGCCGGTCGATCGCTTCTTGCGTACACCGCCATGCGGGCAGTCGACTGTCGACAACAATCGAAAGTCTAGGCAAACAGCCACGACATCTTGTCAGCCAAATCAGAAAAAATCCCCGAGTTGAACGGTCGATCGCCCATGCGGCCACGAAACCGAGCCACATGCTGCAGATGAACGCGCACGGAGACTCTTCACCGTGGTGTCATCGATCGGGTGCCTCTGACCGCAGACAATCTTCGAATCCACCTCCTCACAACGAAATTTGCTCGGTCGAGTTCAAGATACACATTACCTTCAAGATGCACTGCGCCACTTTGATCGGAGCCGCTGCGCTAATTGTCAGCAATGTGAACGCTCACGGATGGCTCGGTTTGCCGGCCGTCACTTTCCGTGACGGAGTCGACAAGACGCAGTTCATCGCCACAATCGAAGCCAGCACCTCGGGACTTTCAGGGTCGTACAGCGGATCTCCGGCAGAAAACACGGCAGCCTTCACGACAGCCATTAGTTCCAGCAAGTACTCGTCGCTCAAGGATCTTGCAACGAGTTTGGGTCAGATCGTGGCGACGGGTGCCAATATTGAGTGCGGACTCACCGACCCGAACGAGAGTCCTCAACCGCTGCCGGATCATCTGGAGTGGACACACTCGGACACGGAAGGCTTCACTTCGTCGCACGAAGGCCCCTGTGAAGCTTGGTGCGACGACACTCAAGTTTTCAAAGACGACAATTGCGCAGCTCACTTTACGACCGCTCCGGCAAAATGACCTACGACAAGTCGGGGTGTGTCGGTGCGAGTCGACTGACGTTCTACTGGGTAGCACTGCACTCGCCCACGTGGCAAGTGTATGCCAACTGCGCTGCACTTGAGGGCGGCAGCGGTTCGTCCACACCGTCATCAAACTCCACAAGCAGCGGACAAAGCGACACTCCGACTGTCACGACGGCCACCCCAACGTCGGCAACTGCTACCCCCACAGTTACCACCGCCACCCCGGTCGCTACAACCACCCCGACAGCTACCACCGCAACCCCGACTTCCAGCGGCTCGGTTGCTGGCGAAGCTGATGAGGATTGCGGTTCGTTCGATGTCGCCGGTAGCGATGAGGAAGATTGCGGCTCTTTTGATGTCGCCGGAATCGATGAAGAGGACTGCGACTCCCTCAGCGTCGCTGGAAGCAATGCCGAGAATGCCCATGTATCGGAGTCGTCGTTGAGCTTTGACAATATTGACAGTAGCTACAAGAGCGGCAAAGTTCAGCCTCAGCCGCAATATCTGTAGATCGAGAATCTCTCGACTGATCGCATGTCAGTGTAGTAACAGGTGTCGTGTTAGTGTTGAGACCAAAACAAGTTTATCTCAGTGCAGATGTCCACATCTGACGGATTCCAGCAAGCGCTGAAGTTGTCCTATTTGTTGCATTCATTATGGGGCATTTGCTTGATAAAACCACATTTATTTGGTTACTGAGTGTTGTTACACGGTCTACACCTCATCACTGCCGCCTTCAGACGATGCCTCGAGACTCGTGGTTGCGTTTTCCCTACTGGGAGCAACCCACACAGTGTCATCACTGTAGTCGGCAAGGAGTACCGAGCAGTTGCTCATTTTCACGGGCGTCGCCACGAGTTCCGGTTCGAATTCCGAGTTGTCCAGCTTGGGCGCGTTCACTTCGAACTCTTGGTTCTGCAGGAAGCAGCACACAAAGTCGTGGAAGTGGTTGTAGGCCTCAATCCGCTCCTCTTTGGTCATCTTTGCCGAGCGCTTGGTCGAGCCGAAGATGAGTTGACGAACCGATGCAGGGGAACTCAGACACAAATCGTGTGACGAGAAGGCCGGGCGGTATTCAACCGGGATCTTACACTGCTTCAAAGGCTGAATCGTATCGGTCGTCAGAGTCGTTTCCTCGCGCGTGCCATTAGCGGCGAGGGTAGCGGCATTTTCAATGATAGAAGTGACAAGAGGAGTCACAATGTAGATCGGGTCATCGATTGCGTGGATGAACATCAGCACGGACAGCAACACCTTGGAGATGACGTTGCTCATCGCACCGAAAATGGCTTCCGTGCCGTGAATGAGACCGTGGATCACCGCGAATCCACCGCCGACCATCAGTACAGTCTCGGCAGTGAACTCGGCAGGGTGGTGCACGATGTGCAGCAGCAGACCACCAGCCACGTTCTCGCCAGTCTCCTTGGGGTCGTCCTTGAAAAGCTTCCACAAGTCCTTGCAGTTATTGCCGAACTCCTTGAAGAAATTGGCAACCTGCTTGGCTCCAACAAGAGGGTCGCGGATAACGTTGACGATCCATTTGATAGCGCTGGCGATGTTCTGCGCGAGATGGATGATGGTGTCAGCCGTGAAATCGACGACACCCTTGACAACTTTCTTGATCCTTTCCTTCAGCGGCAAATTCTTGTACACTTCCCTCTTGTGCTTCCTCTCAATCTTGAAGTAGTCCCACAGCGTGTTGTTCGGGTGGCTGACAAGGTAGGCAGACATGGCTGCGTCAGCGGCCTTGGCCTTGAGCTCATCGTCGGACAGATCCTCTTGCTCTCCATTGAAGTCGATGATAACTGGGCACACATTGTAGACGTCACCGGTGCTGCCACTTTCAGACTCGGATGCGCTCGACACCGCGCTAGATCTCGCGATGTACGAGGTTGGATCGCTGTGTGCGGCGCAAACGCACGCGAAGAGGGCGAGGAGGAGTGTTGAGTACCACATGCGGCTGAGGAGGCAAAAACTTTGTGAGACGAATGGAACAGCACCCTCGGAAGTTGGAACACTTCGGACAAAGGAACTTGCTAGGAGGTGCTGTTAGAGTGCCATGGCGGAAACTTCCGGTCCAGTCGCTGCTGCAACAACTGATCTTCCCTGTGCCGAAGGCGAAGGCACATCTCGCATGCATACCGCGATCCTTTCAGATGGGCTATCGCATCTACGATTAATAAATACTACGTGCTGTACCGGTACCTGGTGGACTCGGTGTCTTGCTACGAGCCTCATAGTAAAATGTTTCCAACTGGTTAACAGCGAGACTGATTACGATCTACACTACTTCAAACAAAACCGGCGATGGGCTGTAGGCGAGAATCACACTCAGCTCTCTTATATAAGCTGTTCTGTCGAGTACCGGGGTAATGCCTTGTACAATACCATCACAATATTAAACGGCCTCAAACATATGCAACTTTTGCCTTTACTATTATGAAGCAGTACATGTAGAACACAGAGGTTCATGGTAATCGGAGTGGATCCGCGAGCCGCTTACATGAGACACACGGCCACACTGGTACTACTGCGATCAAAAAGACCACAAGCATAGTATGCCGACGGCGAGCCAATAATTAATGGTGTTCGTCAGACTGTTTCTTGGACAGAGTGTCCACAGACCACACAAACAGACTGCTTGAACACATCAGTAGAGCCGGAACCATCAAATTCCGCCGTCGGAGTGCTTACATAGGATGATTCTACAGTACAAACTCTATTAAAATGTTAAATTTTCTGCATGGCTTTGTGTGGTAAGGCTGATCCGAGAATCTTCTATTGACGGCGATATCGCCGCTCGTGCTGGCAGGGTCGAAGCAGACGTCACTCCGACGACGACTCATGTTGCAAGAACCAAGCGAATACTCATTGGCGTACGAATATCAAGCTCTTTTGGACTATGGTCTCTTCCACAAAAGCCACATGAGATGCGAAGTGAACTGTGCCCACCACTCTCATCACGAACACCGCATCGGCTTTAAAACACTGGGGGCGTGGTGATCGAATTGGGCAATGCTATTAGTGAAAACATCACTATGGAAGGGTTTGCATGGAAAGGTGTACCTTGTGATCCAATGAGATAAGTATGATGCAGTTCTTCACAAGAGATGCTAAGCTGTACCAACCAACTTGAAATGATACACTTTCGCCTGGAGCAAGCTGTAACTTGTTTGGGTCTTGGCAACCCGAGAGAATACTCTGACCAGACCTAAGACGCAGCGAGCAAAGTATGCTTTAATCCGCTGCTAAGGAGGCCAGTCTGCTGTCGGGCGTGATGCAGGCGTCATCGAAAACGTTCGACACATCTTCCAATTGCCCACCGACTCTATCAGCGGCGCTATCATATCTGCCGTGTACGTCATGCCCGTGACTCGACGTCGTCCAGTCAATGTAAACGTTGCACGGCATGTCGAGTTGCTGCCCGATCATCTTTTCGCCAAGAGGAGTCAATTTACGTGTCTCCGCATCCTCAATCAGGTGCGGAAATACAAAACGCAGCGTCAGCAAAGTCACTCTGACTTTCGTGATGCCAACCAAAGACTCTCTTGGACCACTTTCAAGCTGCAGCAGCTCACAGTCCATGTCGTTGAAATAGAGAGAAGCAATTGACCAACTCTCCATCAGCGATTCAATTCCCTAACCAGATACGGTAATCATATACGGCACCATCGTTTGTTGGAGAAAAACGAAATGCTTAAGCGAGTCATAGCGACGTACAGTCCCCGAGGCGCTAGAGAGCTCCGACTGCTTGAATTCATGGCGAAAGAGGCGGAAACACTCGGCCACAACGTTCCATTTCCTTCAACGCATCGTGGTGCTTGGGGATGTAAGCGACGATTGAAATTATGTTTATGCTTGCACTCGTGCTGCGGGAGTGTTGTAGTGGGTAAACTGAGCTACAACTGCATATTTTGACGGCATTGGGTCCTTGAACCTACAGTGAGATCACTGGTTAGCACAGCACGACGGTGTTGGCTGGCTTGAGTGCCTCGAACACCTCGAATGCCATCTGGACAGAGTCCTTCTCCTGGTACACCACTCCTACTAGGAGCCCTAGCGTCCCAAAACCCCCTCTGTAGAATTGGCTAAAGTCCTGCAAGATAAGACAAGGCGCTGGCTTTCAAGCTGCTGGATCTCTTCTCTCAGCTTTTGAAGCTTGATAATTAGATCGTTCTCCTTCTCCTTCTGCTTCCGCTGGTATCGAGCCTGGTTTCGGCGGTTCCGTTCGCGACGTGTAGACTGACATTTTCCGTTAGTAGCTCGACACTTGTCCCCGCCAATTGTCCTTTGACCTGTGCAGTTAGAAGCGGAGCTTTGAGACTCGGACTGCAGCATCGACATGCCACGATTGGGGCTACCAGCAGCAAGACAAGAGTCAACGGCAACAAAGCGATCCGGGAAGCCATTCTGGGACGTTGCATCACATCAAAGATGACGTTGTCGCTGAGCCATTGGCAGTTGGGAGGATAGAGGGCACTGTCGAAACTCATCGATACGGAGTGAGTAGGAGTACGATTAAGTAAAAATGATGACTAAATAAATGTAGTGACGTCCCTGGCTTCTTATCTGAAGATTGCTTCGGCTAGCATTCCTTTCCACTAGATAATACGCTGTGCTAGTGCGCTTTAAAGCTTGACTCTAATACGATGTCCACCATCAGCTAGGATGTCCAATGGACATTCAACTTTGGCAAATCTGCAAGTTCTAGCATAAAACAGTTCATCACGACTCCATATGACGTTGTTCATCACAATTACTTGCGATGTTGTTAGTTGACCTTCCTCGAAGGACATATGGCGTTGGACGCTTGTCTTCGTTGATCCACAGCGACAAACAACTAAATTATACATATATCGCGCTTTCACATTTGAGATAGACAAGGAACATCAATATATTTCTGCTGTATGTAGCGACAAATGGAGATCTAAGCGCACGCTATGGATGCGACTACACGAATTGTAGAACAATCCTGGGACGTTAGAAGTTGTACGTGGACTTCTTGTTCTCCAGCACGCGACGCAACATCCACCCATCCGTAGGCTTGACACTGGACGAAGTGAAGGCATCCATGAGGGTGGGCGGGAAGTTGTCCGGCTTGGGCATCTGGTAGAAGTCCGGCAGTCCAAAGCCGTGGCCCATCTCGTGCGAGACGATCTCCAGCTCCTGGTCGTCAATGTGCTCCAACATATTGTCGAGGTTCACCTGCTGGCCCCAGTAGGTTCCCCAGCCGCCACCCAGTCCCTGCGTGGGCCACAGCGAAACGTCGAACGGCTCGGTCTTGCACTCACTAGACCCCTCCGTCCAGCCGCCGTCAGCTCCGGCTCCAGCTCCGACAGAGCGGTAGCAGTACGTAGGACACTGCGGAGAGCCATCCTTGTCCAGGTCACCGATGTAGATCTTGCCCAGCGTTTCGTCGTCGGTCCACTCAAGCAGCGACGCGTCCTTGGCGGCAACGCCTACGATGTTGACCTCGATCTTCTCGAAGGGCCAGCAGTCATACCCGATCAGCCAGTGGTTCCACGCCGCGTGCTGACGAGTCAACATGGGCTGAAGCTTCGCTGCGACTTCCTTCGTGAGCTTGTTGTCGCTGTCCCATCGGACGCAGTAGTTGATGGATCCATTGTTGGCCACGAGGTGATCCATGATCCAGTTGTCGTACGCCATGACTTCTTTCTCGATACGGTTATCCCACACCCACTGGAGGTCCTTGGTGCTGATGTAGGTGTTCGGGTTCCCGACGACGCATTCACCAGACTTGGATGTGATGTCTCCGAATGGAGCATGCTCAGCAGTGCTGTTCGCGGCCGCAGCGTGGGTGGCAACCAATGTGGAGGCAATAGCCACCGCGGAGATGCTTGAAAGGAGACTTGGCGACATCGTTGACAAATGAAGAATGAGCTCTTGGTGGAGGAAATCGTTACACCTGCATGACGAGCGTCGTTCATACTGATGTGAGTGATCCAATCTATGCAGCATCGACTGCTGCAATGCGTGACCTGCTTTTAGTCCAGATGGACGCGGCAAACCAACGAGGCCAAATGTTGCTGATGTGTCGACGTGCCTACAACAAGACGAGCTATACTCACGAACAAGGAATCCTCTGTCCATGCGGTATGCCGAGGCGCGTTGTTTCAACCAACTTGTTTGAACATAGTTTCCGCTTAATGCGAATACGCGCGTTATCGAATAACAGCAGGGTGATCTACGAACAGCGGGTGCAAAACTTGTTGCGGAATCGAGTGGTAACCAGCTCACAGCAAAGTCACGTTAGGAACTCAATACGCGACAGCAGTGTTGTACATCGGTAATGCATGTTGCTGTGAAATCCTGCATCTGCGGTGGATCATGAGCTATTCACCATGTTACTGTAGTTGCACGTGCCCTATGAACTGGTGAGCAATCGAATACACTCGGTTGATACAATTCTGTTTTACCAACTGCAGTTATACGTACAGTAGTTGACAACGCTACTTAATAATGCCAAGCCAATTCAATGACTTGGAGGGCTGCATTGTTGACGGGACGCTGCGCCACTAGCTGGTGTTTCGTTCGTACCAGATGACATGAAGCACTGGACCACATCGAACGAGCCGAAGACACAGCATTTGATACTCCCTAGCAATGGCCTTAACGTTTGTCGGCTAAAGGTAAACCTGCATCACAATGCCGTTCCACTCTGCTACTGCGCATTCATTTTGTAACCTGCAAATGCCAACCACAGTACCGCCAGCTAATCACTCCGGCGGCATCTATAGCATCGGCATAGTAAAGTCATGCCAACACCGGCAACATTAACCAACTCTTGCATGTATCATGTACAACTTCACGAACAGATTGACTTTTGATCTACCGTAGTCACTAGACTCTAGAGGCCTGTAGTTTGTACTTATTGAGGATGTACGTACGGTCTGGCGTGCTGTCTGCTAGCAGGGCGCATGGACTCCTTGCCATTGACTTTCCCATCCAAATGCATGGTTTGCTTGGCTTGCATGTGTTGGTTCCCCCTGACTTGCATTTTGTATTTGTACAGAACGCGGTTGTACGAAGCACGACGCTTACGTGCAACAGCAGACCGATTCCCGATCTCATGATGCCACTCTTTCGCACACCGCATGAGCTCGAAAGCACGCATTATGAGTTGAACCGGGTTGCCGGTAACCGACATCGGCCGCAAAAACAAAGTCCTGTACTGCTCGCGCACCGGACGTCGATCTTCAAAGCGGGGTGACGTCCCAGTTCGCATGCCTTACAAAACGCGAACAAATACTGTCGGGTTGAGACCTCGGTGGAAGACGGAATGTGGAAAGTGTACAATCTCCTGGCTGAGTTGAAGCCACACACTGGTAACATTGCCTCGCTCTGACTTCGCAAACATTAGCTGATAGCATCGCAGAACGCGCTCTTCCAGCATCTGCATAGCAATATTGATCAATGCAGTGCTCACAGGTATCCAGTAGTGGTGGGAATTGTGATCTACAACGACAGCGTGTGCTGTGTGTCGATCCAAGGCTTGGAGACCTTACTTAGGCCCTGTGAGTCAACGCTTTTGCGTTGCAAATGCTTTTGACGATCCTTCTCGGATTAGCCGCTTCAAGAAATGTGTTCTGTTTTGCTGTACGTTTTTCTTGGTGACTACTTTTCCCCATCCAGAGGAACCAGTAAAGGAGTGTGCACAACACACGAGTGATACTCGTAAACGTAAGATTAGGAATACGCTACTGTAAGACCGGGCATGCGCGGCATTGTAGTTTTTCACAGTGAAGACCGGTTTCCCTTTGTCGACCACTGCCACTTTTCCCACGATGACTCCAAATCGACTTCCGTGTGCGTCCGCAGTGCTTTTTGCGGCAACACTGGCTGCTACGTCTTCTGCCATCGAATTTGGTGGCGACCAGAGCGATGTCACTCAGACCGCAGCTACCGTAGCTCCGGGTGGCGAAACATGGACCACCACCGGTGCTTCCGGTGCAAACGGATTCGGGAATCCGGACGTGCCAAACCAGTGGACCCAGACGGCGTCGTCGTCGAACAACGCGCCGTCCAGTGGAAGCGGAGGTTGGTCTCAGCCGACGATGCCCGACACTCCTACCGTTTGGACGAGTGGACAGGGCAGTGGAACTGGTGATCAGGGATGGCCACAGCAACCGGAGTGGACATCTACAGAGTCTTCTGCAGCCTGGACGCCACCCAGTGGAGGATCAACTGATGGTGGTTGGTCTCCAGGAAACGGCGGGATGGGTGTTGAGTGTAGCGGTTCGGGCGACTCCCTCAATTTGGACACTGAGCTCGAATGCAGTGGTTCAGACGAAGAAGAGGGATCGCAGCCGTCAACACCAACAACGGATTCGGGCTCGACATATACTAGCTCGACGACGACGGCACCTACGACCACTTCCAGTGGGGATAGCGACCAGGACACGTCGCAGCAAGCAGGGGATACGCCGGAAACTTCGTCGAGCCCGGCATCAGCGACGGGTTCTGGCGAGTATGGGGACTCCAATCCGACAACACCAACATCATCATCATTGGACAGTGAGACGCCGGCTACCACCGATGGAAGTGGTGGCGAGCAGGACTCCTCACAGGCAGCGCAAGTTTCTTCGACCACGTCGTCCTCAGATACGGCTACCTCGACGACTGTTAGCAGTGGAACTGGGCAGCAAGAGGACTCTACAGCGGACCAAACGTCTGGGAACAGTACCGATAGCGCTGGACATGCTCCATTCGGAGACATCACGTCCAAGTCTGGTGAATGCGTCGTCGGGAACCCGAACACCTACATCAGCACCAAGGACCTCCAGTGGGTGTGGGATAACCGTATCGAGAAAGAAGTCATGGCGTACGACAACTGGATCATGGATCACCTCGTGGCCAACAATGGATCCATCAACTACTGCGTCCGATGGGACAGCGACAACAAGCTCACGAAGGAAGTCGCAGCGAAGCTTCAGCCCATGTTGACTCGTCAGCACGCGGCGTGGAACCACTGGCTGATCGGGTATGACTGCTGGCCCTTCGAGAAGATCGAGGTCAACATCGTAGGCGTTGCCGCCAAGGACGCGTCGCTGCTTGAGTGGACCGACGACGAAACGCTGGGCAAGATCTACATCGGTGACCTGGACAAGGATGGCTCTCCGCAGTGTCCTACGTACTGCTACCGCTCTGTCGGAGCTGGAGCCGGAGCTGACGGCGGCTGGACGGAGGGGTCTAGTGAGTGCAAGACCGAGCCGTTCGACGTTTCGCTGTGGCCCACGCAGGGACTGGGTGGCGGCTGGGGAACCTACTGGGGCCAGCAGGTGAACCTCGACAATATGTTGGAGCACATTGACGACCAGGAGCTGGAGATCGTCTCGCACGAGATGGGCCACGGCTTTGGACTGCCGGACTTCTACCAGATGCCCAAGCCGGACAACTTCCCGCCCACCCTCATGGATGCCTTCACTTCGTCCAGTGTCAAGCCTACGGATGGGTGGATGTTGCGTCGCGTGCTGGAGAACAAGAAGTCCACGTACAACTTCTAGTTTGATGTTATTGGCACTGCTGCGCGTTGCACGAAGGCGGTAGGTCAATTTTTTTCTGTTGTGCGCGAGAGTGAGAACTGTGTGTTGTCGTTCAAAAATGAACTACTGAAGAGTTTGTGAATACTCTTGGCTTTCCTTTTGTGTCTGAACGCGAACTCTGATCAAAACATATCTCGTTCGTCGTCATAAAGTTTACATATAGACAGTCATATAAATACCATATGATATGCATATGACATTCGATAAGCTGAACTTAGGTAAAAAAATCGATTTATGGATTAAAAACCCATTTTAAAAACCAAAATGTGTTTTTAAACGATGATTGTCAAAGTTCGGTTTCTATTGTCATTTTCAGCGTACTTACCGTGCTGAAATAATATGGGCGGAGGTTTACCTCCGTAATGGACGGAGCGCCACGGACGAGCCAATCAGGAGGTCTTATTTGCATTTAGACCAATCGCCGAGTCCTATTTGGCAAGAGGTTTACCTTTTCACCAATCCGATCGCTCCACGTGATCAGCTGTTTCCGCCAATCACGTTCGCTTGGTTCACCCCGGCCGGGGTGAACCAGCGGCTCAAGCTGCCGGTGTGCTCGACGTGTGGATCAAGTTGTCTATGCCATCCACCACAGCCACAAGAAGAAGAACGAGCCAAACTTTCCTATCGTGAGCATGTTTGCGCTGATGTTCCTGAGCAAGTTCCTGTCGAGTATTACGGAGGAGGGCCATGCCGCCGTCACGTCTGCAGCTGAGACGATCCATCAGGGCACTTTGTACTGCTCGGTGGAAGGAACGCTGCCGGCCTCCACGCAGTGGCAGGTTCTACTACCAGTTCGTACCTGGACGCAGAGGTACATGCACATCGGATGCGGCGGCCTCACGTCCTCCATCCGAACATCCATTGAAGTATGAGTAGCTCGGCTTCTGTCCATAGTACGCTTGAATCAAAGTCTTGCTCACCAGCGCTGTCAAGTGGTGTGCGTTGTACGCGAGCGACTTTCGCAAACACTTTGCCGTCCATGGCTCTGCCCATATCTGCAGCAGCCAGCACGAGCTCGCCCCCGCTGACTTGTCGTGACCCGAAAGCAGCGTTTACTTGCATCCGAATGTTGCCGCAGAGATCATTGCGGAGGCGCCGGCCATGCTATTTCAGTGTTAGAACAGTCTGCCCCACGGGGATTGCTAGCGATGAGAAACTTTGACGGCCCAATGCCGGAGTTGCCGCTCCATGAGGCGTGGTCCACCGCCAGGTCCAGCAGAGCATAGTCCTCCCGGTCGTGGGCCTCCCAGTCGTGGGCCCCCAGGACATGATCCTCCCGGTTGTGGGCCACCAGGACGTTGTCCTCTTGGGCACGGTCCGCCAGGCGGAAATCTTCCAACTATCGTGACGGCTTCCAAGCTTCCATTGCTGCACGACGCTGTAGTACGAGCCTGCGATGCACAAGATGGCTTGGTTGACGAACTGCTTTCTGAACCACGACTTTGTCAGTTTGATCCACGTGATCTTTTGTGCGCTTCAGCGAGTGTGGAGGCTGCTACGGTAAGCGCCGAGCGGCAGCTCAATGAAGAACAGCAGTGTCTGACGGAAGCAGGGGTGGACGTCATTCGCAAGTTTTACACGGGCCCAGTTGACCCTGTCACAGGGAGCCATTTGAATGGCGGGCAAGCTCAGTAATTGCTATTCGTCGACTTACTGCATCGCCGTCGCTGCGCATAGCATTCTGAGTCAAGGTGAAGTCCGTATGTGGCTCCGTGGTTCGGTCGCGGATAGTACGCACTTGATCTCGACGTGCTGACTACGGCGGGATCGACGACCTGGAGCGAGCCCACCTCCGCCCACGGTCACCACCGCGGGCAGAGCTCGTTGTCGCGTGGGCCGTCGACTTGTTCCGTTTGGATTTCTGGATAACCGATGTAAACCAATGTTAACCAATACTGCGAGCTCTCTATGCGCGGAGATGAACATCGTGGAACTCTATCGCGCGGGCATGGACTCCGGTATAGCGCTCATTTCGCCATGTCTCCTTGCTTCGGACAGCATTGAGCACCAGAGCACAACGACCAAGACGAGTCGGAGGGCCTGACGGACAGGCGAAAGGCACGTAGGAGCGCATTTAAACAATGGCGAGGAGTCTCACGGGCAAGTCGCTAAGTGGCTTGGGCGACCTATTGTCCACTCAGAAGCGCATAGTACAAATCATGGCAGGTTCGGCCGGTCGATCCGGCCGCAATGGTGGGAGTCTTCAGGGACGCCGCCAAGTGATACACTACTCTTTTGGACAGAAGACGTGGAGCTTGGAGATCGAGTGCAGTCGGATGCTATAACGCTTGGTGGAAGATTTGTTCCCTTGCCGAGAGGCTGGAGAGCTTTACAGTGTCGGCACACCATGGGCTATGCTGAGCAGTCACAGTGAGCCTTCCATGGCCGTTGCTTTCGGAGGAAGAACACGGCTGCCTCTGGAGTCCAAGCCTTGGAAGGAGCGACGACGACCGATGCATGTCATGAAGTCTTCCACGAGAATGGTGAGATCGTTTTTGCTAGCGAAAACGGTGGCGAACACGTGACTTGAACAGCGAAGAAGAGGAGGTTTTGGTTTGGATAAGAGTTGGTGGTTTGGCGGGCATTTGACGGTGAAGATGACAAGAGGAAAGACCCTGCATCCGGAAGAGGCTCAAGCCCTGCTCACGCTGCTGCGCATGCGCCAGTTCGCATGAAAAGAAGGGGGAAGGATGGTGCCCGACTTCAAGACTGTGGCCACCATATCCCATCCAAGTTTTTAAGTTACTACGACGCGCATGTGCAGACGGCTCTTCGCTCGCCACCCAAGAAAACGGGACTCCCACAACAGGCGAAGAACACGCCCGAGGCGCTGGTAGGAAAGCTCATGTGGATGACGCCCGAGCAGCTGGACACCATTGGGTACACCCTGGAAGCGGTGCACACGTCGAGAAACACCTACAAGGTGCTCCTCCTGAAGGCAATGGAACTGTTGTGGCAGCTCCCCAGACGCGGTTCTACAAGGCAGCCTTAGCCCAGCAGACTTGCACGCTGGATCGCATTCGAGCTGCTATGCCTGGAGAGGCAATTGGCATCGCTGAATATGCGTTCACCTTGGACGTAGTAAACATACTTGCAACAACCACATCATATCGGTAGCTTGACCTTCTGGGTCGGCGAGTGACGACGGAAGTGCAATCGTCCCATGAACACACCGACCTCTTTGGCCACAAGCTGCGGCGGGTGGCTCAATGCTTTCAGATGGATGCGTGTGTATGTAATTCCCCAAGCGTCCGCTCGCTGACTCACGACCGTGGCGACTGCATCGCGAACAACCAAAAAGGTGAAAGGCAACTCCAGTCAACTCGTTGACCTGCTCGCCTTGTCGTCGAACGAGTCATCCAACGACTGGCGGGTGGTAAAACGTCAACTTTGGCGCGTTAAACAGCACCTGTTTCCACGGAGCGGTCGAGACCGGCAACCGTTTCTGATCAGCCTAAGCTTTGGCATAAAGCCTTTGAGCCATTGCAGGCTGCAATTTGCAGCCGCCTTGGCTCCGACGACGTAAGCGCGGACAGGTTGCTTACTTCCCGACGCTTGCTCTGCAGTGTTTGGCCACCGGCCAGCTGCCGGTCAAGCTCCGGAGGATTCACCTGCAACGTATTGCCTGCAGGTGAATCCACCGCCGCTAGGACTGCACACATCGTTTTATCGGTCGATCGCCTACTGAATCCGCCTGTGCCCCGATGCTATCTCCGCATCTGGTTTCGCGCACCACGAGACCAGCACCACCGCGGTGTAAACCGCTTCTCTCGCCCAGAGAAAGAAAGCCACTTGGCACTTGCTACCGTGAAGTGTGGTGCGCTCTATGAACATGTAAAGAGCTTGTCGGGTGCAGTGCACCATGCGCCGTTCATCGTACGTGCACAATGCGTCGATTCCACACTCCGTATGTGTACGCACGGTAGGTAGGCTGCGTACGATATTACGCGCAGCACTTGCATCGTAAGCCCTGCGACCAGTTCCAACATCAAGTCAGGACCCGAGAATTCAATCATGACTTTCATCTGGTCGGATGACAGGTGTTTGTTTGCCTATCGGCAATACACTCGCTATCAAGAACCTCGTTCGTCCGTGGCAGATGCCCATGGAATCGAACACCATCTGTGGGGCACGACGCATCGCCAACACATCAGTGCATCGACCTCTTCTTTACATACATTACAAATCCGAGGATTAGCTGTCTACTCTCTGTTTCTGCTAGGCCACATGGCGCCACGACTGTCGAAGTCAGGTTTGACTTGTCCCCAAAAGATGTCAAAAGATTATCGCTGATGGACATCGCTGATAGAAATGTGTCGACGAATTCAAGGGTAGTTGTACTGGACCCCAGGAATGCTTGGCGTCCAGCGCTGCAGAACCGCGAGGCCGCGTTAATCCATGCACCAACGATCATTCCACCACCCTATTTGCTGTTCGCGTGGCTATTCCGCGGTCCGTCGTAGCGCGGTTGCCATCGCTATCATCCTCCGAATGCATTCTCACATTTCAATTCGCCCCACCGCCCTCAACTCACTCTACAGCTATGGTTGCGTCGAAACCTTCTTTTGGTGCTATGGTAGCCGCTGCCTCGTTAGTCGCGTCGGTGAACGCTCACGGGTACATGTCGGTGCCCAAGGTCGAGTTCACCTTTGTCGGAGACACGACACAGTTCATGGCGACGATCGAGGCGTCGGCTACGGGGTGGAGCGGTTCGTTCGGCGCCTCTCCGGCAGACAACACCGCGTCCTTCACGAAAGCTTTTGGAACCAGCAAGTATTCGTCATTGAAGGAGCTCGTGACGGACTTGGGGCAGTTGACGTCTTCGTCCTACACGAAGGAGTGCGGCTACACCAACCCGGACGAGGCCGCCCAGCCCTTACCGGAGACCTACGTCGAATGGGCTCATTCGGACTCGGAAGGCTTCACCCCTTCCCACGAAGGCCCCTGTGAGGTATGGTGCGATGATACGCGTGTTTTCCAGGACGACAACTGCGCGTCGCACTACACCACCGCCCCCGCTAAACTTCCGTACGACCGCGATGCGTGTCTTGGTTCGAGTCGGTTGACTATCTACTGGTTGGCACTGCACTCGTCGACGTGGCAAGTGTATACGAACTGCGCTGCGTTGGAATCGACGACGTCTACCGGCGCCACGTCGAAATACGCGGTGGGTGGCAGTAAATCAACGACTGAGAGTTCAGGTGCCGGGGAGACGACAACGGCACCTACTACGACTACGGCACCTACTACGGCTACGACACCTACTACGACTACATCGGCGCCTACGACTTCTACTACAGCCCCGGTAGCCACCACGGCTCCGGCTGCAAACACTAGCAAATGCAACATTCGTCGCCGTCGCAATTAAAATCGATCAGTGAAGCGTTGACAGATTCAGTGTCGTTGATCAGTAAGAAATAAGTGTTTCTCGTTCTCCTCTTCTTGTTAAAACCGCATGGTATTAATCAGTGGCGTCACGTTTTCGTAAGAGTTAATTCACGACTGATAGTCGCCACCTGCGTTCGTCGAATGCAGGACTCGGAAGTTCGTGCCGATCTTCCTGATCGGCAGGTGGCCAGAAGCTTGAAAGGTTCAACACGAGACCGAATCCTTTGGCTGTATAAGTCACACTTCCTGGTCTATTACCCGTGTACTGTATTCGACCAGGTTTGAGCATCAGGTCAAATCGGCAGGGACCGATCTCCATGTGGCAGATGATAGACTCTAACTCTTGGGTGACTTGCTAATCCCATGATAGGCACAACTATTTGCTTGCGGCGGCTCGCTTATAGGCAGGGCTGGACGCAGTTGGTCCTACGTCTTCACTCACGGACAGCAAGTAAAGGAGTCCGAGTCACTTTTCAATTTGCTCTTCGCCTCCCACAGTCTCCTTCACAGTTTACAGTTCAGGTTTTCAAAGATGGTGATCGGAAAAGCTTCAGTCTTGACGGTCGCGGCCGCTTCCATGCTGGCTGCCACTGTAAAGGGCCACGGCTCCATGTCCGTCCCGAAGGTGGAGTTCACCTTCAACGGTGACACGACGCAGTACATGGCAACCATCGAAGCGGCAGACTCAGGTTTCAGCGGACAGTTCAACGCCGCACCCAAGGATAACACGGACAACTTTAACAAGGGCATCGCTGCCAGCAAGTACAAGTCGCTCAAGGAGTTTATGATGGACAAGGCCAAGGTCACGAGCCCGGACTTCACTCTTGAGTGCGGATACACCAACCCGAAGGAGACCCCGCAGCCGCTCCCGGAGACCTACGTCGAGTGGAGTCACGGCAGCGGTGAAGGTTTCACGGCTTCTCACGAAGGCCCGTGCGAGGTGTGGTGCGACGACACCCGTGTGTTCCAGGACGACAACTGCCCCGCCAACTTCCCGACGGCCCCGGCCAAGCTGCCTTACGACCGCGAGGCGTGTCTCGGCGCATCGGGTCTAACGATCTACTGGATCGCGCTGCACTCGCCTTCGTGGCAGGTGTACATTAACTGTGCAGCCCTAGAGAAGACCACGTCCACGGGAGCCAAGTCAAAGTTTGCCGTTGGCGGCGGCGGCGGTGGCGCTTCCACTCCTGCCACTGAGGGATCTACTGCCGATCAGGACACTGAGGGATCTACGGCCGATCAGGACACTGAGACTCCCGCTACCCCGTCGGCCCCTACCGCCACGGAGGCCCCGTCAACACCGTCGTCTCCGGCCACGGAAGCTCCGTCCGCGCCTTCAACGCCCACGACTGAGGCCCCAGCGCCCACGGAGGCCCCGGCTACTGACTCGCCTGTTGTCACCCCGGCCCCGAACACCGGCGCCGAGCAGACACAGGACGACACGAGCAAGTGCACCGTTCGTCGTCGTCGACGCAACTAGGCAGATCAGTAGTTTCAATTGTGTGTCGTAGTCTTATGCTTCAAGTCATGTACAGCAGATAGGTTTCGTTAGAGGCCGTCGTAGCCGCCGAAACCAATTTCATAGATGGATGTTTAACAAGTTTTCCGTGGGTATTCATTTCTTATCTACGAGTTCTTGACAACAACTACACCGTTTTTCTGCATTCCCACACCGTTGCTCTTTCTGCCTCCGTCGGCTTCGACACCAAAATCCAAACGCTACAACATGCACCGCGTCTTCAGTTCAGACCACTGCTTAATTACGGCGGCGACGAACAGAGCACTTGGTCGTGTCGGTGCTGGTCGCTGGGGCATCGGTCGTCTCTGTCGCAGGAGCGTCCGTAGTAACCGTGGTAGGAGCGGTGGTCGTAGCAACCGGCGCTGAAGTCGTCGTCGAGGTGGTAGCAGAGCCATCCGTCGTGGTGGACGCATCATTTCCGGTGGATGCGGATGCGGACGTCGCGTAGTTTGAGCTGAAACTGTAAGAGGAGGAACCCGCAGTTGATGCCGCCGTGGACGTAGTGGCGGTAGTCGTGCTGTTGCTGGTAGTGCTCGTGCTCGTGCTAGTGCTCGTGCTAGAACCCACGGCGTATTTGGAAGTAGCACCCGTGGACGTGGTGCTTTCAAGCGGTGCGCAGTTGATGTAGACTTGCCACGTTGATGAGTGCAGCGCCAACCAGTAGAGCGTCAGCGTACTGCTACCCAAACATGCGTCGTGGTCGAACGGCAGTTGGGCCGGAGCAGACGTGTAGTCGGCGGCACAGTCATCATCCTGGAACACACGCGTATCGTCGCACCAAACCTCACACGGACCTTCGTGCGACGCCGTAAAACCTTCCGAGTCCGAGTGTGCCCACTCCACATACGTGTCCGGCAGAGCTTGAGCCGTCTCGGCCGGGTCGCACGCTCCGCACGTGAGCGTAGCATCCGTGACCGTGATGGTGGCTTTGTCGTTGATAAACTCCTTCAACGACGAATAGCTGCTCGATTCAAAGGCGGTCGTGAAAGCAGCCGTGTTGTCGGCCGGTGCGCCATTGAAGGTGCCGCTGAATCCGGAGGCGGACGCCTCGATGGTAGCAATGAACTGAGTCGGGTCGTTGGTGGTGAGGAACGTCACCGCTGGGTCCGACATGTAGCCGTGGCCATTGACACCGGCAGCAAGCACTGCCATGGCCAACATGGCAGAAAGGGACGTGGCTGACGCAACCATTTTCGACTATCGGGGACAGGAATCGGGTTGGAATGTGCTCGACAAGGCAAATTAAAATGTGAGCAGAGTGCAAGACCGAGCTTAATCTGCTGGCTAGAGGACAAACGGAGGCAGCAGACCGAGGTAGACCATGATAGGCAATGCTAAAGCTGTCATGTAAGATCCTACGGATGAAGTGGATCACCTGTGAAAGAGCGTATAGGAGACCATGCAAATCTCGACGGTCGTGCAGGTGACGATGTGTCGTGAACAACATGTGGAATTGACGATATCAAAGCATCAGCATAGCATTTGTCGCGCCAGTCGCACTGCATTACATGATGTTGTCGAAGACACGAAAAGCTCAACATTTATTTGAGGGAACACGCACACATTTACGCTAGGCATAACATTTGTCATGCCTCTAACACTTGCAACAACATCTTTCAAGCAGATTCCGCTGCTTAGTCGCGACGGCGACGCACCGAACACTTACTCGTGTCAGTGGTAGGAGCTGAAGTCGTCGTCGCTTCCGTCGCTGCGGGTGCTGTTGTGGTGACTGTAGGGCTAGCGGTGGTGACACTAGGAGTAGCGGTGGTGGCGACCGGCGCATCGGTTGTAGTCGCAGCCGTAGTCGAAGTAGCGTCATTGGCCGCGGACGCCGATGTAGACGTCGCAACGTTCGAAGTAAAGTCGTAGGATGTTTGGGACGAAGCACTGGAGCCCGTGGCGGAGGTGCTCGTGGTATTGGTGCTCGTGCTGGCGCTTGTTTTCGTGCCGGAACTCGATCCGGAGACGGCGTACGACGACACGGCACCGGTGGAAGTTGTTGTCTCCAAAGGAGCGCAGTTGACGTAGACCTGCCAAGTCGATGAATGCAGCGCAAGCCAGTAGAACGTCAGAGTACTGGTGCCCAGACATGCATCGCGATCGTAAGGCAACTCAGCAGGAGCACTGGTGTAGTCCGCAGCGCAGTCGTTGTCTTGGAAAACTCGCACATCATCGCACCAGACTTCGCAGGGACCTTCGTGGGAAGAGGTGAAGCCTTCAGTGGACGAGTGAGACCATTCGACGTACTTCTCCGGTAGCGGTTGAGCTGTCTCGTCGGGGTCACATGACCCGCACGTGAGCGTGGCGTCCGTGACTGTGACGGTGGCCAGGTCATTGATGAGCTCCTTCAGCGAGGTGTATTTACTGGAGTCGAAGGCCGTGGTGAAAGCTGCAGTGTTGTCCGCAGGCGAGCCTGAAAAGGTCCCGCTAAACCCTGAAGCGGACGATTCAATGGTAGCAATGAACTGAGTGTTATCCGTCGATGAGGACAGGAAGGTCACTGCTGGCTCCGTCATGTATCCGTGGCCGTAAACTCCAGCCACGAGTGTCGCCATAGCCAGCATGGCTGAGAAAGACGTGGTGGAGGCAACCATCTTGGAGATTGAAGACTGCTGCTGCTTGATAGCGCGCAAATTGAGATGTGAGCAGAGTGCGAGATCGAGCTTACATCGCTGCAAAGAATGGAGGCGAGGGCGTGCCGTCGGTGAGGGCACCCCGGTGATCTGCACTGAAGCGGAGGCGAGTCGAGCGCCACAATTTCCTCATGCCCATGATAAAAAGATCGGCCCAAGTCTTGACACCGTACTTGACATGAGCAATTTCGTGGATATCGCCATCCCCGGCTCAAAGCGAGCCTGGCTCACTCAAGTCTTTGAGTCAAGGGAACTCAGCATGAGGATAGCGCATGCTCGGTGTAAAGGATGGAGCGACTGCCACCCGAAACTCGACCGATAAACGGTCACTACTTGACATTTCGATCACACCAGATGACAACCAAGAACCTCAGCTATTGATGCAAGGTGCACGCTGCATCCTGCCACCCCGTCATCGTGGCACGCGCCGATAGCAGCGGAGCTCAGCCGTGAAATCGGAACCACGACAGCATCGTTGATCACAGGCAGATTAAGTCGCTATCATGACGGCCAAGGCATTTGCGTCTACAATCTCCACACGTCCTGTCGTCTTGGTGATCTGAAGGCTGCGCGACTTGCAGTGACACCACCACATGTGCTTTGTGCCACGCACTTGAAACTCAAGTTGAATCGAAATCGATCTATCGACCAGCAAAATGAAGCATTGACGCGTGGTCTGCAGCTCGCATTATTCCTGTTTTTGCAGCGGGTAACAACGGCGCCAGCGGATGTAGCACTGTGGTGACTCCAGGCGACTCAGCCAAGGCTTTCTCTGTCGGATCCAGCGACTCGAACGATGCCCTGGCATCAACCAGCAGTCGGGGCCCGTCTGTGAATGGCCTGGTGAAACCTGACTTCACTGGGCCTGGTGTGAGCGTTCGCTCGGCCTGGAACGGAAACAACGCAGACTATCGATCGGTATCCGGGACGAGCATGGCTGCGCCGCACGTTGCTGGTACAATCGCGTTGGCGTTGAGTGCTAGGCCAGGACTCAGCTTCGCCAATTTGAAGACCATTTTGACAGGATCGGCGGACCGGTCGACTCTACCAGCTACCGCTCAAACGTGCGGAGGAACGTCGAGCTCGACCTTCCCGAACAACCAGTACGGCAACGGCCGCATCAACGCACAGAAGGCTGTCAATGCAGCTAAAGTGTTCTGAGCAAACTGCTGTCAACCTTCTCCACGAACGGCAACACTCCACTTGTAAGTTCATATCGTCGTTCTTACCTACACATAACAATGTTTTGCAATTAATCCAAAGCTTTACAAGGAAAGCACGTGTAGTCGTCATTGTTTGAACCAGATCCTTACGTGGTTAGTGTGAGCCTCACACTGTGAGGTGTCACGTGGATTTTATCCAGCGGGAATGATATCATTCCGAACACTCACGTGGTTAAGTGCTAGATTCGAGATGTTGTGATGATCATCCATATAGGATATGAGTGACGGTGCTAGAAGAATTAAAAGGGTTGATCCGTCGTGAGAACCAAAGCAGCTTTCACTTCTCAAATCGCTCTTACTTGCGTCAACCATAAACGTCAGTGCTGGGTGTCCGTCGACTGTATAGCTGCCATGTCCAAGAATCCATCGCGTGGCAACCACTTCTGGGACCAGTGGGAGCACAAGTTCGCTCCCGTCGGAAACGATATCCAGCTCCACTACATCGACGTCGGACCTCGCGACGCACCGCCCGTTGTGCTCGTTCACGGCTGGCCGGACCTCTGGTTCGGATGGCGATACCAGATCCGAGCTCTCTCCAAGACCTACCGCGTCATTGCACCGGACTTGCGAGGATTCGGCCGCAGTTCGGCACCGTCAACGGTGGAAGGTTACGGCACGAAGAAGGTGACGGGAGATCTCGCTGGTCTGTTGGACTTCTTGAATGTACCTCGTGCGGTGTTCGTGGGTCACGATTGGGGTGGTGTCATCGTTTGGCGCATGTGCTTGTTCTACCCGGAACGTGTTGCTGCAGTCTGCAGCGTCTGTACGCCATACATGCCACCGTCGGATGTGTACGTGGATACTGATGCTTTGGTGAGAGTTGTGCCGCAGTTCTCGTACATGACACTGCTAAGCAAACCCGATGAAGCTGCCCAGGTGCTCGATGTTGCGCCGCGACGCTTGTTCACTGCGACGTTCAGACTTCACTCTGACATCGACACCACGATCAATTTCTTGGAGCTACTGCGCGGCGTACCAGACTCGCCCAACCCAATTTTCTCGCAGCCGTCCAAGCTACTTGAGCAAGCGGAGCTGGACTGCTATGTGGCTGAATACGAACGCTCGGGTTTTGCTGGAGGCTGCAACTACTACGCTGCCCGACGGATTGATTTCGAGGATGAGCGCGACCTTCCTCGCATCATAAACCACAAAGCGCTCTTGATCAGTCCTGCCAAGGACCGCGTATTGACACCAAAGATGGCGGCTAGAATGATTCATGCCGTCCCAAATCTGCAGCAAGAGATCGTGGAAGACGCTGGTCACTGGGTGCTGTGGGAGCAAAAGGACGAGGTCACGCGGATTCTTCAGCAATGGCTCGAGACAATTAGTCTTGACTCTTCCGAGGTCTGATGTCGAGAACTCTGCTAGCTACAATATCAACAGTGCGCGCTTTCACAGGAAGTAGTTCAGATTTGCAACGACTGTTAATTAGCAGAAGGAGAGCCCTACTGTAGCAAATTCAAACAAGCATTTCCTCAATTCACGTACAAGCCAAGATGTCCATGCCCAGCATCAATGAGAGCCGATTTACAGCTTGCTGCGGTCGGCCCTCGGAACTGCGATCTTGTCCAGCCATGCCCTCAATAGCGCATTCACACGGTCCTTCTGTTCCCAGAGCACCCAGTGACCAGCATCATCCACGACATGCATCTCGAGATTGGGCAGGACCTTCGGCATATTGCGAGCCAGCACGGGCTTGAGCACATGGTCGTTCGCCGCTCCAATAAACAGCGCTGGGTGCGTGATGACTGCCGGCAAGCCCTTCTCATTCTCGAAATCGATTTCCCGCGTGGCATAATACTGGCACGTGCTTTGAAACTTCGAGTGCTTGTACTGGTCCACATAGTACTGCAGCTCCTCCTCCGACAACATCGTCGAGCGCTGCGTGAAAATGGGGTCCTTCGAGTTAAGAACTCCCTGGAGTGTGCCAATAATCGGCGTCTTGTCGTTCTCCAACTCCGGGCTCATCTCCGAGTGCTTGCGGAAGACCGCAGTGAGGAATCGACGAGGCTCCTTGTCCAGCATCTTGCCAGTGCCTTCAGCGTCCGCCAGCAGTTTTTGGTACGCAAAGTACGGGACTTTGGCGACCACTTGATCCAGCGGGAAAATGCGCTCAGCAGGCGGCGTATACGCCGTGCACACCGCGCCCACAGCAATCACACGCTGGGGGTGATACAGGCACATGCGCCACACCATCGCTCCACCCCAGTCGTGCCCAATGAACACAGCCTTCTCGATCTTCAGGCCATCTGCCAAGCCATTGGTGACGTTCTTGGCTCCACATTCTGCGGTGTTGAACTTTGGCCAAGTTAAAGTTAAACACCATCTTGTACCGGGTTTCTGGCACATATCCCATCGTGGTACCGCTTGCTTGGTACATCGCACTAATCCTCGGTTCGCGGCGCCTCATCGATTTGTAAAACCTTGCATTTCCGCACTTAAACTTGTTTATACCTGGGCTATTTCGTCCCTTGCCTACTATAAAGCGTCGATGTCTGCTGAAGTAACCATTCTAACTATCCATCTAATTCATCGCTAATTCGCTCCATCGTAGAGATACGCGGACCACAGACCAAAGCCCCCTTCACCCACCAAACCAAACCACCAAGCAGAAAAGCGCGTCATAACTCAACGGGTCAGGAGAGCCACAGACCAGACCATGCAGCGCTTCCAGGTGCGTATTCCGCATATCAGAGGCTTCTCCAGTGTCTCGCGCACCGAATGCGAGGCTTCTCGTCTTTCAGTGATGCCTGGAAGGCCTCGAAATTCGACTAAACAACTGCATAACTAAAAGCTAATTCTACGCCGTGTCTATTGCTGCTACTAGACTTGCCTCCGTAATAAGAACGTGCTGCAGCGCGCGGCCGTGTTCGACCTGCACCACGCCAGCGCCGCGGCTCGTCGCGAGGCCGCCACGGCCGTGCGCAGCTTCAGTTCGCTGCCCGACCACGAGGTCGTGGGCCTGCCGGCGCTGTCCCCCACGATGGAGGTGGGCACGATCGCCAAGTGGAACAAGCAGGAGGGAGACCTCATCACGGCTGGCGAAGTGGTCTGCGAGGTGGAGACGGACAAGGCTGTCGTGGACTACGAAGCCACGGACGACTCGTACTTGGCCAAGATCCTCGTGCAGGCTGGCTCGGGTGAAGTCCCTGTGGGCCAGCCCATCTTCGTCACGGTGATGGAGGAGGAGGATGTTGCTGCCTTCAAGAACTTCTCAGCGGACGCTGCCCCCGCTGTGGAGGCCGCTCCTGCTACTCCGGCCGTGGAGGCTGCCCCCGCTGCTCCGGCTTCTCCGGTTGCTCCGACTCCGGTCGCTGCTGCTCCGGCTGCGTCTCCTTCTGCCTCTGGCCGTGTATTTGCTAGCCCGCTGGCGAAGAAGATCGCCCGTGAGTCTGGCGCCGTGCTGTCGGTCATCAACGGCTCTGGCCCCAATGGACGTGTGATTAAGGCTGATGTGGAGGAGGCTCTGGCTGCTGGCACGGCCGCCCCGGCTAAGGAGACTTCTGCTCCTGCTGCTGAAGCTGCCACCTCGGCTGCCCCCGCCCCGACTGCCACAGCGCAGTACACGGACTACCCGATCAGTGCGGAGGCTCAGGCTATCGCCCAGCAGTTCGCGCAGCAGAAGCAGGAGGTGCCGCACTACCACTTGTCCACGAATCTGACGCTAGACAAGTTGCTTGACGCGCGTGCCCGCCTGAACGCTGGACGTAGCGAGGAGGAGCAGCTGTCGGTGAATGACTTTATCGTGCGTGCTGCTTCGCTAGCCATGCGCAAGGTGCCGGACGCCAACTCGAGCTGGAAGGGCTCGTTCATCCGTAAGTTCAACGACGTGAACGTCAACCTCATCGTGTCATCGGCTGCGGGCGGTGTTGCCGCACCAGTGCTGACCCAGGTGAACCGCAAGGGTCTGGACGACATCAGCAAGGAAGTGGCCGCTGCTGTGGAGAAGGCGAACGACGGCTCATTCGAGCCGGCTGATCTGGCCAACGGCACATTCACGATTTCGAACGTCGGCCAGTTCGAGGTGCAGTCGCTGGCGGGCATTGTGCGCCCAGACCAGGCTTGCTTGCTGGGCCTTGGCACGATTGAGAAGAAGGTGGTGCCGAACGACGACCCCAACGCTGAGCAGATTTATAAGTATGCACAGGTGATGACGGCTACGCTGGCTTGCGACCACCGTGTGATTGACGGTGCCGTTGGTGCCCAGTGGCTGGCTGTTTTCAAGGAGCTGGTTGAGGACCCGCTCAAGATGATTCTGTAAGTGTTGCCTACGAAGTAGCCATGGAGGAAGCCTGCAAGCGAGTCAGCGAGTGAGGCGCTTGGTTTTATGGAGTGCCACCCGACGGCGGACGACCAATGCACCGCTACAGCGACATGTTAGCGCCCCGATCGGATCGTAGATAGCGGCTCCCTTCTCCTATACAGGGACTTGGTAGTCGGATAGAGTGAGAGGGGAAGGAGAATAAAAAGATAACACCTTTTGAACCATGGTCATCATCGAGTGTTACTGTTCAAAGCTGTTGCTGCTCAAAGCTGATGCATTCCAAAAATGCCAGAATTATGGCATTTTCCGAGCCAAAACTCACCCAAAAGCCTGGAGGAAACTACAAAAATGACTTTTTCAAAAGTCTTTATCGAAGGTTTATAGTGTTATGTACACGGTTTAGCTTACGGATACCATGACCTCGGTAATGCATCGCAACGATGTCTTCTGGACGCGCATGTTCCTGTTCGGCGCTTCGTGCGTGGCGGGGCTCATCATCGCTCGCCGTCGGAAACTGCGGCGCTTCCACCTGCACATCCTCAGCGCCAAGTCGGCGGACTGCGGTCGTCTCTTCGGCCTCGACATCGGCGGGACTTTAGCCAAACTGGTGTATTTCCAGTCTGCGGACGGCGCGGCTGCGGTCCAGAGGCGGCAAATGGAGCGCCAACTCAAGAGATCGGACCCTTTGACTGCCAGCGAGCGGCGGCGCGTGGCGGGGAGTCTGCCGCTCATTGACGACTTCATCATGAGCCTCCACGACACGGACGAAGCCGAGCGCGAGGAGAGACTTGAGATGGTCGTACCGGAGCTAGGAGGCACCATCCACTTTATTACGTGAGTGGATCTTTGTACTGGGAGTGATTGAGAGTGCTAATTAGTGGGTTCTGTAGCTTCCAGACAGCGAAAATGGACGAGATCACGAGCTTTGTACGTCGCCGCTTCTTCCATCGGTACATCAAGAAGATCGCGTGTACAGGTGGAGGCGCCTTTAAGGTAAAAATTCTTAGAGGTGTATTGGGTATGGATGATTGTTTGTATTCACGACGGTGCCGATTTTGCTTTGCTGTGTTGTATTGGGACTGCAGTTTTCGCCACTCTTCGAGTCGCGTTTAGGAATTGAACTTCAGAAAGCAGACGAGATGGATGCGCTCATCCAGGGACTGAACTTCGTGCTTCGACATGCTCAGGATGAGTGCTACACATACGTGGACGTGATTCCGGATACTCACGGACTGGGGACAGCCACCAAGACAATACTACCCAAGGCAGACAAAAACGAGCTCTACCCATTTTTGCTCGTGAATATCGGGTCAGGTGTGAGTATACTGAAGATCTCTAGTGAAACACAGTACGAGCGTGTATCTGGTACAAGTCTGGGTGGAGGCACTTTCCTGGGTTTGTGCCGAGCACTCTCCAAGCTGCGCTCATTCGATGAAGCAATGGACGCAAGCGTCGAGGGCGACTCAAACGCCGTGGATATGACAGTAGGCGACATCTATGGTACTGCCGGTTATGAACAGTTCCAGCTAAAACCAGACACAGTGGCCAGCAGCTTCGGCAAAGCTGGAGCACGACGTCTGCCGCAGCCCCCACGCGACGCTGACATGGCACGCTCTCTGCTCTTCATGATCACGCAAAACCTGGGCCAGATTGCATTCCTGAACGCGCGCCGCGTGCAGACCAAGCGTATCTATTTCTCTGGTAATTTCTTGCGGCGAAACGAATTGGCGTGCCGGCAGCTAGCTTATGCTATTGACTTTTGGTCGAATGGAGAGATGCAGGCGCAGTTTTTCCACCACGAAGGATTCTTTGGCGCACTTGGCACATTCTTGCACCGCTTTCAGTCTGTCACCGAGCCATCGTCTACAAGTGACGACGAGAGCGGAGAGCAGGAGGAGAGTACGAGTAGCAGCGACGATCAGAGCAACGGCTCTAGTGACGTGCATGAAGGAACGAAGGAGCAGCGTTGAGCAATGAAGCAAATGGCTAGGATGTGTGATGGTGCCATGGTTATGGCCAAGCGATGTGGATAGCGTTGAAATCTGAGGTCATTGCACCAGAATTTGTGACTACAGTATAAGAATCTCATCGCCAAGCCAGAATCTCTTCAGACTCCTCGAGACCACTCGTCTGAGAGTTACGCAAAGGACAAGCACAATGGTTTGCCTTGCAAGCATAGACGCGCGTTCAGCAAGCCGGCGCAATTGTGGATGCAACACCTAGGCCCTGGCGGGTGTTTTCAGCGTGTGCTATCATGTAAGTTCAACCGACATCAATGGAGTCCTATCACCAGCTGCTTGGCCATGTAGGTGAACACAGCCCATGGTTGCATCTGGAAGGCACAGCATCCCTAACAGAGACCACCATCCTCGCCACGTCACACACAGTGGAGTGCTGTTCAAACATGTGACGCGGCTCCGAGGGAGCTGGCCAAATCACTGCTGCTGCCTTCAACCGCTAAGTGGTACGGAGGCTATCGGTTAGATGGATATTCCTTCCATGGCTTGACATCTTCACCACGATAGTTCACTGATTATCGAACCTGAGATTCTTCCGACGTCAGTCCATCGAACGGCTATGTCATGGCGATCGCACTCGATTGGCTGCGAAGACGTTGCAGTTGCCGTCCACGTCGCCTGCATCGCCAGACATGTGACAGGCGATCAAGCCAGCCAGACAAGCCGGAATCCCCCACCATACAAACTCCAAGTCTACGAGCCGCATTGGCCATTTTTAGCCACCAATCAGCGCTCACTTCGAGGTTGAAGTTGTCGTTCGCTTATTTTTAGAATGTCACCGCCTCCAGCTCAAGAAGCTCATTCCGCATTTTGCGTGCTCTGAGGCAGATCAATCTCCGCACTTAACGCCGTCAGTATGAGCCAGCAGGAGGACAGTCCCCGCGCCAAGATGCGCCACAGCCGCTCCATGGATATGGGCGTGGCTCGGCAGCTCAACTTCGACGCCCAGAAGGAAGAGGTCAAGACGCTCATCCGCCAGTCCAAGGTCTTTAACGACGCCACGATCCAGTCGGAAGTCGAGTGGTTCTACGGTCCATTGGGCGTCCACGACTTCTACTTCTGCGGCCACTCGCCCGCGGTCATCGCGCAGCACATCCAGAGTCTGCTGGCTGCCAAGCTCATGTCCCAAGCCAAGAACACCCCCATGGACGTCAAGCTCGAGCAGGAAGGAGAGAACGGAGCCTTCTTCTCGGTGCTCAGCAACGTTGTGGGCAGTGCCACGGACGAAGCCAGCCGCCGTGCAGCTCACTACGACTCGGGGATCACTGAGACGGAAGTGCTGGAGCGTCGACTGGAGAAGGAATACCTCAGAGGCTCTAATGGGGTCATTGGCGACGGTGTCATGACCGGATATCAGTATCTGGAGAAGGCGGAGGCCCTGAAGAAGCGCACCTACCGCATGCAATGCTACCGCAGCAGCGGTGTGCTGGACCCTGTTACTGTACCGTACCATGTGCGCATGTACTTCCTTCAGGAGCCTGACTACGTCGACCCTGCCGCTGGTGAGAACGAGACGGACATCAACAAAGTGGGAGACAAGGTCTTCCTAGAGCGCGCTGGCGACCGCCTTAAGCAAGTGTACCAGGAGTGCATTATCAAGGCGATGGCGCAAATGACCCCTGCCTTCCACACAGAAGTTTGGACTGAGTCTGATGGCTCCAAAATGGCACGTGTTGCTATTGCCTACCGCAGCGGATCAACTCACTCGTACTTCTCTAGTATCGCCGATGTGTACCGCCAGCATGGCCTCTTTTCGCAGCGCAAGTACGCCGAGTTCTTTGCCAATGGCATTGTCATCTACGGATTTTACCTGCAGATGTTGGAGAACCCCAAGGGAACGGGCACCTTTGAGGATCGTCTTGCCGCTGTTGTAAACGATGCGTCCATGCACTTCACGCTGCCACGTACTTCCCTCACGCCAATGCTTATCAAAGGCTTGCTGACCCCCAACAGATTGCGTACGCTTACGCGGCCTGGAAGTTCACCTTCCACTTCATGCACCGCCTGCCAGAGTCGTTTGCCATGGTGAGCAAGTCGCTACGTGACCGGGACCCGTCGGCGTTTGCGCGTCTTGAGCAGTTGCGCTCCAGCATGAAGCTGAACACGTTCACGGAGTCGCAGATTCTGGACCACATTCTGAGCTCGGCGGATATCATCCAGATTCTCTACAGCGAGTTCGAGGCGCTACACGCTCCTGGTCAGAAGACGAAGGTGGACACCGATGGTACCTTGTCCAAACTACGCAAGTCCATTGTGGCCGAGCAGGCGCTGCAAATCTTCTCTATGTTCCACGTCTTCAACAAGCACATCAAGAAGACAAACTTCTTCGCCAACGACAAGGCGGCTTTGGCATTCCGTCTGGATGGTGCTTTCCTTAGCAAGACGGAATTCCCTGATGAGCCTTTCGCCATCATTTACGTGATCGGCTCGGAGTTCCGCGGTTTCCACGTGCGCTTCCTGGATGTCGCCCGTGGTGGAATTCGCATGATCCGCTCCTCGCATGCCCAGGTTTACCTGAACAACGCCTCATCTCTTTTCGACGAGTGCTACGGACTTGCTTCGACGCAGCACCGCAAGAACAAGGATATTCCCGAGGGTGGCTCAAGGGTGTCGTGCTCCTGAACGAGGTCCACCAGGACAAGGCCGATGTGGCTTTCCGCAAGTACATTGATGCCCTTCTGGACATCATGCTCATGAAGGAGGGTGATGAGGACATCTTGTTCTTGGGCCCTGATGAGGGTACGGCTCACTTGATGGATTGGGCCAGCTCCCATGCAAAGAGCCGTGGCTACCCCTTCTGGAAGGCCATCACCACAGGCAAATCGGCTTCCAGAGGAGGAATTCCTCATGATACCTACGGAATGACCACCCACAGCGTGCGTGAGTACGTGAAGGGCATCCAGCGCAAACTACAGCTCCAGGCTCCTATCACGAAGGTGCAGACCGGCGGACCTGATGGTGACCTTGGTAGCAATGAAATCAAGATGAGCCCGCAGGAGGAGACTGTTGCCGTTGTTGACGGATCGGGCGTGCTGTACGACCCCAAGGGCATTAACCGCGAGTGCCTTTTGGCTCTTGCCGAGGCCCGTAGCCCGATTTCAGGCTTTGACACGAGTAAACTGTCCCCCGAGGGTTACGCTGTTCTTGTGTCTCAGAACGATGTTACTCTCCCCAATGGGGAGGTTGTGGAGAACGGCACGCAGTTCCGCAACTCCTACCACTTGCGCCCGAACGTGACGGCGGACTTCTTCGTCCCTTGCGGTGGACGCCCGGCTGCGGTGAACCTCAACAACGTTGAGCAGTTCATGTACCGTGAGGACGGCCGCACGCTCCGCTTCAAGTACATTGTGGAGGGTGCCAACCTGTTTTTCACGCAGGACGCTCGTCAGCGTCTCGAGGATGCCGGTGTGATTCTGTTCAAGGATGCGTCGGCCAACAAGGGTGGTGTGACTTCGTCATCTCTGGAGGTGCTGGCTGCTCTATCCTTGTCGGACGAGGACTTTGCTGAGCACATGCAGGTGGATGAAGCCACGGGCAAGCGTCCAGCTTTCTACGCCGACTATGTCAGCGAGGTACAGAAGCGCATCGACCTCAACGCCCAGCGCGAGTTCGAGTGCATCTGGCGTGAGCACGAGCGCACGGGCACTTACTACTCGGTGCTGACGAATCAGCTCAGTGAGCGTATCACGGACTTGAGCGCCAAGGTCCAGCACTCGGGTCTGTGGGAAAACAAGGCTCTGCGCGAAAAAATCTTCGCGGACGGCTTCCCGGAGATGCTGCTGAGCAGGACGACCATGGAAGAGCTCTTGAAGCGTCTGCCAGAAAGCTACACGCGCGCTTTCTTCGCCTCGCAGCTCGCCAGTCGCTTCATCTACTCTGTCGGCCTCGGTGCGCCCGAGTTTTCCTTCTACGAGTTCGTCGAAGAGCTTGTTGGCGGCAAAAAATAAGTGTTGAGGACGGAGTGGTAGCTTATGTCCGTGCGGTAGATTAGTTTTTCTTACCTACATTCCAATGAAAGCTATATGCATATCATACCTTCGTTTCGCACGCGGTCGTAGCAGCCATTTATACGGGCACGATGTTTTGCCATCAAGGCTGGCGCAGAGCTAAAACGAGCATGCTGCACAGATCTCTGGTTGTAGATGGATAAAATGCACCTATGCAATTTTCTAGCACCATGGCTATGACCCTACATTGTACTGTCACAGCAATGTCAATTGGCATGGCGTGGAATTCTGCACATCCTGAAGGACAGCAACCGAGGGTGGCGCACTCAAGATGCGTGTTTACGTGCCCAATATGACATCAGGACATCGATGTTGACTTGACGCCATGCCGTCGAGCTTCGAGGGCCTCGAGACGCAGTACCATTCGTGAACGTACTTCCAAGCAGCAACACCTTTGACGATGGCGCACTTCTGGGACCAGTGGGAGCACAAGTTCGCTCCCGTCGGAAACGATATCCAGCTCCACTACATCGACGTCGGACCTCGCGACGCACCGCCCATTGTGCTCGTTCACGGCTGGCCGGACCTCTGGTTCGGATGGCGATACCAGATCCGAGCTCTCTCCAAGACCTACCGCGTCATTGCACCGGACTTGCGAGGATTCGGTCGCAGTTCGGCACCGTCAACGGTGGAAGGTTACGGCACGAAGAAGGTGACGGGAGATCTCGCTGGTCTGTTGGACTTCTTGAATGTACCTCGTGCGGTGTTCGTGGGTCACGATTGGGGCGGCGCCATCGTTTGGCGCATGTGCTTGTTCTACCCGGAACGTGTTGCTGCAGTCTGCGGCATCTGCACCCCGTACTTCCCCCAAGGAGACGTTTGCGTGGACTACGACAAGCTCATTCCTGCCATTCCCCAATTCTCGTATATGAAACTTCTTGGAGACTCGGAACGAGCGGCCGAGTTGCTGGATGTCGACCCTCGCCGCATTTTCACGGCCATTTACCGCAAGTACAATGAATTCGGCGACGACTTCGAGTTCCTCAAAACTGTTGAGAACGTCGCTGATTCCACCGATCCGGTCTACACGGAGAAGTCCGAGCTGTTGTCCGACGCCGAGCTGGATTACTATGTGGCTGAATATTCGCGATCGGGCTTCTTCGGATCGTGCAGCTACTACTCAAGACGCCAACAGGATTTCGAGGATGAAAAGGATTTGCCTCGTGTGATCAAGCATGAGTCGCTGTACATCGGTGCTGTCGATGACCCGATCCTCAAACCGGAGCTGGCAGCGGGTATGCCGCGTGTGATGCCAAACCTCAAGCAGGAGTTGGTAAACGGTGGTGGGCATTGGCTGCTGTGGGAGAAGAAGGACGAAGTGATCGATGTCCTGCAGCGGTGGCTGAAGCAGTTGGATCTGTCGACTGCAGTCGCTCTATAGAGTTAGTTCAATAGCAAGGAGACATTAGTGTTGGAAGATCTACATACAGAGCACTTCATGCTATCAAACAATACCGTATCAACCAGCGTCAACAAGGCTATCAAGCAAGTTGTGTTACGATAGATAGTCATGTATTGACTCGGATTTAAATTGTGAGAGACTTTTCTTCTCGCCGTTGGTAGAACAGCATGTAGGCGCTGGAGCTGTAGAGCTCAGGCTTCTTCACACTTGACACAGACCCATCGTTGAAGTCGAACCACTCTTGCGTATCGCTGTTGAGGCACTCGGCAGTGTAATGGCCACCGTTTAGTGAGCCCATGTGGTGCACGATGCCTGTGAGGTCGTAGAGCGTGCTGCCGTCTACGATTGCGTCGCTGGCGCAGTACTCGGCTAGGTCGAGACTCTGAGCGGGGAAACTGATGCTGGTGCTCACCTTGTCCCGACTGAAAGTAGAGAAGGAGAAGCGCTTGAGATGCAACACCATGACTTCTGGCAATCGGTAGATGGAGATCTTCTTGGCCACCGAGCGATGTGTTTTGCAGTTGGAGCAGTAGTAAGCCGCATCGTCAGCGAGGAACTCCTGCTCCGTGTACGATTTGAGGCAATCGTGGATGGACACGCCTCCGCTTGTAGGACTAATGACATTGGCTTCAACTGACGCTGAAGCAGTCCTGCTGCCGGAGAACAAGTTGCTAGATATTCGCAGGTGGCTGGACGAGCTGCTCTTGCCGTTCTTCTTGGGGACTGGTAGCGATAAATCCCAGAAGACGTCGAAGCACACCGATCTGTGGTTGCATGTGCCGCAACGAATTTCAGATCGCAATTGACCGCAGAAGAGCTCGGAGAGTGCGCTAGCATTCCGCTCTTGGTAGAACTTCCAGTACTCGTCCGAAACATCTCGGTCTTTCGCTTCCGGGCGGTCTTTAATCTCATAGTATGCTGGTTTCTTCTTGACGCGGTTGAGGTCTTCGTGAAGTCCATCCAATAAGAACCGCAAAAACTCCTGAGCATCCTGCTGGTCGTATCCTGTGAACCTGGAAGCCACTTTGCCTATTACTCGCTTGAGCTCCACCGGCCTAGTGGCTGTGAATTTATCACCTGTCCAGAGCGCTTTAATGAGATCGCCGAAGGCGTTCGCTAGTGCTCCTTTCGTGGGACTTGTGTCGTTGATCTCACGCGCGTGAAGTTCTGGAAGGAAATACTTGACAATCGCTGGGATATTGCTCACACACTGCAGGCAACTGTTCATGAAGCTGAAAAGCAGGACATCACATTAGATACTTCTCACCTCAAAGCAAAGAACAACCTCCTCTTACCACGTGTTGCCGAGGTTCTGAAGTCCAACAAGTCCTCGAGGAGGCCTTTTCCTGGTTAAGTCATTCCTGGGCGATGTCCTGCCATTGCTAGCTCGTGATAAATTTGAGCTCAAGTGTGTAGACGCCTGTGAGGTGACGATGTTGTTGGTAGTAGAAGTCCCATTCGCCCCGATGCGAGGCAGCTCGCTGTTCCCAAGTATCGAGTCTTCGTTGCTTCTCTCACGCACGGAGCTGCTAACAGTTGAGTGACTGATATTGCGTGGGTGGAACCTGGTGAGTGACGCCAATGCCGACGAAGCCGAGGCCGTTCTGGATTCAACGGAATGGCTCGCTCCTCGAGTTGTGGGTCGTCCTAGGAGTTTGCCACTGATGGTCGGAGCCTTGTGGTCGAACGTGTCTAAAGTCGGCGCTTTCTTGGTCTTTGGGAACGGGTTCCGGATCGAGTAGTCGGTCTTGAACATCGCGTCCTCCGCTTGCTGCTGCTCAATGAGACGAAAAGCGTCGGCGCTTGTCGTCACGGACGGAGGTTGCAAGAGTCGAAGGCTAGCCATGCAACTGCAAAAGCGGGAGAAGGAGGGTGTCTTTCACAAGAGCAAGACAACCACCTTCTATCGAGAATTGCCTCGAACGAAATACTAGACCGACCTCGAACGTCTTCAGGTCTTATCTACAACACCATGAACATTACGTTGTGAGCCCGTCAAGAATAGAGTCCATCGTACGTACGTAGCCCCGTGTCCCTTCGTGTGCATTCCTAACAACAAATACCTGTCTAAATAGACTAATGAGTTGAACAGGGTTAATTGTATGAATTGATACAACCCACAACTTCAACGATAGATAAACATTCTTCACAAGTCTCACTTAACGATGGCGTCCATCGCTTCTCAATGGCCCCATGCTTTCATGCCAACAGCGGAAGGAATTCAATTGCATTACGTGGATGTCGGTCCTCGTGATGCATTGCCCATTGTGTTGGTGCACGGTTGGCCCGATCTCTGGTTTGGCTGGCGGGTATGTATCACAACAAATAGTTGCAATGGTTTCAAAGACGAACTCATTGTTGCAATCACTTGACAGCACCAAATCCAAGCACTGCAGTCCTCTTACCGTGTGATTGTCCCCGGTACGTGTTTTGATTGCTTTGGCAATACATTTAATTGGAAAAACTAGCTTATGTTTGTTTATGGTGCAGATCTGCGAGGCTTTGGCCAAAGTTCAACGCCGCAGAATGTGGAGGCGTATGGAGCCAAGAACGTCACCAACGACTTGGCAGCATTGCTCGGTGAGCGGGCTACTGATATTGTGAAGTTGTGAGAAGGTTTGGAGAACTGATGAAGTTTTGTGGACGAGGCGTAGATGGCCTGAAGATCGAGAAGGCTGTGTTCATTGGGCACGACTGGGGTGGAGCGATGGTGTGGCGCATGTGCCTGTATCACCCCCAGCGTGTGATTGCTGTGGGCGCGGTGTGCACGGCGTATACGCCGCCTGCTGAGCGCATTTTCCCGCTGGATCAAGTGGTCGCCAAAGTCCCGTACTTTGCGTACCAAAAACTGCTGGCGGACGCTGAAGGCACTGGCAAGATGCTGGACAAGGAGCCTCGTCGATTCCTCACTGCGGTCTTCCGCAAGCACTCGGAGATGAGCCCGGAGTTGGAGAACGACAAGACGCCGATTATTGGCACACTCCAGGGAGTTCTTAACTCGAAGGACCCCATTTTCACGCAGCGCTCGACGATGTTGTCGGAGGAGGAGCTGCAGTACTATGTGGACCAGTACAAGCACTCGAAGTTTCAAAGCACGTGCCAGTATTATGCCACGCGAGAAATCGATTTCGAGAATGAGAAGGGCTTGCCGGCAGTCATCACGCACCCAGCGCTGTTTATTGGAGCGGCGAACGACCATGTGCTCAAGCCCGTGCTGGCTCGCAATATGCCGAAGGTCCTGCCCAATCTCGAGATGCATGTCGTGGATGATGCTGGTCACTGGGTGCTCTGGGAACAGAAGGACCGTGTGAATGCGCTATTGAGGGCATGGCTGGACAAGATCGCAGTTCCGAGGGCCGACCGCAGCAAGCTGTAAATCGGCTCTCATTGATGCTGGGCATGGACATCTTGGCTTGTACGTGAATTGAGGAAATGCTTGTTTGAATTTGCTACAGTAGGGCTCTCCTTCTGCTAATTAACAGTCGTTGCAAATCTGAACTACTTCCTGTGAAAGCGCGCACTGTTGATATTGTAGCTAGCAGAGTTCTCGACATCAGACCTCGGAAGAGTCAAGACTAATTGTCTCGAGCCATTGCTGAAGAATCCGCGTGACCTCGTCCTTTTGCTCCCACAGCACCCAGTGACCAGCGTCTTCCACGATCTCTTGCTGCAGATTTGGGACGGCATGAATCATTCTAGCCGCCATCTTTGGTGTCAATATGCGGTCCTTGGCAGGACTGATCAAGAGCGCTTTGTGGTTTATGATGCGAGGAAGGTCGCGCTCATCCTCGAAATCAATCCGTCGGGCAGCGTAGTAGTTGCAGCCTCCAGCAAAACCCGAGCGTTCGTATTCAGCCACATAGCAGTCCAGCTCCGCTTGCTCAAGTAGCTTGGACGGCTGCGAGAAAATTGGGTTGGGCGAGTCTGGTACGCCGCGCAGTAGCTCCAAGAAATTGATCGTGGTGTCGATGTCAGAGTGAAGTCTGAACGTCGCAGTGAACAAGCGTCGCGGCGCAACATCGAGCACCTGGGCAGCTTCATCGGGTTTGCTTAGCAGTGTCATGTACGAGAACTGCGGCACAACTCTCACCAAAGCATCAGTATCCACGTACACATCCGACGGTGGCATGTATGGCGTACAGACGCTGCAGACTGCAGCAACACGTTCCGGGTAGAACAAGCACATGCGCCAAACGATGACACCACCCCAATCGTGACCCACGAACACCGCACGAGGTACATTCAAGAAGTCCAACAGACCAGCGAGATCTCCCGTCACCTTCTTCGTGCCGTAACCTTCCACCGTTGACGGTGCCGAACTGCGGCCGAATCCTCGCAAGTCCGGTGCAATGACGCGGTAGGTCTTGGAGAGAGCTCGGATCTGGTATCGCCATCCGAACCAGAGGTCCGGCCAGCCGTGAACGAGCACAACGGGCGGTGCGTCGCGAGGTCCGACGTCGATGTAGTGGAGCTGGATATCGTTTCCGACGGGAGCGAACTTGTGCTCCCACTGGTCCCAGAAGTGGTTGCCACGCGATGGATTCTTGGACATGGCAGCTATACAGTCGACGGACACCCAGCACTGACGTTTATGGTTGACGCAAGTAAGAGCGATTTGAGAAGTGAAAGCTGCTTTGGTTCTCACGACGGATCAACCCTTTTAATTCTTCTAGCACCGTCACTCATATCCTATATGGATGATCATCACAACATCTCGAATCTAGCACTTAACCACGTGAGTGTTCGGAATGATATCATTCCCGCTGGATAAAATCCACGTGACACCTCACAGTGTGAGGCTCACACTAACCACGTAAGGATCTGGTTCAAACAATGACGACTACACGTGCTTTCCTTGTAAAGCTTTGGATTAATTGCAAAACATTGTTATGTGTAGGTAAGAACGACGATATGAACTTACAAGTGGAGTGTTGCCGTTCGTGGAGAAGGTTGACAGCAGTTTGCTCAGAACACTTTAGCTGCATTGACAGCCTTCTGTGCGTTGATGCGGCCGTTGCCGTACTGGTTGTTCGGGAAGGTCGAGCTCGACGTTCCTCCGCACGTTTGAGCGGTAGCTGGTAGAGTCGACCGGTCCGCCGATCCTGTCAAAATGGTCTTCAAATTGGCGAAGCTGAGTCCTGGCCTAGCACTCAACGCCAACGCGATTGTACCAGCAACGTGCGGCGCAGCCATGCTCGTCCCGGATACCGATCGATAGTCTGCGTTGTTTCCGTTCCAGGCCGAGCGAACGCTCACACCAGGCCCAGTGAAGTCAGGTTTCACCAGGCCATTCACAGACGGGCCCCGACTGCTGGTTGATGCCAGGGCATCGTTCGAGTCGCTGGATCCGACAGAGAAAACCTTGGCTGAGTCGCCTGGAGTCACCACAGTGCTACATCCGCTGGCGCCGTTGTTACCCGCTGCAAAAACAGGAATAATGCGAGCTGCAGACCACGCGTCAATGATCGATTGAAAGTACGACATGCCCTGGCCAGCGCCCCAACTGTTGCTCACAATGTGCGGAGCCTTCGCAGGGTTGCAGTTGTTGCCATTCGTATCTGTCGGGCACAGCATAAATTGCCCACACTGCAACAAGAGTGTCATCGTGCATGCCGTCGCACCACAGCCCCTGCAAGTCATCCACTTGACACCGGGGGCAATGCCCACGCCCAAGCGACCTGCAATCGTAGCCATTGTGTGAGTGCCATGTCCATTTGCGTCGTAGGGCGTGGCAACCTTGTTCTCCGGGTCGTACCAGCCGTAGGCGCCGACCCAATTATTCGCCAGCGTTTCGTGAGTGTGGCGAACGCCGCTGTCGATCGTCCCAACAACCACATTCTGGCCGGTGATGCTTGTCGCCCAGACATCCGATGCCTTGATCTTGGTTGCACCCCAACCGGCAGTCGCAGTGTTACTAGTCGAGTCTGCAGTGGGCTCGACGGGGTCCAAGATGAAGTACGCGTCGTAGATGATCTCCTCAACGATCGGCAATTGGAGAAGCGCTTGAACAATTGCGAGCGGACAGTCCAAGACCGTGACAATGTTGGCGATCCAGTATGGTTTAAAGATCAGTCCCAAGACCGTCTCCAGAAGCTCAATCACGGGGCCTTGCTTGAGCTCCGCATACGCCTGAAGCGCGTCGACGATTCTTTGGATGTTGTCAATACGCTGTTGCTCCGTCCATTCACCCGGGGTTTTATCGGCAGCCTGATCGATTACGTGCTGGATATCGTCATCTTTCAAAACGATGACGATGGACCTTGTGTCGGAAAGCAAAGTCACGGGTTTCACAAGGTTGCCAAGCGTTGCGTTCACGGCATACAGTGTTGTGTTCACAGTCCCCGAAACAACTCCGGTAACAGTGCCCACCACGGTACCCACAGCGCCTACTACCCCACCCAGCAAGCTGCCCAGTACGGCAGGAGCACCCGATGCCACTAGTGCGAACGTTGCGAAGACCAACAAGAGCGTAAGCAGTCGGAGTCGCGCCATGATCTTCGAGCGTCGAGTACCTCAAAGTGGGGCGTACTCCTGGAGAAGCTTGTTAGACACCTTGATGGCGAATTAAGGAATGACCTTAATCAGAGCCTGCAAAATGTGCGAGCTCTACTCTGCTCAGCGGACACCTACTACAAGAGACGTATCGGTTCGGTCGCATCTTGCCTCTAGAGGATGTGTAACGAAGTTGTTAATCAGAGACTTTTTTCTTTCGATGAAACTCGACCGGCAGAATGGAGTTACTTGAACGTGCAAACAGGTCGGCTTGGTGGTAGGACTGCTGCGTTTGCCCGAGGCTTCAATTCAAGACTTGGTGTAGTTCATCTCATACTCGTGTCCTTGAAAGTACTCGGATTAAAAATCTCACTTCAACTCTCGTGGCGAATCCGCAATAGAAATCGCTCGACCATAACCTTCGACGGCATCACGCTTGACCATAGCACCACGGATCGTCTCCGCGACTTGCCAAGCAGGACACGACCACGAACGGACACTGCAACTGTAGCTGTCAGTGCCGCGTCTGGACATATAGCGGGTACGAATGTTTGCGATCGTGTCCAAGCAGTGAACGTAGCGTTGTCGACTCGAAGGTTTCTTCTCTACGAACGTTCCTTCAACCAGACGCCGCCCCGTTAATCCATTTCCTAACACTCCAACGTAAGACACCCAAGTGTCTCGCGTGCAAGTCGACGCCGCCACTTGTCGAATAGAGAGCACAGAATCTCAACGTGAAACGCCCAACCGGGCACGTGTCCTTCCTTCCTATTGCCCAGGGCTTCTAGCCAACCCTTGATGGTCGTCGCGGCAGAAGAATAAGCAGAGTCATCACTGACGGCGGCTATCATTATCATGATAGCAAAAGCGTTTTCTACGGAGGCACGCAAGATAATCCAGGGCGTCATTCATTGAACGGCAGAGCGGGGCCAGTGACAACATTGCGGTAAGATGAAAGGCGATATTTTAATGATATTAACTGGAGATAACAATGGAGACATGCAATGTTGGTGGTGTCGAATCAGCAATCTCATGTAGAATTTTGCTCCTCCAGTGGCGCGCTGCGCCCTCAGGTAGCGGTAAAAAGTCGTTCGCATCCTTTTCGACAACGTTCAGACACACAATTCCTACTACAGAATCAAACCACGCGAACGGGAATGTTGCTCGACGCACGCAAAATGAGGAATGCAATGGTTGGTTGAGACTATGCGGCCGTACTGTTCAAGACATAATAACAATCATGTTCTATACGGTATGAGTGCCCACTTAAAATTGGTTTTTAAATTAAGCAGTTTTATTTAAGAAAATCTATTTTTTTACCTTTCTGACACTTCAGATGTAGCCATTTAGTCGGTTCAGGTGTCATGGAGGATGTCGACAATGCTCTCGTGAAGAAATCTCCTCGTGCCTTCTGACTAATAGCGACCCACTACAGAGAATTCTTTGTCTCCCATTGGAGAATTTGCCGCCGTATGTGGACATTGACGCGAACAAGTCGGTGGATCGCCTGAAGAAGGAGATCAAGAATAAGAATGAAGACATCAAGGATCCTACACGCGACCTGCAGCTCTTCCTGACGAAGACGAAGGACAACGTCAAGCACAGCAAATGGCTGCGGTCGGATGCCGCTGCTGTGATTCGAATGCAAAGTGGATCCATTCCAGAGGAAGTGAAGAAGCTGCTGAACAAAGAAATCGACCCCATAGAAAAGATTGGCGACTTGTTTGAAGGTGCTCCGATGAAGAAGACGATCCACGTGCTGGTACGGGTTCCAAGCATGACACAAAACGAGAGCATGCCACCCCTGAAGCGGGTCAAGCTGGTGCAGAAAGATGTGACATATCAGGGACCAGTCCCCTGGATGCCTACTCGGTCCCAATGGAAACGATCGAGGCGTATCAAAAACTGCAAAAGGCATTTTCGTCACGTGAACGAGTCACCTACAAAAGAATACGGAAGGATTTTGAAAACTTGTGCGAATCAGATTGGAAGTTGCTCGCCTTGTTGCTCAAAGATGATGCCGGTGGATCTGGCGCACAATTAAACATCGACCCTGGGAAATTGTTGCGAATGGGGATTGTCATGTATGGCGCTTCTGGTACTACGTTGGAGTTTTCGTCCGAAATGATGCGACGGCTGTGCTTGGAAGCATTACCTGTCCGTGAAATCCAGCAAGTTACAAATGCTGATGACCCGCTCGAGTTGTTCGCCGTCTCACTTCGGTTTATGAATCCGGTATCGGTTCGGCAATTCTATGTGAAGAATAAGCTATTTCCCAGCGAGTCTGTGTTCCAGTTTGAACTATACGCATCGATTCGGGGATTTTCAAGGCGAACAATATCTTAACCAAGAATATTCTCGCGGAGGCTCGAGATCCCTATGATAAGCAAAAAGGAAGACAGGACATCATCATCAGCAATGAAATAAAATATGGATACGAGCTCAGGTCAAATCAATTAAACGAAACTGAGATCATAGCTGCGGTACGTCAAGCGGATGGCTACAGGCAACTACTCAACATCAGTACGATGTTCATGGTTAATTTTGTTCCTCGAAGTCACTCGCTGCAGCAACCAGTGTACAATGTGGAAGAGTGTCCTGAGATCAAGATTATTTACGTCTTCTTTCCAGATACTTGCGACGAGTTCACTCTCCAACTCGAAGGGAAAGGTGGCGTCATAGAGACTCGCACTATTCGATGTGCTTAGCGCACTCCCATCGCACTATACTTCTGGTCTAACCATTACAATCACATTGGAGTCTTTCTTATATTACAGACTCGACGACAACGTCGCTAGAATTGATTGCATCGGTCACTGGCAGGGCATCCTCGCCCTTATCAACGAGAGGGACGGCGTTATTTCTCCTCTTCATCTCAGGATGGACGAATGCATCTGTAGTTAATCCTTTCCACTGCTCAAAACATCCTCGCATCACGTGCTGTGCCCAAAACTCCAGAGCAATGTGTCGTTCAGCCCTAGATGTTCGTTGTGTGACCCGAAGTGGATGCATCTGTTTCCAGTTCGGTATCGAGTGCATCTGACATTGGTTATGCCGATGACGACTATGCGCGACCAAGTACCAGGCGTGCAGTACGTGAGTCATCAAGACGCGGCACCTTTTCAGCTGAGCCTGCAACGCCCTCGTGTCTCGGAAAATACCACCAGCAGCACGTTTATCCTTCGCCGCTTCTGTTTTGCTGTGGACCTGTGAACGATGCAATTGCTGAACATAATGCACCCATCGGCGCTTCTGGTGACAGCCTGAAGTAAAGTTCACCCAGTGCGAAAACGCCGTGCGTTTAGCCCCATTTGCTAGTTTCTTCTGACTGCGTATTAGCCACCACTCCACACGCCAACGAGCCAGTGTACGCTGCAGTAAACTTCGAGCTGTTCGCGTGCAGATCTCACGCGCAGCTTGCTGCTGGACAGCGTGACGTTGCAAGCCTCGACAAAATACGGCGTGCAGCAGATTTGAATGTTGAGAGCGTCGCCAGCGACAGGTTATTCGCCACAACTTCCAATGCATCCAACATACTCGTCGCCATCGTAGCGATTCTCGCTGCTGCCGTTGCTGTGCCTGCGTCTGGATCAAGATCACCAGAGCCCAAGCTGAGAAATGATGCTGGCATATTCGTTGCTGCTGCATCCGGTGCATGATGGTAGCAAGCGCGTACCTATCGCGTCGACTATTGGTGTAGCGTTTCCAACGAACGAAGACATTTTCCAGGCGGATATGCTCCATAGCGTGACCCCACATAACCACCGCCACCTGACGCCGTTTCGTGACACGAAGTAGAGCACTCCATGAACGCGAAATCAGCACCGAAGCACGAAATTGCTCTGCCTTTACTACCTGCTGCCTCTCTACCCAAGCATCTTGCCAGGTGTTAAGTGCCCGGCGCCCAACCTGGCGCCATTTAAGCTCTTCTCCAACCATCCGACAACGCCTTGCGTGGTTTGCTGCTTTCAACCATTTGGATAGAATGGCTTGCATGACCACTGCTTCGTGCCAAGCTTCCGCCTTGACTAGTTGGCTACGTCGTTCCAATGCATTTGCCGCCCCTCACGAAGCAGTCGAACTGCTTTTCGCTTCATGTACCATTGGAAATGTGCCTCTGCCTCCCGTCGATGCTGTTTCCATCTAACGTGGCGATGCCAAGCACCCCACGAGCAAACAAGAACGTGATGTCTAGCGTGAGCGACTGCAGTACGCTTTTGTCCGATAGTGAAAACGTACAGCAAGTGAAAATGGCGGGATCGTAGCATACCACTGTAAAATGAATGCGCACGCCTCAATGCGCTCAGTCGCAATTGGTTTTGTCTCCACCGAGCCAACACGTAGCGTAACGTGCGACGATTAGCGAAATTGGTCAACAAACGGGACCCACATTGATATCCACGAGTTTTAGAGAGCCAAACAGAAATGAACGAGCGTCTCAATAGACGTAGCCCATGTACTTTCTGCACTTTGTTCATGTTTGCACGCATGACTTGGCAGCGGTTGACCAGCACACCCCACCGTCGCCAACGCCAACGAAGTTGAACAATGCGACATAAGTCTGCCAATTGGCGTTGGCGTTGCAGCACTATTATCGCCGCTTTCCACGACGTGAACGCCACATAACAAAGTGTTGCATGGTGTGCCTCGACTTCTTGTCTCCATAAAAATACACCGCTGCATCTGCTGTCGACGCCGTCGCTCTAGGACAGCATTGATTTTCCCAGCTATTTCTCGCCGGCTCCAGTACGCCCATCTCGCCCAGTGATGCACCATTCTACGCGTCAAGTATGTTCTCGCCACCGCATCAAGCTCTCGTACTCTTCGCGCTTCTTCACGGGCCACTTTCCAGCTCGTCATAGCTCTCCATAACACTAGGCGGTGATAAAAGTAAGAAATCCTTCCTGACACATTCTTTAAATACCGTGCAGAACTTACACGAGCACGCCATTCATTGATAATGCATTGCATACTACGCTGTCGACGCGCATATTCAATACTTTCAATAGCCACATGTTGTTGCTTTTGTAAATGAATACCAGCAACAAACGCCTTCCAGGCTTTTCTGAGTTGGGTTAACCGACGATAGGACGTGAGCTTTCTCAGCTTGATAGAGCGTAGGTACGCGCATCTCCATGGTCGCCACACAACCGATCGTAGCAACAATCGGTTATGATTTTCTTGGAGGAATACTGCCCGCAGACGCAACGTTCGATGTTTGTATGAGCGATGAAGCCACGTCCAGATCGATCGCCGCATCTTCCAGGACTGGAGTGAAGCATCTCGCTCCTGCCCATACCGTGTATTTGCCACTAGCCTCATGAAAACCAGCCGGCGCAGCTGTGCGCGAATCACAGTAGCGAGCGCTTGTCGTCTCGATTGGGCACACAAAACGTGACTACACCAATATCGTAGCATTTGTCGAAGTACGCTACGGCGACGACGTCGAGTGGCGAGCTGTAGCGTATGACGAATGCGTCTTACCCTTCTATGACCTTCTCTCCAGTAATCATACGCGTCTTCTAATGCACGTCGCTCACTCCATTGAACCGCAAATTGCCATCGTTTGCACTGCTCAACATACTCTTCCCACGAAATCAAACAACGTTCCATCAATCGCACTGTCCGCCAACTAGCAAATTCTTCCAGATCGTCATCAAGTCGTCGTAACACTTCCAATCCAGCTTCCAGGTATCGCCAATGACGTCGAAGAAAGAATATCCTAGCCATCTCACTACTTCTGCGATAGTCCACCCGTTCTTCAGTAGTCATCACCCACACATTAAACGCTCTGCAGCTTAGTCTCCTCGTTATCTTCAACTGGAACTCTCTCAACGCCATTTGACGATGTTGTACACGTCTCCAAACCTTCCAGGTCGCCGCCAATAGCCCTGAACCCGATTTGTTCTTCACAGATTTGGCCGCAGTCTTCAACTGTAGTTCATACGTCGTTCTTCTTCTCCAGACTTTAAAAATCAAACTTAGAAAACGCAGTTCCTGACGTTTACGCGCTCTAATGTACAGCATCGTTATCTGAGCTGCTGACTGCGTTTTTGACGCCATTTGCTGAAAAATCCACGTAATAACACTATCTTATCACCTTCTGTCATTTCCCGTAGCTTTGAAGCACAAATTTGGTCGATTTGAGGTCGTTGATGGGGTGAAAAGCGCCTGGATACGGGATAATCTGGCGAGGAGGGGAGGTTGACCTGCAGACGCCAGTAGCGACGTCACTTGAGACCATTTCGACGTTAAATTCGGAGGAGACGTAGATAATCGAGTTGGCTTGGAGATGGGACGTCGATGAGCGTCGAAAGCCGCGTTGATCTCGTCCCGCAGACGCTGCAGCGCCTCCGTCGCCATGATCCGAGCATTTTGTATCGCGACGCTTCAAGAAGAGCTGCTATGAATTGTCATTGGCTGAAATAATCAAATCACATATGATTAGCTAAAACCAAATAAAGTAGTGATTGGCTAAAATAATGTTTTTTTCGTTTCCCGCCATTTTTTCATAGTGAAGACCGAAATGTCGTCGTCGCAGTTCTCGCAGACGTTTGGGGGCGTCGGAGGTGGCGATGGAGCAGCAGCAGATGCTTCCGGCGGCTCTGGAGGCGCTGGGATGTCGAATTATGCCGAGGAGAAAGGTGAGTGCACAGTTGAAAGCGTTAACACACTGCGCGTCAGGTTAGATCAAACTAAACTTCTTTTAATTTTTTATTTTTAAAAACAGCGAAATGCGCCGCTTTCTTGTTGAATTTCACGTCCAATTTGGACGATCCGGCTCTTGGACCCAAGTATATGCGAATGCTGGTACGTACAATCACATCTGTCGCTGTAGAAGTCTCTAACTGTGTTTGATGCTGTCAGCAAGAAGTGGCTAACCGAGAGCGGACATCCATCCCCATTTCACTAGACGACGTGCAAATTGTACGCATTGTTTTGCACTATTTTTACCTAACGTTGTAGATGTATTATTAACGTACAATTTTTAAAATGACAGTTCGAGCATGACGAAGTGTTTGTGACGCGCATTGTGCGCAACGCCAGACGGTATATTGCCCTCTTTTCGGACGCTGTGGATGAAAACTTGCCGCCCCCACGCGTGACATTTCCGACTCTCAAGACGTCTTGGATGTGCTTCGAATGTCTCGAGCTCAAGAAATGGCACAACAGCGTCAAGCTGAAGACCCTTCCAACCAGTCAGAAGGCCAGACACTGAATGCTGCCAACATTTTCCCTCCGGCATTGATGCGTCGCTTTGAAGTGCATCTCATCCCTGGGGTGAAGCTAAAAGCTGTGCCTATTCGAGAAGTAAAAGCTGCCAAAGTCGGTGCTCTGGTGCGAATTAAAGGCATGGTGACTCGAGTTTCCACGGTTAAACCTCTTTAACCGTGGCAACGTACACTTGCGAAGCTTGTGCGTACGAAGTGTATCAAGAGGTGAAGGCACGGCAGTTTAACCCACTGACACAATGCCCCAGTGAACGTTGCCAAACCAACAACGCCCGAGGGCGATTACTGATGCAAACGAAAGCTTCAAAGTTTGACAAATACCAAGAAGTGAAATTCCAAGAGTTGCCAGATCAAGTGCCAATGGGGCACATTCCCCGCTCTCTAACAGTTTATCTTCGTGGTGAACTAACTCGAACATGTGAACCGGGCGCACTCGTCACAATTTGTGGCGTATTTCTGCCTTTACCTTACTCTGCGCAACGTCAGATGCAAATGGGTTTGGTCACGGAAACATATCTGGAGGCAACCGATGTGGTGAACCACAAGAAACGGTATTCTGCAATGGAATCTTCTGAGGCCATGGAGAGCGCAGTATTACGTCTACAGGAAGGGTCGGCCAATGTTTACGAGGTGTTGTCCCAGTCCTTGGCACCTGAAATTTACGGGCATGAAGATGTAAAAAAGCACTTTTGTTGCTTTTAATTGGTGGCGTGACCAAGAGGATGGACGAAGGAATGAAATTGCGTGGAGATCTGAACGTGTTGTTGATGGGAGATCCTGGAGTGGCAAAGTCTCAGTTGTTGAAACATATTGCAACTGTAGCTCCACGCGGAGTGTATACCACGGGCAAAGGTAGTTCCGGTGTTGGTTTGACAGCTGCCGTGGTACGTGACACGACGACGAAGGAGATGACGCTGGAGGGAGGTGCCCTCGTTTTGGCGGATATGGGAATCTGTTGTATTGATGAGTTTGACAAAATGGAGGAAGGAGATCGTACAGCTATTCACGAAGTGATGGAGCAGCAGACGGTGAGCATCGCCAAGGCAGGAATCACGACCACGCTCAATGCACGAACGTCAGTACTGGCAGCTGCGAACCCCATCTTCGGTCGCTACAATAAGAAACTGAGTGCGTCGCAGAATATTAATCTGCCCAATGCGCTATTGTCGCGTTTCGATCTTCTGTTCTTGCTGCTGGATGTTGCCAACTACGAGAAGGACGAGGCGCTTGCACGTCACGTGACGTATGTACACCGCTTCTCGCGCAACCCGGATATGAAATTTGAGCCTGTGCGGCCAGAAGTCTTGCGATACTTTATCGCAATTGCTAAACAGTACCAACCCAATATCCCAGAGCACCTATGCGGTTATATCGTCGAGGCGTACGTCACGCTGCGCCAACAAGATGCCAACGAACATGCACGGGAGCGAAAGCAGCAGCAATTCCGGCAGCAGTATGGTGACGGCGGTGCCAACGATGCGCAGACAGCCATGACGGCCCGTCAATTGCTGAGTATTTTGCGTCTATCACAGGCACTTGCTCGCCTGCGATTCTCGACGGAAGTCATCCATCAAGACGTCGACGAAGCAATCCGACTGGTATACGTGTCCAAGGCGTCGTTAACTGAACAAGACGAAACCAACGGAGGTGGCAACAGTGGCAAGACAGGCACAGCTAATGGCGGCCGTAGTGGATCTACTGACGCGACTTCCAGGATTTACCGGTTGCTACTGGAGTTTGCTACGGATCGCGGTCTAAAGGTTCTCCCTATGAGCGACCTGGAGCCGGTCGTGCTGCGCAAGGGCTTCACAACTCAGCAGTTGCATGCCTGCATCGAGTTCTACCAGGAGCTGGAAGTGATGCAGTTGGCTGCCAACGGAACTCGTGTGACGATCATCTAAGACCCCGGAATCTGAACACCTTGACCCTTGTTTGTGCCTACCAAGTCTGTAGCTATTCCTCGTCTTCTATTGCAGCCAGAGCTTGAGACGGAAGGCGTCGCCTCCGTTTAAATAGTACTTGACCAGACGCTCGTCACGCACAAACCCGAGGTTCTCGTACAGCCGGATGGCTCCTTTATTGGCAATCTCCGTCTCCAGCATCACTTCTTCACAGCCGTCGTCCCTCATGCGCTCAATGGCCTTTTGCGCCAACTGCGAGCCAATGCCGCGGTGGCGGAACTCTTTCTCCACTGCCAACATGGCGATGTAGCCTCGCCAACGGCGCTTTGGATCGTCGTGGGCCTCCAATCCGTCGTCCCCGGTCTCTTCTGGCGTCGCCCCCAAAGGCTCTTGACGACAGATTATAACGCCCACCAGCTTGCCCTGTACTCTAGCCAGAATACTGAGCTGTGGCCAGTTGTAGAGGAAATAGCGGTACGTGAAGATGGAGTAGGGCTCAGACAGGTCCTTGTCGATGAGCTTCACGAGCTCCGCGAGCTGCTTCTCCCCTGGTACGTCGAGAACGTGACGGCATCCGACGTCTTGGGCTTGGCCATGCTGATTGTCGAGTGAGGAAGAAATGTATGAAGTGGTGTATGACCTTGACTAAGTACGACTAAGAGGGCGTTTTGCATTGTCGAGGCGACGAAGGGCATTTTAATTTAATTTAACATTAAATTAATGTGTAGGTCGAAACTAGCCTCACTTCGCGACGGAAATGCTCTGATGTGAGACGAGAGATATTTTCTCGCCCAAAGCCTCGATCCCGAAGTGATTGAACACAGGCGATGACGACATGCCCATGTTCATCTTGCGCATGACAATGATAAAGAACACGAGGTTGATGACACTGACGGAGCCCACCGTGAAAAACATATTCTCCATGTGGTCCTCATTCAGGTTGTCAGACGGCATCGACTTGGAGAACATGATTATGAATGCTGACGCCAGAATATTGCCCATGGAAGTCATGAACAGATAGATGGCCTGAGCGGTCGACTTCAGGTTCAATGGTACAGAGATGTACACGAGGTCGTAGGCAGTGACGTTCACCATACACTCAGCCAGGGCGATGAACATGTAGCTGGGGATGGCAGCTACCCACGAAATGTTGTTCATCGGCTGTGAGCTGCCGTGGTCAAGTATTGGGTCGCCATTCTCATCTTGCAATGGACCAGCGTTACGACGAATGATTTCGAATATCCCGACCCAATAGAGACCCGTGATAGCGACGAGAAGCCCCACAATTGTCTTGCCAAAATGACTCGGAGGTTTGCCGAACCGCTTCGTGTACAGCGGATACACGACGGAATCCAGGATAGGAATCATGATCAAAATCACTATTGGGTCGAACACGGTGATCAAGGCGCCAGGTATCTGAGAACTATCAGGGTCGCTTGTGTCCAAGCGTAGGTCACATTGCTGGGTAATGGACTGAAAATTCGCGTCTGTCTGGTCGTACGCGCACTGCCACATGATCATGAATGCCGCGAACGGCAGTATCCGTACCAATTTCTTGTAGCCTTCCACTCGATCATCATCGAAGGAGCCACCTTGGCTTAGCTTGGACACATCCAGGAACGATTGATCCATACCCACATACACCCAACCGACGATCCCGAAAAGAACTAACCCCGCCGCAACAAACGAAAGGATGTTGCCGACAACACCTGAATCAACTGTGAAGACCGAAATGATGTTTACGACCAGTGCAGCCAGGAAACTGAGTGAGCTGGCCGCAAGCAATATACCCTTGGACGTCTGATGAGCGTTCGACCATGTGAGTTGGCACAGCATCGAGATTGAGTTGTCACTAGGGGGCATGAGCAAATAGTGTTTGTAGCCAATGCACAACACAATAATGGCGAACAACATCACCCCAGCGCATATCATGTACGTCGCGAAATAGCCGTACTCCTCAGGAATATGCGCCGAGCCGTTCACGGAAAGAATCGACAAGTAGCCGAACGCGACGGCAGCACCGATATTCGTGCACCAGTAGAAGTACATGAAAAACGTCTCCTTCTGGTGCACTTCGTTGGGGTCATGAGGATCAAACTGGTCGGCGCCGAGTGTGATGACGTTGGACTTGATGCAACCAGTGCTAACACCAATACCCAGGAACAGCCCGATGATGAAGATCGGGTTCACAACAGCATCGTTCTCCATGATCTTCGGGTATGCTGCGATGGCCACGATGACGTCGCCAATGAGGTACCAAATGCCGAATACCAAGATGGTACGAAAACGACCCCATCGTTCGTCAGCCAGATAGGCACCAAGCAGTGGCGACAAGAAGCAAATCGATGCCCAAGTACTCTTCAACGCGCTAGCAGACACGAGGCTCCAGCCGATCTTCTGCATGAAGTTCTTGAGGCCCTGGCTGATCCCGAAGAAACTGAGACGTTCGGCGAGCTCCATCACCAACATGAAACCACAGACTTGAATCATCACATTCTTGTACTTTCGAGGTCTTGCTTCCCAAACGGTCTGGATGGACTCGTAGGGCACCGCAGGCGAGCCGATAGGGGACGTATCAGCGACTCCCATGGCGATTGCTGTCCTCGAGTTGCGTGGTAGACGAGAAATCGGAAAATGAAGCGATACTTTTCGATGCAGGGGCTGCTCTCAGGCGAACTGTGTCACGCAGATGTAGTGGAGCCCTCCATGCGAATGTTAAATGGTTCGAACATTGCATCACGAACTGTTAGGAGCCGAACCTTGTTGCGAGGTACCGCCGAACAGACTTCACAACTGAAGGTATGGCACACTTTTGCGGGATCCGTATTCTCCTCTCAGTGAAAGTGAAAGTCCTTACACGATCGAAGAGTGCTGACACATGCTTGGCCAGCATCGTGATTGATCCACGTCGACGATTTCGTCGGATTATGTACAATTCATACTTTACTTTGATTCAATTTTTTTATCATACTTTACTTGTTTCAAAACAATATCGATCAGAGTTCCATGCGGCATTTGCCTTCGGTAACGAAAAGGTCATGGCACAACGATGTTGCACTCTTTCTTTAGTCAGCTTTTTTTTCAAGACAAATTGCCACTTGCAAAAATCGTCGCTACAAGCGTACAATTGATTACAAGGTTTACTCTTGTCAGTGTGGAAGGTTTCATATCATCTTAGGAAGTGTTCACATCTACGTAAAACTATTAACCCCCAACGAACCTCGCGGTAAACATTGCAAAGCAATTATTTTTATACAAAACAAACCGAACAGGTTTAATGCATCGGCCCAATAAGTCTCGACTTAGTTTTGTTTGTGTGCCTCGCACAAACCTCTCGTACTTAAATGGGTAGTGTTCAAATATCTGATTATAGTCAGAATCAGAAGTTAGAGCTGACCCGATTTCTGTCCTCCGGGCATGGTGGACATGCATTCGGTCACTTAAGGATTCTATAGAATTTTGTGTGATGGTAGAACATTTTGTGTTGACAGACTTGCAGTCACGGTTTTTACTACAGTGATCATAACCTTGTTCTTCTGACCACAACTATGTCCCTATGGATAACCTTGGTCTCGTAAGAGGTTGAGAGAAGTGCCACTACCGTTCACACCCCACCAACACACAGCACAATATTGTGCGGTGCTAATTTTCCGTTACAGTTGATCTAACGCCAACTAGCTATTGCTAACTATCTGCCGTCGTGACGTCTCATTGAGACGCTTGGTCTCGCTGTAACCCGAGACCAGTTCCGGTCGGAATCGTGCGCTTGGTTTCGTTCAGCAAAAGTCCACTTCAGCACCCCGTCGTTGAAGCAAATAGGCAGCGAACCGCAATTCGTGAGCATGCACGTGGTTCTCGCACACGGTCTATCCGGTCGCCGCCTGGGTCTTGCTCGATCTCCGAGATGTAGCCCATGAACGTACGCTTGGTTCTCGCATACGTTGTTGATGGCCGATTGAAGCTTGATCTCGCTCGCTGGTAGTGCGTCGTCCCGGCGTCCAAGTCTTGTCTTCGGGAGGTCGTCCCCTCTCGAAGTACCGCCATTTCATCTCCACCGCGCGAGTTCGAGAGTGAGAGTGCGAATGGCCGAGCAAGCTCCGTCAGCTTAAGCTCCTCCAAGAAAGCCTTCTCTCTTTCAAAATTTGGTGGTGGGTGCATCGAATCTGAGAGAAGAATGGAAGCCTTCAAGTTCTTGAAAGTCTTGTCTTGAAGTGACTGACGATCCTCACAACGACAATCATGATGCTGGCCAGACAATCAGTGGTACATTCGGCTATTGCGATTACGGACCGCAGATACTGTAGATTGTACCTGACTCGTACCGACTTCCAGACATCAAAAGCATAAAATCGTGGTAATCAGCTGATCTTGATCTCGATCAAGCAGTAAAACATGCATGGTCTGTCTGACGTTCAATCTTGCCGCGTTTAACCGCTTCAGCGCACTTTTATCCGTACAACAGCGCTCTATAGTCCACACACAAACAAAACCTTTCAGCGTTTGCATCCTGCCTGACTTGATTGCTGACGTGTAATCAATCTGCCATCCAGCCTGCCGTTACTAAACACGGCGTGCTTAGGACGGAGTTCGATCGCCTCACATTACGAAATCCCATTTGAGAATCAACAGCGATGAGGGACCAAGTCGCAGTGATGCGCGAGCAATGGAGCAACTTCGCCGTGCGGTTCACGGAGACAGCGAACAAGCGCATGACGTTGCAGTGCGCTCAACATCTGCACGCTCATATGCAGCTCGAGGATGCTCAGAATGTGCTGGAGGTGGCTGCGGGGGCAGGATTGGGCTCTTTGGATGTGGTGCAGTACTTGCTTGAAGGTCGTAGTAAGCTCTCTAAACGGACCACGAGGAGTTTCACAGTCACTGACTTGTCACCTGTGATGGTCAACTTGGCCAAGAAGAATCTAAGTGACGTTGCCAAGGGACGACTTCATGTGCAATGCCAAGAGGCCAACGGTACGGTAGTCCATTGTACGACAGTCTTGTTCTTACTTGTTAACTAAAAATGTTTGGCACACTATCATGCAGGTCAAGAGTTAGTTGATATCGCCTCCGGGTCGATGGATCGCTACATTGCGAGTCTCTGTCTGCAGCTTACTCCAGACCCAGACGCACTGCTCCGTGAGGCTAAGCGAGTATTGACGGCTGATGGGATCGCTGGATTCACCATTTGGGGGTCACCTGAACGCAGTGGCATCTTTGTGATCAACACTGAAGCAACCAAAAAGCTGGGATTTGAGGCGACTGAGCACCCATATTTCACATTGGGCAAAGACCTCCCAGCTCTGCGCAAACGTTTTGCCGATGCTGGCTTCACCAAGGTACAGATTTGGCCGTTCCTGTGTGTCGTGGAGCTCTGGAGTGGTGAAGAATTTGCCAAGTTCCTTCATGAGATGGACCCCATGGATGACAAGGAGTTGCATGCCAAGTGGTTTGACATTGTGAAGCGCATGGCTGCCGAGTGGCTCGCGAAGGGCACTCCGATCGGGTTGGAGACCTACATCATCCTTGCTAAAGCGTAGACTAAACCGATCAGTCTCGGCAACAAGCTTGTCCTAAACAGCGGTTTGGTTCCTTTTCTAAGATAACATGTTGGGGTTAACAACAGCTTATCGCCACCAGCAACCGACACCACGAAGACCACGTCATCACTGCGGCTACATAATTTACTGAGTGTGTGCCGCGTCAACAGCGGACTTTATAATCAGCACTAATGGTTTGTGCTGCGAGGCTGCGGGGGTTGCCGCAAGGACACGCCCTCTGTGAAGTAGGTACCGGTAGTAGAGGAATAGGAACTGCTTGTAAATGATCACACTTCGCAAGTCACTTTCAGCTGCTAAAACTACAGCTCTTATCTGTTACAGATACTAGGACTCATGTGGCATGTGATTAATTCAAATCGTCTCGATTAATCGTCCATAATATTGAACTCGTTGCAAACCAACCCATCGTTGCTCTCCCGAGGCAAAGAGCCACGAGCTTGCTGCGATTCCCAGTCTTCAATACTCCGGCTACCTGACAAGTTCCTCTGCTACAGTACACCATTTCGCCTCAGTCTACAAACATGAAGACCAGCGCCACCGCCGACTTCACCGCCACTCCAGGTGAGACCGAAGCTGTCGCATCCCCGAGAACAATGTGAATTTCGCCAAGTAGTGGATGCTGAAGGCCGGTGCCAACACGGACGCCATCGACTCACTTGACCTCGCCTTCGCCGGTCGTGCCTACGTGAGCTACGCGGATAATCTGCCCCAAGATGTGATCGGCTACGTGAACGTCGCCGGCAGCTCTGTAGACATCGTTAATGCCGTGACTGTGGGGAGCAAATCGATCGACAACGGTTATGACGACAAAGTCTTCGACAACTACAAGGGAAGCTGAACGTTCAACTTGGCACTTCCAACGCTAACGGCCACCTGCTCACGGAAATTGTCGTGGCTTCTGGCGCTGTACGAGCCGTGAGGAGTCCTCTGTCGGCCCAGGTCGTCGTTGAAGACGGTGTGCTGGTCACGGACAGCACGACGACGGAGCTGGAGATTAAAGCGACCGGATCCAGCGCCGTCTTCGTGTCGGCGGCGAAGGCAGCTGTCAATGTTAATCAGCTCTGGCTAGATGCATCTGGCCCCGCTAGAATTGAGTTCAAGGCGGGCACTGTGGCTGTGCAGTCACGGACACGAATCGCGGCAGGACGGGGCTCGTCTACCGTTTCCGTGCTATCGTCTTTACTCACAACGCACATACTGGACTAGTCACTACGGGTTCGGCAAGTATCTGCGTCGATGCACAGGAAGTCAGTGCTAAGAGTTCTTCCCTCCATGGCCTCGCCGACATTTCGATGCCCAATGCGGCTGACAAGCACGGCTCCACTGGCGTCTTTGCATGCAAGGAGTCCGAGCTTCGCCGGGGAAGTTGTGGTGGAGATATCTCCTGACAGCGGAAAGGATAAGGTTTCGTTTATTTCTGCGCTATTCGGGTAGCGCGGATTCGTTTGGCATCGAGTTACGCGTTCGCGCCAACTTTTTCGCTGTAGAGCACGCACAACATTGTAGTGCACTAAAAGCGTGTAATGCATAGGATCAGCAGGTCTGCACCATGTAGTTATGCAGCAGTATGATTCATAAACTGACATTTCATTCCGGCCAGTCCTCGACTGCTATCCTCAGCAACCAGACAACCAGGAAGACATCCACGTCTTGACGCTTCGAGCGCGAATGGCGTTGTCACGGTTTTGCCAATCAACCCGATACAGCAATCAAATCAGATGGCTCGCTTCAACTTGCGCACCTAAGCCGCACTTAAGCCACTCGCGCGAAACTACTGGCCAGCAGAGGCCCCTTCCGCCCATACAAAGTGCAAGTGGCCTTAAAACGTGGCTTAACTCCGCACGATTCACTAATTCGTCGCTGTCACCGGATAAAACGGACTGAGGTGGTTGGCTCTCAGCGCTCCGTAGCTGCTCGCGTCCCCCTCGGAAGTCCGTCATTTTCCAACTCGGAGAGCTTCAGGCAAGTCCCCCTCCTCCTCGTTCGACAGACATCATGGCCCCGAAGCGTCGCTCTCGTAAGACCACCAAGGACGTGTACGCCGGCGTCGCCGCCGAGGAGCGCACCAAGCTCGGCGCTGAGGCCAAGGAGCGCGGCAACGCCGCCTTCTCGTCGGGCGACCACGCCACGGCCATCAAGGAGTTCACGACGGCCATCGCGTACGAACCGACCAACGTCATCTACTACTCGAACCGTTCGGCCGCGTACCTGAGCGCCGGCCAGGCCACGCCCGCCATGCAGGACGCCAAGACGTGCATTGAGCTGGACGCCAAGTTCGCCAAGGGCTACGCTCGCCTCGGAGCCGCGCACTTCTACATCAAGAACTACGCCAAGGCCATCACGGCGTACACGCAAGGTCTGACCGTGGAGAAGGGCAACAAGGCCCTCCAGGCCGGTCTCACCCAGGCGCAGGCTGCCCAGCAAGTGCAGGACGAGGAGATCAGCGGCGTGGAGATGGACGAGGCCACGCGCAAGATGAAGCGCATGGAGATCGAGGAGAAGATCAACAAGGCCCGCAAGGAGCGCGAGGAGCGCGCCAAGCGTGCCGAGAAGGGCTTCTCGGAGGTCATTGGCATCGATCTGGGCACGACGTACTCGTGCGTGGGCGTGTGGAAGGACGGCCAGGTGGAGATTATTGCCAACAGCGAGGGTAACCGTACCACTCCGTCGTGGGTGGCCTTCAACGAGAGCGAGCGTCTCATCGGCGAGGCCGCCAAGATCCAGGCCGCCGGTAACGCCACCAACACGGTGTTCGACGCCAAGCGTATCATTGGGCGCAGCTTCTCGGACGAAGTGGTGAAGAAGGACGCCAAGCACTTCCCCTTCACGATCAAGGAGGGCGACGACGACAAGGTGCTGATCGAGGTCGAGTTCAAGAACGAGAAGAAGAGCTTCACCCCGAGGAGATCTCGTCCATGGTGCTGCTCCGCATGAAGGAGACGGCCGAGGCCTTTTTGGGCCAGAAGATCGGCCAGGCCGTGGTCACGGTGCCCGCCTACTTCAACGACCAGCAGCGTCAGTCCACCAAGGACGCCGGCTCCATCGCCGGTCTGGACGTCAAGCGTATCATCAACGAGCCCACGGCCGCCGCTCTGGCCTACGGTCTGGACACGAACGCCGGCACGGACGGCAAGGCTTGCAACGTGCTGATCTTCGACCTGGGTGGCGGTACCTTCGATGTGTCGATCCTGTCGATCGAGAACGGCATCTTCGAGGTCAAGTCCACGGGCGGTGACACGCACCTGGGCGGTGAGGACTTCGACAACAACATGGTGGAGCACCTGCTCACGGAGTTCAAGCGCAAGAACCGCAACCTGGACCCGTCTGGCTCGGCCCGTGCCATGCGTCGTCTGCGTACGGCCTGTGAGTCGGCCAAGCGTATGCTGTCGACCACGACGTCCGCCTCGGTGGAGGTGGACTCGCTCTTCGAGGGCGTGGACTTCTCGTCCACCGTGACCCGTGCCAAGTTCGAGTCGCTCAACGAGGAGCTGTTCAAGCGCTGCGAGGAGACCGTGCTGAAGGTGCTGGAGGACGCCAAGATGAAGCCCGAGGACGTGACGGAGCTGGTGCTGGTCGGCGGCTCCACGCGTATCCCCAAGGTGCAGACCATGCTGTCGACGTTGTTCGGCGGCAAGGAGCTGTCCAAGTCCATCAACCCGGACGAGGCTGTCGCCTACGGTGCCGCCGTGCAGGGCGCCATCCTGGACGGCATCCGTAACGACGCCACCAACTCGCTTCTGCTGGTGGATGTCACGCCGCTGTCTCTGGGTATTGAGACGGTGGGCAAGGTCATGTCGGTGCTCATCAAGCGTAACACGGCCATCCCGGTGCGCAAGACGCGCGTGTACACCACGGAGGAGGACTACCAGACGTCCGTGGACGTGTGCATCTACGAGGGTGAGCGCGCCTGCGTCGAGTCCAACAACAAGCTGGGCGAGTTCAACATCTCCGGCCTGGAGCGCGCCAAGCGCGGCGAGCCGCAGGTGGAGGTGACGTTCGAGATCGACGCCAACGGTATCCTGAACGTGTCGGCCCGCGACAAGAAGACTGGCGCCAAGGCCGAGACCACGATCTCGAACAACCGCGGCCGTCTGAGCCAGGAGGACATCGACCGCATGGTGGCCGAGGCCGACAAGTTCAAGAAGGACGACGCTGAGATGCTGCGCCGCATCGAGGCCCGCAACGACCTGGAGCAGTTCATCTACCGTGCCATCGAGATGGCTCGCGAGAAGGGCGACACGAACGCCGAGAGTGCCATCCGCGACGCCCGCGACTGGCTCGAGGACCACGAGGAGGCCACTTTGCGTGAGCTCGAGGACAAGAAGCGTATGCTGGAGCGCATGGTCCGCTTCTAAGCTAGCCTCTTACATTAGCATTTAGTTAGCGTCTCGATGAACAATCAACATGCTCACTTTCATTAACACGATGCCTATTATCTACCATCACTTTCTACCATCAGTTTGCATCTTTTCCGGCGCTCATGTGTTGATGAAGACAGTTGGCGCATCAAACTGTACTGGTGCGCAGCGTTCGTGAAAGTCCGGGGAAAGTTTTGCAGCACACCGTAACGAAGTCGACCCGTTTGTACTGTTTGTCGTGTACACCGAATCTACAAGCAGACTACAGCATTTTTCGTGTGAACACCATGGAAGACACTTCGCTCCAATTGACGGTTGGTGCGCAGCGGCTCTCATAAAAGTCCGGATCAACACTGCGCTCGCAAGGGTTCATTTCGCGACTGCAAACTTTGCACAGATACGGATCGAGTAACACACGTTCTTCTGGTCTTCCAGCGAGGTTCATCGAAAAAGTTTGTCATGAACGAGCGTACTCATATTGGAAAGTGAAGCATCCAAGGGGTTAACATCAACAACGCAACGAGAGCGTTTTCAAAGTACGGCGCGTCCGAACCGATAGATCTCGTGTGGGCGGTTGGATGGTTTATCCGATGGTGCGGCCCTACTCAGCAAACAAACAAACTTGTGCGCTCCGATCATTCTCATTCCTCAATTCGCCTTCAAGGTGACTAGCCAGCTTCAACAGCAACGCTAACCAGTCCAAGGTACCAGACCACTACACCCCGCTCTTCGACGTCGAAGACCATGGCGCGCTTCCGACTCCTTTCGCTCTTAGTGGGCATTGCAACGCTCACATCCACCGCCTCCGGTGCACCTACCGGATTGCTTGATAATGTAGTGGGGACCGTGGTGGGTGCTGTCACCGGAACTGTTAACACAACGGTGAACACTCTGGTGAAAACCGTAGCGTCTGTGGTCGACACGACACGCGTCGTCATCGTCTTGAAGAGCGACGTCAAGTCGGTGATCGACGGAGTTGCCGACTACAGCACGGATATCTGGACGGAGCAGAAGCGCATCGATAACATCAACAACATCGTTAACGCGCTCCGGCAATATGCGCAACAAACCCAAGGTCCAGTGATTAATCTACTGTCGGGACTGCTGTACCAGGCCTACTGGATCAACAACGTCATTACTGTGAAGAACTGTCCGCTCTCAGTTATTCAGCAGCTCGTTGCGTTGCCGATCGTCGAAGAGATCATCTATGATGTTGTCTTCGACATATTCCCTGTCCAACCAGCCGCAGCTTCGCCCGGTGACACAGCAAATGCCGGGTGGGGCGCCACCAAGATCCAAGCGACTAATGTCTGGACGGCGAGCAACACCGGCCAGAACGTGGTTGTTGCGACGATCGACAGCGGTGTACGCAGCACTCACGAAGTTTTGGTAAACAACTGGGTTGGCGCCAACGGTTGGTACGATCCAGACCTGAAGACTGCCACGCCGTACGACGCAAATGGACATGGCACTCACACAATGGCTACGATTGCTGGTGGTTCGGGAGTTGGTATTGCCCCCAGCGTTAAGTGGCTGACGTGCATGGGATGTGGGGCCGCGTCTTGCAAGCTGTCGCTCTTGCTGTCCTGTGCTCAATTCATCCTGTGCCCGACTGATACGAACGGCAACAACTGCAATCCTGCCAAAGCACCACACATCGTGAGCAACAGTTGGGGCTCTGGCCAGGGCATGACGTACTTCCAATCAAGCATTGATGCATGGTATGCGGCTCGTATCATCCCTGTTTTCGCAGCGGGTAACAACGGTGCCAATGGATGTGGGTCTGTTGTATCTCCCGGCGACTCAGCCAAAGTGTTCTCTGTTGGGGCAAGTGACGGTAATGATGCACTAGGGTCATTCAGCAGTCTTGGCCCCTCGCTGAATGGCCTGGTGAAACCTGACTTCGCTGGTCCTGGTGTGAGCGTTCGCTCAGCCTGGAACGGAAACAACGCAGACTATCGATCGGTATCCGGGACGAGCATGGCTGCGCCGCACGTTGCTGGTACAATCGCGTTGGCGTTGAGTGCGAGACCGGGACTCTGCTTCGCTAACCTGCAGACCATCTTGTCAGGAGCGACGGACAGGTCGACTCTACCAGCTACCGCTCAAACGTGCGGAGGAACGTCGAGCTCGACCTTCCCGAACAACCAGTACGGCAACGGCCGCATCAACGCGCAGAAGGCTGTCAACGCCGCTCTTGCGTTTTGAGCAAACTGCCATCAACCATCAATACTGGCGACAACACTCCATTTTGTAAGTTCATCTGCATGGTAGGTCTGACCTACAGATACGTTTGTTTTGCCAATTCAAAGAATGTCGTTCAGCCTTAAGTGTATGCAGTAAAAGTGTGACAACAAACCTTTGCTTTCGACAAGTAGACCGACGCAGCGACAACAATGACTTTTAACTAACTTCGTCGTTGCAACCGAGCATACTAATGTATATCGTTAATTAGCTCATTCTCCACGAAGACCCGATGAGGACGACATGACTTGCGCAATGGTAAAAAGTTAATTGCACTAGCAATGACCATGATTATTCTCTACATGGCCCTAATGACGTCAGAATGCTGCCCACAGAGATCATGACCACAAGCACAACCTGTTACCATCGACCTTAGCAAACCACGATACGAAGCGAAATATATTTGTTCCGATACATCTTAAGAGCTTACTCGAGTAAAACTCTACAAAACGACCATTTTCCATGGTACCTCCTACTTAATCGCTGCAACACTGTGGCGAGAATTGACGGAGAGCTTCTCACCCATGATCTCGTTGCCCAAGTGATCAAGTTCGGGCGAAGACGACATGCCCATGTTCATCTTGCGCATAACGATGATGAAGAAAACAAAGTTGATCACACTGACAGCCCCCACCGTGAAGAACATGTTCTCGAGGTGGTCCTCGTTCAGGTTGTCGGACGGCAGCGATTTGGAGAACATGATGGTGAACACAGACGTCAAAATACTTCCCATCGAGCTCATGAAGAGGATGACAGCTTGTGCCATCGACTTCAACGACATCGGCACAGAAGAGTACACGAGATCGTAGGACGTCACATTGACCAAACACTCGGCAAGGCCAATGAAGACGTAGTTCGGGATGGCCGCCGCCCACGAGATATCGTTCATGGGCTGCGAGCTGCCACCATCCAGAATTGGATCCCCGTTTGCATCCTGCAGGGCACCAGCGTTGCGACGGATAACCTCGAAAATGCCAGCCCAGAAGATGCCGATGATGGCGACAAGAAGACCCACAGCCGACTTGCCGAATTGGCTCGGAGACTTGCCTGCCCACTTCGTGTACGCTGGATACACGATGGAGTCCAGAATGGGGATGCAGATGACGATCACGATCGGGTCAAACACACCAAGCATGGCGCCAGGGATCTGTTTGCTGTCCGGGTCGCTAGTGTCCAAACGCAGGTCACACTGCTGTGTGATGGACTGGAAGTTCGCATCGGTCTGGTCGTACGCACAGTTCCAGATAATGGTGAAAGCTGCGTACGGCAGTACACGGACTAATTTCTTGTATCCTTCAACACGTTCATCGTCGTAAGCGCCGCCCAAACTGCTCTTAGATGCATCCAAGAACGATTGGTCTTGTCCGGTGTACACCCACCCCACGATACCAGCAAGCACCAACACGGCCGCCACGTACGAAAGGATGTTGCCTACGTCTCCCGTGTCCACCGTAAAAGCCGAAATGACATTCACCACCAAGGCGCCCAGTAAGCAGAACGTGCTTGCTACAAGTACTAAACCCTTGCGGGTCTGACGAGCGTTTGACCACATGAGCTGGCACATCATGGAAATGGAGCGGTCATTCGGAGGCATGAACACGTAGCGAGGGTAGCCGACGCACAGCACGACGATGGCGACCAGCATCACCACAGCGCAGATCATGTACGTGGCAAAGTATCCATATTCAGCTGGGATCTGCGCCGAACCATCCACGCAGAGTATCGACAGGTAGCCGTACGAGAATCCTGACCCGAGGTTGATACAGAAGTAGAAGTACGAGAAGTACGTCTCCTTCTGGTGGACTTCACTGGGGTCATGAGGGTCGAATTGGTCAGCACCAAGCGTAATGACGTTTGACTTGATGGCACCGGTGCCGATGCCAATACCCACGAACAATCCGATGATGAAGATGGGGTTCACCACAGCCTCGTTGGTCATGATGGTAGGGTATGCGGCAATGGCCACAAGGAAGTCCCCGACGCAGTACCAGATACCGAACGTCAGAATGGTGCGGAATCGACCCCACCGCTCGTCAGCCAGGTAGGCACCGAACAGTGGTGTCAAGTAACAGATCGATGTCCAGGTACTCTTCAGAGCGCTGGCAGACACGAGACTCCAGCCGATCTTCTGCATGAAGTTCTTGAGACCTTGGTTGATTCCGTAGTAACTGAGACGCTCAGCCAGTTCCATCATCAGGATGAAGGCGCAGACTTGGAACAGCACGCTCTTGTATTTCCGTGGTCGGGTCTCCCACATGGTCTGGACAGTCTCGTAGGGTACTGCAGGCGAGCCCATGGGCGACTTGATTGGGGCGGAAGTGGCCCCCATAGCGTTCCTTATTCTTGATTTATTGTCTTGATGGGGTCCGCGCTCGAGTTCCAATTGAGAAATGAAGTCCTTCGTGACTCGCAAGGATAGTCTGAGACGAAGGTCCATGCTCATCTCGTTTCTCTGTAGACGACAGCGAGGATGAGCAAGAGACAAGACTAGCAAAACCAGGATCCATCAGGACATCCCACCCACCCCGGCGCAGAAGCACCAGCACCAGCGAAAACTGACTACGTAAGCTTAATTCAGCAAGGGTTTGTAGCTCGCAACTTCAATTGAATTGCGTGCGCTTTGCTGTCTACAGTGTCGTTCTGGTTCCCAAGCACATTTGCTTCGTAACTTCGATCTCCCGCTAAAGACATCAGGTGCAGCACTACCGGTAGTTAACTTACTACGGGATCCTGATGTGCAGTACGAGTAGAGAATGGAGGAGTGTATGCTCTTGAATGCACAGCCACAACAATATGATGCGGACGTGACCGAGAGCGCGTCACGCCTGACACGGCATAGCCACGGAGCAACACGTGCAACAAGTCGAAAGTGTCTTCAATCAGCGCCGAACACCTCGTGTCAGACATCTCCCACCCAGATTAAAGCTCAGCAACAGTTGAGAGCGCGCACGTCAAAGCACCTTCGGATGATGAAGTTCTGCTAGAGCAACGCCATGGCACTCGTCCAGCAGGTCACTTTTCGTGTCACAAGACAGTCTGTGTTACTGCGACCACAATAGCCTTCAAGTCTGTGGATGACTGACGGTCAGAAAAAGCACCGTGATAGATCACCTCTTTAGTGTCCGTTGTGACTTCCGTCTCTCAAATCTTTAAAGGTTCCGTCGACATACTAGCAAGGTCACTGCAGGTGATGATAGGAAGTGTTGTTAACACTCCTGCATAAGGTTTCGTAGCTCGATAGTGTGAAAGGGCATGCGGCTTCAAATACATTCACCTTTTGTCATGACAAAAAGTGAATGTTAAATTCTGATTTTCTAGTCGTGACGTGCAGCGAATCTTCGTTTTAATTGGCTTAATCGATCCGGCTCTTTTCAGATTTGACAATCACGTATTTTCTATGCACCATTCGTCTCCACTTCGACTTGAGCACACCGGCTCAGGCTGAGCCGGTGCTCATCGAACTCTTACTTCGTGTCCATGAGCAAGCGACTGCAATCGCAAGACTTCTAACCGCTAACAAAAGCGTCCTCCTATTGCAAGTGACTGCGATCTCAAGCAGCGCGATTTGGGATTTGGCCATCCTGCATTGAAGTGAATTCCTTTCTGGTACCACAGAAATGCGAGGTCGTGAAGGGCTAAGCAGCCTGGTGGGACACGAGCCAAGAGCTCTTGTGCAAGTCGCACGCAGCGTGATTAAGCCCCGAGCTGCAGCAAACGATGACGGTCAACTGCATCTTGACTTGACAACCACAACTTACTGGCATTGCCCACAAGAGTTGATTAAAAATCGACGCTTTTGCCTGTCGACAATTGGAGCGATTGTCAATTCTCCGTGGTATGTACATCTTCATCCCCGGTCTCAAAATGAAGATGCTTCAGCGTAGCGACTGGCATGCATACGCGCCTCATCACCTTGAGATCGTTCATGCTCATCGTCTCCTTGAGACCGACTTCCTCGCGTGTCAAACGCTTCATTCTCCTATTTCACGTCTAGTGTGCAGTTCTGCTAAGAGATCGACAACCGCCATGGGGGTCACCGTCAAATCACCCGCGGGCTCACCTGCAGCGCCCTACGACACCATCCAGACTGTGTGGGAAGCGCGACCACGGAAATACAAGAGCATCTTGCTCGAGGTCTGTCTATTCATCCTAATGATGGAGCTCGCTGAACGTCTCAGTTACTACGGAATCAACCAAGGTCTCAAGAACTTCATGCAGAAGATCGGCTGGAGTCTCGTGTCTGCCAGCGCTCTGAAGAGTACCTGGACATCGATCTGTTACTTGACACCACTGTTCGGTGCCTACCTGGCTGACGAGCGGTGGGGTCGATTCCGCACCATTCTGACGTTCGGTATCTGGTACTGCGTCGGGGACTTCCTTGTGGCCATTGCCGCATACCCTACCATCATGACCAACGAGGCTGTGGTGAACCCCATCTTCATCATCGGATTGTTCGTGGGTATTGGCATCGGCACCGGTGCCATCAAGTCAAACGTCATTACGCTTGGTGCTGACCAATTCGACCCTCATGACCCCAGTGAAGTCCACCAGAAGGAGACGTACTTCTCGTACTTCTACTTCTGTATCAACCTCGGGTCAGGATTCTCGTACGGCTACCTGTCGATACTCTGCGTGGATGGTTCGGCGCAGATCCCAGCTGAATATGGATACTTTGCCACGTACATGATCTGCGCTGTGGTGATGCTGGTCGCCATCGTCGTGCTGTGCGTCGGCTACCCTCGCTACGTGTTCATGCCTCCGAATGACCGCTCCATTTCCATGATGTGCCAGCTCATGTGGTCAAACGCTCGTCAGACCCGCAAGGGTTTAGTACTTGTAGCAAGCACGTTCTGCTTACTGGGCGCCTTGGTGGTGAATGTCATTTCGGCTTTTACGGTGGACACGGGAGACGTAGGCAACATCCTTTCGTACGTGGCGGCCGTGTTGGTGCTTGCTGGTATCGTGGGGTGGGTGTACACCGGACAAGACCAATCGTTCTTGGATGCATCTAAGAGCAGTTTGGGCGGCGCTTACGACGATGAACGTGTTGAAGGATACAAGAAATTAGTCCGTGTACTGCCGTACGCAGCTTTCACCATTATCTGGAACTGTGCGTACGACCAGACCGATGCGAACTTCCAGTCCATCACACAGCAGTGTGACCTGCGTTTGGACACTAGCGACCCGGACAGCAAACAGATCCCTGGCGCCATGCTTGGTGTGTTTGACCCGATCGTGATCGTCATCTGCATCCCCATTCTGGACTCCATCGTGTACCCAGCGTACACGAAGTGGGCAGGCAAGTCTCCGAGCCAATTCGGCAAGTCGGCTGTGGGTCTTCTTGTTGCCATCATTGGTATCTTCTGGGCTGGCATTTTCGAGGTTATCCGTCGCAACGCTGGTGCCCTGCAGGATGCAAACGGGGATCCGATTCTGGATGGTGGCAGCTCGCAGCCCATGAACGATATCTCGTGGGCGGCGGCCATCCCGAACTACGTCTTCATTGGCCTTGCCGAGTGTTTGGTCAATGTGACGTCCTACGATCTCGTGTACTCTTCTGTGCCGATGTCGTTGAAGTCGATGGCACAAGCTGTCATCCTCTTCATGAGCTCGATGGGAAGTATTTTGACGTCTGTGTTCACCATCATGTTCTCCAAATCGCTGCCGTCCGACAACCTGAACGAGGACCACCTCGAGAACATGTTCTTCACGGTGGGGGCTGTCAGTGTGATCAACTTTGTTTTCTTCATCATCGTTATGCGCAAGATGAACATGGGCATGTCGTCTTCGCCCGAACTTGATCACTTGGGCAACGAGATCATGGACGAGAAGGTGTCCGTGAGCTCCCGACAGAGCATTTCCAACACCAAGTGAGCTGAGCTTCTTAGTCACTGTTGACATTAGCTGCCGATAATCATGCAATCACGTACCTAATCAAATCATGATGCACCGCAGATGATAACGACAGAAGGCAGTTGTGTACACCATAAAAGTTGCATTCACTGTAATCGGACAGGAAGTCATGGCCCTCTCATTCAGAGTATGACCATGCACTTCCACCCAACATGTACTACAAGAAGCAAAGCGGAAATCAAAGTATGTGCGCGATGAGTCACCCCAAGAGGTGCTCACTCATAGTAATCACCACGATCAGCTGTGGTTTTTGCGGCTCTTGTGGTGGTGGTGGTGAACCTTGTGGTGCTTCTTGTGGTGTTTCTTTAGGGCATCAGCCTGGCATCCGTACACGCCTGTGTCTAGCAGCGTGCAGTAGGATCCAGCCGGGCAGTCACCGTCGCTCACCTGAGCCACGCAGACATGGTCGGAGTCGATGCAGCCATCGTATTCCCAGCCGACCACACCGATGGTCTCTTCGTTGTCGCTGCAGCCAATCCACGGGGTCGACTCCTCAGCGCCATCCGCGCATCCGTACACTCCCGTGTCAAGCCACTCGCAATGAGCACCCGACGGGCAACTGCCATAGGTGTTCGCAACGCACACGTTGCCACTCGCCACGCAACCATCTTGCGACCAGCCGGCAACGCCGATAGATTGTTGGCCACTTGGGCACGTCACCTTCGATGCCTTGTGGTGCTTCTTGTGGTGTTTCTTCAGAGCATCAGCCTGGCATCCGTACACGCCCGTATCCAACAACGTGCAGTAGGATCCAGCCGGGCAATCGCCGTTGCTGACTTGTGCCACACAGACATGGTCGGAGTCGATGCAGCCGTCGTGGTCCCATCCAACGACTCCAATAGTTTGTTCACCTTCACCGCAAGTACCGTCATCCGTGTAAACAACGTCTTCGTAGCCAGCACTGCAACCGTATACACCCGTTTCAAGGAGCGTGCAGTAGGATCCATCAGGGCAGTCACCATCGCTCACCTGAGCCACGCAGACATGATCCGAGTCGATGCAACCATCGTGGTCCCACCCGGCGACCCCAATGGTCTGCTCTCCGTCTGCACAGTATCCGTGGTACTCGGTTTCCTCGCTTCCGTACCAGATGCCAGACTCTCCGTCGTCGTAACCAGCCGTGCAACCGTAGACACCCGTATCGAGCAAAGCGCAGTAGGAACCTTCCGGGCAGTCACCGTCGCTCACCTGAGCCACGCAGACATGATCCGAGTCGATGCATCCGTCGTGGTCCCACCCGGCGACACCAATGGTCTGCTCTCCATCTGCACAGCCGTCGGGGTACGAGATGGTTTCTTCGTGTGGAGGGGCGCCATCCTTGCACCCGTAGACGCCCGTTTCCAGGAGCTCGCAGTGAGCGCCGTCGGGGCAATGGCCGTCACTGACGTCGTCGACACAGACGTAACCGGAGTCGACACAACCGTCGTGGTCCCATCCGGCGACTCCAATGGACTGTTGACCGTCACCACAGGTGGCGTCTCGGGTGTGCACTCGAACCCGAAGACTTGACGCGATAGCGGTGGGGACAGTCACTGCCAAACCGAGCGACGTGACCGTCAGAAGAAGTTTTGCCGGCAACATCTTGGACTTGAATCCGACTGGGGGTGGAGAGCTTGAGGTCACTGGGGACTTGTGGACAGCGAAGCGAAATTGAGAATGGCAAACTCTTTCTAGCAGAAAATCTCTGCAGCGGCGGCAAAGCGCACTGCATTGAGTTGAGGGGCACCCCAAGGGGTGTTCATACATGGCTACACATTGCAAGATCAATGGTCGAGAAATCAGTGGAACTCTGGCAACCCATCGGTGCTACTGTGAAGCGGTGGATCTCGAGTTGAGGGGTCACGCAAAAAGATCCGAATGACAATCAGTTGAACCCACCGAGCTCTGTGGTAAGTCTTTGGTGCGGGGCGAGTATGATTCATGCTGCACGAACAATAAAGCTGGCCTTAAGCTTGTTCTCAGCTCCTGAGTTGCACCCACGAGCAACATGCATTGTGAAATCGGGGAGATATTGTCATCTTCAACTTCTCTGGCTGAAGTTTTGCTAACTAATGGACAGTAGTAGTATCTTTATTATTTCTCAGGCACCGCGCTTCAGAGACATCCGAAGCCATTCTTCACCTGGACACCACTCGTTTGAAAAGCTCAAAGAAGTAACAGCTCCGAATGAAAGCGAGCCAACTGGGCTGCCTAGCGGTTAAAAGATACGCGGACGCAAGCATCGATGATTCCTGCGCCTTTCACATCGTATTCGACGAATCCAAGTAGATGATCGATTGTCCAACTTGGTTGAAAAGGACTCGGTCGGGGTCATGATGTTGAAAATCCTTTCACGTACCTGCATCCCAGCAAGGATCAACAATCACAAGAATCAAAGTGTGTTTTACAGTCTGCTGTACGCTGCTCAAGTGAGAGCACGTGTGGTTCGTAATGAGCTATGTTGGCCTACCCGCAGCACGGTGCAATGCGTGCTCTCCAACCTTTACACCACCCAGACTTTGTAACTTGATCAAAAACGATTTGCACAATGCACACGAACGCGGCACGACTAACGAATCACACGATGAGATGGGCTCGACAAAGCAAGACTCGCCCGTCACATGACGGTCGTTGGAGGACACTCAAGGATGCACCACGAATCTTTCCTGCGTTGCAGGAACCGAGAGTCTCACTTGTATGGTTGTTATAGGAATTTGGGCCAGCAGCTTCGTCTCATTCTTCGATTTCAAGCCCCGCACGCACAAGCCCAACGAAAACGATCACCATGGGAGTCGCCAGCAAGTCCCCTGTCGGATCTCCTGCGGTGCCCTACGAGACCATCCAGACCGTGTGGGAAGCAAGACCTCGCAAGTACAAGAGCGTGCTTTTTCAAGTATGCGGCTTTATCTTGATGATGGAGCTTGCCGAACGTCTCAGTTACTTCGGGATCAGCCAGGGCCTCAAGAATTTCATGCAGAAGATCGGCTGGAGTTTGGTGTCTGCCAGTGCTTTGAGAAGTACGTGGACGTCTATCTGTTTCCTGTCGCCGCTGTTCGGTGCCTACATTGCTGACGAGCGATGGGGCCGATTCCGCACCATTCTGGTATTCGGCATTTGGTACCTCATTGGCGACTTCATCGTGGCCATCGCAGCGTACCCGAAGATCATGACGAACGAGGCTGTAGTAACTCCGATTTTCATCATTGGATTGTTCCTGGGTATTGGCGTCGGCACCGGCGCAATCAAGTCCAATGTGATCACACTCGGTGCTGATCAGTTTAATCCTCATGACCCCAGCGAAGTTCACCAGAAAGAGACGTTCTTTTCCTACTTCTACTTCTGCATCAACGTGGGCGCTTGCTTCTCGTTCGGCTATTTATCCATCCTGTGCGTTGACGGCTCGGCGCAGATCCCAGCTGAGTATGGATACTTTGCCACGTACATGATCTGCGCAGTCGTAATGCTGTTCGCCATTGTGATGCTGTGCATCGGCTACCCTCGCTACGTGTTGATGCCCCCTAACGACCGCTCCATCTCGATGCTGTGTCGACTCATGTGGTCAAACTGTTGTCAGACTCGCAAGGGGTTTCTCCTCGTTGGCAGCACATTCAGCTTCCTCGCTGCATTGGTCGTTAACGTCATTTCAGCGTTTACAGCATCGTCCGGAAACATTGGCAATATCCTCTCTTTTGTTGCTGCGGGTTTGATTCTCGTTGGAATCATAGGCTGGGTATACGTGGGGCAGGACCAGTCTTTTCTGGATGTGTCCAAGCGGAGCCAAGGTGGTTCCTTCGATGATGATCGTGTAGAAGGCTACAAGAAATTAGTACGCGTGTTGCCGTACGCGGCCTTCATGATCATGTGGCAATGCGCGTACGACCAGACAGATGCCAATTTTCAGTCCATTACTCAGCAATGCGACTTGCGTCTGGACAGGAGCGACCCGGACAGCAAGCAAGTTCCTGGCGCCATGCTTACCGTGTTCGACCCGATTGTGATTTTGCTCGTGATCCCCATTCTGGACTCCGTCGTGTACCCGCTGTACACAAAGCGGTTTGGCAAGTCGCCAAGTCAGTTCGGCAAGACGGTTGTCGGTCTCGTCATCGCTATCATCGGCCTTGCTTGGTCTGGTATTTTCGAAGTAATACGTCGCAATGTGGGTCCTCTTTACGATGCGAACGGTGATCCGATTCTCGACAGAGGTAGCTCCCAGCCCATGAACGACATCTCGTGGGTCGCTGCCATCCCCAACTACGTGTTTATCGCTCTGGCCGAGTGTTTAGTGAATGTGACGGCCTACGATCTCGTGTACTCGGCCGTGCCGATGTCGTTGAAGTCGACAGCTCAAGCTGTGATTCTGTTCATGAGCTCCATGGGCAGCATCCTAACGTCGGCATTCATGATCATGTTTTCGAAATCAATGCCGTCCGACAACCTGAACGAAGACCACATGGAGAACATGTTCTTTACGGTCAGTGCCGCCAGCGTCGTCAACCTCGTGTTCTTCATCATCGTCATGCGCAAGATGAACATGGGCATGTCGTCATCGCCTGTGTTCAATCACTTCGGGATCGAGGCTTTGGGCGAGAAAATGTCTCTCGTCTCACATCAGAGCATTTCCGTCGCGAAGTGAGGCTTGCGTTTATCCAAGCCTGTAGATGGCATACATGTACAACTCAATCGTTACGTCGGCTTAACCAACAACTGCAAAAGTAAAAGGCTCACCGATGTTGCTTTTTTCCCGGGAGATGCTGAAAGTGAATCGATAATTTGTGTGACGAGGTACTTCGTTGTGCTAAGCTTAGGTAGATAGACACCGTGTCATTTGACATTGCGCTGAGATCGAATTCGAGGTAGAATTATGAGAAGACATCGAGTTTTTAACAACTCATGCACGCCACGGCAATGCTTCCGTGACGAACGATCAAGCTTACCCACGATCGTCTATGAAATTCAGCTTTTTACCGAACCAACGCGAGATGTGCTGAGTGGTAAACGCATCGCGATGTTTACATGACGATAGCTGCGTTGTTTGTAGTGCTGAGGGTAGCATTATCCAAACAACTTGTAAGGCGATACTTACCGTTGTGGGAAACAAAACACGACACACAACCACTCCAGCTCCAACCATGATTCAAGGTGCGACGACGACTGTGTCCAGGCTGGAGATCCCAGCTACGACTTCAAAGTGCCTCGACCGCCATTCAAGCCTCGCTGAGGAAGACCGACGTCGTGAAGACTCACTAAGAACTCTTCAGCTTAAGTCGTCGTTGACCGCCGACCAGATAGCTGCCATAGAGATCGCAATAAGTCCGTACATTGCCGCTGACGAACTCAAAACTGCTCTACGAAGGGAAAATCGTCGTCTAGATTGGGCGAGGTACCGAGCGCACGAGCAATCGTATGAGGAACAACTTGAGTGTGACATCGTTGCGCTAAAGAAAATGGTGCAGCGCTTGAAGATGCAGACAGCAAGGCACCAACGCAATCAGCTGATTAAAGCTATCGCGACATTCTACCTCTCTCTACAGACGACCTCTATACAGCAAATGTCTGACGTAAGAAGTTATCAACAAATGTATGGCTGCTCGCCAGCGTTACAAGCACTCTCTGACTTGGAGCGCGAGGAATTCGACTCGATGGAATCACTGAAACTCCACTGGCTTTGGTATCGGTCACAATTCAAGGAGTTCGTGCTCTCCATTCAGTCGTATAAGCATTTGGAAGCAGCTGAACACGTGATTATTCAGGCCACTGGAGTTGTACGCTTGACCATCGACTGTCATAACCAGAGCAAAACGATCGTTTGTCCTGTTCTTCAGCAATTCGAGTTCGAGGACGGTGAGCAGCTCGTGAGACGTATCACATCAGAAGTGAACCTTGTCAGTGTTGTGGGCACTACACAGGAGCACCTTGACCCAGTAGGCATGCTGAATCGATATCACACGCTGTCAGATTGCTTTTGTAAGTAAAAGAATTAGTACAGAATTCGAATTCGTCGTCACTCAGGTCAGGATTTCAGGAATGGGTAATCAGAAAACCGATCATACTGTCGTTTTAAGGCAAGATTGGCAAAATAATCGTTCGGCTCATGGTCGACAGCGTCGTCAACGGTGACAACGATCATGACGCTTTTGGTCCGCCGTTTTTCGAAACAAATAGCAAAGCTGATTGAATTTGATTTGTATTCGTGAATGCGTTGTTGTTGTTGTCGTCGTGAGTGTGGTTGATCACATATCTGAGTTCATTGCGAAGCAGGGTCTAAAGGCCCATGTCTCTACGGTAGACCACGAACCTGTCGTAGATGTCCCGGTACTTCGCGTTCTTGGCCTTGTCCAGCCTCAACATGCTCCAGATATCCGATGGGGAGTACTTCTTAAGCCATCCCGGGAAGGCTTCGTACATGGTCCTTTGGTTCGAAAGCTGGGACTTCTGGAACGAGGAGAACTTCGGGAGTTTGCCTCTCTCCTCCTCCTCATAGTCCGCGATCTCACTTCCGTAATCGTCGTCATCATCCACCGTATTGCGCACTCGCAAGAACCGGTTTCCACTTTCTTCGTCGTCAACCGCGGTGTGCTTCACGAGTTTCGGCTGGTCCGAGGCCGTGACCGTCAGCGACGCGTTGCTGCCGACAAGGAGGACGGCAGCAGCCACCAACAAGGTGTAGTACGGACGCATACTTAGGTTAGTCTTCGGCGAGATTGAGAAGAGGGGCTAAGCTGAGTGGGGCTGAACTTGAATGCCGCAGAGGAAATTGGGGAATGATACACTGAGCTATCGATAGTTCGATGGTAGATCACAATGGCCGGGCCGGGCGTACGGGTAGGCCATATCAATATATTTTACCACAAAGTAATCATAGTTGTTGGTTGTTTTGTATGTGCTTGTCGATTGAAAGAATGCTGTGTTGATAAGATAAATGTTGAGATATGCACTGCCAGTGATAAGCATTTGCTATGATTATTATTCAACATGCACATGCGCTAGCGCTGCAGTCCGTTTGTAGCTTGCTCCACACGCTTGCCAATATAACTCAGCAGCTCTAGCGTATCAATCTCGGCGATCACAACACCACAACTACGAATAATCAGCCAGTTATGCTTACGTTGTGTCTCCAAATACAGACCTACCCGTATGCCCGGCCCACTGTGACCTTCCATCGAACTACCGATAGCTTAATGTATCATCTGAAATTTATTTCAAAGTAATGGAGGGAATGTGAACTGTGCACGGCATCCAAACGAGTGGCTGCATTACGTGACCAGTTTTAGCACGTTGTCTGGAGATCTCATTCGTCAAACCGCCTCACAGCACTAAGAAAAACTCGACCAATCGCTGCTATTCAGATTTAAGCATGCGTCTTAGCCACTTCCTGCTTGTGGTTGCTGCTGCATGCTTATCGACCTGTAGTGCCACATCCGTATTGACAAAACCAACACGTGTTCCATCGAGCGACTCTATTCTGACAGACAACGGCGGTTTTCTTCATCCTCTACAGCAGTACGTATGGGGTCACTGCTCAGCTTTTATTGCATCATTTTGATCACGCGAAGAAATTTTGTTCGCGTCGCCCCAATGAGATCAGGAAGATGGTTGGTATGCTGAGCAGTGGGAACTCATACACTGTGATAGTTGAAGCGAGGCCGCGTTGGCTTGACGCAAGTACACTTGGTAGACATTAGATGCCCATCTGCCGTGGATACGAATAGTGTCTGCATCAATCCCTGCAGCGTGCAGGGCTGTAGCACCCCGACTCTCAGTGAATGGGTGGAGATGCTTGATTCGTCGAGCGAGCACATTTTGGCGGCTTGTTTGAGCACTTTCGTCATGGATTCAGACGACAACATCCCTCGCGTTGTTGAACAGATGGGTGCAGTGATTGGAAGTTTGAGGACCACTGCATTTCGTAGAAATAACAAAGCCCCGAATACTGGGCATACCGGTGCTCGACCACTCTTTTGAAGCTCTTGTGTTGTCGAATGGCCACTCTGGTCTGTTTTTGTTGCGGATAAGCCGCGATGTGTCACACTTGGTGACTCGAATACATAAAAATTGTACACTAAGTCTACTGCTACAACTTATGTAATTCACATGACCCCTTTGATTTTGGGTCAATCTACTTTAGCAGGTTTGTAGATCAATGGCACCGGAGAGCGCCTCCGGTGCCGACATCTAAGTTAATACAACAAAACTGAATCTGCACACTCCAAAGCAAGTCATCTCTTCTTCAACGCAAGGTCATTACTTTAACAGGTTATGAGCCCAACGCAAGCCTCCGCCGTCGACGACCGTGATTTTCCGCGCCTTAATGGCCGAAACTTCATCATCTGGAAAACACGTGTCACTGCTGCGCTCGAAGGCAAGAGCCTCCTCGGTTTCGTGACCCAAGCCGACTACGATGGAGACTCTGACCCAGACTTCAGCGATGACGACGACCTCGATCCCGCCCTCTTTGAAGAGAACGAAGCGGTGAAGAAGACTCTCGACGACATTGGAGCGCCTAGCGCTGACCCATCGACGGACTCATCAGCGAGTGAGTCGTCTGAAGCAAGCTCCACAGCATCAGATGCTGATGGAGACGTCGACATGGCCCAGGCGAATCTCCCTGTGGTCCAAACGTTCGCTGCCACGAAGCAGAATGAACGCAAGAGAGCTGAGAAGCTGAAGGCTAAGCGCCCCAAGCTGAGCTCGAGATCCCTCCGCCTTATGGAAGCAAAAGCCAAGGCGTTCTTGATCAAGACCATCGATGATCAACATGTTCTCATGGTCAAGGACAAGACTACGGCGTTTGAAATCTTTCAGACGATCTGTAACAAGTACGAAGGTGCTGCCGCTCATGGCGACCCGTACTACATTCAGTCGTATCTTATGACACTGAAATATGAAGAAGGAACGGACTTGACGGCGTTCTTCTTCGAGGTGGAGCAGGCGATGAAAGCCACTGCCGAAGCGACCGACAGTGTAATGAGCGATCAACAGAAATCACTCTACCTGTATCATGCGCTGCCAAATGAGTGGAGGTCTGAAATGACGGTCTGGAAAGGAACTCGGAAGTATATTCCGTACGAGGATCTCAAGCGCAACATTGAGACCAAAGTGCATCACGAGCTGGCGCGCAACCGCTATGTGCTTAAACAAGGAACCCCTGAATCCAGAGAGACTCGAGCTGAAAAAGCTATGCAAGCTACGGTTTCTGATCCATCTCCTGTTCCAGCGGCTCCCAAGGAGGAAGTGGCATTGGCATCGTCACTGAAGTGTACGTACTGCCATCGTGACAATCACGACACAGTAGACTGCTACATCCTACAGCGTCACCTCCAAAACGGCCAGGTTAAAGCTGGAACGGTTCTCCCTGCCAATTTCAAGCTGAAGCCGCTGTCAAATCAGCGTTCGCACCCCTACAAGGGTAATTACAACGGCAATGGAAAGGGAGGCAATCAGTCCCACCGCAACAACAACGGCAATTACAACAAGGGGCCGCAAAATGGACATCGTGGGAATGGAAAACCCCAAGGACGCAACAAGTTCCATGGCCGCCGCAACCATGGTGGACACTCATCTGACAACAGTGAGTATGGTACCATTGCGATCACCACGCTTAATCTGGTGGATGAGAACAATGATATTGGCCTCACTGTTCACGAAGTCAAGCAAGATCCGACTTGGACGATTGACTCTGGGTGCACTCGTCATGTGACGTCTAGCCCAAATTGGTTTGAGAACCTGACACCAGTCACGGGCAAGTCCATTACGGTTGGTGGAAACCATCAAATTCCCATTGTGGGAACTGGTGATGTGAGACTGAAGATCAAGGACACCAAGGGGAATGATCAAACCATCACCCTGAGCGACGTGCTTTACGCACCTGAACTAAAATTTAACCTGCTGTCAGTGCGTCAAGCGGTTGAGAGTGACTACAAGATCACATTTCCCAACGCCAAGAAGTGTGTGCTGTACTTCGCTCACAGAGCCAAGTTCGAAGCCAAGACTGGAGAAGGAACCCGTCTCTACCAGTTCCATGCTCGCCCGGCAGACACCTATCAAGTTGCCCATGTGGCCAATTCAGGTATGTCCAACAACATTATATTATGGCACAAACGAATGGGTCATCCTAACTTCCGTGTTATGCAGGATCTGGCTAAGACCGATCGCGTCCAAGACATGGGACTGTCGGAATTTGACCCCAAGCAAGATTATTTTTGCTCTTCCTGCACATACGCAAAGTCTCATCGTAACCCATTCAATAAACGTACAGTTGAAAGGGCCAAATTCCCTCTTGAAAAGGTTCATACAGATATGGCAGGACCACTTCCGGTTCCCACTTTGTCTGGATGTCAGTACTTCTTGACGTTCATTGACGATTTCTCGCGATACATGTTTATCTACATTATCAAACGAAAGTCTGACCTTTACGACTGTTACGACGATTTTCGAAAGAAGGCCCAAAACATTTTCCGAGCTGATGTTGGTCAATTAGAATACCGTGAAAACATGTACGATGAAGAAATTCGCCACCTTCAAAGCGATAATGCTCGGGAATACGAGAAGCTTGGACGAATTATATTCGAAAAGTATAACACCCATGCTCAGTTCACCAATGCGTACACGCCACAACAAAATGGCGTAGCAGAGAGGCGTATGCGTACACTACTTGAAAGAACCAGAGCATTTTTGATAGATGGAGATCTTCCACACGTACTGTGGGGAGAGTGCATCAAGCATGTTGCTGATCTGCTTAATATGACGCCGAGCGCTGTGACTGACAATACTACTCCATATGAGAAGTGGTTCAACAGAAAACCATCAGCTCACTACCTCAAAGTATTCGGCTGTACCGCATTTGCGCACATCCCAGAACTATACCGAAACAAACTGGAGAAGCGAGCTAAGAAGTGCATGTATCTCGGGGTACCTTTCCACAAAAAAGGATACAGACTCCTTGATACCGTGGAAAACCGAGTTATCTACAGCCGCGACGTTGTGTTTCGCGAAAACGAATATCCTAAGCTAGAATTTCTTGAATCACGAGCCACAACCGATTTACTCAATCCACTTGAACACGAAGTGCCACCTACACCACTGCCACAGCGCTTGCCAACGGTAACAGAAATGCTAAAGCGAAACGCCAGCGCACTGACTGTCACAAGTAAAAAATCTTCCAATAAGAAGACTAAATGCTCTACAGAAGTTACTCAAGTCAATGACGCATCAAGCAATCTGTTGAACGACCCTCTTGATGACGAAGAGAGAAAAGATCATATCAATAAAATGTATACACTACTTGCCATTCGTCACATTTCTGAACCTAAAACGTATCGAGAAGCGATGCAACTTCCTGAAGCTTTACAGTGGAAATCTGCAGCTCAATCTGAGTATAAATCCTTAATGGAAAACAAGACATGGGTGCTCACAAAGCTACCCAAAGGACGAAGAGCATTACAATGCCGCTGGGTATTTGTCGTCAAGTACAAAGGTAATGGCGATATTGACCGCTACAAAGCGCGCTTGGTCATCAAAGGGTTCTTGCAAAAGTATGGCATTGACTATGATGAGATATTTTCACCTGTCATTCGCATGGAAGTTCTACGACTCCTCCTAACAATTGCTGCACTACTCGACATGGAAATTCATCAGATGGATGTCAAAACAGCATTTCTTAACGGATTCCTTGATGAGGAAATCTACATGATGCAACCTGAAGGTTTTGCTATCCGAGGAAAAGAGCACTTAGCGTGCAAACTACTTAAGAGTCTATATGGTCTCAAACAAGCCCCAAGAATTTGGTATTTAACGCTCTGTGCGTTCCTAACAACTATGAAATTTAGGAAGCTGGTAAAAGATCAATGTGTCTTTGTCGGGACGATTGATGGCTGTACGTGCTACATTCTTGTCTACGTTGACGATCTACTTATTATCGCACCGACACTCCGCACGATCAATCATATTAAAAATGAACTTAAGAAGCGCTTTAAAATGTCCGACTTGGGCGAAGCTCAATATCTCTTGGGTTGGTCGATTGTCAGAGATCGTAAAAACTTGACGATCTTTATCCATCAAGAGAAGTACGCTACCAAAGTACTGGATCGTTTTTCCCATCTCAACTCTCATCCAGTTGGTACACCCACGGATCCTAGCGTAAAACTATCCCTCAGTATGTGCCCGCAAACAGATGCGGAGCGCGATGAAATGAAAGCGATCCCGTACAGAGAGGCAGTTGGTAGCTTCATGTATTTGATGATGGGAACCAGGCCCGATCTAGCTTACTTTCTGCGAGAAGTAAGCCAGTACCTCTCCAATCCAGGAAAACAACACTGGAATGCGGTTAAGAGAGGCCTCAGATACCTCAATGGCACACGTAACCTTGGTATTACCCTGGGAGGACGCCAGAATGTAGAGCAATATAGATCGCAAAAATATCTCACTGCATTCTCGGATGCGGACTACGCTAACTGCCCCGATACTCGTCGGTCTGTAGGGGGATATATTACCTACATGTGCGGTAGTCCAATATCGTGGCAATCAAGGAAGCACCACACCGTTGTGCTGTCCACAACAGAAGCTGAATACATTGCTCTGTGCCACTGCATGCAAGAGGTTATCTTCTTAAAGCTCTTATTGATAGAAATAAATCATAGCAGTCCTCATGCGATTACTCTTTACGAGGACAACCAGAGCTGTATTAAACTCTCGTACAACCCTGAGCTACATGGCAGAAGTAAGCACATTCACATACGGTACTGCTTTGTACAAGAAAAAGTAGAACGTAAAGAGTTTGAGATCGTGTACTGTAATACCAAAACAATGGTTGCAGACATATTCACGAAGTCTCTTACAAAGCCAACCTTCTTAAAGTTACGAGAGAAGCTCCTATAAAGCCACAAGTAAGCTTCTTGCACTAGAGGTGGTACAATAAAAAAGAATTGAGGTCGAAGCTAATACACAAATGCAAACACAATAAATTAAACAGTAATTAACAGTACACTATAACCTGCCTAGATGACTAAAGTGTTTGTTAAAACTCCCATTGTACTTCTTGTAATATTACAGAAAGCAACCATACAGTTAAACACAAATTAGAATTCAAATTCAAAGAAAAATGTATTGTACCAAATAAGAGGTACTTTGCCACCGCCTTACTGCATGTTACCCTTTCCTAATGTCCTCAACAGAGTAGACATGGTCGATTCTCTCAAAGAACCGAGTAAGTAAATCTTCACTATTAGGAAAGAAGTGATAGCTATCAGAGTCAATAAACATAAACTTGTTGCCTACAAACGCCCGGGCAATGCAGTGCCAAGTACCAGCCTGTTGACCTGGACGCTGGCCAACAATGAGCAGCGCTCGCTTGCGGCTTCGAATGATGGCACCTGGGCGCTTGGACCGACTCTTGAACCCTGACTTCTTGTTCAGGAAAGACAACTGCTTTCCCAGGCGCTGGATGCTTTTCTGCAGCGCGTCAATGGTGTAGGCACCATACTTGGTGTCACCATGGTCTTCTTCCGGCCTGACCTTGCATAGGCGAGCCAGAACGCCCTCCATTGCCTTGGGCGTGATGAAATCCCGAATCTGCAGGCTATTATTCAAAGAGAATAAGCCGCACATCGAGTACTTGTACGGCAACATTTCTTGGTGCTGGCACATCACAGACACTCTATGAGAAACAGGCATCTAGTGACAAAAAAAAAGGGTGTTAGATATTTAACAATTATAAAACCTTTATACAAAGAGCTCTGTCACACTCGCTACCAGTGAGCACCAAATAGAACAGCCAGTATACTTTTCGCCCAAAGGGCTAGCCCAGACTATGGCGTCAGGCAGGCATCAAAAACCACTCCGTGGGCGTCCATGGCGGCGAGCCGACTGATCTCTTTGCATATAAAATGCACAACACTGCACCGCACCTTGAGATTTGCTGAAAACTTGAAAAACAGCACTTGACTTGACCACAGTAGCTTGTCGAATTGAAAAGTGAATGCTCAAAGAGAACTAGCTTCATTAATGCAATTTAAAAGAGGTAGAGAGTGAAAGTCCTTAGTCTATTCCTCAACTGCGAAAAAGCATGTCTCCTTAGCATGTGTAGTGGTGTAGAGAGCACAAGAAACATGAATGCTCATTGCATGTCGATTCTACGGTCGAAAGCTAATCAGCAGCAAATCAGCTGCACCACATGGTGGTAAAGGCATAGTCGCCAAGTGACACAGAGAGGCTGTTGCGGATAAGCCGCGATGTGTCACACTTGGTGACTCGAATACATAAAAATTGTACACTAAGTCTACTGCTACAACTTATGTAATTCACATGACCCCTTTGATTTTGGGTCAATCTACTTTAGCAGGTTTGTAGATCAATGGCACCGGAGAGCGCCTCCGGTGCCGACATCTAAGTTAATACAACAAAACTGAATCTGCACACTCCAAAGCAAGTCATCTCTTCTTCAACGCAAGGTCATTACTTTAACAGTTTTTCTTCCACGGATTGTGATCCTGACGGTTGATGCACGTAGAAAACTGAGTGTCTTTTCCCCGAGATTGTCGGTCACGTTTATATCGCCGACTTGAATGCAGTAGCCATGTTTCTTCCCATTTGCACTCAAATACTCTGATCCTCGTAGACAAAGAAGAAGCCCAACACCGCAGCCCCACAAATGACGCGGTGTTGGGGGATTGACATGTCTGCGGCGTTAACGATGACGTCCAGCATTTCAATGGGGACTGTATTTCTTTCTCGTCGTGGCGGACTGAGACGCCGCATCCCTTGTAGAGCGAGTTCGTGCTGGGGTGACAGCTGTGGTCTGAACCCGGCACCGAGCTGATGACACCACCTGACATGGCTGAGCTTAGTGCGAGTGGTTTCAAATTGTTGTGGGATAGCTTCGTCGTTTTCTTGCCAATTGCTAATAGCGAACATAGCAAGCTGTAGCGATTGTCCTTTGATGTCGTGCTCGTCCAACCATTGCGAAACGCCGTTGCTAGCGCAGAAATGGCACCATTGTCTCCACGTTCCAAGGTACAGTCTCCTTGATGTGTCGGCGAGGGACCGCCATTGAAGTTCATGGAGTCTGGCTTGTAAATTTTCCGAAAATGGTTCGGCACTACCTGTTGGGACCACAATTTAACTCGGTTAGTCCAGTCATCTAGCGGTGAGTCGTACCATGCTCGTTGTTCTGGTTGCACGTGGCAGCCAGGATGACGCCCCCAGATGATGGTCATCTGGGTCTGGGTTGTCGGATATCACATGGAGCTGGGCAACTCCATGGCTGCATATTGGTTGGCGCACGCAGCTCTCTAACGCGCCGTGCAGGCTAGGTGTTAGATGTAGGAATAGCATCGCTAACTTCTTCTCTTAATATATTCACTTTGCATTTTTCCTCGTGCCGATCACACGAGCCTGAGCCGAGCACGCTCGGGACGCAGAACAAAGCTAGCTTTAGTACTGTGGTACTAAGTGCAACCGACTCTCGCTGTGCAAGCGACCCGCTGTGCAAGCCGTTGACCGCGTACGTCGACCCTTTCGCGACTGTGCAAGCCGCAACACTACTGTGAACCGCAATGGCTGGGTTCACAATCTCTGAGCAAGACGACTCGCCTTCAAGGCCAGTGGAGCCTGTCGCTGGTAGGGATCTACCTACGGCTGCTGAGACAGCACCACCAGCTGACACGCAAACGGCCGGTGCATCCGCAGTTTCTGGGCAAGACGCTGCACCCCGCCATACTAGCGTGAGGACGCTGAGTTCAAGTGGAGGAGGACCTTTTGCTTTGCCGCGCCGAGCTTGGACCGTGGATGAAGATGTAGACATGACGGACGTGAGTGGTGATGACTCTAGTGAAGCTCAAGACAAGGTCAAGAAACTCGAGGTCATGTCGGATAAACGTGTCCAAACCGTGCCCACATTACCGAGCCCTCCGGTGTTCCGAGGCTCAACGTCGCAAGAAAAGCAGGTTTTTATGAAGGCGTATGAAGCATATTGTCGTCAGTTGTCAGCGCTCGAGACGGCTTTTTCAGACCCTTTCGTATGCCCGTAGGAGCTTGTGTTGAAGATGAACGCCGTCGTTTGATTGCGATGTTTGATATTTGCAAGCCCCTCGATAGCATCACCGAGAGAGACTGGATCGACTACTTCTGGGAAGGTCGCATCAGCGGCGAACTAGACTTTGACAAAGTGAAGTCCATCGTGAGCACCAAGCTCAAGATGGATATACAATTAGCGGACGCGAGCTCTCGGGTCTCCAAACTCGCTCACGACATGTATCAGATCCTTGAAAAGGAAAACATGGAGTGGATGATCGAGAGCGAACCCAAGAAGGTGGTGAACTACATGATCGACGCACTTGGACCCGAACAGTTTCAGCGCACGGTACGCAATGAAATGTCCCGAGAATCAAACAAGCCGCTCCTCAAGAACGTGGTTGGCTTCACCAACTGGTTGCGTGCTAGTTGTAAGGAGTACTTGCGATGGGAGCCACCTTCGGTTAAGCGTGGTCAGGCGAGCACGAACCAGAAGTCGAATAATAGCAAGAAATCGGATTCGGCAAGTTCCACACAGAACCAGCATTCAAACGCCACTGCAACGACTGCGCGCCCAAAGCGTACGTGCCTGAAGTGTGGGAGTGACGCGCATCGAGTGAAAGAGTGCCCGCAAGCGCAAACCGGTGAAGCAGAGACACTGCTACGCGAATGGCGTGAGAAGCGCGCAGGAAAGATTTCTCCTCAACAGCAACCAAAACCAGCAGTTCAGACCCATAACATCAAAGCTTTCCAGCTCGTCGAAGTGCCGCTTGAAGTCGGTGGAAGCTGTGCAGCTCGAGTGGAGAACGGCGTCGACCTACCGGATGTCCTTTTTGACTCAGGAGCCGACGTCAATGTGGTGAGCAGAGGTTTGATAAAGCAATTACGCAACCAGGGAATCGCGGTAAATGAGGAGTCTCGTGAGCCACACAGGCTTTCTACCTTTGATGGGTCGGTGTTTGAAGTGACGAAAATGGTACGCCTTGACACTATACAAATCCAAACGACCGCGGGACCGCTACTACTACGTCGTACTCCAGCTTGGGTATTCGAACAAGAGACGGAAAAATCGAACTTGATACTCTCTCGCCCTGTAATGGAGCGCTTGGGGTATTCAGTGGACGCGATTCTTGCGCGAGCATGTGACACGCAAGGGGAATGGGATTTGCAGGATCTCGCAGTAGTGGACATCTCGACGACAGACCGCATTCGACTTCTTCATGATGACGCGCTAGAAGGTTTGGACCCCGAGCTACGAGCTGCCACGCCTGAGCTTGCCCCACCCAATGCTGATATGATGGTAGCAGAAATCTTGGCCGACCGAGTCTCGGAGGCTGCTGCTGCGGGGCTGGGAGCCAACGAAATTACTCGTCTTGAAGGAATCTTGCTGGAGTATCGTGATGTGTTTCGTATAGCGTTCGGAGATGACCCACCAATTCGCGTGGAGCCGCTGAGGGTACGCCTGCGTGATGGAGCAACTCCTGTGAGAATCAGCGCTCGACGGTACCCCCAGCACACATGGAGTATTTGGACCAACACATTCAGGAGCTACTAGATCATGGGTTGGCGTTTATCAACCCTTCTAGTCGATGGGCCTCTCCCCAAGAATTGTGGCAAAGAGCGAACCAGGAACCTACCGAATGACCGTAGATACTCGTGCGGTTAATGAAAGGACTGACCCGATTCAGTGGCCAATGCCGATGTTAGAAGCAGCACTCACCTTGTTGGAAGGTTCCTCGTGCTACTTTACACTCGATTGGTTCCGCGGCTACTGGCAATTACCGCTCCACAAAGATTCCCAAGAGATGTTCTCTATTATGACGCACCGAGGCATCATCACCCCAACCAGGGTTCTCATGGGAGGTATGGATGCAGTCGCGTACTGCCAACATGCGGTCGAGGAGGTTTTCCGGCCAATCCTCTATCATGGCATATTAGCTTGGCTTGACGACATTCTGGGATACGCAGCGGACCCGGTTAACCTGCTCGAGGTGCTATAGCGTGTGCTAGCGGCGTGTCGGAGCTTCGGCCTGAAATTGCATCCTGGAAAGTGTCATTTCTTTTACGAGAAGCACGGTGGTGTGGAAAACTGGTGAGTGGCCAGGGCGTGCAACACTGTCCGTCACGTATCCAAGGACTGGTAGCGATGCCTGACCCCACAGATGTCGGCCAGCTCCAACAGTTCATGTGTGCGGTAAATTGGATGCGCCAGAGTATTGCTCGCTATAGCGAATTAGCGGCACCTTTGCTGAAAATCGTGGATGACGCTGCAAAGCGCGTTGGTGGGCGAAAGACGAAACAGTTAGGCCGAGTTCACGTGTCTGAAATGGGGTGGAATCAAGAGCATGTGACAGCTCTTAAGGCCATCAAAGAAGCCCTTGTATCGATGGTACCGCTGGCCCACCCGGATCTCTCAAAGGCGGTGTCACTGTTTACTGATGCTTCTCACGAATTTTGGGCCGCTGTGTGTACGGTCGTCGACGAAAGAGACCTTGAAAAACCGCTCGAACAGCAAAATCATCGCCCATTGGCATTTCTTAGTGGAAGATTCACTGGAGCTCAGCTTCGATGGCCGACCATCGAGAAAGAAGCGTTTGCGATTGTTGAGTCTGCTAAACGCCTGGAATATCTGCTATTACGGCCGGGAGGTTTTCATTTGTTTACGGATCATCGTAATCTAGTCTACATGTTTAACCCCACTGCGACCGATGGGGCAATGCAGCGATACCAAGCCGACAAGTTGCAACGGTGGGCGATGACCATGACGTCATATCGCTACGTGATTGAACACGTTCGTGGCAGTGACAATGTGTGGGCAGATATGCTCAGCCGTTGGGGTAATGCTCAGCATGGTACGTCATCTGCGGTCGCTGCCGTGAAACAGGTCGTTGTAGTCCCACCAATCTCACCTTTGGAGAATGGCGATTTTGAGTTTCCAACACTTGACGAAATCCGTGATGCGCAAAATGACCAGGAGAGCAAGCCAGATATCGTTACGTGGAGCGAAGAACGATCCTGTTTTCTCGTAGACAAGGACCGAGTATGGATACCAGCAAGCGATAGCAATCTCAGGCAACGAATTTGTGTCGTGGCGCATGCAGGACATAGTGGCCACCGAGGTGAGCGCACAACAGCAGCGGCAATTGGGTCGTGGTGCTGGTGGCCTGACTTTGCCAAAGATGTGGCTCAGTTTGTCCGTTCATGCATCCATTGTATAGCTACGCGTGACGGAAGAGTACCTCGTCCATACGGTCCAGCTTTGCACGCCACGAAACCGAATGAGGTGCTCCACTTCGATTATTTGACACTACCCGAGGACGAAGATACTCACAATAAGTATGTTCTCGTTTTGAAGGACGACCTTAGCGGATATGTGGAGCTTTTTCTACAGCAGGACCTGACGCTGCGTCGTGTGCAGTGTCCCTACTATCGTGGTTTCACCGTTATGGAGTAGTGAAACAGTGGGTGTCTGATCAGGGCACTCACTTCAAGAATGAAGTGATTGATCATCTCGCGAAGAGCATCGGTGCCAATCACCATTTTACTACCGCCTACTGTCCCTGGGCGAACGGGACAGTCAAGGTGGTCAACCGGCTGTTGCTCAAGTGTATGCGAGCGGTTTTAAGTGAGCGCAAGATGCCACCTTCCAAGTGGGAAGCAATCCTTGGGCTGGTGCAAGCAGCACTTAATCATCAGCCGTCCGACCGTCTTGGTGGTCGTGCACCAATTACCGCATTCACGGGACTTCCCGCCATGACACCGCTAGCTGCTATTTTTTCCGAGGACAAAGTGGTGGAAATGGATGCAACAGCATTGTGGACAAAGCAACAGCAAAGCCTTGCAGATGCTGCCGAAGCCCTGGCCAACATGCACCGAGACGTGGCGCAGACGAGTGATCAACGCCGAACACAAGCTCGTGCACGGCGAGCTGCCAGAGCCAAGCCACCCAATTATACCGTGGGTGACTTTGTTCTGACGGCAACAGTTATCCCTGTGCCAAACAAGTTGTCAATCAAGTGGCAAGGGCCTAAGCGTGTTCTTCGCTCGGTGACAGATTGGATCTTCGTGGTAGCAGAGCTCAATCCTCCGTTCAAGGAATCCACTCACCATGTGTCCAGAATGCGTCTATACGCAGAGTCAAGTCGAGAAATGACCGAGGATTTGCTAAACTACGCGCTTCACTCTCAAGGTGGCCATTGCGTCGAAGCATTTCGAGGTATTCGCCTCAACTCCGCCACCAATCAGTGGGAAGTTGAAGTCAAATGGCTCGGGCTTGATGATCTCGAGAACACCTGGGAAGCGTATTCGTCACTACAAGTTGATGTGCCCGTGCTCCTAGACCGCTATTGTATCGCTAACAAGGACGATCCACAATTTCAAACCATGGCGACAGCAACATACCGCCCTGCCCGCCCCCGCCGTCGCCACCGACGTTAACATGTATTTTCCTTCTTCGGAGGGAAATGTTCTGGTTGCACGTGGCAGCCAGGATGACGCCCCCAGATGATGGTCATCTGGGTCTGGGTTGTCGGATATCACATGGAGCTGGGCAACTCCATGGCTGCATATTGGTTGGCGCACGCAGCTCTCTAACGCGCCGTGCAGGCTAGGTGTTAGATGTAGGAATAGCATCGCTAACTTCTTCTCTTAATATATTCACTTTGCATTTTTCCTCGTGCCGATCACACGAGCCTGAGCCGAGCACGCTCGGGACGCAGAACACTCGTGATCCAAGATCTGCCAAGGTATTCATCGCTCCGGGTAAGTGTGCGGTTGAGACGTGCAAATTAAATTGCATCTCAGCACAGGATAAAATTCGCATCAGCTCCTGACCGTACTCGTTGCTGATGTTGTGTCGGTCGATCCATGACACAGCAGCTGTATTATCACAACTATGGTCCGGTCCGGGACCGTCACCTGCCGCATGGCAACAGACACATAAACAGATGTTATCGGTTCCTAAGTGGTGTAATATCTCCGATATCTGAACAAGTGACTTTTAGGCTACTATTGGTTAAAATAGGAGGGGGCAACCAGTGGTCGATCGTCCAGCACGCAGCAATGGCGGAAGAATCGCGGATGAACGTCCGACTTGACGAGTCCGTCCAGCAAACATACGAGCAGGCATCGGTGGCTAGGCCTACCAACACGGTGAGAACGTACCAAAACAAGCAGAAAGAGTTTATCGAGTGGTGCGATGAGCAGGGTGCTGCGTTCAGCGATCTCACGCGATACACAGTGGCTGGACCGAAGGTGCATCTGTTCCTAAAGAGTGCGTGATTGGGCGGCCAAAACGCCATAAATCTGTCAAGACATACAGCGGTGAAGCAACCACCGATCAGGGGGACAGCTCTACACCTGGGAACCCTCGGACTGGGATAGTTGGCAAAGCAACAGTTAACTGCTACGTTGCAGCTATGGTGGATTTGTGGCAGCAGCAGAAGCGTGTCAAAGTGAACAGCCATCCATCTCCACGCGATGACGCAGTTCAAGCGCTTATCAAAATGGCTGGGTTCGATGAAGAAAATCGAAAAAGAAAAACTTCGCTGATCGTGGTTCTGATACTCTGTTGGATGGATATACTACTACGGATCAGATTCAGTGTATTTCGACTTACTTTTGGGAAATGCGGCGTGATCACGGTACAAACATCAGAAACTTACTGGCGTTTTTGCTATCCCATTACGCACTCATGCGTGGAGAATCTGCCCGAAAAATGGAGCTGGCTGATCTACACTCTATCCGACTCGAAAATGAAGACTGTAGTCCTTGTCGTGCATTGATTATGATTATGAGGCAGGGGAAAACTAATCAGGTTGGGAGGACTGAAGTGGGTGCATGCATGCGAAACAAGAATGTCCGAATATGTCCTCATGGTCTTTTGGGGTTTCATTTCTTCTGGAGATGGCATTGTGAGCAAGAACCGTTTCCGGATTTCACGACATCCGAGACTTGGTACCCTGTGAAGCTCTTAAAAACCGGTCAAAATCCAGTTGTGGAGAAGTCATACAAAGTTCACTTTAATGCTATAGCTGGAGCGTTGCAACACATTGGACTAAAAAGCCGTGCTAAAACCCATGTTGGGAGAGGTTCTGGCTCCAGGATGGCGGATCTGGGTGGCGCTAGTGAAGCTCAGATTAGACGATTGGGTCGTTGGAATACTCAGGCAATGGAAAAGTGTTATCTGACATCCTTACCACGTGAAGCTATGCGGGCTTTGGCAGGCTTTGAACCTTCTAGAGGTAGTTTTTACGTTGCTCGCGCGTCGCTAGATCCCCGGTATTGCTTCAAAAGCAAGTGTTCCCGCAGGCAGAAGAATGGAAATTGAAACTTGACCATGGAGCTTGTGAACAAACCATTGCTGCAGGAGGATTCTTGGATTTACTGCTGTATCTGAGGATTTTAATTCCCCAAGATGCAGTATTGATGATTGATGTGTTTCCGGGGCACCCGTTATGGAAGCACCCTGTATTTAAGTCTACCGAGTTTCTAGCATTTCGATCCACTGCTCAATCGACACTCCAACATACGCAAGATCCCACTGAGCTGCAGCTTGAGCGAGCAATACCAATCCTAAAAGCAAAACTGGATGGGGTGCACCAAGATCTGAAGCAGTCTGTGGAAAGTATCCGGCGCTCAGTGCAGGCAGTAGAAGGCGATATGGCTGGTATACTAAAGATCATGACATCTTTGACAACCGGTACTGCGACGTTGCAGGTTAAACTCGTTCCAGAACCTCAATCTCACGACAACTCAATGCAACAACACACCAATTCAGATGGAGCCTTGGTAAATGCAGATCCAGCGCACCCTACAGTTCCCACTTATAAAATGAGCAGAGGAATCAACACAGTCGCTGATCTTTGGAAAGAATGGGATCAGGGTCTCCACAATGGAGTCTTGTCAGTGAGAAGTATGGAGGAACAACATGGAACGAAGTGGTGCAGCAGTGAAGAACGCCGATTTTTTAATCGCCAGAAACGTGTGCTAAATCTTATTGAAGCAAAAACACAAAACCTTGTCTCAACGAAGCAAATTTCGCGACAGGAAGCAGTCAACGAAGCCGTAGCAAGAATCGATGCAATCCGTGTCCAAAATCGAAAGTCGCTTAACTGGGTCTCCGTGCATGCAGAAGAAATTGCGGTACAGCTTGAAGTAGGAACGTCGCGGCAATGATTAGGCGGCTTCAAACCGTACTCAGATTAACTCGGACAGTATTCAATTTAACTCGAACCGTATTCAATTTAACTCGAACCGTATTCAATTTAACTAGAACCGTATTCCGATTAACTCGAACCGTATTCAGATTAATTAGAACCGTATTCAGATTAACTCGAACCGCATTCAAAATACCTTGAACCAAACACTCTTTATGCTCTCCAAAATCGTATTTAATAGTTAATGTGAATCTGTTCGAGTTAATGTGAACCCGTTCGAGTTATTATGCAATGACACCCCATTGGATAAATTGACTAAAAATAGATATTTACCTCGTGTCTCACGCACCATACAAATCATCTTAGGACCGGGACCGGGCCCCACACTAAGCCAGGGTAGATAACCCTTCATTATCAATCCAGCAGCGAACATGTAACGGTTGGCATTGCTGATCTGCTACATGACTCCAAGTTGGCCCCCACAACAACACTGCAAATACAGCGCATAATGTTTCACGCACGTTGATGCTGAAGGAGAGTCCTATATGGTTCACAGCCATTTCTATGGCAGCGCGTTCTTCTTGGTCGAACCGGGCCCGAATGTATTGTTGCATGGTCGGATACAGGACACATAGCCCCGTATTACTGGCATCCATAAAGAGGTGGATAACAGGATCGTTGGTGCCAGCTATGATTCCTGTTGAGATTTCGTTCATGCGCCCGTGTTGAAGCATAGATTCTATCCATCGAAGATCTTGCCGCACAGTACTCGGTAATGAAATCTTTGCGAATTTCGATGACTGGCGCCAAGTTTGGTGCAAACGTTGAATGAAAGCTCGTGATGCTCTACAACATAATCCAACATGTCGTAGAGATCCGAGGAGCTTTTCCAACTGGTGTTTTCTAACATGCGTGGCTGAAAGAGCTGAGCGAATTCTAGCACGAGCTTTTTCGATCTTGTCTGGCGGCATTGCGACTGTACGCTTCTCAGTGTCCCAGTCCAAGCCTAGTGCGTTGAGCTTCGATGACCACGAAGAAAACTTCTTGTCGTTAATTGCGTGTGGGCCCAAAACAGCCATCATACTTAACTTAAGAGCCGTTTCCGCCATAACCAAGCGATTACCTCGATCAACTTCTATCAAAATATGATCGTCCACCCAGACGTAAGAGAAGAACGGTTCCTTATCTGTGTCGGAGAGGTCAAGTGAGTTTGGGCTCTCTCGTGCAACCAAGAACACAATCGCTCCTCCAAACGTGCCATAGTGAGCCGGCGACCCGGTCCAACCAAAGGGTAGCGCTAAGTCCACAACAGCCATTTCTTTACGCCGAGAACCGGCAAAATGTTTTGCTAACCTTGAGGCGACAGGAACATTTCGAAAAGCCCATTTTACATCGTCTTTCATCATTTTTCGAGATTTGGATGGGTAATTCACTGCCAATTCTTCAATGCGATGAGCAATGCGCCGAACTGATTCGAGACTCAATTCAGGGAGATCACGTTGAGTCGAGCACGCGTTAACTGAGGTTTTATTCGGGGTTGAGAGATCGTGAATAAGCCGGCCTCGATTTCAGGATTGACGTCTTTCTTTGGCACACAACCAAATGGGCTGAAACGAAGAATATTCCATCGAAGAGCGGTTTCTATGTCGAGAACGAGGTATGTCGAGGCAGCTTGACCTTCTCCAATACTTCTATCGAGTGCCTTCGGGTACTGACGAGCACTTTTGTGGTTGTCGACCGGGTGTAGATCAGCAACGTGTGGAGAGCTGAACACGTGCGATACGCCATGCCATGCGGCGTCCACGACGAATTGCTTTTGCGAATAGCCATGAAGTAAGATATCCAGCCAAACTGGATCAAGTGCTTTGTTCGGTCTCGGATCTGATGGCGTTTCGTTGCGCCAGATAGCAACTGTGGCATCAAATGACAATGCCGACTGGTTTACTAATCGGGATAAACTGATGCTCAGGTCACGGTCAAGGCTTCCGACGGATGGCACGGCAGAATCACTTTTGAGCATTCTGGACGGCACGGGGATGTTTGCGGTACGAAATAATGATATCAAATTGCGAAAACGTTCTTTCTCGTGCACATTGAGTCTTTGTTTCAGGATATTGCGCACGGCCTCCACGGTTGCTTGATTAATTTGACGATACCGCCATCGAGGCGGAAGTGTTGGCGATGGAGATACGGTTGGTAGGTCGGATACGGTGCGGATTAGAGGAAAATTATGTTGATGACGGACTGGCGGTAAATACACCGATGATTGAGAACATTGAACAGCACTGAAGTATGACACACAGCTATGCGCGATTCATTGTCGTAATTCTGATCTCAGACCACCCAAATGCTTGGTAATGTGTTCTCGTACAATCGGTGCGAGTTCGTCAGGGATGAAATGAGCGTGGTTCGGGTATGCACAGCGCTCATCATATCTCGATGAACAGCCATTGGCAGACAGATACTTCATGCATACGGTTAAACGACCCTGTCGAGGAAGGGCGTCGATCACATCTCGTGGTGTTTTGCGATTCGGGCGTAGGTTGTCTCCCCGTCGTGTTGGCTCCGCGGTTTTGGTGGTATCGTTACCCGTGCGTTTGGCTGATGAGGATGAAATCGCCAACAATCTCTCTGTCTGAATGACATACAGAACACTCTGTAGGTCAGCGTCCTGTAGAGAAAGCTTCGTGCGGATAGTTGATCGGTTTGATGTACCGTGGTGCGTGTCGTGTTCAGTGGCGAACCGATACTCCTCCAATACACTGTCAAACCAAAACGTGAGTGTCTCCACATCGCGAGAGCTCCATTGACAATACCCTCGTAGTTCTTTGACGAATTCGCGTGCACTGCTAAGTAGCCGGCAGGTGGTTTGGTCGAAAAATTCCTCAGCAAACACTGTGAGCACGGTGAGGCAGCTTGACAAATCGTCGAGAGACTTTGCTTTGGGTGCTTTGGGTAAGGATACCGTGGCCGCAAAATTGTTCAAATTTACTGATCCATCGGCATACCATACGCGGCGAGCGGCAAAATCAAACCGCATAAAGCGCATTACGGATAATCCCCGTGCTCTGAATTCCATGTCATACACACGCGTGATAATAGCGGGATGCGGTCTGAACTTGGTAGATTTGGAAGAAATCATGGCGTCGACAAGCGAAGAGGGGGCTTACCTTCGTGCTCGGGAGAAATAAGCCTTCGATTGATACGCTGTTGGGTTTGCGAAGGATTGAAGACGTGTTTTGAACCTCGTCCCGTATTTGTTGATACGTCGAATAGATCAGACGGACTTTCAAGGCGGCGTCGCTGCGTTGAAGGGGCGTCAGCACTCTCGCTTGGACGCTTCGTCGACGAGTTCTGACATAGTTTTAAGTAGAAACGGACGAGAGTAGGGTCGTTAGAAATTGCTGCAAGGACCTTCCCGTGGCTGGTGGAGCTGATCGACTGGGTGGGTTGTTGCTCTACATGTTGAGATCGTTCTGGGGGCGGTTCACGCAGGGGCGCTTCCCGGGTCAAGCGTTCAGCTTGCAGTGCTGTAGCCGAGTTGCCTGTATTTGTCCCAATGGCGTCTAGTAGAGCGTCGAGGTCGTCGATATCTTGCGTGTTGGCGTTATTAACACTCGCTGCTTGCGGTTGAGACTGGTTTGGATCTTGATCAAAGGCTGAACCGAGATTTCCTCGTTGAGTGCTTGGGATGCGGCGCCCACCGTCGATGTAGTACGCGTAGTCAACTGCATGTCTTACGCTTACACGTACTTCAGTTCCGGACGAAGAACTAATCCAATACAACGTGTCAGTTGGTGCTGGCTGACGACGAGGCGGGATGATTCCTTGTAGTAAACGCGATATAGCACGAGTTGCCTGCTGGCCATTTTGTCCCAAAAGTCGGTCGAGGACCAGGTGATGTTGGTCCGAAAGGTCGTCTGACGTCAGGTTATTAGTCTGGCAGTCCTGGTTAGCCATCAGGAAACACAGTACCGGCGCCACCTCGGTTAAGTCGTTCACACGTGACCTCGAGAGACCAGAGAGAGATCGGATTGTTGCCATTTTGTCTAAGTATGCCACCACTTGGCCGTAAACGTATCGGCCGTTAGATATCCCAACGACGGGCTTACGAAGCCACAAACCAGGAGCACCAGAGCCATGCTCTTCGGGTTGGACTTGGCGTGTGTCCACCACCGTTGATCTCACTTGTACGGACCCTGAAAGCGGAGGGAGTAAGTCAACGGTGGATGTAGGCCCAGCAGCTATGGTAACTCGCCCATACATTGGCGTCTGGGATGGAGAAGAACCTTCAACATCTTCTGGCATGAGTAGGACGTGTGTGCAAGAGTGCGCCATGGTTACTTGGCCGTAGGCAGGACTTGGGAGACGGTAATAAAGAACGGTTGATGCTCGGCTTGGAAAAAAGCGGAATGAGCTTCTCTAAACTACTTTCTCTACTAATTTAACGCGTCCTTTCGGTCTGAGCGCGATTGTTCTCAGTTGGTTTCTAGTGGATTCAGTACTGCCTTGGGCATCGAAAAGACCGCTTTTGGCGCTGCCAAGAAACGACCATAAGCAATTTTTGCGGAAGCGCACGGCAATTGATCTGGAAACCGGGGAGAGCAATACCGATGAAAGAGGTCTGTTCGGCGTTAACCCCTCAAAACCCAAGGTTGTATAAAATAACATGAATTCATGTTGTAGGTACAACATGTTTTAATAGGGATTGGCTGGGGGTTAAAAGGTTAAAAAGTTGCTCGGATTCGAGACGAAAACAATCGATGCGTTTGCTGATGCGACTTTTACCAAGATGCTAACGAAAGATAGGTTCAAGAAAAAGGTTTTCAAGCTTTGGGACGAGCAGAAAGTGACGGCGGAACAGCTCTGGCAAAAGCTGGACCTGAGCAACAGTCGCTGGTACCGATCGCTGCTAATCGAGTACTTGAACAAAACAACAAGAATGTCAAGCCGAAAGCGAACAGGAAAGTCAGATTCGAGGGCATCTAAGCTGGTATTGCGCGTACAGGAAGATCGTGGTACGGCGAGGTTCGTTGGGGGTTAATAATTTTACGTAGTTGTGAACACTACCTCAGATGATATGAAACCTTCCACGCTGACAAGAGTAAACCTTGTAATCAATTGTAAGCTTGTAGCGACGATTTGTCTGTCAATAAACTTGAGCGTCATTGCAAGGGGCGATTTGTCTAAAACAAAGCTGACTTCAGCAAGAGGGCAACATCGTTGTAATGACCTTTTCATTACCGAAGAGGAATCGAGTCTATATCATCCTAGCGCTTTGGTATCGGTTGGTGACTTCAATCATAGGTATCGCTGCATGCTAGACCATTACGGCGAGCGGACCTGCGGTGGTCACGATGTGCTGACAGCGGACAAAACTAAGTACTTCGATTGCTCTTCAGAGAAGTACTATCTGCATTGTTGCGCCATACTGCCACTTCTTCTGATGTCCACCAAGTCTGTATTTTGGAGACACAACGTAAGCATAACTGGCTGATTATTCGTAGTTGTGGTGTTGTGATCGCCGAGATTGATACGCTAGAGCTGCTGAGTTATATTGGCAAGCGTGTGGAGCAAGCTACAAACGGACTGCAGCGCTAGCGCATGTGCATGTTGAATAATAATCATAGCAAATGCTTATCATTGGCAGTGCATATCTCAACATTTATCTTATCAACACAGCATTCTTTCAATCGACAAGCACATACAAAACAACCAACAACTATGATTACTTTGTGGTAAAATATATTGATATGGCCTACCCGTACGCCCGGCCCGGCCATTGTGATCTACCATCGAACTATCGATAGCTCAGTGTATCATTCCCCAATTTCCTCTGCGGCATTCAAGTTCAGCCCCACTCAGCTTAGCCCCTCTTCTCAATCTCGCCGAAGACTAACCTAAGTATGCGTCCGTACTACACCTTGTTGGTGGCTGCTGCCGTCCTCCTTGTCGGCAGCAACGCGTCGCTGACGGTCACGGCCTCGGACCAGCCGAAACTCGTGAAGCACACCGCGGTTGACGACGAAGAAAGTGGAAACCGGTTCTTGCGAGTGCGCAATACGGTGGATGATGACGACGATTACGGAAGTGAGATCGCGGACTATGAGGAGGAGGAGAGAGGCAAACTCCCGAAGTTCTCCTCGTTCCAGAAGTCCCAGCTTTCGAACCAAAGGACCATGTACGAAGCCTTCCCGGGATGGCTTAAGAAGTACTCCCCATCGGATATCTGGAGCATGTTGAGGCTGGACAAGGCCAAGAACGCGAAGTACCGGGACATCTACGACAGGTTCGTGGTCTACCGTAGAGACATGGGCCTTTAGACCCTGCTTCGCAATGAACTCAGATATGTGATCAACCACACTCACGACGACAACAACAACAACGCATTCACGAATACAAATCAAATTCAATCAGCTTTGCTATTTGTTTCGAAAAACGGCGGACCAAAAGCGTCATGATCGTTGTCACCGTTGACGACGCTGTCGACCATGAGCCGAACGATTATTTTGCCAATCTTGCCTTAAAACGACAGTATGATCGGTTTTCTGATTACCCATTCCTGAAATCCTGACCTGAGTGACGACGAATTCGAATTCTGTACTAATTCTTTTACTTACAAAAGCAATCTGACAGCGTGTGATATCGATTCAGCATGCCTACTGGGTCAAGGTGCTCCTGTGTAGTGCCCACAACACTGACAAGGTTCACTTCTGATGTGATACGTCTCACGAGCTGCTCACCGTCCTCGAACTCGAATTGCTGAAGAACAGGACAAACGATCGTTTTGCTCTGGTTATGACAGTCGATGGTCAAGCGTACAACTCCAGTGGCCTGAATAATCACGTGTTCAGCTGCTTCCAAATGCTTATACGACTGAATGGAGAGCACGAACTCCTTGAATTGTGACCGATACCAAAGCCAGTGGAGTTTCAGTGATTCCATCGAGTCGAATTCCTCGCGCTCCAAGTCAGAGAGTGCTTGTAACGCTGGCGAGCAGCCATACATTTGTTGATAACTTCTTACGTCAGACATTTGCTGTATAGAGGTCGTCTGTAGAGAGAGGTAGAATGTCGCGATAGCTTTAATCAGCTGATTGCGTTGGTGCCTTGCTGTCTGCATCTTCAAGCGCTGCACCATTTTCTTTAGCGCAACGATGTCACACTCAAGTTGTTCCTCATACGATTGCTCGTGCGCTCGGTACCTCGCCCAATCTAGACGACGATTTTCCCTTCGTAGAGCAGTTTTGAGTTCGTCAGCGGCAATGTACGGACTTATTGCGATCTCTATGGCAGCTATCTGGTCGGCGGTCAACGACGACTTAAGCTGAAGAGTTCTTAGTGAGTCTTCACGACGTCGGTCTTCCTCAGCGAGGCTTGAATGGCGGTCGAGGCACTTTGAAGTCGTAGCTGGGATCTCCAGCCTGGACACAGTCGTCGTCGCACCTTGAATCATGGTTGGAGCTGGAGTGGTTGTGTGTCGTGTTTTGTTTCCCACAACGGTAAGTATCGCCTTACAAGTTGTTTGGATAATGCTACCCTCAGCACTACAAACAACGCAGCTATCGTCATGTAAACATCGCGATGCGTTTACCACTCAGCACATCTCGCGTTGGTTCGGTAAAAAGCTGAATTTCATAGACGATCGTGGGTAAGCTTGATCGTTCGTCACGGAAGCATTGCCGTGGCGTGCATGAGTTGTTAAAAAAACTCGATGTCTTCTCATAATTCTACCTCGAATTCGATCTCAGCGCAATGTCAAATGACACGGTGTCTATCTACCTAAGCTTAGCACAACGAAGTACCTCGTCACACAAATTATCGATTCACTTTCAGCATCTCCCGGGAAAAAAGCAACATCGGTGAGCCTTTTACTTTTGCAGTTGTTGGTTAAGCCGACGTAACGATTGAGTTGTACATGTATGCCATCTACAGGCTTGGATAAACGCAAGCCTTACTTCGCGACGGAAATGCTCTGATGTGAGACGAGAGATATTTTCTCGCCCAAAGCCTCGATCCCGAAGTGATTGAACACAGGCGATGACGACATGCCCATGTTCATCTTGCGCATGACGATGATGAAGAACACGAGGTTGATAACACTGACGGAGCCCACCGTGAAAAACATATTCTCCATGTGGTCCTCATTCAGATTGTCAGACGGCATTGACTTAGAGAACATGATCACAAATGCCGACGCCAGGATAGCGCCCAAGGAGGTCATGAAGAGAAAGATAGCTTGAGCGGTCGACTTCAGGTTCAATGGTACAGAAATGTACACGAGGTCGTAGGCAGTGACGTTCACCATACACTCAGCTAGCGCGATGAAAACATAGTTTGGAATGGCAGCTACCCACGAAATGTTGTTCATTGGCTGTGAGCTGCCGCTGTCAAGAATTGGGTCGCCATTCTCATCTTGCAATGGGCCTGCGTTACGACGAATGACTTCAAAAATTCCAGCCCAAAAGAGACCCGTGATCGCAATGATGAGACCGACTACCGTCTTGCCAAAATGACTCGGAGGTTTGCCGAACCGCTTCGTGTACAGCGGATACACGACGGAATCCAAAAGAGGAATTACGAACAGGATCACAAGTGGATCGAACACGGTGAGCAGAGCGCCAGGCACTTGTGAGCTATGGGGGTCGCTTGTGTCCAAACGTAGGTCACATTGCTGCGTGATTGCCTGGTAGTTGGCATCTCCTTGGTCATATGTGCATTGCCAAATGATCGTGAATGCTGCATACGGCAATATCCGTACCAGTTTCTTGTAGCCCTCCACTCGATCATCATCGTACGAACCACCTTGACATCTCTTGGACACATCCAGGAACGATTGATCCATACCCACATACACCCAACCGACGATCCCGAAAAGCACTAACCCCGCCGCAACGAACGAAAGGATGTTGCCGACATCACCAGAATCGACTGTAAAAGCCGAAATCACATTCACAACTAGTGCAGCTAGGAAGCTGAAGGTGCTTGCCACGAGCAATATTCCCTTGGACGTCTGGTGAGCATTCGACCATGCAAGTTGGCACAACATCGAGATTGAATTGTCACTGGGGGCATCAGCACATACCGATTGTAGCCGATGTATAGTATAATAATGGCAAACAGCATCACCCCAGCGCAGATCATGTACGTTGCGAAATAGCCGTACTCCTCAGGGATCTGAGCCGAGCCATCCACACACAAGATGGATAAGTAGCCATACGCGACAGCAGCACCGATATTCGTGCACCAGTAGAAGTACATGAAAAACGTCTCCTTCTGGTGCACTTCGTTGGGGTCATGAGGATCAAACTGGTCGGCGCCGAGTGTGATGACGTTGGACTTGATGCAACCAGTGCTAACACCAATACCCAGGAACAGCCCGATGATGAAGATCGGGTTCACAACAGCATCGTTCTCCATGATCTTCGGGTATGCTGCGATGGCCACGATGACGTCGCCAATGAGGTACCAAATGCCGAATACCAGGATGGTACGAAAACGACCCCATCGTTCGTCAGCCAGATAGGCACCAAGCAGTGGCGACAAGAAGCAAATCGATGCCCAAGTACTCTTCAACGCGCTAGCGGATACGAGGCTCCAGCCGATCTTCTGCATGAAGTTCTTGAGGCCCTGGTTGATCCCGAAGAAACTGAGACGTTCAGCAAGTTCCATCACCAACATAAAACCACAGACTTGAATCATCACATTCTTGTACTTTCGAGGTCTTGCTTCCCACACGGTCTGGATGGACTCGTAGGGCACCGCAGGCGAGCCGATAGGGGACGTATCAGCGACTCCCATGGCGATTGCTGTCCTCGAGTTGCGTGGTAGACGAGAAATCGGAAAATGAAGCGATACTTTTCGATGCAGGGGCTGCTCTCAGGCGAACTGTGTCACGCAGATGTAGTGGAGCCCTCCATGCGAATGTTAAATGGTTCGAACATTGCATCACGAACTGTTAGGAGCCGAACCTTGTTGCGAGGTACCGCCGAACAGACTTCATAGCAGAAGGTATGGCACATTTTGCGGGATCCGTACTCTCCTCTCAGTGAAAGTCTCAGTTCCTACACGGTGAAGAAGCGCTGACAAGCTCTTGGTCGGCATGGCGATTGGAGTCGATGGGATCCACGTCGACGTTATCGTCAGATTATGCACCGGTGTAGTTGTGTAAACGATGGTGATGCCGTCGACATCCCTTCAAAACCTGTCACCTGATGCTGTGGTGCTGAGCAGTATATGGCAATCATTTCCGAAAAGAAACACCATCCGCGTAGCTGTCCTAGGATCGACAAGCAGTACCTCAAAAAGTGTTGCTGGATCACTCGACATAGCGTTTTAATGTTCCGCTTTGACATTCACTAATTCGCCATGATCTGCTCACTGTCAGTGACATATCACCAGATGAAATTGACGCCGGACTCTTTGTTGTTGCCACTGTCACCATCGTTGTTGCGGATAAAAAGTCACGTGATCGTCCGATCTTGAGGTAATCAAATAAAAGCTCTCCTCCTTCCACGAATCGCGTTGAAAGTACCCATGAATGTTTCCCGAAAACGTCTGAGGAGGGTGCTAAAGGATATTCGGGCTTCCTCGACTCACCCTGTAGGCCTGGGAATCGTCGTCTGTGGATCTTCAAGGACTGCCAGCAGTATCACCACCCCAGTCAAGTTTGTCCTAACGGTTCTGTCGTTTCCGCTCCGGCGGCGATGGCGATGTACAGCAGCATCGTTGATTGTCTGGGCTGTCCGAACTGTGGTTTCATGTTGTGTTGGGCCCACGAATTTTTCATCTTCCGAGAATTGCTTTGCTGAGGCAGGCGTATATCGGCGTCGCTGAATATCAAACCATCCATCAAGATCTGTGGCTCACAGCCAATGTTCATACACCGCCGTTCCTGTGGTACGAAAAGGAGAGGTACGATCGATCGTGCTGAAGACGCAAAAGTCGACCATTCCTGAATTTGCGCAGATCAGCCAGTCTGGACATGAAGCTTGCCATTGGATTCGCGATAATCGCCACCATGTGCGCCACCGTGGACGGAGCAAGCCCATGGCTGGATATTGGCCCAGCTGTCACACAGAACAAGTCTGAGGCGGATGCCTTGTGGAAGCGATACGAAGAGTCTATGGGCTCTATGGACTCATCGTCCGGATCATTTGCGGGACCGACTGTGGGGTCATCTAAAGCATCCGGAAGTGCCAGTGGTGGCAGTAGCTGTGATGCTCAAGTGTGTCCACAGGACTACGACCCCGTTTGCGGCTCCGACGGCGTCAAGTACAGCAACTCGTGTATGTTGAGACTCGAGAGTTGCAAGAAGCCGCAGTTAAAGATCACAAGAGTTGCTTGCTCTTGAAACCTCCGCGACATCGGGTGAACGCCGAGTGAAGAGCAAACATTTTCGTTCACCTTCGATTGTTATTGCTGTAGGTAGCATAGAACTGTGGGAATTGCTTGAGAAATGACACGAGTTTTTGGTGCTTGGCACAACGTCGCACAACAAACTCCAGTGTCACCATTCGCCAAACGTGCTGCTTCAACGTCCTGTCATCGCACGAGGCTTCATTCGAAATTCCTGGGCGAGAGTTCGCTAATGAGCTTAAAGCTATCGCAGAACGAACGGCATGAAGCTAAAGGCTAAAGTGACAAGAGTCTTGCCTCTGGTGCCTCTGACTGAAGTGGTGGCGGGTATCCTGGATAGATGCAGCCCTGCAACTCAGTGATCCCACCATGTATCAGCTGCAAATTAGCGCCAAAGTTGCCACGATAGCATCACGATTTAACTCGAATTTGCGATTAAGATATCGCCGATGGCTCAGACCGATACTTGAGATGATCCCGGACTCCGAGTCGGCTACATGTACAGCTTCGTAGTTGTTGGACATGGAGCGCTGCGTAACTGCATGGGATACTGTGCTTTTCGAACAGTCCAAAATCCAGTGATTTGATTTGATGGTCGCACAATCCTCTCATTTGTAATACTGTTCCGTCTCACAAAGAGCAAGCTCTCTTTGCATGCATCTAAGAGGGCGAGTAGCTCGCCGCCATAGGTGCGGATGGTACTTATATACAGGAGCACACACGAGACGTAGCGACTTCATCAATGGCGACTATAAGCCGGAGGAACCGCGTTCACTTTCCTGCAGCATGACAGTTGAGAGGATTGAAGCTATTTTAACAGTCGTCAACCCTAGTGACTACCAATGCATAGCCCGGGCGCATAAATCAGCATGCTCTAATTTAGGCTCCACCTGAAATCTTAATTTCGGCTATTTCTGATTCCATCGCTGATTCCTGGCACATCCCCATACTCAATCTAAGTGTAATTTTCCCCATCAAATTACAAACAACTTTGGGTCGTTAACCCAAGAGTCCATTTGGGTCCGCCAATCACCAGCCAGCAAAACGAAGATCGCGGTCGCCAGCTGTTCCAGTCAGCTTGACACTTCGAACCTACTTCTGTCGGCGGAACCAGACCTTCTAACCGGTCATTCTTCAATCTGCCAGCCAGAGCTCACACCTCAGAAAAGATCAAGATGTTGGGAGCCAGGAAGCTCATTGTTGTCGCTCTGCTGGCGCTGGTCGTGGGCCAGACCGACTCGTACCAGGCCGCTCGTCTGCGTGTGCGCACGCACACTGAAGGAGCAGTACACGCCAAGGACGCGGCGTCGTGTGGCGACGGAGAGGAGAGCGTTGCGGTGCTGGGATGGGGCAACGAAGGATGCGTTAAGAGCGGCAATGTGTGCGCTGCCAGTACGGAGGGCGACTGCCCTGCTGGCGCTCACTGTGAGAAGCAGGACAATGGCGAGTTTGGATGTGAGGATGGCGATGAGACTGTGAGCACTAGGAAGCAGAAGAAACACCACCACCACAAGAAGACCAACACTAAGGACGCGGCGTCGTGTGGCGATGGAGAGGAGAGTATTGCTGTGCTTGGGTGGGGCAACGAAGGATGCGTTAAGAGCGGCAATGTGTGCGCTGCCAGCACGGAGGGCGACTGCCCTGCTGGCGCTCACTGTGAGAAGCAGGACAATGGCGAGTTTGGATGCGAAGACGGTGACGAGACCGTCAGCACTAGGAAGCAGAAGAAGCGCCATCACCATCACAAGAAGATCAATACTAAGGACGCAGCCTCATGCGAGGACGGTGAGGAGAGTATTGCGGTGCTTGGATGGGGCAACGAAGGTTGTGTCAAGAGCGGCAATGTGTGTGCCGCCAGTACGAACGGTGACTGCCCTGCTGGTGCACACTGTGAGAAGCAGGAGTCGGGTGAATATGGATGCGAGGACGGCGCTTCATCGAGCTAAGTTGATTGCTTCGGCAGGGACTGCAGCAAAGGTTTGAAGGTGATAATTCCCTCGAGTCGTTTTGCAACTGTATCGACACTTCTGCGCGGGGTGTCTGTGTGCTGTGGACATGATTATCTTGTGGGAACAGTACAAAGCACATCAAGAACGTCGGTAGTGCAGACGATAACACAGGCTGATAAATTGGAAATTGGTGCTTTGTATTGTTCAACACAAAATCATTTACATAGCATGCAGTCACTTCGCGAGGAAGCTCTGTTGCATCATCTCAGGCCATAACGCGGGAGAAAGAGTGATGGCACTTAGTGCTTGGAGCTGGCAATGCAGCCGTACACACCAGTGTCCAGAAGCGAGCAGTATGCGCCCGAGGGGCAATCGCCGTTGCTCACCTGGGCAACGCAAACGTTGTCCGACTGGATGCAGCCGTCGTGGGTCCAGCCCACAACACCGATCGTCTGCTCGCCGTCGCTGCAACCAACCCAGCTTTCAGATTCGGGAGCACCGTCGGCACAGCCGAAGACGCCGGTCTCGAGCCACTCACAGTGAGCTCCCGTCGGGCAGGCACCGTTGGTGTTGGCAACACACACGTTGCCACTCGCAACACAGCCGTCGACGGCCCAGCCGACAACGCCAATGCTCTCCTGGCCGTTAGGACACGAAATCGCCGCCTTCTCAGGGTTCTTGTGGTGGCGACGGTGGTGCTTCTTCGAGCTGGCAACACAGCCGTACACACCAGTGTCCAACAGAGAGCAGCTGGCTCCCGAGGGGCAGTCGCCGTTGCTCACTTGAGCCACACACACGTTGTCTGACTGGATGCAGCCATCGTGAGTCCAGCCCACAACGCCAATCGTCTGCTCGCCGTCGCTGCAACCAGCCCAGCTTCCAGCTTCCGGGGCGCCGTCCGCGCATCCGTAGACACCCGTGTCGAGCCACTCGCAGTGGGCACCCGACGGGCAAGCGCCGTTGACGTTGGCAACACAGACGTTACCGCTGGCAACGCAGCCGTCCTGGTCCCAGCCCACAACACCGATGCTCTCCTGGCCACTGGGGCACGTCGCTGGCGTCGTGGTCGTCGTAGTCGTCGTGGTCGTCGTCGGCGCCGTCGTCACCGTCGCTGCCGTTTCTGTGGAGTTACCAGAACCGTCAGTCTTGGTGTGCACACGGACACGAAGGTGAGCGGCAGTGTCGGCGTTGGCCTGGCCCAGGGCCAAGGTCACCATGGCGGCGAACGCGGCGGTCTTGACTCCGAGCATCTTGAGAAGCGGATTGGATCAGGGAATTGCTTGAGCTTGGGCTGAAGCTGGCAGATCGGGGAATGGCAAGGCGAAAACTAGCGGACGAGGGGTTGTCTGCAGGACGTGCAAGAGCTTGTGACGAACTTCCTGCAATTGTACTGTATTAAAGTACCACTGCGGATCTTGGTGACACGCCTCGCGTTGATTGGCTGTCGTCTCGTGTACCTAGGTTTTGGTACACTTGGAGCCCAAACTTGCACTGCAGAGGTGCCCAACAAGAGGTGGGTACGCTTTTTGTATGATCGTTTTGTAAAGCGCCAACTGATTCTAGCCCAAAACAATACCGAGATGTATGCCTAAAATAAAAGTAACTGATTTTTTGCGTCCAGGCTATGCATGATCTCAGGTAATGAGCGGATGAGCCAGAGAGGCACAAGGTGTCCGCACTTGGGTCCTTGGCCCATACGTGCCAGGTAAGCTAAGTTTGCCAGGATCCTTGCATCAACCACAGCTCATTCAACGCGCCTGACAATGACATCTGTCATTCTCCACAAATTTATAAATCACAACCAGCGCGCTCAGAAAATATCCAGGAACGACTGCAACACTGATTTCCATGTGTCATCTTCTCACCTGACGCCAAAATGAGGGTTTAGCGCTGTTATCCAGTCTCTATTTTTCACGTATAAGCGCTATTTGCACGAGCAACGGCAACGCAAGAAGCTCCCTTTAACCACATCCTTCGTTTGTAGGTTGCATCCTACATTTCAAAATGTAAGTTCAAACCATCAAATCTGATTCCCCATCATGGAGGAACCGCATCGTTCGCGCGCCGCCACTCGGTTGAGTATGCCACCAGACGGCGACGGCCCCAGCGTGGCCGTCGCCCGCCAATGGCTCCGCGACGTCATCCTGCCCCACCGCGTGCGCGACAAGGAAGCAAACAACGCGTTCCGACTCGTCGATATGGGCGAGGACGCTCCTGGCAGTGAATTGTTCCCAGTTGTTGGTACTTCTCTCGCTGATCTGTCGGTGTTTGGGATCGGATTGGGACTTTACTTTCGCATGTTATTGCAATTGTCGATTTTATTGTTCGTCTTGGCAGCCATTTCAAGTCCAAGTATTGCCTATTTTGTATCGGCAGATTACTCCGGTGCTTTATCTACCAGAAATTTGGATCTCAGAATTTTAGGAACTGCGGCGTGTACACGAGAAGTCCAAGCTACGAATAGCACAAGTGGACAATTGGTGACAATCAACCGATGTCCATTGGTGATGACACAATTGCACGTGGACATGGTGGGGCTCGGAATTTTGGCAATTTATTGTGTCGTGGTTGCAATTATGCAGACGAGAGACAAAGCGCGGTTGGATGCAATGGAACAGACACCATCGGACTATTCCGTGGTGGTGAAGGACCCAAATGCCAATGCTTGGGATCCGGATGAGTGGGAACGGTTCTTCGCTCAATTCGGACAGGTCAAGTTTGTGACGGTGTGTGTCGACAACGACCGGTTATTGTCGGCGTTGGCAAAGAAGAGGTACATGGAAGAGATGATCAAGATGGAGTCTGCGGATAACGACATAGTGCAGCGTGCACTAAAAGATGCAGTGGATCCGACCAAGGCGGCACCGAAACGATCGATCGTGCGTCGAGTACAACAGATGACTGGGATGGGTGGGTACGATCTCACCTATTGGCATGCAAAGCTCGATGCGCTGTGTCGCCGAATCGCGGTGATGCTGCGAGATGACAGCTATCGCGTCTGGTCCGTGTTCGTCATGTTTGAGACGGAGGAGGCACAACGGCGGTGTTTGCGCGAAACGCGGATCGGACTGTGTTCTACCCATTTTGACTGGACCAACACTGGTTTGTCGAAGCGTTTGCGTTTTCGCGGTACTAATATTTTGCATGTGGAGCAGGCGGCTGAGCCGTCTTCCGTGCAGTGGAAGAGCGTTGGAGTACTGTGGAGACGGCGTGTGATGCAACAAGCGCTCACAATGAGCATCGTGGGTGGTATGATGGCTAGCGTATTCTTCCTTACGCTCTGGCTGAAAAGAGATATTGTTGGCGATGAAGCAGATCTCGTGGACGAGCCCACAGATTACGATGCTGACCGCCGCGGAAGACTTTACATACTGGCGTGGGTATTAGCTGTGACAGATATCTTCGGTTGTCGATTTCTCGCTTACGTGGATCGCCTTGAACAACACCAGACCAAAGAACGCGAGCAGCTTTCTACGCTGAATAAGTTACTGCTCTTTCGCGGGTTCAATGGTGCTGTTGTGCTCTACCTGCTTACAGACTTCACCGACACGTTGTCGCAGCAGAACTTACTGCAGATTCAGGCACTTCTTATCGCAAATCTCTTGACTGCACCCCTTCTTCAACTCATGAGCCCAGTGGGGAGTTTCTATCGCTGGTTCTACGGGCCCAAGGCCAAGACACAGAGAAAGCTGAACTCGTACTACTCCGGCGCGTACTGGAAGCTGGCTGAGCGGTACACCCAAATCACAAAATCCGTGGGCATTGCACTCTTTTACAAGTCACTTCTTCCCACAGGGCTTATCATCACGGGGTTGTCATTACTTGTGAACTACTGGGTCGACAAGTATTGCCTGTTACGCAAATGGAAGACACCTCCCCGGTATGACGGCCTGTTAGCGCGTGCATCTCGCTATCACCTGCTGATCGTGGCATTGGTGTCTCTCATCATGATGGGGCATTGGTATAACGGTTGGCCCTTTGACCGCTCGACACAGCTCGCCGTGAGGGCAGCTAAGAAATTAACCGAGTCGAAGGTTAACAACTCGCTGCTCAACACACTGCATATCATCCTACCATTCCTGCGCGATGAATATCCGACAGAAGCACAGAAGAAGCTCATGAATGTGCTGTACTGGATTATCCTGGTCGTCACGAGCATTGCCGTGGCATTTCTGCTTCTGAAGTCGTTTTACAGGTCATGGCAGCGGTACATTGTGGGAAACCTTCCAAGTGGTTTCTTTGGAGGTCGTGCCAAGGAAAGTGAAATTCCAGCGTCGCAGGTTGCCGGTCTAAACGGATATGTTCCGTCATACGATTCCTGGTACTCCGACTTCCCTTATCTCTCTGTGCCTTTGGACGATTTTGAGTCGCGTTTCGTGAGCTGGAATGGTAACCACAAGGCTTACTGCCTGGTAAATGATGTGTTGGTCGACCCACAACTATTGGACAGCTTGGGTGACAAGCCTCTTAGTCAACTCTTCGGAGCTTGCAAGCAGTACGATATGCCAGGAGCGACGAAGCGTGCTCCCATTACTTCTTTGGATTCTGTAAGTTTAGTGTAACATGAGTTGCATTGAGCCACAAGTCGACATGTGTGAACGTATCACAGGCAAATGAGGAAGGTAATACATGCAAAGCGTGAGTGACTGACGGCAACGCGGCTAATGATCAGCTGTATGCAATGTTTTCATTATAGCAGATAAAACCGTCTTGGTACGAGGAGATGTTCACAAGCGCAGAGGAATTGGAAATATGTAAATCTGGAGCTATAAAACACCCGCGCTCTGAGCTCGAGAGCCTCCAGTGGGGCATTGCAGGATCCCGCAACTTACGAATTGATCGTAACTGTAGCCGACGCCACTCCTGGCGTTGCACTCACGACGGCAATTTCGACCGGCTCGGTCGCAATTGACACCTCATCACCGACAATGTCACCGACAACCACTACGGTGCTGTTTACAAGCCGATCAGCTGCCTGGGCAAAGGTTTCCTGCTGTCCGTATTCGCCAATGCGCTCAGTACAGCGTATCATCCAACCAAAAGAGTCTGAGCAACCTCGGGCTCCAGCTTGTGCATCAAGCCATAGCTGAAATGCGAAAGAGCAGCCACGAAAAGCTTGCAAGTTGAGCTTAGCGACGGATGTGAGTTGTACACGTGCAAATCTTCCACAGTCACAGACTTGCCTCCGAGGATTATTTCGCTTGGAAATGGCGAAGATGTGGTATCCGAGTAATCCAAGCACGAGACCGCGACATCACTGAGCATGCAGTTGGTCACGTTTACTCCAGACCCAGTTCTGTTCTCAGCATTTAAGGTCTCGTTGGCAAAGACATGTTGCATCTTGAGTTCGTGGCCAAGCAGCACACATTCCCACTCGAGGTCAGCTTTGCGCGCGACGTCCCAAAACGACAATCCATGTGGATCCACGCCTTCACTGCTTGTAAAAACAAGGTTTCCTGAGGTTGAGTAGAGACCAACGGGCTCTTCACCATTTGTCGAAGCTCCTAGCACGTCAGCTTCACCAAGTGCTTTCAGAGCTACCTGCTTGCGTCTGTCACCAACCACGTCCATCCGCAGCTGCAAAGGTTCTGTGCAAACGCTGAGTGTCCCGTCGTATTTTGTGAGTCCAAATGCCATGGTGGTAGCTGCTACGATTGCACCTTGAAGACTGACCCCTTCTTCCTTGCAGCGCGCCATTGCGCTGCGCATATTAGCCTCTGATCCCTGTGCAAACAGCGCAAAACTTTGGTTTCGTGGTTCTGGTGGGGAGCCAACGAAATCGCGTTGCGTAGCCGCTTGGATCGGCAGCAAGGGCACGAAGGCCGATGTGTCGAAGTTCACCAGCGGCTGAATCACGTACTTTGAAACAGCCTCATGGAGCACATTCATTATCGGGTTGACGTAGTGAGTGGCTTCGTATAAGGACTCGCGTACAGGGAGCTCGCAGGATGATTCGGTAGATGAATTGCTGAACTTTACAGCAGTCTCGAGGATGTCACGGAGGATCACTACGCCTGATGTGGGGTCCGACATGTAGTGGTCCGCGAACAAAATCAAGCGTGCAAAGGTTTGTGTGGATTTATCGACGCGGATGACCAAGTAAAACGGGAATTCTTGTTCGCGGTCGATGGGCTTTTCACACTCCGACTGAACAAATTCCATCCAGCGAAGTGGCGGTGCATTCGACGGTGCAACGGAGGAGTCTTCTAAAGCAGCGTTGATGCGCTCCTGTTCAGCACGTTCCTCTTCATCCGGAGTGCACTCGTACACGCTTAAAAGTGGCTTGAGTTCCGCTACATCCGCCAGTGGTGCTGATATCATGACTTTTGAGGCGAGCTTCCAGGCAGCACCATCGCGCGCATCTTTGGGTGACGGTTAAACGTCTGAAGGACAGCCATGGGCAAGTGCCGCAGAAGTCTGGGGATGTCGCCACGTAGAGTTGCGACGTGTGCAAGCTTGGCGCTTGTGTTGGGGTCCATAGCGAAGAACCGCTCGTAGCTGTAGAGTGGGAACGTAGGGTACGTCATCGGAGTTAGCTGATGTCGAGCTCTGTTGCGGTCGAGAAATCGAGAAATGATCTCACTGGGAGGCATCGCAGTTATTGATGGAAGGCATTCTGATCGCTTCTTATCAATATGCGAAGTCTCATGTCGCTGTATTATTAGTCAATGATTTCCAACGGCTCCGGTGAATGGAGGCTTGCCGTTGGAGCGTGCCTTTGAAGTGATCACTGGGGTTTCTGCCGTGCAAGGTGGCGCTGCTCAGCGTCCAGGCGACGTCGTTGGTACTGGTTGTCCACACCACATAATGTCAGCTCTGTTCGTGGAAAAGACAGAGGCGACGTACCTTCAATGCCTTGAATTCGTCTTCAGTCAAGATAACCTGAAACTCGAAGGTGTCAGCAGCTTTCGTAGCTTTGGCTAATGACTGACGCGAGTAGTGGCCAGGCTCCGAACACGCATGCAGCTCCATAGAGGCTTCATCGACTTCGTCAATATCTGTTTACATTGAACCCAAGACGCACCGAATTGTTAGAGAATTGGTTATACCTGGTGCAATGAAAACGAAGAACCTCGCACACTCTTGTTCTGCCGGCTTCGATTTCCGCGTCGCGCTAGCCTTGGATGCAGCCACATTTGGCTGCGCGACGGTGCTGCCTCGCAAGAATCGGCGCTTTTCCCATTTGTACAGCGGCTTAATTGCAGCTTTCCGCACGGCGCCCTGCTGCTTCCTCGTATTAACCCCAACTCTGGCAGCTGCCCTAGCGAGCACCGATCCCATGAAAGGAGTCACACGAATTGGCACTTGTCGTCTGCGCGGCCTGTACAATTCACGACACTAAATGCTGGTATCATTGCCACGAAGTGCTGACACCTCTATCAAGACTTACTTTTCAATTCCAAGGCCAAGTAAATCGGGTGTCAACCGACCGGAGGGAGATTGCAGATGTTGAGCAGCTTCCTGCAGACGTAAGACCTGTTTGCCTACAATCTCTTGTAGTGGCCCTGGCCTCAAATTGCTGCGAAATGTATCCACCTCTTCAGCTCGCTGTATCAGCTCTTCACTCACATCCATCGCCTGGTGAACAACAACGTCAGTATGAGCAAAGAATTTCGGCCGCTTCAGTGTGACGCGTACATCACTTGATCCAGCCGTCAGAGGAGTTGCCACCAGCGTCTGCATCAACGAGTCGACTAGCAAAGCCACGCACTTAGCTTAGCAACGTTCAGTTCAGGTATTGACGGCCTGTTGACCTCGAACCTTCGCGTACAAGTGCAGGTATGCGCTCCACTGTGAGCTCTGTCGGTGGCCGTCGATCCATCATGAATGGGTCCATAGAGACATCAATATTCGTGCCACTGCGATCGAACCGTGCAAGTGGTTTCTTCATAGCAATCCTTCCGGCTTGAGCAGCCATCGGTGCGTAGTGGGCTATGCTGTTAGCGTCGTTTCACGATCCAAATAGGCTACGTAACCCACGAGTTAAGCAAAGTCATAGGAACGGATGTTCATTGATGAGTACCAGTCTACGCCACCTCAATGCCGCCCTCCTCTATTTCTTGATACGGAACTGGTTGAGCATCTGCAGCAACAAAGTCAAAAAGCATTATGTCAGGAAATAAAAGTTACTACAAGTACATATTCAGCAACCTGACACTCACCTCCTCCTCCAGCGGATGCACTTCTCCACAAATGGCGAGGCAGTGCAATGGTGCGCCAAAGTCTGCAGTCAGTAGCTCCTCCATCGTGCCAGCAATGATGGTCTGGTCCTTCTGGCCTAGACGAGCCATGCCCACGCACAACGTGTCCTTGGTGTAAGCTCCTTCCTGGCGCTTCTCCTCGATCTCAATGAGCTGTTCGACTGCCTGGTTCACCGTCATGAAGCGCGGCGGCAGGAACACGGTACGGCCACGACACATGGCTTCAAAGTCCGGCTCCTTCACCTTGATGTCCAGCAGACACAGCGTGTGCATTCCTCCTCGACGGTTGTACTGGATCTTCTCATAGAAGCTGTCAGGCCGCCATTCTTCACGGAAGAACGGGATGGAGACCGTCTGTCCAAAAGAGTAGAGCTGCAGTCCACAGGCACCAGCAGCGCCCATGACCGACGCATTGTGGATCACTTCCACCTTGATGTCCAGCTCCTTGGCACGGATAATCAGGTCCGAATGGGTCGTAGCACTAAAAGCACAAAATAAGAATAAAAAACGTTAAAAACGAGAGTTCTGTCCTCGTTGTATTTTAGTCATTTTTTGCAGCGTGTCATACCAGAGCGGGTCGCCGACAACGAGGAATGCCACGTCGTCATCCTTGGCATCTGCGAAGATCTGATCAGCGCCAGTCTCCACGCAGTCTCGGTCCGCCAGAATCACCTCTCGGCCATAGAATTCTGTCTGCAAAATAACAAAACGAACGTTTAGAATCGATGAAAAGAACGGGGTACGTTCGGAATGGACATTTAAAAATAACGCACCAGCTTCTCGAGCTCCACGCCCAGCACCGACGTGTAGTTCTCCAAGAAGACCTTCTTGGCCTTCTTGATGGCGTTCAAACCACGCAGTGTCACGTCCTGCTCGTCGCCCAGACCCAAACCCACAACGTACAGCACCATGGTTACGAACGTTTAGAAATGCATAACCCCAGCCAGTCAACGATAGATAACCGTTCTTTATTAGAGTAAATAACGGTATTTCTACATTATGTGTCACACATAATTTAGTGGTGCTCCCCTCTCGTTCAAATCTAAAGCTCAAAAACGCTGCAGTGTTGGACGCCTTCACCTTCCCGTGTTAATATCTCCGTGTTCCTGCACTCGCATCATCTCGTACGTGGTCTAGTCTTCTTCACCTTTATGTAAGCTTCCTCCCTATAACCTTATCTGTCTTAAATTCCTCCTACTCGCGCTATAAATTCGTTTCTAACACTTATCATTGCTGGTTTCCGTTCTCTGTCCTATTTATAGTGTCCCATATGGCGTGGCAACAACCGCCACGCTCACCTAATAACAGAAATGGGCACTTCCAGACGGACAAAACTACAGAATTGCAAGGCTTCCAGCACCTCGGAGCCTTCAGTCAGGACTCGTTTCTCGGCGCTCAGACGTCGTCAATAAGCGGCAGCGGACAATTAGGGGCGGGTTGGAGCTGGGAGGCCTTGGGTTGGGCTTATCAGCGCCCCCTCCACCTCAAGGTTCCTCTATGGGACTTGGTCTGGGCATGGGGCTACAACATCCTCCTTTGCCTATGGTGCCACCTCTGCCGCCGTCTTCTCCTCGTCTTGGACAGCAGTCGGAGTCTGGGGAGCTCTGTATCATCTTCAGCAGCAGCAGCAGCTCCATCAACAGCAGCAGCAACAGGAATTCATGATGGGTGGCTCTGGACTGAGCTCTTTGGCGTCTCTTGGAGGCGTGGAATTGGGTGGTCAGGGAAGAGATGATTTTACTGCAGGTCCTGCACTAGGAGGACGGAGATTAGCAGCTTCAGAGTCTACAGCGGACCGCAGTGCGTTTGATCTTTCAGGTGCAATGCTCAATCTTAATTTGAGTGGAGGAGGTTTCGGAGGCGGTGATCGAGTGCTCAATGGTGGGTGGGATGATTCATCTCTCTCGTCGGCGTCCCCGTCATCAGCATCACTGCGGGATCAGATGAATGCGCAGATGGCTGCACTGTATCAACATCCGAAACCATCGTCAAATGACCGCTTGTTGTTTCAGCAACCCCTCAGCACCAGCATCAACGTCAGCCTTTAGCTCAATCAGGCAGTGAGTTGTTGGGACTGTTGAACAGCGGCAACAACAATTCCGGTTTTGACGGACGTGACCTGTACCCTCCTCCTAGTGTGAGCATACAAAGTAACAGCTTACAGTCGCCGGGCATGGGAGGTTTTCCTGGTTTCCCAGCATCCAGCCCGAACAACAAGGGAGCTGGCCTCGCACCAACAATATCTCCCTCTCGGGGGCCACCCTCGAGAAGCACAACTCCGTCCCGTACGCGCCGCTCTCCAGCCAAATCGCCGCAGCTTTACCGGGATAACTCATCCTCAAGCTCTTCATCAGGTGGCCAAGGAAATTCTATACATGTTGCCCCAGAGGTGACAAAACCGAACGACAACATCAAGGTACAAGTATCCCTTTTGGCGGAGGAATGCATCGTTGGGCGTGTCCTGCTTGTGGGTCTTTTCCGGCTCGGCCAGCCCACAAACGACAAGCCCATATTCGTGAAGCAGGTACTCTTTGAGAACAAGCTTCACCGTAATTACCGCTACTTAAACACGCGTATCACGTTCCGTGCACCGCGCTCACCTGGAGAATTTGAATTCCGTGTGTTCGAAGACAAAAGCGGACACAGCCATCAACCAAATGGGAAACGACATTCGCCAAGTGACGACCACCACGATAGCCATCACCACACCAAAGTTTCATACTCGAACGTGACAATCGCGCGCAGCAACAAACTAAAGGTTTGCCTGGAGTATAGCCACTTTATCGATACATTGCGTGCAACGCATGACAAATTCCAGCAAGGTGTTGTGGATGGCGACGCTGGTCTTGTGCTGAGCGCGTTGCTAGCGCTCATGCGCCTTGTGGATCAAGTTGAGACAGTATTTCTACACGGACATGCTCTGCTTGGTGATTTGTTGGAGGCATGTCTTCGCCTACTAGAACGTCGCACTGAGGACATTATGCGCTCGTTTGCGGCAACGGAGACAATTCCTCACCCAATGGAGACTTTCCACGGCACATTGCGCAACGTTCTGAATGCAGTGGAGGCCAATAAATACGTGCGAGAGTTGGTGGCGGACGACCAGCTTGCTGATATTTCGCGCATTCAGCGCGAGCGTTTTTGTCAAGTCAGCGGGCTCTACTTTGCCAACGACGCTGATCGCAGTGCCTTTTGGCTGGAGCATTTTGGTTTTGCGCCAGTAGAGGCCGGTCCGTCGGAGGCCGGGGTTGATGCGGAAAGCAAAATCTTGCACACGTCTTCGTTTGTGACGCGTGGTCTGTCACGATGGGTGGAAAGCGAAGCAGAGACGCTGATGCCGGATCGTGCTGCGTTTCGTGCATCGCGACAATCGATTTACGACCAATTGCACGCAGAGGTTATCTCGAAGTTACCGTTTTCGTGCGAGTTAGATGTGTTTGGCTCGTCAGCTAACGAGTTTGGAAATGAGAGTAGCGACATGGACATGTGTCTTGTGCTACCGGAGGGTACATCACCAACGATTGAAGAGAAGCAACGAATGCTTCTGGAGGTAGTAGCTCGATTGGAATCGCGGCCGGATTTGTTCGCGTCTGTAGATACGGCTCGACTTACCGCTCGTATCCCTATCGTCATGTTTGTATCTCGCGCTTCTGGTATCGAGTGTGATTTGTGCGTGGAGAACCGCCTGGCGCAGCGTAACACGTCACTATTGCGCGCCTACGCCAGTGCCGACCCACGTGTGCGCACGTTGGCTTATGTAGTAAAGCGCTTTGTAAAGCAGCGACGCATGAATTGTGCTGCTGAAGGGACACTGTCTTCGTATGGATACTTGCTACTGCTCATCCACTATCTTCAGCGCCAAAACCCACCTGTGCTGCCTGTGTTGCAGGCCCTGCCCCTAACTGGCCGGATGAGCCACAAGAGAAAATGCCAAGCGTATTGTGCCATGGACCGAGTGAAGAGTTGGACCCTTCGGCAGCCAATGACGGCCACAACGGTATCGAAACGTACTTTTACGACCCATTCGCATTTCGCGAGCCCAAGGATAAGCTAGCAGTTCTGCATGAGTATTGCGGACGAAACACACAGTCGGTGGGCGAGTTGCTGCTGGGATTTCTTCGCTACTTTGGGCTGCAGTTTGATGCCACGAGAGACGTTGTGAGTATCCGCTGCAAAGATGCAGGCACTGTGACGAAGGACGAGAAACGGCACTCTTGCCAATGGCGTTTTACAACGCGACTGAGCATCGAGGATCCATTTGAGGTTGGCTACGATGTAGCGCACGTGCTCAAAGGCTCTCGCGACAAATACATTCGTCAACAGTTTGTGCGCGCATACGTGATGCTGATGGACGGCGCGATCCAGCACCAGGTCAAGGGGAAGACGATGCTGAAGCCGAGGACGAAGTCGTCGCGAAGATCATGGCACTGGTGAACGAGCATGTACTGGATGTACCGTTCCTGCAGGCACCGTCGCACCCATTGTCACCCGTGCCGACGCCAAGTCCTCCTCCGCACGAAGGCTTTTAGCTTTTTGATCAACGAATGCTAATAGAAAATGATAAAAATGCCTGAAGACTCGCTTTGGTGTCCTAACTTTTCGATTGTCTATGGTGTGTGTCGTACTACTAGTTTTGTCTTTTGGTATCACTATTTGCGTAAGCCTCGAGCTTAGCGCAGGTAAGGCGTCACTTTTTACTGCTATTGTCTTTCACGGCAAGTGTCCACGAGACGACGAGCGCTTCTTCGGCTCGTGTGTACTTCACGTGAACGGTGTCGGCAACACTCACAGTATAAGTTCCACCAGCTTGACCCACAACTTCGCGCAGATTCCAACCGAGTAACTGTATCGCGTTCAATGCAGAGATAATTATCGAGTTGTTAGCAAACTGCCCATAAACATCCATAACAACACAAGCATCTTACCTCTGTGCAAGACTTAGCATCGAGTTCCAGCTCGACAATTGGTGTGTCTGACTTACAGCTTCTCTGTCCGACCAACAGCGCGAACGCATTAGGACGAACTCCATCCAACCGCTCCTCAAAAGTTAGAGTTGAGTTCTGTGCTCCAATCTTCTTTACACTTGAAACGGGTGATGCCTTTGATGCCGCCTTGCAATCGACCTGAAGAACGCTTTTTCGCATTTGAGATACCAATTGCCATTTAACGCGCTGAGCCTCTGGTAGTGCGTGCCGTGCCTCCCGTTCTTGAAGCGCCAGCATATCTGTTTGCTGTTTTGCTAATGCTTGATTTGCCTCCAGCAGTTTTTTCCGCAAACTTGCGATATCCTCACTATTAGTTGAAGTGCTTGTAGCAGGAGGCTCCGACGATGCCGCTGGCTCTGATGCTGGCTTTGATGATTCACTTGCCTTCGGATTTGCCTCAGTATTTGTAGATGATACTGTAGGTGTAGATGGGAGCAACAACCGCACCTCCTGTTGAAACTTGTCCACAATCGACTGCAGCTTTGCAGTATAAGCTTCCGTGTCCCGCTTTTGAATTCTTTGTGCCACCATGGCTCGACCTAATTCATGTCGGAGCGCACGGCACTCGGCGTAATAGCGATCCTTCTCCTCGAGTCCGACTCGGCAGCCTGCTTGCGAGTCGCTCTTGAATGCGGACGACGGGGCAAGAGTGCTCGGAGGAACTGCACCCGAGCTGTTAGACCCTGGTGTAGTTATTCCCATCGTGAGAACAGAGGCATCTGTGGGGAAGTACGTCGAGTTCATGGGCTCCGATTTCAGTGGCACTTGTAGATGATGTGCATTGTGAAGTCCTGCAGCGTGGTTCGTGAAACTAGAGACACCTTGATGTGAACGATGAAGGTCATCTAGACTACTAGACCCGCTGCCGTTGTGTATGCTGCTCGATACGCCGCCCGATACCCCTGCTGAACCATTCAGCCCATTTCCTAGTCCACCACCTAACCGTGTCTCCAGCGCCATTGTCTTGCTTGATAACACATTCGCACTGTTACTGCTATCAGACCCTTTAAGAGTGCCACGCCCAGGTCGTTTGATCCCACGATACGAAGCGGAATTACCAGCATTTTGACGGACTGTATGAAGTCAAACGCAAGCAGGTCAGACATTATTCAACACAAAGAGAGCTACAGTTAAGACGTACAGGGATTGCGACGCAACTTAAGTACAACTGAGTTGCGAGACGTAGACTTGAGACGACCGATGACGGTCGAAAACTGGAGACCTCGCACAGGCAGACCTGAGACAGCTACCAGAGTATCACCCACACAAATACCGCTGTTCGCGGCGGGCGTGTCTGGGGCGAGACCTGTGATCTGGACGTGATCATCCACACATGCAAGTGTGAGTCCAAGACCGCCGTTACGCTTCGTGATCACGCACTCGTAAAGGTCGCCTGATTGCGGCTCTTTCATCACTTTCTCGCGCGCCGCTGCAGCCGCAGCTGCGGCTGCAGCGGATGCACTCATGGCGCTGTTGCTGCTATGAAGATGGCGAACCTGCTGCTGTTGAATCTGTTGATGTACGGGGACACCTACCGGCGCTTTGGCAATTGTGTCAGGCTTGATGTCTTCAGTCTTCCGCTTTTTATTCGTAACACTGGCTGCTGTCGCAATCTCAGCTTTTCGCCTCATGGCAGCAGTTGCGCCTGCTACGGCAGGTTTTACCACAGGAAGTTCTCGTTTCACTGTCGTCGTTACCGTCGTCATAGCTACAGGTGCTGCCAAAGACGCCGCCGCTCCTGAAGTTGTTGCCGCCGCCACTGCATTCACATCACCTAGTAACGACAATGGTGATGGGTCTCCGAAATCCGGCAATAGCGATGTCGGTGGCGACAACGCACGCATGAGTCCTGGAGGTGGCTGCAACGGCATCGTCAACGACATCGCCGACGTCGCCATTCCGGAACTCAATCCTGCCTGACTCACTGCTTGACTCCGTGGCGCTTCCACCGGTGGAATCAAATCCATAATATTCTAACCACAACAAAAGATAAACAAATCAACGTCAACTCTCTTATAAAAAAACAATAAAAACTTTGCACGCACATCGGACAGCTTTTTCTCGTCCGCCACGACGGCAGCGATCTGGTCCAGGAAGAAATCCGCAGCTGACTTATTGCCGAGAGTGTTGGTCCCTTGATTTCCTGCATTGTTGCCACTAGACGCCGGTAATTGAGCGTCCACCGCATTGCCCAGAGCCGCCACCAGACTTTCGTCGAACGCCAGCGGGCGAAAGCCTGAGCGCTGCTACTGCTGCCACTTGCAGGGGACACAGAAGAGACGCTGCTCTTTGCAACGGCGCTATCTGCAGTCGCTGGTTGTTGCTGCTCGCTCGGCATTAGAATTAACAAGTTTTTGGCTTGGAATTGACTGCACTGGACTGGAAAACGATGAGTTGTGGCTTGGACGAGGCTCTAGACAGCGGGAAAAGCACGGAGAGCGACAGCGCAGAGTCTTGCAAGGCGATAGAGCGCAGCGGCAACTGCAGGGGCCGCCTAGAGACCTCAGGAGAGAGCTGCAAAGAAGCCGCGACGACCTGTTCACAACCCAAAGCAATAAATGCTCAAATGTATCCGCGCCACCAACGAAGTCTATGCCGACGGAGTGGGATGATTGGTCAAAATTTGTCAGTCAGCTAGTTGACCAGTACGAAAACGATCAGTTTACGGTTCGCCATCCAGACTGTATGGAATAAAGTATGTGGACATCGTATTGGTCCGATAGCCCTCACAAAGAGCTTTTCAGCCAGTCATATTGCTATGTGACGTGAGAATCTGATCTGAGATGTCCACATTGGTCTCCATTGTTTATTTGGTCATCAAAGTTAACTCGTTGGAAGCAACGCGTCAATACTTGCTGTCGTTATTGATCTTGCAACGATCTCGCGATTGCTTTGGCGATTTCGTCCTCTTCGAAAGTCTCTTCAGAGTTTTCCGTTGAGGAGACGGTCGTGGCATTCGATGCTGTGGTTGAAGACGCAGTCGTTGCTGGTGACGCAGCCACAGGAGCAGCAGGAGCTGGGATCGAACCCACTGGTGCTGGAGTTGGGGCTGCTGGTGTACTTGCGAACGGGTTTGCAGCGCTAGCACTGGGGGCAAACGGGTTGGCAGCTGCCGAAGAAGTGGATGCTGCACCGCCAAACGGAGCGCCTCCAAACCCACCCAAGCCGCCCATTTCGCCACCTGCCATCATCTGCTGCATGCGCGCCATCGCGTTCGGGTCACTCATCATTTGGTTCATCTGCTGCATCATCGCCGGGTTCTGCTGTAGAGCTTGAATCGATTGTGCCAGCATCGCCGGGTTCTGCAGAGCCTGCGCCATCATGGGGTTCTGCTGTGCCATTTGCTGCACCATCGGGTTGGTCGTCATCGCTTGCAGCATCGCCGGATTCTGCAGAAGAGCTTGCGCCTGAGACGCAAAGTCTCCACCCATACCCATGCCTCCCATTGCAGGCGCACCGCCAAATGGAGAAGCCGCCGCTCCAAAAGGTGACGCACCAGATCCAGAACTTCCTCCCAGCGCAGACACTGCAGTGTCCACCACCGATTTACACGCCACCAAACTCTCCCATTTCTCCGGTGTCGGCACCAGCACCAAAAACCCCTACAATAAAATCAGAATCAGTCCTAAAATCTTAAAAAAGTAGGACGAGCATATTTTAACTTACGTCCTGCACGCCGTCCTGGAAACCCAAAATCTTGACACAGTCCTGTCCTCTCGTCCGGTCAAACAGTTTGGCCTTCAGTGCTGCATTGTCCACCCTCAGTTTCCTGTACTTGTCCTCCGCAGGATTCCCCACGATGTTGGCGCAGATCTTCTGCAAGGTGCGAATGGCCGTCGCGTACTGGTCCTGCGGCTCGTACTCCCTCATTTGCTGCAAATAGGACCGCAATTGGGTCGGTCCTGGAGGGCCTGAAGCTGTAGCAGGCGCAGCATTGGCCGCAGCCACCGCAGCAGGCGTCAGCGTTAGATGCAACGCGCATCCTGCAGCCACGTGGTAGTCGCTCAGACTTTTGTCGTCCTGCAGGATCTGGCCTTGGAAAATCAGGCGCTGGGCGGCCACGGGGAAGCGACGAGCGTCCTGCTGCTGGATCAGCTGCTTGAGCGACAGCACGGAAGCTGTCGAGACGTCCACGTGGACATGAAGAGACTCGGATGAGCCGCTCACCACTTTGATAGTCAATTCGTCCGCCATGAGGACAGATCCCAGAAAATGACTAGAGAATTGTATGGGAATCAAAATCCATCCTGTACATATTAAAAAAACATTTTTTATTTACAATTGATACGAGGTGTAATAATTGAAACATGTCTGTCTATATTTATAATAATAGAACACGGTTGATGCATGAGCAACGGCGCTGCACATCGTGTCAACGACGTCGGCTCGGTCAATCTTAATATTGTGCAACAGATCCACCTGCATGATCAATGGGATTGCACTATCCCGATCACCTGGAGAGAGATTCGTATAGAGATTCTCCCTCGAAACTTCCAGCGCGTTCTTTCGTGGGGCTGTAATGGTTTTCACACATCCCGAAATGCAGTGACTTTATTCCTTTAAAGACGACTGGAATGCTCTTGCAGCTGAGTATCCCACAGCGTTTTGCTTCGAGCTCGGTCTCACATGCATGATGAACCCCTGGGGATTGAAGTCGACGGGCCTTGTGCTAAGTTGACACAGATGCGTGATGAGCGATTAATCGAAAACCGTCTCGATTAGTTGCCCATCATGTTGAAGCTCATGTCTCGTTGCTGGAAGCAGCCCATCCGTGCTCTCCTTGGGATGCGAACAGCAAGACGGAGCGCTCGGAGTTTGCTGCAAGCCTCACTCCTCAATACTTCGGCAAACCGACAAGTTCCTCGGCCAATTCCACTCCACCGACGACCATGAAGACCAGCAGCATCTTCGCGTTCCTCCTCGTCGCGGTCTCTATGACGGCCAGCGCCACCGCCGACTTCTCCGCTACCCCTGGCAAGACCAAAACCGTTGCAGTTCCCGAGCACAACGGGAACTTCGCCAAGAAGTGGACGTTGAAGGCTGGTGCTAACACGGACGCCATCGACTCGCTTGACCTCGCTTTGGCCGGTCGTGCCTACGTGAGTTACAAGGACACTCTCCCCGAAGGTGTGATCGGCTACGTGAAAGTGACCGGCAGCTCTAAAGACCTCGTTAACGCCGTGACTGTGGGGAGCGATTCGATCGGCGATGACGATGACGACAATGACGACCTGTTGGACGTGGACCTAGACCTGGACAACGTCTTCGACCAGGGGAGCTATACGTCCGACTTGGCAACCTCAACGCTAACGGTCACTTGCTCACGGAGATCGTCTTGGCGCCGGGTGCTGTTCAGGATATCAAGAGTTCTCACTCGGCCCAAGTCGTCATCGAAGACGGTGTGCTCGCCACGAACATCAAGAACGCGGAGCTGCAGATTGAAGCCGCTGATTCGAGCGCCGTCTTCGTGTCGGCGGCGGAGACTGCTGTCAATGCACGTGAGTTGGCTCTGAAAGCAACTGGCACCTCTAGGATCGAGTATCAAGCGGACACCGTGGCTATTCGTTCGGAGACACAAGTGGAGGCCGAAGGCTCGGCTGTCATTTCCGTGCTGTCGTCTACCCTCACAACTAACAAACTGGAGCTAGAGGCTCAGGGCACAGCAACGATCTGCGTCGATGCTGCGAAAGTGAGTGCGAAGCGTCCTGTTTTCCTAGGTCGCAACAAAATCTCAATTCCCAACGCGGACGACAAGTACAGGTCTACTGGCACCTTTGAGTGCGAAGAGTCCGAGCTTCCTGCTCGTAGGCCGGGCAAGGTTGTGGCGACGGGCAACGCTACTGGGTTCTTGCGGGGCAGCGATGGAGAAGACGACGATGACGACGACAACGACCTCGACCTCGGCGACGCCATTAACAATGTTTTGAACTAGATGCACTACAGTTTGCCATAGTTCGTGTATGAAATCTTAGAGCTCAAGTTGCATGCGTACCTTGTAAAGCTGCGCTAGAATGAACTACTCGGCTCATTGTTCATAGATTTTGTACAGTATCGGTATCTTCTTGTGTGCATGTTGGCAGTAGAGAGAGCGAGTGTGATCGCATACATCCAGACCGTACGTAGCCAACAATCCAGGAGCAATGGAAGCGCTCGAGACGGTCGACTACCGTAGGTCTTGCCAGCCCAGAAGAGTAGCAGTAAATATGCTGGTTGTGCACGGTGATTGCTAAAGACTCAAGGCGGCCAACGAGAAGGAGCTCCTTGCAAAGGGAAAATGTTTAACAGCCAGAATCTACCATAGCCCTTGCTGACAGGATCAGCAACAGCAGGAACTGACTGTTGCCAACAGAATTCGGCAGCGACTCTCTTAGTTTACGCCATAGCATTCGTAACACTATTCGTTAGACAAGTTCCTCGGCTTTCGATTCCAGTAACAGTGCCGATGACAACAGAATCTGATCCAGCGAAGTTTACAGGATCAGGAGTGATGAGCGACTAATCCACACCGTCTCGATTAATCGCTAAAGCTCATGGTCTGCAGCAACCCATCGAGCAGTCTCCTTTGGCGAACAGCAAGACGGACACCGTCTCGAAGAGCTCAGAGCTTGTAGCAAGCCTCACTCTTCAAAACTCCGACTAACCGACAAGTTCCTCGGCCAACTCCACCGACAACCATGAAAACCAGCAATTTCTTCGCGCCTCTCCTCGTCGCGGTCTCTATGACGGCCAGCGTCACCGCCGACTTCACCGTCACCCCGGCAGGACCAAAGCCGTTGTGTTCCCCGAGAACAACGCGAATTTTGCCAAGGAGTGGACATTGGAGGCTGGTCGCAATACGGACACCGTCGACTCACTCCACCTTGACCTAGCGGGTCGTGTCCACGTGAGATACACAGACACTCTGCCCGAGGACGTGCTTGGCTACGTGAACGTGACCGGCAGCGCTAAGGCTGTCGTTGACGCTGTTAAGGTGGGAAACAGTTTGATAAATGTTATCGACGGTGACGACGACAGTGACAGCGACGACGAGAACGTCGACAACAAGTTCGACCTGAGAAACATCTTTGACCGCAACGACAACCTGTTCATTCGACTTGGGAACCGCAAAGTGAGCGGATATCTGTTGACGGAGGTCGTCTTGGCTCATGACACTGTGTGGGACGTGAAGAGTGCGCACTCGGCCCAGGTCGTGATCGAAGACGGCGTGCTGGTCACGGACAGCAAGAAGAAGTTGCGGATCGAAGCGACCGATTCGAGCGCCATCTTCGTGTCGGCAGCAGAGACTGCGGTCAGCGTGCGTCAACTCATCCTCAGTGCGTCTGGCACCGCAAAGATCGAGTACAAGGTCGGCAGTGTAGCCGTTCAGTCGGGGACATACATTGAGACGCAAGACTCAGCCACGATCTCCGTGCTGTCGCCCTCGCTGACAACTCACAAACTAGCGCTAGAGGCTGAGAGCCCCGATTCAATCTGCATCAGTGCGGAAGAGATTGAAGCAAAGCGCCGTAAAATCGATGGCCGCAACAAAATCTCAATGCCCAACTCGGCCAACAAGCACGGCACCACCGGCATCTTCCAATGCCAGGAGTCCGCGCTTCCTCCTCGCCAGCCGTTGTCCGTGACGGGCAATGCCGCGGCGACAACTGCTGAAAATGGAGCGTTGTCGCTAGACGGCGATCTCAGCGACCCCGAAGCCAACTTGGACTAGAGACGCATTTCGGGTAGGAATCTGCAAGCACATATACGCGGCAAGCGTACGGTATAAAGCAACACAAGAATTCATTCTCGGTTCATTGTTCATAAATTGGTTCAAGTAGATGAAATGACTTCTTCTGTGCCGTGTGCCTCGACAATCACTAGAGTCCTCGCAATGACCGATCCCGTAGTATCTACAGCCAAGCCACAGCCATCAACCCCGCAGCAATGACAGCGCTTGTGATGCGCGAAGTGTCTGGCGATGATGCCGTGCTCGACTGAGTCGACACCCCCGACGAAGACGACGCTGCCACACTCGATGCCGTGGCCGAATCGGGCGTGCTTGTCGTCGAGGTGCTGGTTGCAGTTGTTGCACTCGGTGTAGTCGTCGACGTCGTAGTCGTAGATGTGCTGGTTGTTGTGCAGCTACTGCTAAACACGCACGAAGGTCCACGAGAAGGAGCAGTCGCCTCCGTGCACTCTTGCGACCCAGTGGAAGTGTACTTGGACGAAGCGTTGGGCAGCGAGATCCGGCTGGCACCCTGTCCGTCGAAGTTGCTGGCCGTGACCGTCGACGCTGAAAGGCAGATCGTGCCCGAGTTCTCGGCGTCGAGGTCGAGCTTGTTCGCGGTGACCGACGGCGCAATGATCGACAGACTGGACGAGTCCTTGGCCTGGAACTCTCCGTCCTCGCGGAGTTCGATGCTGTCCGTGGTGAGCTGCAGGGTGGCGCTGTCCGAGAGCTCCAGCTTCAGGTCCTGGAGACTCATCGCCGAGCTGGAGACGTACACGGCGCTCGAGTCGCTCGCCTTCACCTGGACCTCTCTGTTCGCGTTGCTGGAGACCAGCACACTGTCCTCGATCACCACCTCAGCCGTCGACTCGATCTCCACCTCCTTCACGATGCTGCTGGTCGCCAGGAAGATCTCGGTCAAGAGATACCCGCTGGCACCTGAATTGGCGTTGCTGGTGCTACCGTCGAACTTCACCTCTAGCTCTTCGTCGTCGTCGTTGGAGCTCACTTTGACCATCTCGACGACACTCTGAGAGTCGCCCGACACGTTCACGTAGCCGAGAATGCCGCTGGGCAAACCACTGACGTAGCTGACGAAGACGCGGCCTCGGAGCTGCAGCTTGAGCGAGTCAATCTTGTCGCCATCATCGGAGCTGTCGTCGTCCGAGTCGTCGTCGTCGTCATTGTTGTTGTTGCTGTTGGGCGTGTTGGAGCTGGAGAGAGTCCATTGCTTGACGAAGCTCACGTGGTCCGTGCTGGAGTCGACGCTCTCTGTGGCTGCGGATGAGACGGAGAAGTCCGAGTCTGCTGCAGAGCTCGAGAAGAGAGCCACCAACAAGGTGGCCACCAAGAGGACGAGGACTAGAGGAGACTTGCTGAAGACGATCATCGAGAAGACGTTGCCGTTGGAATGCTGCAGTGGTGTTGGGGTCGTGAACACTAGTTGGTATTTTCAAGAATGAGGCTTTTAGTCAGGCTGATGGCAAGTCTTGTGACAAGGGCGTGGTTACCATGGAGGACCCTCCGTTGGAAGTCAAGCGCGATGGAAAACGGTATCCGATCCGGTATGTAAGACGGTGCTGCAACTCATTCATCTAGAGCTGTCGCAGGGCGTGCAATTAGTCGCTGTGGACGAATGAACCTATTTCTTCGGCAGTGAAATCAACCAACTCGTCCCACGCTGCAGAGCAGAAACTTGGCTGCTGGTGTTCCCACTCAGCACAGTCAACCTCCATTACAACGGAGTCGCGCCCTGTGGGAAAGCTTGACTCTGTTGAGCAGCGAGCTAAGTGATTGAATCAACTGGTCAAATTTTGCGTCATCCAGTTACGAACTCGATGTCGCACGCGGCAGAAGTTCATCCTGTCCAGTGTCCACCGCTATCAGTGGCGACGGAAGTGTTAGTTGATCTACCGGTAAGATCGTGTTTTGGAGAGCGCGTACCGTAGTCGAAGTCGAAGCCACTCCAGTCGACCACCCGAAGATCCGCCTCCGCATCGTTGACGTGATGATGAGTCATTTTTTCATGATGCGAAGCCCAGTTGCGATGTAAATCGCAGAGCAGTGAAGCCCTGCGGATCGAAATCCTCGACAGATTCGTCACGAACATGTAAGGTACTCATCACAACCTTGTGGGGTTGGCACAGTGCGCTGCTTGTGTGCTGGCTAAGGCCTTGAGAGAGGACATCATTCACCTCCATCTTGATTATTTCGTGCACGTGTAGAGCGTCAGGTTGCTGCGAGCGCGCAAACCAACATTGTTTCAATACAATATTCGCAGATGCCAACACTCACTCCGGCGGTAGAGACTGGATTTGTCGTGGTCTCAGTTCATGGTCGTCCTGAATCAGGGACTGCGGTAGAAGGGGCGGACGGAGTGGCCATCCGATGAGTGTGCTTGCTCCGATGAGTCTCCAAGTTGGAGACTCCAACAGCCTCAACTCCGACCTAATCCAAAGGTATCCAACGAGTTTTGATGAGCACACTAGGATAGAAAGTTTCTAGCAGAAGCGGAGTAGGAGTGTGGCAGCAGACTAAGGTTACAACGGAGCGGGTTGAAATCCCGCTTTGCTTATGAACAAACACGGCAAGGAAAGTTGATCAAGTAGCGTGCATTAAAAATTGTGAGCCTTCGACGACGAAGCCCGTGAGCTGCTACGCTTAATAGAAAAAGAATGTGCTATGAGTGATGAAGAATGCCGTTCGCCATCTACAGAAGACCAGCGAAGGTGAGAGCGATCGCCGCGACGGCACCCAGCTGGAACACAGCAGACGCAGGTGAAGCGTTCGTGTCGTCGCTGGCGTTGTCATCATCGTTGGTGGTGCCCGCAGCAGGCGTGGACGTCACGGTCGTGGTCGTGGCCCCGCTGCCAGCAGTGGCCGTCGTGCCGGCAGAAGACGAATCAGCGCAGGCACTCGACACGCACCCCGGCTCGCGAGCAGGCACAGTCGCCTCGTCACAAGCAAACGAGCCCATCGACGTGTACTTGCTGGACGCGTTGGGCATGGAGATCTGGCTGGCGGTCTGGCCCTCGTAGTTGGCGGCCGTCACCTGCGCGGCGGCAAGGCACACCTTGCCTGTGTTCTGAGCGTCCACCTCGAGCTGGTTCGCCTCGAACGACGACCCCAGCACCGACACGGAGCCCGATCCCTGCGCCTCCAGCTGGGCCTCCTCCGTGACCGACACGCTGGCCACGTTGAACTGCAGCGTGGCGGTGCCCGCCGCGTCCAGGTTCAGCTGGCGCACGCTCACGGCGGCGTCGGCAGCCGACACGTAGACGGCGCTGGAGCCGGCCGCCTCCACCTGCAGCTCGGCGGTGGTGCTGCTCGAGACCAGCACGCCGTCTTCGATGACCACCTGGGCCGAGCGCTGGCTCTTCACGTCCGTGACGGCACCACTGGCAGCCAGGGTGATTTCCGTCAGCAAGTAGCCGGTGAGGGTGGTGGCGGCCGTGGTGCTGTTGCCGATGCGCACGTTGAGCTCTCCGGTCCTGTCGTTGTTGTCATCGTTGTCGTCGTTGTCGTTCACGTCGTCGGCGTCGTCGTTGAGCACGGTGACGGCGTCCACCACAGCCTGTGAGTCGCCCGAGACGTTGACGTATCCGAGCACACCGGTGGGCAGGTCGCTCTTGTAGCTGACGTAGACGCGGCCGGCCAGGTCCAGGTCGATGGAGTCGATGGTGTTGGTGGTGGTGCCGGCGGTCAGCGTCCACTGCTTGACGAAGCTGACGTGGTTGGTGGAGGACGAGGCGGCCTCGGTGGTTCCGGAGGTGATGGAGAACTCTGCCGAGGCGTGGGAAGCCACGGAGGCTGCGGCGAGTAGAAGGGTGGAGAAGGTGTTGGTGTTCATGGTGTGAAGGTTGTATAGAAGTAGTGGAGGACTTGTTGGTTAGCAGTCGTTTTGAGGAATGAGCATCAGACGAATGTCGTATCTCGCCAAGGAGTAAACAGCCGCCGGAGACAGTCGAATATGGACAGGGGCTCTGTTGTAGACGCCTTGTGTGGTGTGACTCTCATTGCAATGCCAAACGAACTCTCAGGACTCTTCTCTACTCGCATTTTAGCAGCCATTTGGTGTTTGTTTTAGTGAAATAGGTTCACTTTGCGGTGTTCTCGTGGTGCTGCCCAATTACTTCAAATTCAGGCTTCAGATTTAATGTTGAAGTTTGGGATGCGACAAATTGGGTCAAAGAGACAAAGACCGGTCATTTAATCGAGCGATTAATCTTGAAACAGGTGTAAGAAATAGGTACCCTGTGGACAAGGAATCAAGTGGTGTTGGACTACCGGTGCAGCTTCGTACGAAGCATTAGTTATGTGTCGAGCGGCTTACCACCGTAAAAAGCGTACACTTGACATGCTAACGAATTATTTGAGTACTTGAAGTAATCACTGCTTTTGCTTTTGAAAAAAGGAATGCAATCACTTGTAGCGATCTACAAACTACGTTTAGTCCAACAAACTTGTTCCCACTCACGTCGCCGCCAGTCCTTCATGAATAACATGCATCTTGTGGTGCAGCGCAATTCTCTATCTTTTCCGAGTTGGACGTGACGAGTTGCAACATGCAGGCTACGTACAGTACCAGATTCATACAAATGACGAGCACTTCAAGAACTCGTTAGGAATATCCGATTTTAAAACTGGAGCCATCCAGTTTTCGCGCCAAAAGGACAAAAACACACCGCAGCCCCTTTTTCTATGCAGTGTCATACGCTAAATTTGATTCAAATTGGACATACGCAATTGAGTTCTACGGTGTTCTACGGTGTTCGGTAGCTCACCCCAGTTCGCCATGGGAGGAGATCTCGTTGGCTTCGTGCTCGCCTTCTCTTCTTGACAGCACTTTTTGGTGCTGTTTTTGAAGTGCACTTCAAAAGTATTTTTAAAATCTCGCTATAATAATTTATATAAATTAGGCATCCTAATTTCGGATCCCTGCATGGTTTTATATGTATTCATCATATACGAATCCTGGGAAGTAATTAATCTCCTCTGACTTTTGAAGCAAACTATTTTGGTTGAGTACACGGATTACGGAACAGACTCACTTGGTTTTTGTATACCTTGTTCCATAAACCATGTACTCAACCAAAATAGTCTGCGACTTTTCGGCGCTAATTTACGAAAATAGAGCTCAGAAAAGAAGAATGTTCTGTAGCTCAGAATTTGCGCCCAGCTAATTCCTTCGTCTACACGGCAGCCAAGCAGCAAATCGATTCACCACCTCCACACAGCTGCACCATCATGGGAAAGCAAGTGAACCTATTTCCATTGGCATCTGTCGCACCGAATAAATGCAAAAGTATTGAGGCCTTTGTGCTGCTTTGCGCACAGCAAAGCACAACAGTACGATTACGGCCTGCAGCTGGGCAGACATCGCACTGTTCGTTCATATCCCACGCGCGACTGTCTCCGGCGGCTGTTTACTCCTTGGCGAGATACGACGTTCGTCTGATGCTCATTCCTCAAAACGACTGCTAACCAACAAGTCCTCCACTACTTCTATACAACCTTCACACCATGAACACCAACACCTTCTCCACCCTTCTACTCGCCGCAGCCTCCGTGGCTTCCCACGCCTCGGCAGAGTTCTCCATCACCTCCGGAACCACCGAGGCCGCCTCGTCCTCCACCAACCACGTCAGCTTCGTCAAGCAGTGGACGCTGACCGCCGGCACCACCACCAACACCATCGACTCCATCGACCTGGATCTGGCCGGCCGCGTCTACGTCAGCTACAAGAGCGACCTGCCCACCGGCGTGCTCGGATACGTCAACGTCTCGGGCGACTCACAGGCTGTGGTGGACGCCGTCACCGTGCTCAACGACGACGCCGACGACGTGAACGACAACGACGACAACGATGACAACAACGACAGGACCGGAGAGCTCAACGTGCGCATCGGCAACAGCACCACGGCCGCCACCACCCTCACCGGCTACTTGCTGACGGAAATCACCCTGGCTGCCAGTGGTGCCGTCACGGACGTGAAGAGCCAGCGCTCGGCCCAGGTGGTCATCGAGGACGGCGTGCTGGTCTCGAGCAGCACCACCGCCGAGCTGCAGGTGGAGGCGGCCGGCTCCAGCGCCGTCTACGTGTCGGCTGCCGACGCCGCCGTGAGCGTGCGCCAGCTGAACCTGGACGCGGCGGGCACCGCCACGCTGCAGTTCAACGTGGCCAGCGTGTCGGTCACGGAGGAGGCCCAGCTGGAGGCGCAGGGATCGGGCTCCGTGTCGGTGCTGGGGTCGTCGTTCGAGGCGAACCAGCTCGAGGTGGACGCTCAGAACACAGGCAAGGTGTGCCTTGCCGCCGCGCAGGTGACGGCCGCCAACTACGAGGGCCAGACCGCCAGCCAGATCTCCATGCCCAACGCGTCCAGCAAGTACACGTCGACGGGCTCGTTTGCTTGTGACGAGGCGACTGTGCCTGCTCGCGAGCCGGGGTGCGTGTCGAGTGCCTGCGCTGATTCGTCTTCTGCCGGCACGACGGCCACTGCTGGCAGCGGGGCCACGACCACGACCGTGACGTCCACGCCTGCTGCGGGCACCACCAACGATGATGACAACGCCAGCGACGACACGAACGCTTCACCTGCGTCTGCTGTGTTCCAGCTGGGTGCCGTCGCGGCGATCGCTCTCACCTTCGCTGGTCTTCTGTAGATGGCGAACGGCATTCTTCATCACTCATAGCACATTCTTTTTCTATTAAGCGTAGCAGCTCACGGGCTTCGTCGTCGAAGGCTCACAATTTTTAATGCACGCTACTTGATCAACTTTCCTTGCCGTGTTTGTTCATAAGCAAAGCGGGATTTCAACCCGCTCCGTTGTAACCTTAGTCTGCTGCCACACTCCTACTCCGCTTCTGCTAGAAACTTTCTATCCTAGTGTGCTCATCAAAACTCGTTGGATACCTTTGGATTAGGTCGGAGTTGAGGCTGTTGGAGTCTCCAACTTGGAGACTCATCGGAGCAAGCACACTCATCGGATGGCCACTCCGTCCGCCCCTTCTACCGCAGTCCCTGATTCAGGACGACCATGAACTGAGACCACGACAAATCCAGTCTCTACCGCCGGAGTGAGTGTTGGCATCTGCGAATATTGTATTGAAACAATGTTGGTTTGCGCGCTCGCAGCAACCTGACGCTCTACACGTGCACGAAATAATCAAGATGGAGGTGAATGATGTCCTCTCTCAAGGCCTTAGCCAGCACACAAGCAGCGCACTGTGCCAACCCCACAAGGTTGTGATGAGTACCTTACATGTTCGTGACGAATCTGTCGAGGATTTCGATCCGCAGGGCTTCACTGCTCTGCGATTTACATCGCAACTGGGCTTCGCATCATGAAAAAATGACTCATCATCACGTCAACGATGCGGAGGCGGATCTTCGGGTGGTCGACTGGAGTGGCTTCGACTTCGACTACGGTACGCGCTCTCCAAAACACGATCTTACCGGTAGATCAACTAACACTTCCGTCGCCACTGATAGCGGTGGACACTGGACAGGATGAACTTCTGCCGCGTGCGACATCGAGTTCGTAACTGGATGACGCAAAATTTGACCAGTTGATTCAATCACTTAGCTCGCTGCTCAACAGAGTCAAGCTTTCCCACAGGGCGCGACTCCGTTGTAATGGAGGTTGACTGTGCTGAGTGGGAACACCAGCAGCCAAGTTTCTGCTCTGCAGCGTGGGACGAGTTGGTTGATTTCACTGCCGAAGAAATAGGTTCATTCGTCCACAGCGACTAATTGCACGCCCTGCGACAGCTCTAGATGAATGAGTTGCAGCACCGTCTTACATACCGGATCGGATACCGTTTTCCATCGCGCTTGACTTCCAACGGAGGGTCCTCCATGGTAACCACGCCCTTGTCACAAGACTTGCCATCAGCCTGACTAAAAGCCTCATTCTTGAAAATACCAACTAGTGTTCACGACCCCAACACCACTGCAGCATTCCAACGGCAACGTCTTCTCGATGATCGTCTTCAGCAAGTCTCCTCTAGTCCTCGTCCTCTTGGTGGCCACCTTGTTGGTGGCTCTCTTCTCGAGCTCTGCAGCAGACTCGGACTTCTCCGTCTCATCCGCAGCCACAGAGAGCGTCGACTCCAGCACGGACCACGTGAGCTTCGTCAAGCAATGGACTCTCTCCAGCTCCAACACGCCCAACAGCAACAACAACAATGACGACGACGACGACTCGGACGACGACAGCTCCGATGATGGCGACAAGATTGACTCGCTCAAGCTGCAGCTCCGAGGCCGCGTCTTCGTCAGCTACGTCAGTGGTTTGCCCAGCGGCATTCTCGGCTACGTGAACGTGTCGGGCGACTCTCAGAGTGTCGTCGAGATGGTCAAAGTGAGCTCCAACGACGACGACGAAGAGCTAGAGGTGAAGTTCGACGGTAGCACCAGCAACGCCAATTCAGGTGCCAGCGGGTATCTCTTGACCGAGATCTTCCTGGCGACCAGCAGCATCGTGAAGGAGGTGGAGATCGAGTCGACGGCTGAGGTGGTGATCGAGGACAGTGTGCTGGTCTCCAGCAACGCGAACAGAGAGGTCCAGGTGAAGGCGAGCGACTCGAGCGCCGTGTACGTCTCCAGCTCGGCGATGAGTCTCCAGGACCTGAAGCTGGAGCTCTCGGACAGCGCCACCCTGCAGCTCACCACGGACAGCATCGAACTCCGCGAGGACGGAGAGTTCCAGGCCAAGGACTCGTCCAGTCTGTCGATCATTGCGCCGTCGGTCACCGCGAACAAGCTCGACCTCGACGCCGAGAACTCGGGCACGATCTGCCTTTCAGCGTCGACGGTCACGGCCAGCAACTTCGACGGACAGGGTGCCAGCCGGATCTCGCTGCCCAACGCTTCGTCCAAGTACACTTCCACTGGGTCGCAAGAGTGCACGGAGGCGACTGCTCCTTCTCGTGGACCTTCGTGCGTGTTTAGCAGTAGCTGCACAACAACCAGCACATCTACGACTACGACGTCGACGACTACACCGAGTGCAACAACTGCAACCAGCACCTCGACGACAAGCACGCCCGATTCGGCCACGGCATCGAGTGTGGCAGCGTCGTCTTCGTCGGGGGTGTCGACTCAGTCGAGCACGGCATCATCGCCAGACACTTCGCGCATCACAAGCGCTGTCATTGCTGCGGGGTTGATGGCTGTGGCTTGGCTGTAGATACTACGGGATCGGTCATTGCGAGGACTCTAGTGATTGTCGAGGCACACGGCACAGAAGAAGTCATTTCATCTACTTGAACCAATTTATGAACAATGAACCGAGAATGAATTCTTGTGTTGCTTTATACCGTACGCATGCTACAAGTGCTCGCAGGTTTCATGCCAGGACTACGACGGCTACTTTACACCTAATCCAAGTCGTCGTCGAGGTCGTCGTTGAGGTCGTTGACATCGTCGTCCAATTCTCCATCGTCGTCAAGCAAGAACGCTCCGTTTCCAGCTGCGTTGCCCGTCACCACAACCTTGCCCGGTCTACGAGCAGGAAGTTTGGACTTTTCGCAAGCAAAGGTGCCAGTGGAGCCGTAGTTGTCGACCGCGTTGGGCATCGAGATTTTGTTGCGGCCTTGGAAAGCAGGACGCTTCGCACTCACTTTCGCAGCATCGACGCAGATCGTTGCTGTGCCCTGAGCCTCTAGCTCCAGTTCGTTCGTTGTGAGGGAAGACGACAGCACGGAAATGACAGCTGAGCCTTGAGCTTCCATTTGTGTCTCCGACCGAACAGCCATTGTGCCCGCTTGGTACTCGATCCTAGAGGTGCTGGACGCTTCTAACTTCAGCTTACGCACATTGACAGCAGTCTTCGCCGCCGACACGAAGACGGCGCTGGATCCAGTCGCTTTAATCTCTAGCTCCGCTGCCCTGCTGTTCCTGTCCAGCACACCGTCTTCGATGACGACCTGAGCTGAGCGAGAACTCTTCACGTCCCGCACAGAGCTAGACGCCAAGACGATTTCCGTGAGCAGGTGGCCCTTGGTCGCTCCGTTCCCAAGTCGGACATACAGCTCTTCATTGTCCTTACCGTCGAACACGTCGTCAAGGTCGAACATGTCATCGTTGTCGTCACCGTCGTTGTCGTCGTTCAGGTCACTCCCCACGGTCACGGCGTTAACGAGGTCTTTGGAGCTACCGGTTACGTTCACGTAGCCGATCACACCTTGGGGTAGAGTGTTAGTGTAGCTCACGTGGACGCGGCCCTCCATAGCTAGTTCGAGCGAGTCGATGGCGCCCGTGTTAGCACCAGCCTTCAACGTCCACTTCTTGGCGAAGTTCGCGTTGTGCTCGGGGACTGCAACGGCTTTGGTCTTGCCGGGGGTAGCGGTGAAGTCGGCGGTGGCGCTGGCCGTCATAGAGACCGCGACGAGGAGGAACGCGAAGATGCTGCTGGTCTTCATGGCTGCAGGTGGAGTGGAGTTGGCCGAGGAACTTGTTGGTTAGCTGGAGTTTTGAGGAGTGAGGTTGTGCAGCGAACCTTGAGTCCTGTGTCTTGCTGTCCGTAACTAAGCGATGGAGGTTAGATGTGTTGCTGCCGAATTCTGTTGGCAGCAGTGTGAAATTCCCAGCTGTAGTTTAATTTCCTTGGATGGGGCGCAGATCTCGTCGATTGAGGACTATGTTGAAGCAAACGAGTCATAGTTGAACCGTTTCTGAAGTCCACACTGTGCTAAGTACGAAAAAGAACCCGGCCAAATAGGTTCACGTTGCAGTGCTACGATGGGCAGCACAGCATAATGCTGCACAGCGCAATGGCCCAGGATACATTACCGGTCGGTATGGATAGGAGGTCCTCCTGGGGAGGGAGCTTTCATATCGCATTTGCATCCAAGCATTTTGAGAGAAAGCTGCAACAAAATGCTCCTTTGCAGTCTGGCTCATATCTTGGCTACTTCTGGATTCGAGGCTGCAGTAGTTATTGCCAAACAAATAGTGTGCTAATACCTCATGTAGTTTCAATAAGCATTGCGTCAATGATTTTTTGTTAGTAGAATGTCAAAGGGCAGGCTTCGTTCGTGAGCCGGGAAGCTACTGTACTGTACGGTTCGTCTGCACTAGAGCGTAGGAGAGGTGTTTGAAGCCATTTCATTCTAACAGTGAGGTCTCTCACTGTTGTTCCTTGTGCAATACAAGTAATACTGCTTGTTCGACTGACCAAGACGCTTACAATCCGTGGAGCCCCTCACGTGAACGTAAAACATGTCATCATCGTCTGACGTTCTCGTGTGTCAAACGCTTTAGCTCACGTGGAGCAACGCGCACCTGATTCATGTTTGCAAAGATACTGCTGATGTCGATTAACTCCATGGTGCGCTTACCTCGAGGCGGGAATCCATTTTTGAAATCGGAGCCATCCAGCTTTCAGATGCGGCTGTTTGCACAAAAATAATCCCTGCGGGCAGCCCTACAACAACAAATAGGTCACTTCAACCTGGAATACTTGTGTACTTGTGTTGCTGGCAGCAGCTTCACAGTACACAGCAATAGCTTGTTGCTAAAAAGTTTGCTAGAAACATCATTGTATTTCTAGGACGACGCATAACGTTTGCCGCTAAAAACTTTCAGGCACAATGTCGTTAACCTGAGCTTCACCGAGGGCATTAAATTTCGTGCGAGCACCCAGTCGTAGCAGCGCCACACATCTGCCCATCGTAGGAAAACGCAATCATGTACGTGAACCTATTGCCTCCAACATTTGTCACACCAATCTGGACCAAATGGCTCCTTTGTCTACAGCTTTCTCTACGGTTCAACGACCCACCTGAAATGTGGACACAACACCGTCGCGGTAAGCATAAGTCGCCTTCAACGGATCATGCCCTAGTTCGACTGTCTCCGGCGGCTGTTTAGTCGATTCGCTACTTGCTTGATGATACGGTATCTAAGCTCATTCCTCAAAACGACTTCTAACCAACAAGTCCTCCACTACTTCTATACAACCTTCACGCCATGAACACCAACTCCTTCTCCACCCTTCTACTCGCCGCAGCCTCCGTGGCTTCCCACGCCTCGGCAGAGTTCTCCATCACCTCCGGAACCACCGAGGCCGCCTCGTCCTCCACCAACCACGTCAGCTTCGTCAAGCAGTGGACGCTGACCGCCGGCACCACCACCAACACCATCGACTCCATCGACCTGGACCTGGCCGGCCGCGTCTACGTCAGCTACAAGAGCGACCTGCCCACCGGTGTGCTCGGATACGTCAACGTCTCGGGCGACTCACAGGCTGTGGTGGACGCCGTCACCGTGCTCAACGACGACGCCGACGACGTGAACGACAACGACGACAACGATGACAACAACGACAGGACCGGAGAGCTCAACGTGCGCATCGGCAACAGCACCACGGCCGCCACCACCCTCACCGGCTACTTGCTGACGGAAATCACCCTGGCTGCCAGTGGTGCCGTCACGGACGTGAAGAGCCAGCGCTCGGCCCAGGTGGTCATCGAGGACGGCGTGCTGGTCTCGAGCAGCACCACCGCCGAGCTGCAGGTGGAGGCGGCCGGCTCCAGCGCCGTCTACGTGTCGGCTGCCGACGCCGCCGTGAGCGTGCGCCAGCTGAACCTGGACGCGGCGGGCACCGCCACGCTGCAGTTCAACGTGGCCAGCGTGTCGGTCACGGAGGAGGCCCAGCTGGAGGCGCAGGGATCGGGCTCCGTGTCGGTGCTGGGGTCGTCGTTCGAGGCGAACCAGCTCGAGGTGGACGCTCAGAACACAGGCAAGGTGTGCCTTGCCGCCGCGCAGGTGACGGCCGCCAACTACGAGGGCCAGACCGCCAGCCAGATCTCCATGCCCAACGCGTCCAGCAAGTACACGTCGACGGGCTCGTTTGCTTGTGACGAGGCGACTGTGCCTGCTCGCGAGCCGGGGTGCGTGTCGAGTGCCTGCGCTGATTCGTCTTCTGCCGGCACGACGGCCACTGCTGGCAGCGGGGCCACGACCACGACCGTGACGTCCACGCCTGCTGCGGGCACCACCAACGATGATGACAACGCCAGCGACGACACGAACGCTTCACCTGCGTCTGCTGTGTTCCAACTGGGTGCCGTCGCGGCGATCGCTCTCGCCATGGCTGGTCTTCTGTAGTCTGGCATCCTTCTTCAGTCGTGGCACATTCTTTTCTCGAACAGCACGTGGATCCGCAGTAGTTTAGCTCCTGCTCTTGCTAACAGTATAAATCCACCAAGTTTACTGCAACTTATGACCAAATTGATTACCACATTCGCACTGCCATCATCATCGTATCAATTCTCACAATGAAAACATCTAATCGCACAGGTTTTCCATCATCTTTTCAGCTAAAACAAAATATTTTTAGTATACAAAACCACTGTGAATGTCTCTCCTCGAATATCTCCCCGCCGTACAGTACTACTCCCCCTTTGGTCAGTTCGCAATCAGACATGGTCGCCAATAAGCTCCCGCTGGCGTTGTTGTCTCTCGGTACGAGCAGCGTCTTCCTGTTGCTCTCGACATTTTTCATCCCATCCATCCCAGTCGTGCGTCTCTTCTTCTTCGCATTGGTCCCGACTCTCGTGGCTGTGGACGTCGTGACTGAAGGTCGAGGCTGGAATGCGTTCGTTCAAGTATGGGAGACCCTTGCTGCTCTAGGAACCGTCGGCCGCCAAGTCAAGCAGCAGGAACTTACGCCCGCTGAGGCGTTGGCTGCTGCCCGCGCTGAGCTTTTTAAAGCCTTCAGTGAGCGGTGGCCTCAAGGTCTCACATCTCTCCGTCGTCCGCTCGGACTCAGCAGTCAACGACCAGAAGTCGTGTCTTCCAGTACCAGTGGCAGCTCTCTACGAGCAGGTAAAGGGAAGTCTAAAAGACCATTTGTTCCCAAGGTCCAGTGGAGATGCACCAGTTTACCTCATGGACCCAGCGTCCGGCTGCTTTTTGAAAGCTACAGCCGACAGGAAGCTCGTGTTCACCAGCAAACCGAATGCGTCCTGCTTGTTTTACATTGAGAGAGGCAAAACGCACCATTGGGGCTTCAAATCGGTCTCTTCAAGGAGATATATGGGCCAGAACTTTGTGCAAAAGATGATTGCTGCAAGTAAGAAACTGCATGCTTGGGAGTCGTTTCGAGTGCTGCAACGGCCGGAAGATAAGGGGTTTAGTAGCTGCTCTCCGCAAATTTATTTGATTCTATGCAGAGCGAGGTTTGGCAAGGGCATGTGGCTTGCCAACAAGCCTGGAACAAGCACTTTTGCCAGCCCACAGGTCCCCACGAACAGAACCAACAGCAGCTCGAATTTTGAGGTTGACGAGGACTCTTTCACGGAACATCATGGGTCTCCTGGCAAGCGCGGTGTGTACTTGTCCAAGCAATTTGATCATGCAATTGGATTGATATACAGCTCGGATTTGTCTGCTTTGGTGTCTGCTGCGTCGGAGATGGGATCCCAATCTGGTGTGGCGTCGTCGCGCGCGTTGGCTAGGGCACAAACAGCACCTCACCTGGCGAAAATACTACAAACCAAGGGAACTGCTTTCCAGACTCCTATCCTCACGAATTGGGAGTTTGGCGATGTACGTCTGCCGTGGTTGGAAGCGGTCGGCAAGGCGAATGTAAACTCTGGAAGACCTTCCTCTTTTCTGGAGATGCTGGAAAGCGAGATGACGGAGGTGATGACCGCAACGATACCTGGTTGCAATGTGGAAGAATTTCTTGAAATGATTGTTCCGCGCGCGACGCGTCTGAAAAGCAAGGCTACACGTGAAATGCTTACACGCTCGGCTCCAGTAGGCTCTGGTATTTTAAAAAGCAGTGCCAGCTCAGAAAATCCGTCTGAGGGCGATATGCTCCGTGAGTGGCACCCACACCCACAGTTTGGGCTTCTCCGAGCTCTGAGTTATCGCCCAGATGTCAGAGCTATACCCCGTATCCCCATTTCGACTAACAACAAGAATGACTCAAGGAGCGCAGCACCCGCTAGCATGAAAGCCGTGGCGATTGAGCAGTATCACTCGTGCACGGTGGACGATGACTTTGATACCAATCTTCAGAGTGATGACGGGAAAATAGCGCACAAGGCCACGCTTCGGTCCAAGATCTACACGCTCAGCATACCTTACAGCAATTGTTTTTCGATCGAGGTAGTTGTTGACGTTGAAGATGTTCCTTATAGCGGCGACAGCGTGCAGGGAGGTGTGATTACCACTGCGTTCGACAGCGAAATGGCCATCACTGCCTCATCGTCCGGAAGAAGTACTGACAGCGACCATACGGGGGAGCTGAGCAGAAGTCAGCTCTACAGATTCGATCGCGAGCAGGTGTGGTCTTCTCACGCAGTACTATGCTTCAGGCCGAAATCGAACACGGTGCGCTGGAAGGCATCAGAAACACCTGTGCAACGATGCTCAAGATGTTACGTGAGAAGTACTCGAAACAATCGTCATCGGCACAACCTGTTCGTCGTGGATCAATGATAGCTACTGATGAAGGTGATACCGTCTCCGATTTACCGGCAAGTAGAGACTTGGGCTCTTCGCGAGGTTTAGGTTCATCGCGAGGATTGAGTTCGTCGCGTGACTTGGGATCATCGCGCGGTTTGGGCTCGTCACGTGGTCGTACTCGAGAAAAGTCTCGTCCATCGGCTGACCTGTCGTTTATGCCTCGAACATTTGCACTTGAGGTTGTCAAAGGTCTTATCACCGCTATTGGCGACGCAAAACCGTTGTCTGAGAATCTCAGCGCACTTCCGCTTCATCTACCGTGGACAGCATTCAATCCGGCAAATTCGTTAGCGCGTGGACAGCCATCCGCACTTGCCGCAATAGCCACTACTGCCACACCGTTCTTCGAGAGCTCACCGGCGGAGTTTGCTCAAGTGCTGGAGGAAAGTCTGGGCAGTAAAGTTACCGCACCGCTCTTTTTCGAAGCGCTCCTGTGCGATGGTTGCTCCTTTTCCGCCCCTCACACGCTGACAGCGGCACAATGGAAGTGGACATTAGCGCCTGGCGGGCCTTTGTGTCATCGCTGCAGCCTCACGAACGAGCTATTGGGTTTATCCGCAAGCAGGTTTTTCGGATGCCGTTGAGCGGGATCCCTGGTGTTGACGTCGCTGAAGTGGAGGATTTCCAGTACTATTCACTTGTGCAAGGACGTACTGGAGGGCCTACAACGTCTGCATCCAGTCATGACAATGAAAGTGAACAAGATAAACGAGGAAGCTTTAACGGTTCCCAGAAGCGAGACAAGAAACGTCCTTCTTCAACATTGGGCCTGAACAAAGACTCGCAGCCACTCTCACTTGGCCGAGACAAGAAGCGACCGCCGTCCGGACTGGGTCAAACTAAGGAAACCAAGCCGCGTGACGCGAAACAGACGAAGCCCCGACGTCTCGAGTTCGGCATGAAGCTTTTCATCCCAGCACTACCCGAAGGTTCTCAGTTCACGGTACGTTCCTGTTGTCTCTATCCTAAAATGTTTTGACTCTAACGGAAATGTCTTTGCCATAGATCGAGGTACTAGTGATCGTGGAACCGGCTGAGGACGATCCGTCCAACAACGTTCTTCGAGTCCTGTTTGCTTCACCTCCACGATATCGCCGCCAGGACACGCGTGGCCACACTGTCGTGAATCCTCATGTGGTGGCCGGCGTCTTACGCGGACTGAAACAGATCTGGAAGCATGTGGCGCATACGATGGTGGAGATATGCGAGGCCAACAGCGAGTATGTCGTTCTGCCGCATCAGCTTCAACATCAAGAGCAAGCGCCACACGGACTGGACGACGAGGAAATGTATTTGGTGCATCAGTCAAGAGCTCATACTGGCCTGCCGACCCACGACGAACTCGCTTCCAAACTGATAGAAGCGATCGCTGCGATGTACTAAGTCACAACTTGAAAATGCAGGCCGCGAAGAAGAATACCTCAAGGGAACGTACGATATCATACACATGGTTTGACTTCAATTTACGTCAAAGTATTTAAGCTCGTCGATCACGCCGAGGTGAGTGCTTCCTTTACGTTGCTTCTTGGATTTGTGTGCACATCGGATTGCAAGAAACCGGCTGTATTCTCGGTGTTTGCTACTCGGCATGTTTGTATTTGTGAGCCATCGGCCTTCGTAAAATGCATGCAATGCTACTCTCGACCTTCATCTTTCTCTATGGGTCACAACGGTTTAATCATGCAGTTGTCAGACTACATTGCCTGGAACTATACGCCTAATGATGCTGGTCCTTAGTCCCGGTTCCGGTTCCGGCGGGTAACGTCGTTGAGACCGTCTCATACGAGAAGATCGTGCTGCAGCGCTGCGTCGCGGCAACAAGCACAGCAAAAGTGCTGAGAAGATCTTGCCGCAAACACCTCAGCCAGGTAAAGCGCCACGTCCGCGATAAACAGCACAGTAAAAGTGCTGCTGCTGCATCAAGAAACTTGCAAAATGCAGATCCGAGGAACCGCTGTCGCGTAACATCGATCAATCATTTAGCAAGTCGAGACGCCTATGCAACGCTCAGGGCGGCCCTGCTCATACAGGACCATGCATTCTAACCCCAAAGACGTACGGTACTCTGCAGTTCCTACCTGCCCACTTCACCGCCGCGCTTTTTCATGCATGAACCATGCTTCCCAACTCTTCCGAACTGCACCTTGGCCGTCCACCGACTCGGTGGCACCGAGTCATTTCCGAATTCGCGTTAATCAGGCCAACTAGTCCACTCTCTAGGTCTCGAACAGCGAAACGACATCATGCAGCCGACTACGCTCACCTCGCTGGCCATTATGGTCACCGCGGCCGCGTTCATTTCGACGGCCGATGCCCATGGTCAGATGCTCATCCCGGAGTACCGTAAGATCACGGCGAAGTTTAAAAGGATGGCGGCACGCTTTCCCAGGCCGGCGATCAAGAACTGCAGTACTCGCCCGTGGAGCTGCTGTCGCAACGCAAGCAGAAGGACTTCCCCGAGGCTGCAACGTTCAGCGTCATGAACGGATGTCGGGGCACGGTGTATGAGTCGGGCAACGACGTTACTACCCTTGAGGCAGGCGCCGAATTCGACGTCAAGTGGATCATCCAGGCCCCTCACCCCGGCACTATGAAGTTGAGCATCGTCAAGCCGAGCACAGGCTCGTCGGGCAAGATCATGTACGAGAACTACAAGACCATCCTCACGGTTGACTCGTTCGCTCAGAACGCCGGTGAAGATGGCACCACTGCCAAGATGCCGTCCGACGTCGAGGGTTGCGGATCGGCCGGTGACTGTGCTCTGCAGTTCTACTGGCACTCGGATATCGCCAATCAGACGTACCCGACGTGCGCCGATATCATCGTGTCCGGCAGCGGAACCGGCACCGGTACCGCCACTACCCCGTCAACGTCGACGACAAGCACCGCTGCTTCGACCGAAAGCTCAAGTGCTGGTAGCCCGACCTCGACAACTTCGGATACTGGAAACAACGAGACGCCAAGCACCAATTCTTCCCCGTCGACTTCGACTACAACCAGGAGGACGACAGCACCTTCGACCCAGGAAGACACTCCATCGTCAGCATCAACACCGTCATCGGAGAGCACTCCGTCTACGGAGACCACGCCATCTTCGGAGACCACTAATGGTGGTGGCAACACTGCTACCACTGCTCCGTCGTCCAACACCTACAGCACGGAGTCGTCGGTCGCTGGCGAAGCGGACTCAACCAAGTGCACCCGCCGCATGCGGAAGTAAGAGTCTGAAAGACTTGATGTTTCTGGAAACTGTTGTGTGCATCGTTGTGAGGAGGAACTATACGTATTGACAAAACATGAATTGCTGTCGTGGTGTCCACGCGCTTATGGATATCTACCTCTCGACGTAGTCGATGAGACTAATCGGGCTTTGCGGATACTCCATGTGGCTCCTATGAAACGATGGTGCGATGTACAGACAGATCCGAAGAACCATGTGGATTTCTGGATGACAAGTCACGTAAGCAGAGTCGATTTTACACTGTCAGCGCAATGTGAGTTGTCTATGATCGTGAAGCATAAGCTCGCTGGCAGCGATTGCGAACCTTGCATTGACTCGCTCCAGGGTTCGCAATCGCAAGTCGCGAGACCTTCACAATCTCACCCCTTTCTCACCCACCAGTCGGTCTTACTTACCTGCGCCCGCTTCACCGCCACGCTTTTCCCTCTTCCTGCCCTCTGGACTTGGACCAGAAGCTTCGGAACGATGTTTTCCGTTGCCATCATGTCATTCCTCAATTCTCGTTCTCTAGCTATCGTTGCAACTTTCGAACAGTAAGACGTCACGATGCACTCGACAGGACTCGCTTCGCTTGCCATCATGGCCACCGCTGCTGCGTTCATTTCGACAGCTGATGCCCACGGTCAAATGTTGGTGCCGGCATATCGTCACATCACGGCGAAGTACAGAAAAGATGGTGGCACGCTTTCCCAGGCCGGCGATGAAGAACTGCAGTACTCACCGATCGAGCTGCTGTCCCAGCGCAAACAGAAGGACTTCCTGAGGCTGCAACGTTCAGTGTCATGAACGGATGCCGCGGAACGGTGTATGAGGCAGGCAACGCCAACGTTACGACACTTGAGGCGGGCGCTGATTTCGATGTCAAGTGGATCATCCAGGCCCCTCACCCTGGCACCATGAAGTTGAGCATCGTCAAGCCCAACGCGGACTCTACCGGTAAAATCATGTACGAGAACTACAAGACCATCCTCACGGTTGATTCGTTCGCTCAGAACGGCGGTGAAGGCAGCACGACTGCCAAGATGCCAAGCGATGTCGAGGGATGTGGAAAGGCTGGCGACTGTGCCCTGCAGTTCTACTGGCACTCGGACATTGCCAATCAGACGTACCCGACGTGCGCCGATATCATCGTGTCCGGCAGCGGAACCGGCACCGGTACCGCCACTACCCCGTCAACGTCGACGACTAGCACCGAGAGCTCCGACTCTGGCAGCGACGAAACACCTTCGTCCCAGACTACTCCATCGTCCCAGACCACTCCTTCATCGCAAACTACGCCTTCCTCGCAGACCACTCCTTCGTCGCAAACCACTCCTTCTTCGGAGACTACCCCTGCGACTCCTGCCCCCAAGGCCACAACCGCTACCCCCAAGACCACAACTCCCGCTCCGACGACAGCTCCTTCAACGAGCAACACCGCCACCAAGACGACTCCGTCGACTAGCACTACGGAAGTCGGCGGTGAAGCAGAGGCCGCTGGTAAGTGCAGCCGTCGCATGCGTCGCAACTAGAGTGTGGAGTTTGGTTTAGATCCATGAGACTTAGTGTTTCGAGTATATGTTGTGTCATTGATGGGGATCCTACGAGCCATCTACAAATTTAAAGCATGTTGTCTACGTTCTGATCGCGGTTTTCTGTCTTGCATTTAATGTTGGACACTGTGCCCCATGTGATTCCTGGGAAGGAGGCCTATCGAGGTCTGACAGCTCCAGTCAGGCATGCTACCCTACCGGTAGTATTCCGATTCTGTTGGCAACAGGCTATTCCGTGATTCATGACGGAGAGTTTCGTAGCATCTCTGATGGTAAAGCATGTATTAAACACTAGTGGGGGCAACTGAAGAAAGAGAAACATCGATAGAGGTCAAGCTCAGGTGATTCAGGTCATTTTCACGGACGACTCGACATGACTTTAAACGGAATGTATTACACATACTCTACTGTTTTTTTCTTAAAGATGCAGGTTATGTCGAGATAGTGTAGGAGGGAAGACATATTGAATTCAATGAACAATCTAATACAATTTATGATATTCCCATCCTCTGACTTCTACCCATCGTTTTCGTAGTGCTTTTTTCTGTTTGTCAATCTGATCTTCCCACCAAATGGAAATGCAGCAGAATTCCCAGGCTTGGAATGCTGCCATCGTAATTTGCAAGGTTCGTCATCAACATGAAAAACCTGTTCACCGCCAACGACAACTTCACTGGTTCTGGTTCCAAATGCTTTTTTCTCACAACTGAGTGAGCCGTAGTCATTCCCGAATTTGCCTCCTTCATCGAAGCTCGAACAGCAAATCAAACATGCCGTCGATTGCACTCTTCACGCTTGTACTCTTGTCAAGTACCACGTTGCTCTTCTCCGGTGTTGAAGGCCACGGAATGATGTTGTTTCCTCTCTACCGGCCGATATCGGACCAGTACTTGAAAGACTCGGGTGTCCTCATCAACATTGGCGGGGACAAGTCCAGATCGCACCTCTTGAAGGTCTAGCGCAGCACAAACAGGCCGACTACCCCATCGCTCCTACTTTCGACTTGATGAATGGCTGCCGAGGAACGGTCTACGAGGAAGGCAACAATGTCACGACGTTGCAGCCGGGAGACGACTTTGACGTCAAGTGGAACATCGCGGCACCTCACCCGGGCTACATGAAGTTGAGCGTCGTGAAGCCAAGCGAGGAATCGGGCAAGATCATGTACGAAAACTACAAGACCGTGCTGACGATCGAGCCGTTCGGTGAGCATGGCGGTGACGGTAGTTCGAAAGCTACCATGCCTGACGATATTGATGGCTGTGAGAAGCCTGGAGACTGCGTCTTGCAGTTCTACTGGCACTCCGACATCGCCGACCAGACATATGTTACGTGCGCCGACATTATTGTACCTGGGAGTGGGGGCACTAGCACGACCCCATCAGCTCCGACGGCGACGAATTCTGCTACTAAAGCTACACCCACGCCAACCACTCCCAAACCCACTACTGCAGCGCCCAAGGCGGCCAAGAAGTCGATCACGTATGAGTCCGAGGCATCTGTTGCTGGTGAAGCGGACAGCCCCAGCAAATGCAGTCGCCGTATGCGGCATTAGACGTCGGTAGTGTCTGTAGTCGATGTTCAAGATTATGAAAAGCTTGTATTGTCCGTTGAGCTGTCCGCACCTTCTGGTTCACAGGAACGTCCATGTGTGTACAATGTCTGGTCCTCCCACAATGGTGACCATTATGGTTGCTTTGCTACCTCCACCTCGGTTGATCCCTGTCCAACAGTGACCATTTGCCAATGTGCAGCCCGCAGTCAGTTATCAAAAGAGAACAATGACTTCGTCCAAGATCATTTCGCTCGCACTGGCAGGCTTCGCTTTGTTGATCTCTAGAGTTGAAGGCCACGGTCAGGTGCTATCGCCCCAATATCGACAAATATCGGACAAGTATTTCCAGGATTGCGGTGCAATCAAGAACATGGGCGCTGGTCAGATCCAAATTGCTCCACTGGAGGATTTATCCCAGCGTAAGCAGGCCGACTATCAGGTGGCACCAACGTTCAATCTCATGAACGGTTGCCGCGGCACAGTGTACGAAGAAGGCAACAATGTCACGACGTTGCGGGCGGGTGCCGATTTTCAAGTCACGTGGGTCATTCATGCCCGCATCCTGGCTACATGAACCTGAGCATTGTCAAGCCGGTCGAAGACTCGACGGGCAAGATCACGTACAAGAACTACAAGACCATTCTAAAGATTGATCCGTTTGCTGAAAGCGGTGGCGAAGACAGCGCGACAACCACGATGCCTACCGGAGTTGAGGGGTGTGAGAATGCGGGGACTGTGCTCTGCAGTTCTGTATCCATCCATCGCCGGTCAGGCATACCCGACCTGTGCTGATATCATCGTGCCTGACACTGGTTCCAGCACCACCCCGACAGCTCCGTCCACTTTTAAGGTCGCCACAGCGGCCCCTAAGACTACCCCCAAGTCAATCAGCGCCACCTCCAAGACGACGACTGCACCTTCCACCGCTAAGCGCCAGCGTATCTCCAAGGCTGAAGCGTCTGTCGCGGGTGAAGCAGATAGAATCGGAAAATGCAGTCGCCGTGTGCGTCGTCTGTAGAGATACGTAGTAGAACTCAGCGATAATGATATCCTTTTGCTGCTTGTAACCCCATGATGCTGAACACGGCATTTCGCTGGTTGATCCTTGAAAAGGCACGCGCTACGTCGCACTTGTCAACGATTGTTGAAGGCACGTCTTCAACTGCTGCAACGGTCGAACTTGTTTTGGATCGGTTCGTGCACCGAGGCCAAAACAAGACTACCACGCCTCCCAATGGAGTGCGAAGTCAGAGCATGGTCACTGACGCCGCTATGTTTGTTTGGTCGCTATCTGACTCATGCGACGGTGCAAGTTAAACAAAGCACCAGAACTCGTGGTCAGCGACGAAAACGTCAGTCTCCGATCGCAGAGACAGTCGTCAGTTTTGCTGCCTGAATTCGAGAACGCCAATTGTGCTCGAACCCCGTCTCTCACTTCTCCTTTCTGTCTAGCCTGTTCACATCGACGGCTCAACGTCGTGCCAGCAGCCACTTCTCGCTCTTCGCATTGGACTGTTGCAAGATGAAGCCTTTCCAGTGGTCACGCCTCTGCGCTGCTGCTGCCGCGTTGGTGGTCGTCCAGATGCAGTTTGCGCAAGTGGATGCATGCACCGCTATCGCCGTGACCAAAGGTGCCAGCGTCGATAACTCGACGCTGATCGCACACACTGATGACGCAGGTAGTGGTGCCTCCGACTTGCGTCTTGCTCGCGTCCCGGCGCAAGGTCATGCACCTGGTAGCAAGCGAGCGATCTACAACTTCAACGGTGGGTATCCTAGAGTGGTTGCTCCCGATCGTGGACCGAATTACCAGCCTGCGCACGATCCGCTGTCAGGAAAGATGCAGGAGTACTCGACCCCACTGGGCTACATCCCGCAGGTAGAGCACACGTACGCGTACTTCGACCAGGACTACGGCATGATGAATGAGGTTCAGCTCAGTATTGGCGAGAGTACGTGTGGCGCGAAGACTGTCGGCTGGCCACTTGATGTTCCCGGTGGCAAGAATTTGTTCGGTATCGCTGAGCTCACTAAGATCGCACTCGAACGCTGCGCGACCGCGCGGTGCGCAGTTGATACCATGGGCACCCTAGCTGAAAAGTACGGCTTCTACAGCGAAGACAGCGGAGAGATGTCGAAACCGGACTATGGCGACTCGGCCGAGGCGCTTGTGGTGGGCGACAAGTTAGGTGAGGTCTGGGTCTTCCACATTATGACCGGCAAGGATAACGCTGGCGCTGTTTGGGCTGCTCAACGCGTACCCGAAGGCCACGTGACGGTCCTTGCCAACGGCTTCACGATCCGCGAAATGGACTTAAGTCAGCCAGACTGGTTCATGGCTTCCGCTAATGTGCACACGCTTGCTGAAGAAATGGGCTGGTGGGACCCGAATGGTGACAAGGAGTTCGACTTCACAGCAGCGTACGGCTTCGCCGACAAAGACGCCATCGGACCGCTTTACACTGGACGTCGTGTCTGGCGTGTGTTTGACGTTCTAGCTCCGTCACTTCAACTTGATGCTCGGCTAGGCAGTTTCTCGCAATACGCAACGTACCCTTTCTCGGTCAAGCCTGATCGCAAGGTAGAGCTTTTCCAGATCATGGACCTCCTTCGAGATCACTACGAAGGCACCACCTACGATATGACCAAGGGCCTCGCTGCAGGGCCGTTTGGAGCTCCTGTACGGTGGGCTGGCAGCCCTGGCGGCGTCATTGGCGGCTGGGAGCGACCGATTTCCATGTACCGAACTCTCTTCTCTTTCGTGCTACAGAGTCGAAACCACAAAGGATCCGATGCACTTGGCGGCGTGGCATGGTACGCTCAAGGTTCACCCCACGGATCGGTATTCGTCCCGTTCTCGTGCGGACAGAATGAAGTCCCGGAATCGTACTTGTTGGGCCAGCAGAGCAAATTCCACCCGGGATCGTCGTGGTGGGCATTCACCTTCGTGAACAACTGGAGTTTGCTGCGTTTCAATGCCATGTCGGTTGACATTCGCGGCTTGATTGACACTTTGCAGAAGCGTGCGTTTAATCTGCGTCACGAAATCGAGAGAACTGCACAGGAAACGCAGGCCAGTGAGTCACAACTCGTAACTAGTGTGCAATCACAGAGCAACGAGTTTGCCAACCTTGTTGTAGCTCAGTGGTGGGAGCTCGCGTGGACCTTGGTTGCCAAGTACAGCGATGGATACGTGACAACTGGTGAGGCTCCTGACCAGCAAGCTGCGCCGGGTTACCCTGCGTGGTGGTTGCAGGCTAGCGACTTCGCCAAGTGGCCCGGTGACACCTTTAAGCCCAAGAAGAGCATGCGCAAGAAACTTGTCACTGATAGCATGACGCAGGGATACGTTCGACAGACTCCAGTAGCCAACAATCAGGTGATGGAAGCCGTTCTTGACAAGACAGAGATGGAGAGTCGAAGCTACCCTATCGCCATCGTGTGGGTCATCTTGGGAGCAGTGCTCGGTGCAGCCATGGTTTCATTCAGCACAAAAGTAAGCCGTCGTGTCGGCTACAACGCTGTCGCTTGAGCTTGACGCACTCCCAGCAGATTCTGAACGACCAATATTATCAACATCGCGTTAGCTTTTAGCCGTAGATAGCAACTAGCGTTCACGATGGCAATAGATGCAATACCCACCCGCCTCTTCTTCTTACAGTAGCCATATAGCACTGCAAAATGCCAAGACGATCAATGCTCGGCCAACAGCGTCTTTCAGAGCCAATGACGCGGGCGGAATGTAAGCATGAGTAGAGCAGCGTGAGATGGTTTTATTGGCGTTGTAGACCCAGCTCCCAGAAACGCACGTTGTCTCCGCAAGGTTGGTTTCCACGACTCCGGCCTCCTTGTTCGCTTGCACCTCGCTCAAACAGTTGATGTTCCCACAGACTTCGTCCAGGTAAAGACGGTAGAAGTGCGAATAAACGCATTTGTCGGCCACTTCGACGCACATCGAGCGGCACGGAGGCAGCGGTGGCGTCGCTCCGGAGCTGGCGCAGCTCACAGCAGTGCCGTTCACCACCCGGTTGAAAGTCGTGGCTACCCACGATAGACAATGGAAGTTCCACACGAGTTTATGACACGCCGGTGTGTCCTTGAACTGCACTTGCGTTCCAAAAGCACTCAACGCCAATGTCTTGGCGTCTAGATCTTCACACACTCCTTGCTTCTCCAACTGCAACGTCGATTCCCTATAGCACAAAAAGTTAGTGCAGCTTCAGTCGCACAGTACCGGTAAAGTGAACGAACGGACCTGGAGTATCCGCTGACGGGGTCGAACAGATACTGGTCGTTCATGATGGTACAATATTGCAGTCCTGCACACTTGACACACTGTTGGGGATTGAACGATCCGACGGCGGAATCCGCATCAACAGGTTGTGCGACAAGACCCGACAGTATCAACGCGACGACTTTCGTACGCGTAGTACATGGCCGGCTCTGGTGATGCGCCAGATTACCTTCAACCTCGTGAGTCATCACGATATTTCTCATCCAGCGCAACTTGGCGATCACCAGGAATAGAGTCGCGGCAAGACGAAGGACTTTCGCAGCGATCGACCGGTGGCAATTGACCCAAACACGGCAAAAAGCAGCGGGGAGACTGAAGTTGCACGCGAAAAGATTCGCGACCGTTTGAATGGCCGCGGACAAGTGCGATTGCCATTCGTCACGGTTCGAGGCATTTCGGTGGCGCCTTTTGGTGCTCCATACGTCAGAGTTACCACACCTGGCGGATTTTTTTCACTGCTTGCCATGTGCCTAGAAGTTGCTCCGTCGAGGTGAAGCACTGGTTGGTATCGATCCACATGCGCTTCAATTTACATGCATGATGCGTGCATTCGCTCGGCAAGTGATTGGCGGACGGATATCAGAGCCCGTCAACCTGATCTGCAGTTGTACCCACTTTATGGTACGAGAACCTCCATCAATTCATCGTACTATCTATACGCCATTACACTAAATAACACAAGTCTATCATGTTCTACAGAGATGTCACATACACATCCCAGGTACATACTAATTTGAAAAGTCACAATATTTATCTATCTATAGAGACCCTTCAAATCCTGATTCGTCCATCTCGTTCCAATCGAACATCAAGGCAGAGGCCGATAACACTCGCGCAACACGCGTGCATCGTTGTTTTAGACCAGCCAGCCATTCCTATTCACAGTCTCCAATACCGACACCAGTCAACGGTCCTGGTGGCCACTTGGATGCCATTCGAAAACTCGCACCACGGCCAACAGCTCAAGATCCCAAGCAATACCTCATGCAAGCGAACCGCCCGGAGGTAGCTGCCTACTTTGAGGCATTGTTGCAATCCCGACTGCACAGTCCGCCGATCCGGTGCGGCTTTGCGGGGATGACAAGGGCAAGGCCATGTACGCCGGGAAGGCATTGAAGGCCGGGGAACCGATTTGGACCGAGGCCCCATTCGTTGCAATGCAACACGAAGACAATAAGGAGTTCGTGGACTGCTGCGACAATTGCTTTGTGCCGTTAATCGACAGCAAAAGCTGCTGGGCACGAGTCGTCGCGTCCAGTTCGGAAGTGGAAGGAGAAGCGGCCCCTGCAGAAGACAACTCGGCGTCCGAAGCGGACTTTGAAGCGGCCATTGCCTTCTTGCAGAAAGAAGGCGGCAAGAGCCCCGAAGAGAGCTATTTTTCCGTCTTCAAGTTGGCCGAGAACCAGGTCAAATGCACTTGCGGAGTAGTGTACTGCTCCGACAATTGCAAGCACTTGGCGTACGCACAACACCACGCACTGCTGTGTCCTCATACCGAGGAGAAGGACAATGCCATGGGCCACTTTTTGAACCACACGGTCGTGACCAACGAGATTTTCCAGTTGGCGGCCAAAGTCGTCGCCAAGGTCTTGCTGCTGTTTGTCGCGACGCAGGATATGGCGCAAGCGAGATTGCCCGTGGATATCTTCTGCAAACTGCCTTGGTGGGAGGTGATCACGTCCGAGGAGGACTTGGAAGACGGAGAGACGCTCGAGGACTACCGTGACAGGTTCCGCAGTCTGCTAACACAGACGCATGAGCACTTTATTGCCGGTTTGAATGAAAACCTCAAGCACCTTGAAGCGAACGGTGAGCTCAATGGCTTGTCGGCGGAAACGGTGCTGGCGACTTGCGATGATGTCTTGAGCATGGACTTTTTCAGCCGTGTGGTGGGAATGTTCGAGATGAACAACATTAGTATGGAGATCGACCACCCGTTCCACGCCCTGGGTGAGGCGTTGAGCGAAGCCAGTCCTGAGGAGAAGAAGGACATGCCGCCTGTACTGGAGCGTGTGAAGGGGGCGTTGGAGAAATTTGCGGAGGAGCATAGACACCACTTGTGTGAAGATGAGTCTCACGAGCACGATCACGATGAGGAAGAGTGTTACGCACTGGACGAAGACTTTGTGGGCGTCGAAGGAACTGCTCTTTTCTCGGGTATTTGTACAATGAACCACAGCTGCGACCCGAACTGCACTGTGTTGTACACTAAGGATGGCGCTGCGCACGTCTTCGCCGTGCAAGACATTGCGGTACGCTTGGTTCGATGTCCTGACAAAATCTCTGAGAGAAACTAACTTGTTGCTTTCGCGTTGCAGGAGGGAGAAGAGCTGTGCATCTCGTACATCGATGTGGACCAAGACGTCCACGAGCGAGAGGAATGTCTCCGGTATGTATGGTGTCATTTCGTGTGTGTTTCTCCTACGCTGTGGTTCCACCAAAGACTAATATGAGTTCAATTGTCGTGTATGTGTGCACCAAGTAGGGAGTACCAATTTGTTTGTCATTGCGAGCGCTGCGAGGAGGAACGAAAGGCATAGATTATGCAGCGGAGGTAGCGGTTGGCCAAGAAATGCTGCAAATTATGAGTGAACCGAAACGGTTTATCCAAAGGCACTCCGCTCCTCCTGCAAGCTTCTTCAACTTGCTTTGTCTCCCCAACTGCGTAGCTGTTTGGCATGGACGCGTTTGGCCGGTTACGACTTCTGATTTCCACGAGAAAATTGTCCTCGGACATCTAGAGAGCTGAGCGATTCCCATCCGGCACATTATGAGCCATAAATTTAAATATGTCATAAAGGTTCTCTACATGCATCAATGCAGTCTCTACATGGTCTCTTCATGGACAGATTGTCGCACTGGCACAGTGTCCACTTCAACATGTCCATCCTTGTAAATAGGATGCAAATTATTTTGAAAATAGTACACTTCTCTGTGCATAGACAAGTGGGTCCGACTTTTTAAACTGCTTTAAAGTAACCCATACAAAGACCAAGTCAAAAACCGTCGCTGTTCTGCCCTCGAATTCGTTGTGCTTCTTCCATTCGTAGAAAAACTTGTGAGACGTTAACTGCCATTCCGCTAATTCCTGTAGTGAGCAATGGCCGATATGCACGAAGAAGACTTGGAGATTATGATCCCGTCATGGAAAGCGCCCAAGATTTCCTCGCTTGGCAGTGCAAAATGTGGGTCCTATTCGGCGCAAACCGACTTTGGAGGTAGGTCGGCCGTTGCTCGTGGTTTATTGGAGACCAACAATTCCTCTAATTATAATTAAATTCTGATTCCATGCATAGTGGACAAATATTCGAGTGTGGCAGCTCCCTACGGACCTTCAGACCCAATAGCTAGTACCTATTTCCAAGTGGTTATTAGCAAGGCCAAAGCCCCGATTGTGTGTGGAGATGCCGGCCCAATCAAGGGCAAAGCCATTTACGCCGACCGCGACCTCCCAAGAGCCACCAAGATATGGACCGAGTCGCCCCTTGTGGCTATGCAGCATGCTAACAACCGCAGTCTGCTGCCTACATGCCAGTACTGCTTCTTACCTTTGATGGGGGACGCTCAGCAGCAATGGCGCGATATCGTGACCCGCTATAATGCTCAAATAATGGAGCCCACCTCACGGAATCAGACTCAGAAGTCCCCGACTCAGAAAGACCAGAGTGATGGTGACACTTCAACGACCATCACTCCTGTTGAGGTGAATATGGATGCGCTGGATAAGGCGTTGCAGGTGCTGCATATCACGCCTCGAACTTGTGGCATGGCTGGACCAGGAGCCAATTGTGTGTGCGGCGAGCTGTACTGCTCGAAATTGTGCCAGATGAAGGCTTTCCACGAGTATCACGCGATTCTGTGCCCGCGGAACGAGCCGTGCTCAGCAATGGGTGAGTTTGTGGAGCATACGTGTCATACAAATGATGTTTTCTTGCTTGCAGCGAAGGTTATTGCCCGAGTCATTGCGAGGTATTTGGTGTGGCGAGACATTGTGAAGGCTCGCGAGCCTATTGATATGTTTTACAAGAAACCGTGGTGGGAAGTAGTGGTGGTAGAGCACGATGATCTTGACGCTCTGGAACATCTATCTGGAGACAGTGACGATACTTTAGGTCAGACCACAGCAAGTGCCAGCGACGAAACCAGCGACAGCAGCACCAGCAACGATGGTACGCCACCAAACGATGGACAAGGTCTAGAGGAGAAAGAGATCGACATTGAAGAAAGTGCAAAAATATCGACACAAAGTCGACGACAGGATCGAGCACAGGAAGCGAAAAATGATCAGAGGCAGGATGGGGAGACACAGGGTGACGGTGTTACTAGTGCACGAGTTCGTGGTTCACCAACAGGGTCGTCGAAAGCAAAATGCTTGCAGGAGGTGTTTGCGTTGACGCACCAGTTGCTTATCGATGCACTTGAGTGCAACCTTGTCCGTCTTGAGCGCGAAGGACAGCTGCGCGGAGTCTCGGTGGAGGAAATCTGGCGCCACTGCTCGAGCATTCTGAGTTTCGAGTTCTTCACCGCTCAGATCGGAATGTTTGAGATGAATAACATCAGCATGGAGGTGGACCACCCGTTCCATGCGTTCATTGACATCCTGGATCCTGAAGTGCAGCATGAATTGGCATCCGATGATATGGGGAGTGATGGATCTCCAAAGCCTCACCCACAGCTTACGTCTGAGGACCAAGCACTGCTTTCTAAAGTTCGAGGCGTGCTCGAATGGGAGGAAGCGCGACTGCGGATACTGCAAGCGGAGCAGAGACAACAGGAGCAAGAAAGTGACGTGAATGGTGGTGAGTTTGACCCCAATATGCCACTGGGATTCCCAAGCATTGAGGGCACGTCGTTGTTCCCCATTATTTGCACAATGAACCACAGCTGCGACCCGAACTGCACTGTGCTGTACACAAAGAATGGTGACGGGCATGTGGTGGCTGTCCGCGATATCAAAAAGGGCGAAGAGCTTTGTATCTGCTATATTGACGTTGACATGGACGTGAAAGCTCGCGAGACCAATTTACGCGAGTACAAATTCAAATGTTTGTGCTCACGTTGCGTCGACGAGCGGAAAGAACTGGAACGCTCAAACAGGGGACTGGCGGGCCTACGACAAGGCTGAAAGCTCGAAGACTCAGCAACCCTGAACAACAGCAACAACCTAAGAAGAAAGCGAAACAAGCTCACAACCCCAAATTGAAGCGGTGAAACAGGTTCGTGGCCTTTGGTCGCGAGAATGAACTGCATTTGGCTGTGCATATCAAGCAGAAAGTATTCAAATAATAGCAAGGGAACACCAGTGTTAATGCATGACTTACGCCGTTTGGATTGTGAGGAGATAGATAGAGCTTGCCAAAACCAGTTCTCAACGAAGTACTAGGCTCGGTCGCTTGATCAAAGCTGGTAGGTTGCTGCCACGCCTGAGATGCCATTGAAGACATAGGTGTTGTTAAGTGGCTCGAATTGGTGTGTGATTAGCTTCACGGCTTCTTGTGCGGCGATTCCACCCATCAGGGCAGCAATATTGTGCAGCTCAACCTGGCATGAGCGCGTCACCTCTAGAGCGTGGTTGGAGGTGATCCAGTCAGCGACAGCACTTCCTGCTGCCAACGACTTGGCTTTCGACACTAGCCACGTGCCATCCTGGGTGGCTGCAGCATCTTCAGATCCCGGATAACGCTTGAATTCGGACGCAAAAGAACCCACAGCTCGGAGTAAGAAGTACCAAATCAGTGGCGACTGCTCCGAATCTTCGTCTTCCACGTCTACACTCGACAAGTCCACATGCTTGAACTCCTGTGCCACGCTGCGAGTCTCCAGGATGCCGGTGCTCGGAGCATTTTTGCAAAACTCCGCCACGGCTTCAAACGACACTGTGTCTTCAGGAAGTTTGAGGTCCTGCAGCCGCTTGCGCAGCAGTCCATATACTTTAGTCGCATCTTCCTTGGCCTTGTTCACATATAGCTCCTGCAACGCCACATAAGACTCCGTCGAGGCAGTCATATCCGGAACAACCCCGGTCACAGGCAATAATCCATCATTCTGGTTTACAAATTCCGCCAATGCTCGAGCCAGCAACCAGAACTCACGCGTATCTTTCGTCTTCTCCAGCGCAGCTACCGAGTCCGTATGCTTCTTCGCCGCAGTTAGCACGGGCACAACTTCTTCAGGAATTTGTGGTGCCACATACGCCTTGTAGGCGTTCTCCACAGCTTCAATAAAATTGACTTCGTGTCCTGGCGAGCCCCAAGCCATAGCCTGCAAGTTCTTCTTGAACTCATCCTTCTCCGGGAACGTCTTGGGCGGTTCACCTGCACGACTTGCCTTCCACTTGTTCATCGCCTGAAGCAACAATACCACAAACGGCACATGCGCATGCTCAATTGTGGACAGCGAGTCCAGCTCAAAGCTCTCTGCGAACTTCTCAAGTTCCGGGAAAGGCTTGGCCAGTCGCAGTTCGTGTCTTGGCGGGTCCAGTTTGGCATCTGCAATGGCGTGCTGAGCCACTTGAAGCCTCAACGAGCCTAAGAAGCCGTAAGAAGTGACGAAAAGTGCTGGCAACTGTTTCTCCCAGCATAATTCCGCCACTTTGGCCGTCAATTGCTCGTCCAGTTGTGTGGCCATCACCAGGTCGAATTGGTCCAAATACTGAGGCTCCTGGTGCACGATTTGGCTCGGACTGGCATGGCGAGAGCCTCCGGCCACGTCCGAGTTCATTTCTAATAGAAAGTTGGCCACAATTTCGGCTCTAGAGGCGCCAACGTCGTCTGAAGATACGAAAAAGTTATTGCTGACGTCTGCGAGGGTCACGACCTGGTCGTCCAGGATCGTGAAGCGCTGGACGCCGGGCAGCACGAGGTTCTTGAGCGCTTCCGAGCCAGTGGCGCACGAGCCGATGAGCAGCACGTGCGTCGTAGAGAGACGGCGCTGGCCTTCCGCGCCCCAGAGACGAAGCTGACGGTCGTACTTGTCCATAGTAAAAGAGGAAGATGATACCGATTGATTGATGAAGAGGAAAGAATTGTAGAGCAGGGGTGGTATATGTAGCTGATGTGTTGTACGTAGTATAGTGTGGTGTACATGATGACGATTATGGACTTGTGTGGGAAATGAGCATCGTGCCGTAATAGTTGTATGCGAATGGAAAAGTGCCATGGTGGTGATCAATTGGATCTTAAGCTGGATAGTGATGAGCTTCGTGTTCGTGAGCAATACCACCAACTCCATCAATAGTAACTCCATCGATGTGGAGTTCGTGATAAATAGACCATGGGTCAACCCATTTTTAATCGACGGTTTAAGCGACGTGGTTAAACGACTGGCGAAGACTGCGTTGCTCGAATGTTGGGTTCAGACTGACTTGCGCCAGCGCGACTTGGCGATCTTTTAACACGGTTTGTGCCGGTGCAGTGCTTCTGAACTGCAAAGAACTTGCACTTTTAACTCGCTCAGATCGACAGTCCAGTGTCATCTTACCAGCAGCAACCGCACAGAGCTTCAACTTGTCCGTTTCTTTAGCAACATCGCTTCACAATGCTCTTCTTGATGCCTCTCGCAATGTTCATGTCATGTTCATGGCGATATGCACACGTTAACACGCGTGGATCCATGTTGGGACACGTGGGGAGGCCATGATATCCGATATAAACACGACTGGATATTCCTTGACCGCGTCAACCGGTTTTCTGCCGAACAGTCCAGCATCGCGAAAGAGTCGCGGGCTCCTCTCCAACAAATCGCACGTCGCCCGATATATCTCTCACTTCCGAATCCGCCTGCACCGTCACAAGCCACTACTCCGATGTTTGCCAACCACCTCGTGACCATCGCACCCCACGCCGCCGTCATGGTCAGCGCCAGTCCCACCGCCGACAAAGCTCGGAATTCGACACCAATGGCAAATGCGCCGAAAAACGAGCCAAGAGCGAGCGGGACGTCCCCGCCACGAATGACAAGAAGGCCCAGACACCAGCACGCCTCGCTTCAAGACAGTCCTGCTGAAAACCGGTCAAAAACTGACCCGACCTCATATCGGAGACCGTTCCAGGATTTAAGGCACAAGTTGACGACTGTGTACCATATCTGTAAACCTACTCAAAGCTGTACACCAGGGCTCCGTGAGAGATATCAACAGGATCCTAAAGTGCTAATATAAGTGTTTCGTGTTATGAATTAAAAGTCTTTAATGCCGTGGCTATGGCTGGGTGTCTCTAGTTGAGTGTGTAGCCTGGCAGTGTTGCACGCGGAGCAAAGGCGAGCGTGCCGGGCTCGTACGACTCGACGTGGGACGCCATCTGCGCAATTGAGCAGCAGCCGCAGCAGAAACTGACACCGGCGTCTTCGACGTGGGACCCGGGGATGCTGAACAGTGTACGGATACGCCACCGCAACCGCATACAGCAAAGTGCCGACACGACGGCACAGAGCCAAAAGAGGAACTCGAAGAAGCCGCTGCTGGTACATGCCGCGATTAAGGCCAAGAGGTACAGACCGCCGAACAGACCCAGCACATGGTAGAACGGCATCAGACCCAGCCGCGCCGAAATTTGAGCCACCGCGATGCCCGGGCAACAGCAAGACATCACTCCTGCAATGCACAATAACAATGTCAGATCAATAACAATGTCGGATGAAGTCTCTGAAACGATGATGATTCAGAGAATGCACATACCATTTGGCACAAGCGAATCCGTGAACCCGAAAAGCCCGGTTTTCCACCGACCAGTCACGATGCCATTGGAATCAACACCTTGGCTGCTGTTGTCACCCTCAGCGACTGCAACCTTCACGTCGTCCTTGGCCGGCTCGAACTGCATTGATACTGAGAAAGACTTGGCACTAGGTGGCTCTGGGCGGCGCGGCGAATTGGAGAATGGAATGAGGTTTCGTTTGCGTCCCTTGAACGTCGCATTGCATCAAACGCCCTTGAGTTCTGATGACCACCAGGACTAACATTAGGTCTCGTATTTTTCTGGCTGAGAATTAATGCTGACAGCTGCTGACTTTTATCTTCTTGGCAACGGTTTCTGCACAGAACGCACGCATTGATGAGAATAGCTTGCGGACACGTAAGACACAGCAAGATTCGGGGTACTATTACGCACCTATCTACTTCGTTCTGCAGACATGACACTGGACTTGGGTTGCTAATTATCAAACACAGACCGAACTTTGCGAGCTCCAAGTGATTCATCGCTGCTGTCGCTGTCCTCTTCCTCGTCATTGCCGAAGAAATCCATTGCATCGTCGAAGTCTCCATTCACGGCACCCAATCGCTCGCCTGATTCAAGGTCAACAGCCACATGGATGTATCTCGTTTCGTTCATCCTGTTCTCCATGGCATGAAGCTTTCGTCGCAGATACACGAAACTCGATACGAGAACGATGACAGAGAATATCGTTGGCAGCACCACACCGTAGAGTGTGGGGTGAGCCTTTCCATTTCTTCCGTCACCAAACTCATCAAAAGGAACAGCTGCGCATCAAAAATTCCGTGAACGAGCACAGCAGGAAAAATCACCGCCAGCTTCGTGCGCAATTGCCCAAGATCTGACCGTACAGCACTTGATCCTCGCTCTTCGCCACCACCTTGACGATGTGCCAGCAGCCTGTCCGCCAAACGCACACCAGTAATTCCACCGCAAATGCAATGCAGCGGAGTGCTTGAAATGCTGCGCAATGCTGCAGTAGCGATCTTTTCACTGAATGTTGGGGCTACAAGCGAATACGCTGTGTTCTCCATCACTGAGAAGCCCAAAGCACTAGCAACCACAGCTAGGAAGACCACAAAGGCGTGGTTAGCGTGAGGGCGGTGGAAGTACAACAGTCGACTCGGATGGCACATCCATCCACGAAGCAGTGCGCCCTGATACTGCGGGCGTTCCTGTTTTCTCTTGATCGCTGTAAACGCCGGTCCAGATGGGTTTTTACTCCCACAACAGAACAAACTCTTACAGCAGCAGCTACGCCTCGACGGACCGCAACAGCACGCACCCTGGACCATCCAGAACTTGAGGAACTCCTCCACCAACGCTGCCACCACGAAGGCTAGTCCCAGCATGAACACATAATATCCAAATGTTTTGTCTAGCTTCAAGTGCATCAGCATCTCGCCGAGTCTGGAGCTATGAGCCGGAGCTGCTCTTGACCCTTGTCCGCCTTCAAAGTAGTCTTTAAACTGCTCTTTGATCGCCTTCCGTTGGTCGTAAAAGCACAGGAAAGCCAGCAATGGAGCCAGCAGCAACTGCGCCAGCATTGCCAGCACTGGGAGCACAAAGGCTCCGCCTAGAAACGTCCTTAGAAGCTGCTCCAGCTCTCGGTCTCTGCAGAACACAAAAAGTAGCATAACGTAATGAATTCTGCTCTGTTTTCAATGAAAACCACATGAAAATGACGTACGTGACGCCATGGTGTTGTTGCTGACGGTATACCCAACGTGTGAAGAGCAGGACGGGCAGGAACACGATAACCAGCACTGGTAGCACTTGTGCGTGCCCTATGATCTGCGAAATCATATCATATTGACGTTAATACCGTGAATTAGAGAGTAAAACTTATACTACGTTGTAGAGGGGACACATACGGAGAGGAAGAGCGCTGTTAATAGGAAGGAAACGGCGTATTGACGCCGACTGAAGCGCTGCAGCGCCGACAACAGCGGCATGATGACACGCGTGATACACTGAGAACGAGCCAGAAAAGCGTAACCTTTTGCAGTTGATATTTGTATGGTATACAAACACTATAATACACGAGTTGTAACCTGGGGTATACAAATCCATGTGCACCACATCGAATAAGATATGGCTACATTTGTGATACAGTACATGTTGCAGTTGCAGTGAATTCCTTTAACATTAATCCTCCGTACTATTTCCTACTTCAAAGCACTACAGTATATCGATTGCAGTCTTCATTAAGGTTTTACGACACAGCCCGAGTCGGCTGAAGTGCAAACTTCGCAGATCTGCGATCGGTATGATCGTGAACATCCGAATTCCGCTTCAGCACAAAGCGGACTGTTCTCGTAGCACGGAGGGTTCAGAGCTTGCAATGCCTCGATAGTAGGCAACGCCTTCATAACTCCTCCGTCGCTTGTCGTTGGATTTGTAGCCACCAAGTCGTCATAAGCAGATACTAGCTTCTCGACGCGCTCGGTGTTGGCGTCGCTGTCGCCCGGGTTGGCCCAGAACGGAAGTCCGCCGATCCACGACAAGAGATCTCCCAACAAGCTCACAGCAAACTCGATGCCTCCTGCCTCGCAGAATTCCTTGTAGTCGGCGTAGAAGTTAAGCGTCAGAGGGTTGATCATCGATGTGATTCCTACGACGTCGTCAAGGAGGATATAGCCCAAAATTTCGTACGAGAATGTGCACGTGACTCCATCGGGTTCGACCCCCAATGGGCACAAGCCTCCAGCGTACTTCTCGCGACAGGTTTCAGTCTTGTCGTCCCACAATTCCTGAGGGCAGCTGTTGGGGAAGGAGAACCAGTAGTTGTGCGGGTACGGAGCAATCGCTTCGTTGTCTTGTAGAGTGCCACCCACACAGAAGCCCAAGTCAGGCTGGCCATCCGCGCCGATGTACTGGTTGCAAACGTCCGGGAATGATCCGTCAGAATTCGGGTTGCATTGACCGCCGTCCATGGCCATGAACGGACAGTGTTCGATGGCGAAGTCGTGCTGATCGGTGGCATTCGCGTAGAAGTCCATTGCTGCAACGGGCTGGGCAATTGTTGTCTGGTAGAATACAACATACTTGATGTTGTTCTTGCGCTCACAGTCCGTCACGGCTGACGAATTAATGCACTCTGCCTGAACGTATTTGAGTGCACCTTCGACGGCTGCCATGTTGACGGTGTCAAGAACTGCGCGGTACTTTTCGTCAAAAGTTTCGTAGTAGGACGACACGAAGCGTTGGTTGTCAGCGTTCCACTCCGGCATGTCACCCTGCACGCGAACCTGCAGCGACGTCACTTTCGTGAAAGATGACAGTGACGAAGAGGAAGACGAAGAGGCCGAAGCTGAGGCTGAAGTCGACGAAGAAGTAGATGCCGACGATGGAGCTGAAGCTGCCGACCGTGAAGTTGTCGTCGAACCTGAAGCAGAAGTCGAGGTCTCCAACACCGTCGATCCCGAAGACGATGCCGAAACCTGGACTGGGGTTGACCCCGACGATGACGATGAGACCTCAGTGACGTTTGATCCAGCTGCCGATGGCGATACCTGGTCTGCAGATGATCCCGATCCTGACGGCGACACCTGAGCTGCTGTGGATCCTGCAGTTGATGTTGATGGCGATGTCTGGGCTGCATTGGATCCAAAAGACGATGACGCGGTTGGTGTTGCGGTCGATCCTGCAGATGAAGGTGACGACTGAGCAGTTGATCCCGACGACGTTGGTGACGACTGAGCAGTTGACCCCGAAGACGATGGCGACTGAGCTATTGATCCCGAAGCCGAAGCTGCGGTCGAAGTAGGAGCAGAGGAAGAACCTGCAGAAGATGTTGTGGAGGAAGCTCCGGAATCGTCAGTGCTGTCGACATCGTATTGTCCAACATTACTACCGATGTTGCTATCGGTGTAGCTGTCAGTGTTGGTATCCTTCGCTGCGTTACTGCCAGTCGCGCTAGTGCTGGAGTCACCCCCGACGTTAACGTCACCCGCGTCACTCTCAGACGACACTGATCCGTCCACAGACGACGAGTCTCCGTTACTGCTGTCAGTCGCAACATTGCCACCACCCTTCACTGGTGTAGTCTCGTCATCGTCGCTCACGTCACTTCCATCGTTCTGAGCGATATCATCCCCGGCATCGCTCGTCTGGCCATCATTGCCGTCAACCGCTGACTCAGCTGCCTCTCCTTTCGAGGCGGCAACGTTATCGCCGCCGCATGAAGTTGAGCTCGACGTCACCTCATTCTGCTCCACGACATCGTTTTGAGTGACACTATTGTCATCTGCAGCGGTTTCCTTGCTACCTTCTACCGCCGTGTCATCACTTCCACTCGAGCTGATACTATCCGCGCCATTGCTTCCTTTCGCGACTGTCGGCGTGTCGGAACTACCGCCATTGTCTGCGAAACCCGCTGGTGTAGCACAAATTGAGCTGGACGCCGCCGTCAACTCGGTGGTCACAGCCAACGCTGCACACAACACGAGACCTAAGGACAGAACTTTCATCGTTCCGAACGGAGTGCGGGGCAAGCGGTTGTGGTCTCAATCGCAAGAGCCGAAGTGTGCGGCAACCAGATGAGACCTTGGCGCGGGCATTTGTCTTGCCGCGACCATGCGTGACTCCCGCGACCCATCTGTCCCCCAGGAGAGCAAATCTGACGGCTGTGGGGCCTGGGTAGAAGATGTGCAGGAATACCAGACCAGCGAGTTTGCAGAGACCAGGCTCCGGTATTGTGCCGCGGTGGTGCTTCTGCATGCGGGAGGCACAACCGGCAGGCACACCGGGCCCTCTACTAGGAATTGACATGGTAGGCCCACCCCACTCTATGGCCGCAAGCTGCTGCAACTCGTTTCAGCTGGCGGGTCATGCGGCCTGACAATTTTCGCCAAGTGTCCGCAAGGACTGTTGTCGCCGTCTCGCGGCTTCAGACATCCGGAGCTTGTCAATCCGAATCATTCATCGTCAACTCGACAGCGCTGAAAGCTGACGTGCTTCGGTGTGCTTAAGGATCATCACGCACCGAAGAGATCACGAGCTCGATCGATCGTTGAGGCAAAGCCGATATCGTTGCAATGAGTTTGATGACAAGCCAGTAGATGACAGACCCATATGGAGGCAGTCGTTCGAGCTCTTTAAAGGTTAACTGCGATCGAACACTGCAGGTTTGAAATCTCTTAGCTGGGTCATTCGACACGACTATGCGTGCGAGGCAAAACCGAGTACGACGCCACTGACCTCGACGCGGGACGTTGCTCAGTACCTTGCGCGTCGAGACAAACGGACAATTACAAATGAGATGTTTGAGTTGTCTGATGCACCTGTGGCGAGGAGAGCTCCTGGGCTTGGAGCCCGATGGCCACATGTCCGTCCTGAGGAGCTCACAAAGCAGAATACTACGGTGCAGTAGAGGATTGTGTCCAAACGTGGTCGGCATCGCCGGGATAAATGATGCTACGACGCAATACGAGCGTACCTATAGACCTATGGCTGTAGCACTGCTAGCAGGATACCTTACACGTTTCTGGTACTAGCCAACACTCGTGAAATACAGGAATCGTTGCTACAAATGACGCCGTCGATCGCTACCCACAAACTTGATGCCTCCACATTCCGCATATCCGAATACCGCACCACGATTTCATGCACTACTGTCGTCCTGCTGTTGATGTTCGATACGGAGGTCGTTCGGTCGGTAAGTGACCTCGCAAGAATGTCCGCCTACAGAATCACATCAGCATTTACTTCAAAAACAATTGGTGTGGAAGCTTCGCGTGCCGACTTCACGGTCGCATGGTCCGATTGTCCATGCGCCCGTGAATTCGGTACGCCAAAGTAGGCTAGAATAACTTGGATAAGGATGCGCTGACTGCCGCCTCCTGATTGAACGGCAGCATGATCCCGCACCTTTCCCCACAGCTAGGCGCGGCTCTAGTTTTACTTGGAACAGCCCGACGCTAAGTGCACTGTAGTGCCTGGTTTCTAGAGTTGTTTCTGCCTCCATCGCGGTACACAAGGTTGTTAAACTTGCCATGGTATACCGCTTGGAGTAATGCCTGTTCACCGCACTCGCCTAGCTTGCAATCTCAGTCTGCGGTGCTGAGGCCAAGCTGATCCGACTAGGTCATGATATCTCCCATAATCTCAGTGCGATTGAGTGGACAACGCTGGATTGGCAGCAGCGTTGCATCAAAGGCATCCGTTCAATGGACACCCGTGCAAGTTGAAGTGCCTGGCCAATCAGCTTGAACGGACGTCGTTCAGTGTGTGTCGAGATACTTTCAGCATCATTGCAGGAAAACCGACGGACGCTGGACGCATCTCTCCAGTGCACACTAGTGCTGTAACGCAGTGAAGGCCATTACTGCATTATTAGCAAGCGTTTAACGATACATTTTTGCAACATGAGATCGAGAAAGGCATGGGATATGAGAAAGTATGACACCACAATGCACTGGGTACTTCTCCACCGAACTGAATCATCGCCACCTTACGGCTAGATGGCTCAGTGCAGAACATACTTAACAGGTTATGGCGCACCCTTGGCGATGCCTCTGTAGCAAGAAACAGCTCCGAATGAGTGGACAGGCAATAGAGAGCGTTTCGGTTGCACACGCAGACACCGGTCTACTATCACTCGTCGCGCATCCGTAACGACCTCGCCATCACTGTTCCTCTGGACAATTTCTCCGCCATGCGAACTTCCATCCTCTAGCTGCCAAGGAATTCATTTTCGATCTTGGCCACTCCCTCTCAAGTCCCAATTGCGACGCGGTCGAAACCTCTTCGCAAAACATGAAGATCATGTCCGCCATACTGTGCGCGGCACTCGTCGCGACAACTGCAGCCACAAAGTGCAATCCATCAGCGAAATATAATCTAGCAGAAGAGAGGAGTGTCGACGTCCCAGCAGCGACCACTGCTACTGTTCCCAGTTACTACAACTCGGCACCGACGCAAAGCGGTTCTTCAGCGTATTCCACTCACGAATCCGAGCCAGCTCAAAATGAAACGAGCTACGGACAAGTTGGTAGCTCGACTTTATCCGGATCCAGCTCTGCTTCATTCTCCTCGTCTGGATCGTCGACATCGGCTTCATCTTCTCGATCGGCTTCAGCTTCAGCGTCTTTGTCTTTGTCTGGATCGTTGCCGTCCACAACGGGGCCATTCAAAAAGGTGACAGCGCTTCAGGTTCGCGTGCAAGGCGACATGCCCATGTGGAACGCAGCTAACCAGCGGTTCGTCTCCACGTACTACACGACGTTCGACGAGAAATATCGCGCAGTTCTGGACACCGTCAACATGGCAGCCGTCGAAGGTGCGTTCAAATACGTCCAGGCCGAGTGTATCAATGCGTCTGTCGTCGCAGATTGCAAACGCAAGAACAACATCAAGTACATTGTGTTCTATGAGACAACGGTCGTACAACCTGCCGCGGCAATGGACTACTACGCGAATGCCACCGATCAGCACGACTTCGCCATCGAACACTGTCCGTTCATACCCATGGATGGTGGTCGATGCAACCCAAATTCAGACGGATCATTCCCGGAAGTTTGCAACCAGTACATTGGCGCGGATGGTCAGCCTGACTTGGGCTTTTGCGTGGGTGGCACGCTGCAGGACAATGAGGTCATTGCCCCGTACCCGCACAACTACTGGTTCTCCTTCCCAAATAGTTGTCCACTGGAACGTTGGAGCGATAAGACAGACGAATGCCGTGCAGAGTTTTCTGGCGGCATGTGTCCATTAGGAGCAGAACCTGACGGCGAGAGCTGCACTTTCACATACGAAATCCTGGGCTACATCCCGCTAGACGATGTCGTGGGAATCACATCCATGGTAAATCCACAGACAAATTCGTACTACGCAGACTACGCAGAGTTCTGTGAAGCCGGCGGTGTCGAGTTCAGCGCTTCAGTCTCAGGCGACAAAGTCACATTGTTAGAGGGCTTGGACTTTTGGAGCAACCCGGGCGATAGTGATGCCAATGCGGCTCGCATTGAAAGACTGGTGTCTGCTTACGATGCGTTGGTGGCCGAAAATCCTTCAACAAGTGACGGAGGAACCATGAGGCCATTGCCTACGGTGGCATCGCTGCAATCTGTGAACCCTCCATGCTATGAGAATAGTGCAATCTGTGCCAACGCTGAGTTCGGCTGCAGACGCTCATATCGTTCCCAGATCTGCGAGGTGTGCACCTCGGCTACCCCAGGTTGTGTCAAGCCGTAAATGACGAACTTATAAACATGTAGTAGACTTAAGACTTGAACATGCAAGTACAATTCGTCCTAGGTTTTCATTCCACCCAATTTCACCGGCTCACTTGCGCATTGGTAGCAGGTCCTTGTGAAACTTTTGCGCAGCCAATCTCGAACAGGCCCCAGTATCACAACGTACTCAAACACGACAGCAACAACCACATTGCCAACCAGTAGCACAAAGTACTGAATCCGAAAGGAAAATGGCATTGGGATGTCCGGCAGCACCATCACATTGGTGCCACTTGATATTCGGAACAAGTCACTCAGCCTCCCTGGTGGACCAAGCAATAGGAACATATCCAAAACTACTAAGCTCGTGAACATCCAAACGAGCGCATAGTTTTCCGTGATCGGGGCTCGATAACGAGATCCAAAACTGAAAACCAAAGCTGCTAGCTGTTGCTGCGTGACAATTGTGAAAAATAAAGTCGTGGCGAGATGATTATCTGAGAGCAACCACCACTTGGCCAGGTCAATATTGTCGGGACTGAATGGACAGTACCAGCGCTGTGAGATAAGCATCTGAATGCCAGATACCAAGAAGATCACGTTGATGATCTCTTGTCCTAAGATTGAACAAAGTGTGGACGGACCGATGAGGCTTGAGGTGGGACGCTGGTCACGTAGCTCTGGCAGTGGTCGTGACAATGTAATGACGTACGAAAGCCCTACTAACGTAAATCCATCCGCCAAAATGAAGCACCACTCGGAGAGAATGGTAGCATTATACCACTGAAACAATCGCAGCGTGGATGCAATGACACCATACATGATGAGGAATTTGACTGAGGCAAACGAAGTGGCGAGACTGCAGCGACCTTCACGACAGATATCCACCACAGATTGGATAGTTTTGGGTTTACTTGTGAATGGAGACACCACAGAAGCCTCGGCATCGCTAAGAGCTATCCCAGCATGAGCAATGCGCAATGCGCCACAATCGTTCCCTCCATCACCACACATTCCGGTCACCGCGCCGGTTTCCATGTGCATTTTGACGCATTCCACTTTGTCGTCGGGTGTCATTCGGCTGAAAATGCGGACGTGGAACAGTAAAGGGCGCATGTCGCCCATTACCCTAAGACGATTAAATGCAGCACCTGTGACCGCCAGCTCCATGTCTTCCTCGCTAACAATCAATTTTTTTATGGCTTCCAAGTCATAAGCAATTCCGGTATCTACATCCCGCCATTCAAGAGTGCTCAATTCTGTATCAATGTCTGCAAAGATAAGACGCGATCCAGGAGCAATCATGCCGCTGTTCCGTGCAATATAGCAGCCACACATCGCATTGTCACCCGTGATCATCACGACGCGAATATCTCCAGCCTTTAGCTGAGCGATTGCAGCACTGGTGTCTTCCTTCAGCTCGTTGCGGAATAAAATCAGGCCCAACAGCGACAAGTTCTCGTCTACCGCGTCACGGTTCGACACGAATGCGTCAACTTGATCGTTGGTCCATTCACGAGGCAGCTCACGATACGACATCCCCAAGACATAACAGCCATCCTTGGCCAGTCGGTCAGCCACCGCCTTGTATTCACTGGGAACACTTTCAGGCTTGCTCAACTGCTGCATCCGCTCGTAAGACCCCTTGCAGAACACGAAGAGCCGACCGGTTTTTCGGTGACGCACTACGACACTCATGGACATGCGGTGGTGGTCGAAATCAAAGCGTTTGACGAACTCGAGCTCGTCTCCGGTTGGGGATTTTACGACCGGCGCACTGCCTTCGTGTTCCACGAGCGTCCATCCTGTCGCCGTGAACATCCTCACCTCGACCTCGTTGCCCACGAGATGACCGTCCATGGACCCCACCGAGTGGCAAGTAGCTAACGCAAATTGAGTCTCCATTGAGGTCGAGCTCGTATTTGCGTCCTTGACAATGGGCAAAAAGGAGTTTGTGTTGGCATCTACTGGCTGGACTCCCAGATAATCCAGCCCTTGTTTGGTCAGGGTGCCGGTCTTGTCGAAGCAGAAGACTCGCACTTTGCCACAGAGCGTGATACGCTTCACGTTTAATGAAAAATGCCGGTCTTTTCAAGGCGCGATGCAGCATTAACCTGACCCACTGTCGTCACAACTGGCAGGAGAGGGCTGACAACGGCTGAAATGAGGAAGGTGCAATAGCAGAAGGCCGTCATCTTGTTCGTCAATTTGCCGTTGCTTGTGAGAAAGCCGATACCAAGGTAGCACCCAATGAAAGAGTAGATGAGAAGCAGCACAATTAGTGCCTTCAGATGCTCATCGTACTTGAAGCGCATTGGTACTGGGAACAAAATCGACTGGATCAGCTGTCCTTTTGTCGTGTGCGCACCTGTCGTCTGTACCACTGCGTGGATCTCTTCATTGCGGCCTGATGAAAGCACGCGCGTTCCTGAAAAAGCGTGTGCTTCTTACTTCGTCCCTCAGCATCATACACTGTCGAACTGTGATCGGGGATCGGGAACTTTTGGACTGGCATGGACTCGCCCGTGAGCATGGACTCATCGCACACAGTAGAGCCCTTCACGATGACCATATCGCAGGGCAACACCCAGTTCTCAGGAACCATCACTAGGTCACCAGGCACAATCAAAGGTGAATCGATCACTTTCCATTCGTTGTCTCGGAATACCGATATTTCTGTGCGATACCGGGTCATCTGCACGATGGCAGCTTGCATTTTGCGCTTGGTGTAGATGTTGACAACTGCTGTGCCCAGCACCACCACTGTCATGACAATGCCCATATTCCAATACGTGAAGTAGTGCCAGACGTAATATGTCATGATCTGGTAGATGTAGAACAGCGTGAGAAATTCTTGTAGCACAGATTTCAGCAATGACGGCATAACTACCTCTACAGCATTCTGACCAATTCTCAGTAAGCGTCGTTCGGCTTCCAATGATGTTAAGCCAGAGGCCCCAGCAGCACCGATATCTGAGTATGTACGTCCAACAGACAGTTCAGCAGGTACAAACCGCTGTGCGCCTTCGCTGTAGATATACCGAAAATATTGGAAATCCACAATGCGTTGATTGCCAAGTACTTGGACGCGCACTGTTTCCTGATAACCTCGAAGCTTTCCACTGGTACTTAGCCAACCCTCCACTTTGGCCACAAGCGCCGAGACTCCCGTTCTATCCGCGAGCATTATCTCCATATCGTCACTCTTGAGCATGTGCAAGAATTCACAGCTATAAAGTGGACTTGGCTCGCGAAAGAAGTTCATTACCTCACGTTGATACACCACGATCACGATAAACCAAATCGCTGCAAACATCCAAACGAGAAAGAAAACAGTTGCGCTAGCGCTCAGCGGGTCAAATAATGTAGGATGAAAGCTGCCGTAATAGTCGCAGATGACAACGAGCAGTAGTGCGTGGAGCAGAACGCTCATCCCCACAAAGTACACAAACATGGCCCTACCAAGACTGGAGCAAGCGTATCCTGTCTGCACCACCGAAGGGATTTCGGGATTTGAGTCACGAAGGCGTTCATATCGAGCGCGAGTGGAAATTCCTTTTAGATCGATACCTCCAGTCCCACTGATCGCTCTCTTGGCAGACTCACCCATGTAACAATTCTTCCGTCGAAGAGCTTTACGGTGGAAATTCCACGCCACCAGCAATCCAAAGAAAGTCACATACACGAAGTACACAAAAGCTAACGGAGCCTCGACAAAACTTGTGAACCGGAAACCTTCAGTAGACGAATCGCTAAAACACGAGGTTCTTCCGTCAGCATCGACGCTGCCATCGTCCAACATGAGACTGACGCAGTCCGCTCCGACCGGGAACGACGCATTGTTATTGCGGGGGTTGGTCGGTGATGTCCAAAAACAGTTGCATCTTGAGAGTCCTCAGCAAGCGATGCATTCTCACTACCGCATTGCAACTGCTGTTGCAGCTCGCCAGTCACGGAATCAACGACAATAGTTTGCACCCTGCACACCGACGATGGATCGTTGTAGGAGAAACTTGGAGTGTCCGGAGTGTAGCGTGTATACGGAAAGTTCACTTGTCGTGACTGTGCCCAGCCGGCAGCATAGTCGACCTCGTAGTTGCCCCCTGATGGTCGTTTGAACTTTGTAAACACCTCGCGGTTAGTGGCGGAGGTTGAGCAGCAGTAGAATTCAGGTTGGTGGCGTTGCGGACACGCCGGATACTCCATGGGGTCGGCTGCCGACTCGACATGAACGATCAACGTCGCGAATGCAAGCACCACTGCAAACAACTTGTCGAGCATTGCACTTGATTTGTAGTGCGTTAACAGACGACTTGTGTCCGTGCCCACCCAAAACAAAAGTGGAAAAAAATAAAGGGGCGCCATGAGGACAGCCTCATGCACAAATAGTTCTGATAGATATAGCGCACGACAAAAATGGTGATCTTCTAGCACTGTATCACTTCGTCACCTTTTGTATGTATATCTATCGGTGCAATATCACAATCGCACTCAGTTCGCTGTCGGCGATATGTATTTCTCGGGGTTTAGGAATGACTATTGTTGGTAGAATATATGGGGAAATGGGTTCAATATGAATAGGTACAATGCTCAATATCAAACGCTGTACCTATTCGTATGACGTGAATAGGCTGCTTGTCGTCATCAAGACTAAAAACGTTTTTTGGTGTGGGTACAAAAACGCAAATTCAACTGGTGTGTCACAACTGGTGCCATTGTTCAATTTCCCACCATGGGTCAAGCCCAGTCCAGTACGTCGACTCCGGCCTTGCCGTCCTCGACGCACTCCTTATTCCCCATGCCATCGTCCTCTTCGTCTCTCTCGGACGTTTTGCTGGACGTGGAGCTCGAAATTGTGTCTGCAACGGTTGGTCTGTCCAGACAAATATTGGTCCGAATTGAGTCATGCTAATTTTAAACTTAAAAACCTGATATATGCAGAACATCCTCGCCGGCGACTACCTGGGATTGACTGCTGCCCTGAAAGGGCAGTTGTCCTCCAGCGACGCCTATGCCGTGATAGAAGTGGGAGGACAAAAAGTGGCCTGGACTCGACCCATTTTCAACACTTTGGAACCAGTCTGGAACGAAACGTTCTTTTTCAGGAATGTGAATCCTGATACTGTTTGCAAATTGTACCTTTTTGACAAGGACATGAATGTGGATGACCCATTGGGTGAAACTTCCTTCACTGCCATGAATACGGACGGTTCTCAGACTACTTTTGAGTTGCCAATCACTTATCAAGGAAGAAGTGCAGGCTCCATCATCGTCAAGGTTTTGATACTTTTGCTCTTTTTTTTACATACTTTTTGGATAAGTATTGATACTTTTTTACATGTTTGTTAGGTGAAGTCGCACCCGGTGACTCCAGTAGGTGATGCAATTCTTCAACAATATGGCCCTGTTCGGTATTCGGTGCACTCGAGTTTGACCGCCGGACTCATGACTGGATACGTCTCTAACGACGCCAAACTCGAGTCCTTAGCGTACCATGTTCAACTGCAGAACATCCCTCAGTTTTTGCCTACCGACCACGAGTGGAACAAGAACTATCCGACGATCCAAAGGATTTTTCTCCCGACTACCCAGAGTCTCCTGTTCTACGAAAGGCGATTATGGGGCAGCACGTCATGGTCTACATGCACAACCAGAGCACTTTATACGGCGCAATGGAGACACCTGCAGACTTTTCAAGCTTGTGCACGATGGTAGGCGGCAGAATAAGCAGGTGCTTTTTACGTACGTCATCACGAAGACGGGATGGTATTTTTCGGAAACCGGCGCGGCGTTCTTCAAGGACATGCTGTCTAAGCACATGCTGCACTGCGGGGCGGCGTTCTCAGTCTTGTACGTATATATTGGTTTGCTCTACACCTTGTGTGAAATCGGTAACTAACCGATTTTCATTTGTGGGCAGGTATGCTGGTGAGTTCCGCATTGAAACGGATCTCTTTGGTGAGCCCAAGCTCATTATCGACAATGATAGCGGCACGTACGCACCACCAAAAGAGGATTTGCCACAGCTCAAGGCGCTTTTCGAAAACAACTTTCCTGGTATCTCAGTGGAGGCAATAGACCGCGACGCCGAAGGCCAACAGGCAGCACGCAAAGACATCTTGGATTCGTGGTCATGAAAAACACAGTCGTGCTTACTCACTTAGTAGATGCTGGGGCTGTTAGGAAATCCAGCGTTTTGTTTGGATACCTTATTTGGGACTCTGGAACCTCCGGAATCGTCATTTCATTTTGTAACATGGTTGTTTTGCGCTTTGACTCATTTCATTAGTACAACGAAGTGATATCCGAGAGCCTCTGATAGTACAGTATCCATCAGGGAATATCCATGGCAAGTAAGGCTTGTACTTCTGGTCTGCGCAAAAATCAGGCAAGAAACGTTTACCGTAGGGTCCTAAGAACCAGCAGTAGCGTCGCATCATCAAGTCATCATTCATGGCCCATGATCATGGGTAAAACTGCGCCATTAGACAATTTCCCTTCTCAACGACAACGCCAATCTCCATTCCGTAGCTGCAACAATGGATGTGGAGCTCGAAATTGTATCTGCAAAAGTACGATTAGAATTCTGACTACTACTTTCTACCTAGTGCACTAAGATACTTGTTTTGTAGGATATCCTCGCCGGCGATTTTCTCGGGTTAACCGCTGTATTGAAAGGCGCGTTGTCCTCCAGTGACGCCTATGTAGCCATTGAAATGGATGGCAAGAAAGTGGCCTGGACTCGGCCCATTTTCGATACCCTTGAACCGGTTTGGAACGACACCTTCTTTTCAAGAATGTGCGTCTCGGTGCCATGTGCAAGCTGAAACTCTTTGACAAGGATATGGACGAGGATGATCCGCTGGGCGAGGCCCAATTTCCGATTTCGAATACGAGCGGCAACCAGGCCACTTATCAACTGCCGATCACACAAGAAGGAAACAACCAAGGCACCATCACCGTCAAGGTCCGAAGAATATTCATTCTGCTTAAAACTTTAGGCCAAATCTAACTGTGGTGTTGAGTGCATTGCAGATGACCTCAGCCACGGATGACGATGCTGAAGACGACGCAGTGCTTCAACAATACGGTCCTGTTCGCTATTCGGTGCACTCGAGTTTAACCACGGGACTCATGACTGGGTATGTGTCCAATGAGGACAATCTCGAGTCGTTGGCGTACCAAGTTCAGCTGCAAAATGTTCCGCAGTTTTTGCCTACCGATCACGAATGGAACAAGAGCTACGAAACCATTCAAAGAATCTTCTCTCCTGACTACCCGGAGGCGCCCATTTTGCGAGCGGCAATCATGGCGCAGCATGTGATGGTATATAAGCACAATTCGTACACTGTGTACGGTGCCATGAAGTCGCCTGTCGACTTTTTTAAGCTCGTCCATGATGGCCGGCGCCAGGATAAGCAGGTGCTCTTCACCTACGTCATCACCAAATCGGGATGGTATTTCTCGGAGACTGGTGCCGAGTTTTTTAAGGACATGATGTCCAAGCACATGATGCACTGTGGAGCTGCATTCTCTGTCCTGTACGTACACCCTTGCTTGATCAGTGCGCTTTGTGTGGATCACTGTCTTACGCTTTATACTATCTTGTGTATGAGAACAGCTTCGCAGGCGAGTTTCGCATTGACATGGATGAGTTCGGTGAGCCCAAGCTCATCATTGACAACGACAGCGGCACATACGCACCGCCAAAGGAGGACCTACCAGCACTGAAGGCACTTTTCGAGAGTAATTTCCCGGGACTTGTAGTGGAGGCGGTGGACCGCGACGCTGAAGGCCAACAGGATTCACGCAAGCAGATCTTAGATTCGTGGTTAGAGTAGAAATGGTCGATTTCTCAATGTGCAAGTCGCGGTGACGTGTCGACGTTGAATATACCCTGCTTTCTTCCCACACATTTCGGCCATTTATCACCAGCACTGCTGGTGAGAAGATGTTTGCTTCGATGAAAGGAATGTAGTGCGAGCGACACGCAAAATCTGCGCAACAGGCCAACCAGCCAGCTAGTTAAGACAAAGACATCTTCGCTAATTACTAGGGTTTGCATGCGACTTCCACTGGAAACATCAGCGAAATGCAACTCGTGTGCAACAGGTCTTTGTCCTGTCCAACCTTCCCTGTACAGCTACCAATTCCAAAACACTGTCAACTCGAGCACTTCTTGTATCACTACATGTATTTTTCTGCTATTATTCGACAAGAAAGTCGTTCACGTTAATGATGTCGATGCGAACGAAGGAAAGATGGCGTCATTTACGCCCAAGCAGCCAAGATCTCCTCGCGAGCTTGTTTTAGTTCCGGGTCGTCACGGTCAAGCGCTTTGACCGAAATCCCCGGGAAGTTGTCTTCAATGAGCGCCTCGAGTTTCGGCAGCGCCTCCTTCGGTGGGGCGTACGTGCCGCTGTTGTTGTCAATGACGAGCTTGTACTTGCCGAAGTGGCCCTTTTCAATGTGGAACTCTCCCGCATACTTGACCGAGAACGCCGCCCCGCAGTGCAGCATGTGCTTGGACAGCATGTCCTTGAAGAACGCCGCGCCGGTTTCCGAAAAGTACCACCCGGTGTTGGTCATGGCGTACGTGAAGAGCACGGGTTTGTCCAGACGTCGTCCCTCGTGCACCAACTTGAAAAAGTCATTGGGGGAGTCCATGGTGCCGTACCCCGTTGTGTCGTCGTGCATGTAGACCAAGGCGTGTTGAGATTGCACCGCCTTGCGGAGCATGGGGACTCCGGGTGGTCCGGAGAAAAGATCTTTTGAATGGTCGGGTAGTTTTTGTTCCACTCGAAGTCTTGGGGCATCAATTCCTGGATGTTGTGCAGCTGCACATGGTACGAAGTGGACTCCAATTTGTCATCGTCAGTCATGGACTGAGTGATGAGACCCGTGGCGAAACTGGCATGGGCCGAGTAGTGCACAGGTCCGTATTGTCGGAGTTGGGAATCCCGCCCATTGCGAGTCGGGTGGGATTTCACCTTGACAATAATCGAGCCCGCACTTTTGTCCTCCCGTTTAATGGGGAGGCCAAACGTGGCCTCGTTCCCGTCGGTATTGGCAGCTTTAAATTGGGTAACGCCCAATGGGTCATCTTGGCCCACGTCCTTGTCAAATAGGTACAACTTGCACAAAGTGTCCGGACTCACGTTCTTAAAATAGAACTTTTCGTTCCATTCCGGCTCCAACGTGTCGAAAATGGGTCTTGTCCAGGCCACTTTCTTGCCGTCCACTTCGATGAGCGCGTAGGCGTCACTGGAGGACGCGTGGCCCTTCAGAGCAGCCTTGAAGCCCAAGTAGTCGCCAGCAGCGAGGTCTTTGCCGGAGACGATCGTCAGTTCGATGTCCAGAAGCGAATCACCAGGAGTGGAAGTCGTGGCGGCAGACGCAGAGTCCGAAGAGGAAGGAGAGTTGCCCATAATTTGGTCACTTGCGTAGTAGGAGGCGAAAGATAAAGTGATGGAAGATCGGAGAGAGTTTTGGATTGTGTACCCATCAGGTGAGCCGGGCCGTGAGACATGAAGATACGATGGATTTTAGCAATACAGTTGTGTAGATGAATGATGCAAAATGAAAAATAATTGGTTTCTTGTAGATGAAAATGATTTTTTTCTGATTCCTTCCTGCTGTGTTGGATATGCCTAGACTTGTGCGACAGATTCGTTGAGTAGTAAACTTTGGTCATGATCGTCCTGCTACACAAATCAGGCTTAGGCACACGGTTTTAGGCCTGCATTGCAGTACAGTATGTATTGATACAGGGAGACCTTCAAGGAATTCACTCGCCAATACAAGTTGCGCGGAGTCAGTGATTCGTTGCTGACTCATTGCTTTACATTTCGCGACCTTGGTAGACAGCAACGAGCGATGTCATCGTTCACGACACGGACCTTATTGGTAGTGGATTCTAAGCCAACGCCCCTAAGTGGGGGTGGATGTCGTATCTGAAGTTTGGTATTTCTATTGACGCTGAGGTAAACGAAGCCCCGAGTGTGAAGACTCTGGAAGTGAAAAATCTTTTACCACGTGCAAAGTTGACTTTGTTTCAGTTCTGTCTATACAAGCCGGTTCGGGCGAATACGCTACAGGCTCGCAATGAGATGCAGAGACTTCTTGATACCAAGGGAGCCCGAAAGTGCAAGCTCTGTGCGGAATTCGCCAAAGATTAAGTGGAAGTAGATGTGAACTTTGAATGCAGAGAGCTTGATGCACAGCAAGCTGTAGATACATACGAGCAAGCGAGTGTAAGGCAACAAGAAAGACAAGCGCAAACGTGGTGAGCTTGAATCAATCGAAGCCCATACATCGGTCGAGCTTCGGCAAGTAGCGTCTCGCGTGGATGGCAAACAAAATCCAAATCAGCTGTACGTGGATGCCCAACTTCGATGGGTTTCAAACGACAGCGAGAAAGACGCATGGCATTAGCGATGATGTGAAGACGAACTGAAAGCGTTGGGCCAGAATGGCAATAGGTTTCTTTTTTTCTACACAACTCGGGCCAACGCTTGCTGACCGAAAATTCAAGTTTACTTATTTGGCTCTCAAAAGGAGTCATGACTGCCTTGCTCAACACGATCCACAATTCTCTGCTGTACACGCTCCATACGACTTTTTGCCTGGAGTTGGCACTTCCTCGCATTTCGAATATCAAACAAGTCGCTGCCTGGAGCGATTCCGAAGTGCGTGCCTGAAAGACGGCTGCAGCAGCGAACTGTAGATTCTGCTTCCGGATCTCTGGGCAGCCTCGAGACATCTATCCATCCTTGTGACGTGAAGCAAGGTGTTCCATCTGGCTGAACTATCATCGACGTCCAAACGAGCGTGGAATGATGTTTCTGTTCGTATCGCTGCATCAGGGTCACCCCATCGAGCATCTTCGACGTTTCGGTCTTCTCGAATTCCATCGCATACTCTAATTCCACTGATTGCTGCGTCAACGTCTTCGTCTGCATGGCATGAAAAACAATTAAATCGTCAAACAATCGAACAGCATGGTTCAAAAGGAGCGAGGTCATACCTTCAATAAGTAACAGCCACGCCACAATTCGGGCCCAAAGTATTGCCGAGCAAGGAGCATTTCCCACAGCAGAGGTGCAGCTTTCTCGAATTTGCAACTCACTGGTGTAGTGCTAGACAGCTCGATACACATTCCCGCCGTGGAATCCAGCTTCTTGACGCATGCCGATGTGGAAAATGACTCCAACGAACTCTCGTCTTGGAAGCCAAACACGCTATTTGCTGACAGATAGAGCTGATCGAACGTCCTCTTGAGATGCATCTTAATAGCTTCGTGTGTGCTGAATCTCGTCGGTACGTCGTTGCTAAACGGCAATTCTTGACCCACGACAACTTGGATCCTCTACCAACACAAAACAAAGTTAAAACACGTAAAACTATAGTGTTTTTGGTAGAGAACAAACGTTACCGAAACAAGAGTGGACTCCTTGGCGACTAAACTGCTCAGAGCTTTTGCAGTCTGCAGCCTCTCCACTAGACACCCTTTCAATCGTCGGTTGAGTTCTTCCGCCTCTCGCCGCTTCTCTTCTTCCTGCATCGCAGCATCCAACCAGCCCCACTTGCCATCACTTGAAGATGATTGACTTGTTTGTCGCAAACGCAGCAATTCCAGCTGGGCTTCGTACTGTGCAACTTGTCGCCGCAGACTTTCTCTCTCGTGTTTCTTCCGTTGCCGCCGTTTGCGCTCGTAGTTCGGAGCATCTTTAGCGCGTGGTTTTAGACTAGTTCGACCACGGTCTCCGATACTTTTTCGAGGTGATTCCGAGCCATCGGAGGAAGAAAGTAGTGCGCAATTCGGTTCGGTTAGAGACTTTAGCTGGCTCTCATATGCATCGATAAACGCAAAGACATCTCGCAACACGGCCTGCGTTTCGGTCGCCTCGAAGAAATTCATCTTGTCGGTCGTGGCAAATTGTAGAGTGTGTGTTCCAAAAACTCATCTTATACCGCTCATTCCTGTATAGAGGATATTAATTACGAGATTGATTAAGTGTGATGGAAAACGGCAGACTCTGATGAGTTACTGTAGGTGGAGCTTTAGTATAGAATCTTCGAAAGCATTAATTTTCGTAGGAAGCAAGCATTCCAGCAACCATTCATCAGCCTCTACATAGTCATATGAACAGACGAACCCAGCGTAAGCAGTTTTGCTTACGCTTGGCCACCAGTTCTTACATTGTCTTGATTCTCACAGGAAATCGACCTCTACGCTGCTGCTGCGCTGCTCTCTCTCAGTTTCTTGAGACGACCTTGGAATTCCTCGAAATCGAGGTAGCATCCTTCGAGGTGGCGACGGGTGTTGACGGCATTGTAGGCGGTGCGGCCATGCATCATCCGGCGGTTGTTGAACACGAGCATGTCTCCTTCCTTGAGTCGGAAGTGCAGCAAGTTCTCCAAACGGCGAGTTTCGCGGGCGAACAGTTGCAGTGCAGCGTAGAGCTCCTTACTCGCGTTTTTCAGGGGTGCGATGAGCGCCTGGTTGTAGCGTAGCTCTTGAACCGACCCGTCAATGGGGTCCAGTCGAATCACCGGTCCGTCAAAGCGGAAATGATGCTTCTTGCTTGAGAAAACGTGTGCAATCAATCGACTTTGTCGAATCATCGTTGTTGGAGGTTGTTTTAAGTCCTCAACAAAGTTCATGGAAACAACAAGACGAAGTAGTGGGCAGTAGTACCGAACGGTGAGCAATGACGGGTGGTGCGTCGTAGTCTACGACCCGTAGAGCGTGCGTTGGTGGTTTCGAAACGTTGCATGAGGTCAGTAGAAAATAGTTTGTCCCGGTGGAGGAATCGGAACCCCACAAGATATTTTGCACTCGAAAGCGTGAACGTGTTCTTTGCTGACAGCGACAATACACAACCATGATGGCATCCCCAAATGAAAAACCTAGACGATTGTCTACGAAAATATATGAAGACATGGAAGATGGAGGTAAGTCCATACTAACAGTTTACTATGTTTTGAAAACTGAGCATGCAATGAACTAATTGCCGGGCGATAGACTACGGCACGTTTCTAGGTCAAACGGATAAATCGCGGAGGGCTCCGATCCCTCAAAACACTTGTCGAAAATGGGCGATGTTGGCGATCTTGTCCGTTCTCACCGCCCTCAACCAGGGGATTTGTTACTCGTATGCCCCAATTGCTAGTATCGTCGAAAAACGATGGGAAGGACGGGTAAGTACTTCTTGGTTTTGGTCAAGCATATTGTAAACTCACTCTCATTTTGTGTCGCGATGTAGCTTCACTCAACCGAATTGATCACAGTCTACTTCATCGCTTACATTCCGTGCTCCTTTGTTGGTTCGTGGATCATGGACAAGAAAGGTCTTCGGTTCGGTGTATTGCTTGGAGGATTTTTGCAAGCTTTGGGAGCAAGTTTACGATGTTTTGCATGTGCATTTGAGCCAGCTGGGGAAGTCTACGTGACACTACTTGGTCAAATCTTGGCGTCAATTGCGATGCCGTTCATGGTGAACTCACCGCCGGTATTGTCAGCGAACTGGTTCCCACCGTCGATGCGTGCCACTTCAACTAGTGTCGCTGTTAACGCTAATGCCATGGGCACTGCACTTGTGTATCTCACCGCGCCATTCATTGTGCTTTCCGGCGACGAAGTACCCAATTGGAATTTGTATGTGGCACTGCTTGCAATTGGCGCGTGGCTGGTTGGCTTCATGTTCTTTCGATCATTTCCGAGGACAGGAATTGCTCAGTCGGTCATGTCGGATGTCCAGCTACGTGAAGACTATGACTGGAGTCAATGGGCGACTGCATTCACGCACACTGGTTTCTTGCACACTGTCGCTGCTTTTTCTGTGGCTGAGTGCGTTCTCAACGCTATGTGTGCGCTTCTGGGCAAGTTTCTCAGTGTGGCGAAGTTTACCAAAGCTCAGATTGGTTTGGTGGGAGCAGCTTTTATTGTAAGCTCACTGGTTGGAGGGCAGGTTATTAGTCAATACGTGGACAAGAAGCGCAACCACAAGACGGCGTTGCAGCTCTGTCTCCTGCTTACAATTGTGGCAATCACCTCGTTCCGACTTGTTCCCAAGGTGAATTCGCACGCCACTCTTATCAGTTTGATGTTCCTCGGAGCCGTTCTCGGCCCCCTTCAGCCGATCGTACTGGAACTTGGAGTGGAATGCGCATACCCAACTAGTGAAGCCACGGTTGCAGCGCTACAGCAGCTATGTGGCAACTTTTTATCGGCAATTGTGGTGCCTGGCATGAGTGCACTAAGAAGGACTCACGTGGATTCAACAGGTCACGTGCCGCCCAAGTACTTTTACGCTAGTCCAGAATGGATCATGGTCTTCATGACGACAGCTACGTTTTTCGTGTTCTGCTTCTTGTACGTTCTCCTTATATTTGTTCACCTTATCAAACGTCTTGATCGAGCTTCCGCTGACCTGTCTTGTTGTGCTTTAGCAACGGCGCGTACAAACGGTTTGCCCACGAATCATCAAAACATGCGAAGGTAAAGGGGACTCAGAATTCAATTCTCATTTCCAGGCCATCCAGAGGCACAGGAAGCTTTTTCTAAGCTCTCACTCCCAAGCACTTTGCCTCGCTGATGCATTAAATTACCTAGAAATTAACCTGACCTAATCCAACACGAATTCTGTCCTTTGATTTCATGAGGTAGACGCCGAGGCGTTCAATTCGTACATGCGGTGGAGGAATAGCGAATAGTCCACAGCATCAAGATCCACTCCCATGCCAAAATGGCGGAGAAGTGCGATCAGCTCCTGCTTCTTCAGCGATATGTTCAGCTGATGAAGTTTGGATAGCAGTAAGGACGCCGAAACATGTTGCAGCGGTTCATTTTCGAGAGTCTTTGAGCTTCCCATATACTGCGGGGTGTCTTGAAAGCGTCGCTGCAAATGAGCCATAAATTGGTCGAGATCAACCTTGCCGCCGCCTCCTTTTCCTTTCATGGTCATTTGCCGCACAATGCCTCGTGCTTTTGCCTGCAGCTCTGGTGAGAGGGGAGCTGCCCACCTCGCAAAGCACGGCAGATCAAGGAAGTGTTTTGAGGATGATCCAATGTGCAGGAAAAATTGGCTGATCAGGTGTGTGGAAACATCAATACGGTGATGCTTCTTCAAAGTCTGTTTGAGTGTCTCCGGAGTCAACGGGTCCAGTGACGATGACTCAAGTTCTCGCTGCTGACTTCGGGTAGTCACAGAAACTCTGGAATATCGACGTGTCGGGCTATCTGGGTTGGCGTACCGTTGCGGGGAGTTTGAACGTGATCGTTGTGCACTCTCAGAAACTGTGGATGGCCCAAATAATAAATGCCGGAATGTTTTTGCCGGTAGTATGTTCCCTTTCGCGTCAGCAAACTGATCAGCGATCTGCACGATCGATATTTCAAGTGCTCGCAAACTGGATAATACCTGGTGCTCATCGTGCCTTTTGTCATGTGACAAGTCTTCACGAGTTTGGTGTCGTCGAGGTGGTGAAGGCGCTACCGGCACAACCTGTTGGTGCTCGATTTTCGTTGGCGCGGAATTCGACGCACTCTGGTGGTGGTAGGCCGCCAAATATTCCAGCAGGTTTATATAGTTAATCGTCTGATCTCCCTCTTCGTGTTCTCCTGAAAACCGCCGCTGTATCACTCGCAATTCCCAGTCAGCCATGCCCTTGTGCTTGTGGCAAGCAGCCCGCCACGCTTTGTTCCAGTCTTGGCATCCGATACTACCAGAGCGCTTCCAGTCAAAATTAAAAATGCCTTCTTCACCTTTACCAAGGTACCAGGCAGACCCAACGCACTAATTAACGCATCCCAATCCATGAGTGCATCGAAAAATGTGTCATAATGCACGGCATTTCTAGACGATTGTTCCTTGTTCCCTTGTGTTGACATCACTTCTGTCGTGCCCATGAATTGGACCAAGCGTTTAAGGTCACGTGACTGAACGCCAGTGACGCCCAATTTGTGCAGCATTTTTACAAGTTCACTCTCCAAAGCACTATGTGGTATCCAGCCGTGATTTCTGCGTGCGTGCGTGGCTAGAGATCGTTCTAAGTCATAGGCACCGAAACAATTTGTGATTAGCTTCTTGATGGAATGAATATCGATCTCACCACTCCTGTGTCCATTGCTAGAATTTCCATTTTCACCATCGCCATCACCTGAAACACTATCACCAGCGCTGTTAAGCGCTGTCCAGCACCTTGTAGCCAAGAATTGCTTAAAATTCTCGCTTCCACACTTCCGTCGTGATTGTCATCCATAGATCCGAACAGATAAAGCATCGCTGTCATGGTAAGCGGATAAGCCTCAGCTTGGGTGATAAAGACGTCGTAAAGTCTTTTATCGAAAGCCTGTGTGCTGGTCCACGGTTTTCCACCAACTCTGACAGATATCTACGTAGCCGTTCCTGTTCAGGAAACAGCTTCGCTCGAATATGATGATCGAAGAAGCTACCATCGGACAACTGAGGAGATCCGAAGATCAGTTTGAGCAGCACATCGTATCGTAACGATGGTCCATGAATTTTACCCTCCTTAGAAGCTTCATGGATTGCTAGCGCGGTCTCAAGAACCGCCATATTGTCTGAAGAAATGTGCTGCTCAAATACCCGCCGAAAGTATCTTCTAGAAATCGTGAATGTTGTTGCTGTATCCAGCTTTGCGAATATCTTACGGACTTGTTTCACAACTTTTCGTTCCATTCGCGGGTCGTTGCCACAGAGCGACAAGTGCAAATCACGCCAAAAACCCCAACGTAGAGCTCGTTTTGATTGTATCATCTCAACACTATCCGAGTCAACAACAGGTGAATGAGGACCCAATATTGCATCGAGCAATTCTGGGTAGCAAATAAATCCATCCTCCGATTCACCTTTCGAGCTGCGCTGGATGAATGGTTGAGCGAGTTGCATCAATTCTTGTTCGTCAAGTGGGAATGGTTGGTTGAGTTCGTGCTTCTTTACCAAATCGACGTGAAATGCACGCACCAAGTCTGATAGTGAAATGAGTAAATCACCCTCAATATCATACTTCGCGCAAAGTGCACCAAGAAGTCGACGGGTACCGTCACGGTTAGGTGGAAATCCACTTTGCAAATATTCGTCAAGTCGGATGAGAGACTTTTGCTTTGCTGACTCGCGAATGTTGGGCAGCGCATAGATGAGAATGTCCAGCAGCACGTTCACAAACTCTTTGTAGTCTAGCTGTGCTTGTGCGTTGAAACTCATGCCCATACAAACTTCGGCGAGCTTGGTCTCACTGATATCGAGCTGAAATTTGTTCACCAAGATTTGGCACAATTGCTTCAATGACATGAATCCACTTGAGTCTTGATCGCCTTCACCCAAGGTCTCTTCAAGATGCCTCACCCCAGTACTACACATCCAAACGACCTGTGGTGTTAGTAGGACTCTTGAAAACAGTGTTCAACACGTACGATACACTCACTATTGTAACTTAGTTGCAATGTCGACTAGCTCTTTTTCATGAAGATTGACGACGCGAGATATTAACGACGTTGACTTTGATGGTGACGAAGATAACGCGTTTGTGCTGGATTTGATGATCGGTTCTTCGACACTGAACCTCCCTGGCGCAGTACGACTTCGAGGTGATTGTGCCGCACGAGATAACTTATCTGGAGAGCGTAGACTTGATGAGAACGATCCACCGTGAAGCTGTCTACTGAGACGAAGATTGGCATCTTGTAGGTCTGAAATGACATCCATAAGTTTCCGGTTCGATTCCAAGAGAATCTCCTTAGAGTGCGCATCTGAAGCTGGTGGTTCTGAAGGATCAACACGAGATTTCCAAATATCTAGGGCTCGCAGCGCTTCTCTGATGTTCACCACTAGACTGCCTCGCTCTTCCTTAGCAAACTGGTACAAGAAGTCCTACGTGACACCATCGACAGCAACAATAAGCAGTGAACACGCAAAGAGTTGAAGTCTAAATACCCCACCTCCATTTCCTTCGTTACTGGATCCGCGCCATTTGCACACTCGGGGTCTAGATCGAAGAGAACTTCACACACGTAGCTTAACGGAACCAATGGATGCTTCCTTACGCCACCATAGGAAAATCGTTCGCAGAGATCGAGAGGTGATAGTTTGTTCACGTGCATAATTCGTTGGAACCACGCATCAGGTGATTCACGTCCGGTAGTTCGTTTAGCAGGACTTGTCATGGGGGACTGCGTTTTCTTCAGAATGCCTCGGGGTTTAAATTCTGATGAACTGTCATTAGATCTGCGTTCGTGTGCTGAAGACGGTCGCTTGATGGTGTTTGCATGACTTTGAGGTAAATCCATTGTTCGGCTCGACGTCAACATACTATGTCGCCGACCTGAAATATTAGGACCAGTAGACGACATTTGATGGTCACGGCGGTTTGATAGGCTCCTGTGGGCTCGCTCTACGCAGGAATCACACCGCTGAACAAAAGCGTTATTGCCATAACATTTACAAAACACTTCATTCATTTCGTTGTTAAAAAATGTGAATAATGACAGCTTTCGCACCTCTGATCGCCGGCTCATATACTCACGACTATCATGAGTCGGGTGTCGTTCACCCACGGCATCTCCGAGTAATCTCACCAAGATCAAACTCCAGTAGTTAGGACAACGAAGAAAGCACACTGGCATGATGATATTCTTGTCGACTTCACTAGCGAGCAATCCCACAATATATATAGAGGAGCTGCCAAATGTCTTGCTACATGCGCATGGACAGATAGTCCTTGTGATACTTTTTCCGAAGGAAGTCGCGGATGGGGCCCAGAACAACGAAGTACTCGAAGAAAATGACCGTGGCGACATTCCCGACCAATAGACCGAAATACTTTGCACGGAAGGAGAATGGCATTGGGATGTCCGGCAGCACCACCACATTTGTGGTGCTCGAGATGCGGAATAAGTCCAAGACAACACTGGGTTCGCCAAGGATCAGATAGATGTCCAGTGCCACAAGCACAGCGAAGACAGCGACGAGAAAATAATTGCGCCAGATTGGAGCGCGATACCGTGAACCAAAGCTGAAAACCCAAGCGGCGAGCTGCTGCTGCGTGATGATCGTGAAGAAGAGCGTGGTGGCCATGTGGTTATCCGAAAAGAGCCACCACTTGGCCAGGTCGACGTTATCGGGACTAAACGGACAGTACCAGACCTCGTTGATCAGCATGTGCACGCCACTGAAGAGAAACACGACGTTGATCAGCTCTTGCCCGACGATTGAAGTTAGAGTCGTAGGTCCAATGAGACTAGAAGTCGGTCGCTGTTCATTCAAAGTCGGCAGCGGCTTCGACAAAGTGATAACATATGAAAGACCCACAAGCGTGACACCGTCCGCCAAGATAAAGCACCACTCAGACATGATCACGGCGTGATACCACTGGAACAGCCGCAGTGTGGACGCAATGACGCCGTACAGGATAAGAAACTTGACGGAAGCGAACGAAGTGGCCACACTACATCGACCTTCACGGCAGATGTCCACCACAGATTGAATCGTTTTCGGTTTGCTTGTAAACGGTGACACAACTGATGCCTCAGCGTCACTGAGGGCTACGCCAGCATGAGCAATACGTAAAGCGCCACAATCATTGCCTCCATCACCGCACATGCCAGTCACTGCGCCGGCTTCCATGTGCATCTTGACGCATGCAACTTTGCCGTCAGGTGTCATACGACTGAATATCCGAACCTTGAGGAGCAAGTCCTTCATCTCACCAACAGCAATTAAATGATCAAAGACCTGGCCTGTGACAGCCAGCTCAATGTCTTCTCCATCAGATAGCTTGCGTTTAAGCTCGGGCAGGTCGAAAGCAACTGAATCATCGTCAACATCACGCCACACAACTCGACTGATTGATTCCCCAGACGACACCATTTCACCCAGAACGACACGTGATCCAGGAGCAACCATGCCGCTGTTCCGTGCAATATAGCAGCCACACATCGCATTGTCACCCGTGATCATCACGACGCGAATATCTCCAGCCTTTAGCTGAGCGATTGCAGCACTGGTGTCTTCCTTCAGCTCGTTGCGGAATAAAATCAGGCCCAACAGCGACAAGTTCTCGTCTACCGCGTCACGGTTCGACACGAATGCGTCAACTTGATCGTTGGTCCATTCACGAGGCAGCTCACGATACGACATCCCCAAGACATAACAGCCATCCTTGGCCAGTCGGTCAGCCACCGCCTTGTATTCACTGGGAACACTTTCAGGCTTGCTCAACTGCTGCATCCGCTCGTAAGACCCCTTGCAGAACACGAAGAGCCGACCGGTTTTTCGGTGACGCACTACGACACTCATGGACATGCGGTGGTGGTCGAAATCAAAGCGTTTGACGAACTCGAGCTCGTCTCCGGTTGGGGATTTTACGACCGGCGCACTGCCTTCGTGTTCCACGAGCGTCCATCCTGTCGCCGTGAACATCCTCACCTCGACCTCGTTGCCCACGAGATGACCGTCCATGGACCCCACCGAGTGGCAAGTAGCTAACGCAAATTGAGTCTCCATTGAGGTCGAGCTCGTATTTGCGTCCTTGACAATGGGCAAAAAGGAGTTTGTGTTGGCATCTACTGGCTGGACTCCCAGATAATCCAGCCCTTGTTTGGTCAGGGTGCCGGTCTTGTCGAAGCAGAAGACTCGCACTTTGCCACAGAGCGTGATACGCTTCACGTTTAATGAAAAAATGCCGGTCTTTTCAAGGCGCGATGCAGCATTAACCTGACCCACTGTCGTCACAACTGGCAGGAGAGGGCTGACAACGGCTGAAATGAGGAAGGTGCAATAGCAGAAGGCCGTCATCTTGTTCGTCAATTTGCCGTTGCTTGTGAGAAAGCCGATACCAAGGTAGCACCCAATGAAAGAGTAGATGAGAAGCAGCACAATTAGTGCCTTCAGATGCTCATCGTACTTGAAGCGCATTGGTACTGGGAACAAAATCGACTGGATCAGCTGTCCTTTTGTCGTGTGCGCACCTGTCGTCTGTACCACTGCGTGGATCTCTTCATTGCGGCCTGATGAAAGCACGCGCGTTCCTGAAAAAGCGTGTGCTTCTTACTTCGTCCCTCAGCATCATACACTGTCGAACTGTGATCGGGGATCGGGAACTTTTGGACTGGCATGGACTCGCCCGTGAGCATGGACTCATCGCACACAGTAGAGCCCTTCACGATGACCATATCGCAGGGCAACACCCAGTTCTCAGGAACCATCACTAGGTCACCAGGCACAATCAAAGGTGAATCGATCACTTTCCATTCGTTGTCTCGGAATACCGATATTTCTGTGCGATACCGGGTCATCTGCACGATGGCAGCTTGCATTTTGCGCTTGGTGTAGATGTTGACAACTGCTGTGCCCAGCACCACCACTGTCATGACAATGCCCAGATTCCAATACGTGAAATAGTACCAGACGTAATATGTCATGATCTGGTAGATGTAGAACAGCGTGAAGAATTCTTGAATCACCGATATTGCGATAGATGGCATAGCTACATCCACTGCGTTGGTTCCCACTGTTTGTAGACGGCGCTCGACTTCAGAAGTCAAAAGACCGTCAGCGTCACGCAAAATATCACGATGAGTTTCAGCAAGAGCCACTGCACCAGGAACAAAGCGGTTCTCGTTGCCGTCGTAGATATAACGTAAGTTCTGGAATTCCAAGTAGCGCAATGATCCTGCTTCCTTCACGGACACAGTCTGTTCATATCCGATTAGATTGTTTTTCCTTGTGAAAATGCCCTCAACGCGTTGAACGAGAGCAGAAACCCCAGATCGATCTGCCAGAAGCACTTCAGTGTCATCGCGTTTGAAGAGATGAACATATTCAGCCTTGTCTAACGTGACACGAACGCGGAAAAAGTTAATCACTTGCTCGCGCAAAATAACGATTGAAGCAAGCCAAACTGCTGAAAACACCCAGACGATAAAGAACACCAGCGCATTGTCACTTCCGAACAGCGTTGGCGTGAATTTCCCGTAGTAGTCGCAAATGACGATGATGATGAGAGCGTTGAGCGCCACGGTTGCTGCCAAAAATAAGCAAACACTGCATAACCGATCTTGGAAGGCTTGTAACCAGTCTGAAGCACGCTGTCGCTGGCATGTTGTTGGATGCGAAGATCCGAATCTCGTACATGAGAATTCCGGGTCTCGTTGTATCCAGCAACAGACTTCAAAGGCGTCGCTGGAGAAGCCAACAGTTTGCGGGACATTTCATTCACCGAGTCGTTCTTGCTCTGCAGAACGCGCTTGTAGGCCACCCACAGTCCAATCAGCACGAAAACAGCGAGGTACAAGAAGTACACGAGGAGAAGTTTGCCTTCACTGTACGTTGTAAATTGCGGCGTCACTGTGGCCGTCACTGAGGCGCACGCTGCCCTGGCGGTAGCATTCACCTGGCCACCGACATCCATGAGACTTGTGCATTGCGCGCCAATTGGGAATGAGGCATTGTTGTTGCGTGAGTTACTTGGCGATGTCCAAAATACTGTTGGGTCTTGTGAATCCTCTCGCAGTGTGACGTTGGAGTTTGCACATTGAAGCTCGTAGGTCATCGTCCCCGTTGAAAAGTCTGTGACCACGACATGCATGCGGCAAACGGAGCTTGGGTCATCGTAGTAGTACGTGGGTGACGAAGGTGTGAACTTGTGGTACGGATAGTTGACTCGGCGTCCTTCGTTCCAACCTTTGCGGTAGTAGTCCTCGTACTCGCCGCCCACTGGTCGATTGTACTTGGTGTAGATCTCCATCGTCGTCTCCGAGTACTTGCAGCAGAAATACTCGGGGCTATGACTCACAGGACACGCTGCAAAGTCGAGTTGATTGGCTTGCTCTGCATGTGCCGGCAAAGTCACGACCGCTGCCACGATGGCCCAAAGTATCAAGAACGACTGGCGCAGCATGACCACAGTGCAACCAGAGCGTATCGAAAGTGAACTTGACTTGGCAAATCGATGAATGAAGCAGACGATGCAAGACGAGGTAAGATTTGCAAGACATGTTTGCCTTGACCAGGACGAAGTTGCGGTAAGTAAACGCTCTCATACACGTAATGCACTACACTCCTGACGGCGACAACGTCAGTAAGATGCTGCTGAAGTGGAAATTAGACCAGCGGCGCGATGACCAACAGCTGCAAGTTCCTCGCATGAAGCCATTGTCAAGTGCTCACACGTCACAGCTTGTCAATATCGTCCCGATTTTACGTGTGAGGAGGACCCTTTTGTCCTCTTCCTTTAACTTCATCTCGAGAAACCTGTGGCCAATAACCATCGCGTCTCGGTCTGTATCATGTGCATGAAGTTCGCGTGGCGAGATTTGCAGGCGGTCATTCATCAAAGGACCAAGTAGAAGTGTGTCATTGGACACGTTGATGACCTATCGCTAGTTCTTCAGATGAGTGTCATGAAAATATCGGAGACCGTAGTACACATTGAAGACCGCTGTGAAGAGCTCCTGTTGCGTGTCGTGCAATTGAACATGCGCATAGCTTTAGCAAGGCTATCCATGCCTTTCAGCGACGGTCAGGTTCGGATTCATTCTGGGATTCGATCCACACGTCTTCATCCTTCTCTCCTGCCCAATGCCCGCTGTTGTCCGAGTGCAAACCACTCCCGAACAATTGGAGCTCGAGTGGAGCAATGGCAAGGCCAGGTAGAACTATTGTTGTTCTTGCAAACACCAATGTAGACTTTGTCTAACGAACTTTTCTGCTCTAGCTCGTACTTGCACGTGTGGCTTCGAGACAACTGCCGCTGCTCAATCTGCTACCACGCAGTCGCGGAAGAGCGAATCTTGGACTCGTCCTTGATCCCTCTGGGCATCCAGCCAAAATCTGCGACTTTAAACTCAGCTCAAGACATTGTTGAGGTAGTCTGGGCGACTGAAGACAACCACACATCCAACTATGCTTTCGCCTTCCTTGAGCAGTATTCGGGCTTTGCAAACGACAGCAAAGAGGCTGATGTGAAGCTTTGGAATGTGGCAACAATAGAGCGAAACGTGCCTGAGCTACCTCGGGTTCCCTACGATAGCATCATGTCGGACGAGAACGGTGTCCTGGCTTGGTTAGAGAAATTGAACACTTTCGGATTCACGATTCTTAGTGGGGTGCCCTACGGTCACAAGCGCGTCGAAGAGGTTGGTCGTCGTATCTCCATCATCCGCAACTCGTTCTGGGGAGAGAGTTCGTGGGACGTGAAGGATATTCCAGACCCAACCAGTCTCTCGCTCACTGGCGGTGCGCTCTTCCCCATACAGATCTGTGCTTCAGCGATTCGCAGCCTGGCGTTCAGTTCCTGCATTGCCTCGAGTTCTCAGCGGACAAAATTGAAGGAGGAGAGAGCACGATCGTGGATGGCTACTTTGTCGCGGAGAAGATCCGACGCGAAAACCCGGAGGCTTTTAAGGTGCTCACCACGCAGTCGATTGCGCACGTTTTCTCAAGCAAGAAGCATCATTTCCGCTTTGACGGACCGGTGATTCGACTGGACCCCATTGACGGGTCGGTTCAAGAGCTACGCTACAACCAGGCGCTCATCGCACCCCTGAAAAACGCGAGTAAGGAGCTCTACGCTGCACTGCAACTGTTCGCCCGCGAAACTCGCCGTTTGGAGAACTTGCTGCACTTCCGACTCAAGGAAGGAGACATGCTCGTGTTCAACAACCGCCGGATGATGCATGGCCGCACCGCCTACAATGCCGTCAACACCCGTCGCCACCTCGAAGGATGCTACCTCGATTTCGAGGAATTCCAAGGTCGTCTCAAGAAACTGAGAGAGAGCAGCGCAGCAGCAGCGTAGAGGTCGATTTCCTGTGAGAATCAAGACAATGTAAGAACTGGTGGCCAAGCGTAAGCAAAACTGCTTACGCTGGGTTCGTCTGTTCATATGACTATGTAGAGGCTGATGAATGGTTGCTGGAATGCTTGCTTCCTACGAAAATTAATGCTTTCGAAGATTCTATACTAAAGCTCCACCTACAGTAACTCATCAGAGTCTGCCGTTTTCCATCACACTTAATCAATCTCGTAATTAATATCCTCTATACAGGAATGAGCGGTATAAGATGAGTTTTTGGAACACACACTCTACAATTTGCCACGACCGACAAGATGAATTTCTTCGAGGCGACCGAAACGCAGGCCGTGTTGCGAGATGTCTTTGCGTTTATCGATGCATATGAGAGCCAGCTAAAGTCTCTAACCGAACCGAATTGCGCACTACTTTCTTCCTCCGATGGCTCGGAATCACCTCGAAAAGTATCGGAGACCGTGGTCGAACTAGTCTAAAACCACGCGCTAAAGATGCTCCGAACTACGAGCGCAAACGGCGGCAACGGAAGAAACACGAGAGAGAAAGTCTGCGGCGACAAGTTGCACAGTACGAAGCCCAGCTGGAATTGCTGCGTTTGCGACAAACAAGTCAATCATCTTCAAGTGATGGCAAGTGGGGCTGGTTGGATGCTGCGATGCAGGAAGAAGAGAAGCGGCGAGAGGCGGAAGAACTCAACCGACGATTGAAAGGGTGTCTAGTGGAGAGGCTGCAGACTGCAAAAGCTCTGAGCAGTTTAGTCGCCAAGGAGTCCACTCTTGCTTCGGTAACGTTTGTTCTCTACCAAAAACACTATAGTTTTACGTGTTTTAACTTTGTTTTGTGTTGGTAGAGGATCCAAGTTGTCGTGGGTCAAGAATTGCCGTTTAGCAACGACGTACCGACGAGATTCAGCACACACGAAGCTATTAAGATGCATCTCAAGAGGACGTTCGATCAGCTCTATCTGTCAGCAAATAGCGTGTTTGGCTTCCAAGACGAGAGTTCGTTGGAGTCATTTTCCACATCGGCATGCGTCAAGAAGCTGGATTCCACGGCGGGAATGTGTATCGAGCTGTCTAGCACTACACCAGTGAGTTGCAAATTCGAGAAAGCTGCACCTCTGCTGTGGGAAATGCTCCTTGCTCGGCAATACTTTGGGCCCGAATTGTGGCGTGGCTGTTACTTATTGAAGGTATGACCTCGCTCCTTTTGAACCATGCTGTTCGATTGTTTGACGATTTAATTGTTTTTCATGCCATGCAGACGAAGACGTTGACGCAGCAATCAGTGGAATTAGAGTATGCGATGGAATTCGAGAAGACCGAAACGTCGAAGATGCTCGATGGGGTGACCCTGATGCAGCGATACGAACAGAAACATCATTCCACGCTCGTTTGGACGTCGATGATAGTTCAGCCAGATGGAACACCTTGCTTCACGTCACAAGGATGGATAGATGTCTCGAGGCTGCCCAGAGATCCGGAAGCAGAATCTACAGTTCGCTGCTGCAGCCGTCTTTCAGGCACGCACTTCGGAATCGCTCCAGGCAGCGACTTGTTTGATATTCGAAATGCGAGGAAGTGCCAACTCCAGGCAAAAAGTCGTATGGAGCGTGTACAGCAGAGAATTGTGGATCGTGTTGAGCAAGGCAGTCATGACTCCTTTTGAGAGCCAAATAAGTAAACTTGAATTTTCGGTCAGCAAGCGTTGGCCCGAGTTGTGTAGAAAAAAAGAAACCTATTGCCATTCTGGCCCAACGCTTTCAGTTCGTCTTCACATCATCGCTAATGCCATGCGTCTTTCTCGCTGTCGTTTGAAACCCATCGAAGTTGGGCATCCACGTACAGCTGATTTGGATTTTGTTTGCCATCCACGCGAGACGCTACTTGCCGAAGCTCGACCGATGTATGGGCTTCGATTGATTCAAGCTCACCACGTTTGCGCTTGTCTTTCTTGTTGCCTTACACTTGCTTGCTCGTATGTATCTACAGCTTGCTGTGCATCAAGCTCTCTGCATTCAAAGTTCACATCTACTTCCACTTAATCTTTGGCGAATTCTGCACAGAGCTTGCACTTTCGGGCTCCCTTGGTATCAAGAAGTCTCTGCATCTCATTGCGAGCCTGTAGCGTATTCGCCCGAACCATCGTTTTGTATAGACAGAACTGAAACAAAGTCAACTTCGCTCGTGGTAAAAGATTTTTCACTTCCAAAGTCTGCACACTCGGGGCTTCGCTTACCTGAGCATCAATAGAGAATATCAACTGGATACTGTCAGAACTCCCGGTCGCCGAGAGCAATAAAGATTTCGGAGCATGTTTCATGGATTATCCGTAGTTCTTAATCTATGCTATTAGTGCATGTATACTAGAAAACCACACAATACCCTATCTCACGTACGTGGAATGTAAGCTACACTCTAGCGTGGACACTCTACACTGTAGACGAATTAATCACCACCAGCGAACGCCATTGGCTTGAACACGGACAGCACGTGAACAGCTACTACGAACGGTAGAGTCACACTGAGTAGAGCCAACAGACACGCGCCACGCACGGTCGATGTGCCGCCTAGCTCCTTCCACTCGCGCACCTCAACCGCGTGTTTTGGCAACGCAATCAACCAAACCAATGACGCCAACTGCATCGTGTATGCGATCAAAAACGTCACTGTCAGGTGCTCCCGCACGCGACTTGTGTCAGTCATGACGTCCTGGTTCGTCACATCGAACAGCTCGTCAACGTACTTGGTGAGCGTGAGACCGAGCGAGCCCGCGAGGAATGACACACCAGTCACGAGTACGGTCACGGTGGTGTGGACTTTCGGGTCTACGACCTTCGCCAGAATGACCGAGAAAATGGTGTAGTCGATGGCCGACGGGATCGCCTCCATCACTGGCAAGCCGATCCAGAACCACTGGCTACGCACAACATCCCAAATGGTAAACATTGTTGCACCGCAATCTAGAGCAAGCGCTACGATGGTGCCCGTGACGATCACGAGACGGTAGTCCACGACCCAACCTTTTTGTCCACCCAGTTCATGGCGAGTAGGATGGCCACGATGGCCACGAAAGATACGACGGTATCGTTGAGAGGCTGTACACCAGCGTAGTAAAAGGCGACGGGGTTCACAGCGGTGGCGCTCACTCCTGCGAACACACCGCCGGCAAAGCGACATATTAGCACACGGTTCAGATCGCTGTTGCTGAATATTACCCAGATCTCGCGTACAGACTTTCTGAAGGACCGACGGATTCGCGGTGTCTCGCTCACCGTGAACGCCAACGAAAGCATGGGTAGCAGCCCCACAAGACCTACCAGTAGCATCACCTGCGTGTACTCGAGTGAGAAATCAAAGTCTCCGCCGTAATCCCAACCGCTCATCGCAAAACCCATGAACGGAAAGCAGCCAAGAATGCCGATCGTACGGTATTGGGTCATCTTCGCCTGGAACACATCGTCCACGGCACGTAATGATGCTGTGGCGCCGAAATAATGAATCGCGATGTCACTGATCAGTACATCGGCAGCTACATCGGCCATCACGTATCCCACTGTGGCTACGCACATAAGCATGACGTAGAAGGCACCGTGTGACGGGGCATCGGAGTTGATCGTGGTCATCTGCTCTGCAGACAGACCGGTAAGTGGCGTGCCGACTATTTTCCTGTCCTGAAAGTACGGCGTCGGCTGGTCTTGATAGAAGATTCCAATGAGCGCAACTGATGTGATGGCCCACCCAAGTACCGTGACAAGTCGGAGGCGACAACCACTTGGTAGTGGCAAGCAGTCGATCAGCAGTACGAGCATGGGTTTGAGCGCCCATGGCAGTCCCAACAGCGCGCGAGCCGACAGTGTCTGCGTGCCTTCCATGTTGAGGTTACAAGTGAGGAACGGGTAGACGCACAGCGGAAGGACGGTGCTGACGATTGCCACGGCCACACTGTGCAGCACAAGTCCAAACCATCGCCGGTCCCATACGCTGATCTTGGGTTTGTCGGATTGGTTGTCGACGTTACTCATCTCCAAGTGGGCGAGTTCGGTGCACACATGAGGCGATCCGAGCACGATGAAGCTGCTTTCCGACTCTTCTCTACTCTGCGTCCGTCGTGTCATGCCATTTGGAGCTTCATGTTCGTGTTCCGAGAGGCTTCGCCTTGAGAGTCTCTGGACAAAGTCCATTGCCGGTGGATCGATTAGTCGACTCATGCTTATAGATGGACTGGTCACTATGAAGACAACCGCTAGTTGACTGTGATGTCGTGCCTGCGTAACTCGAGCTCGCCGCTATCCACTCGATGGTAGCGAACGTATTGCACAGTGCCAGGATTGGAGATTGCGAACAGGGGCGCAATTGCGTTGGAATCACTGCTGAGAAGATTAAGGAATGAGCTTTGCAGTTGTTACTCACCGGGCTCTTACGAGTTCATCAGTAAGATCATACGGTTGAGACGAGGTTCGCCAATAATACATGAACCCAGTGGACAGTCTCATCTTATAAAACAGCGGCAAGACGCGACGTACTTTGAGTGAGTGGAGGTTCCATTCCATCCGAAGAAACCTCCAGGTTTGTTTACACTCACCGATCAAATATCGAGCATTTCGTCCAGAATACCAATATCCATGAATTCGGTATAGTGGTGCCCATGTGCTTTGCAGCTGTATAGCTTGTGGAAACGTGTGTGCAGCGCTCAATGGCTCACAGATGGTTTCAGAGGATCATGCGCATTTCAGACTGCAAACGCTGGATATTGGTATTGATATCCGATATACCTCTGCGCCCCCACGCATCAATAGTCCGCAAACATTTGGTTGATCCTTCGAGGTTGGTGTCTGGGATCAGATGTGGCAAGCATAGGACTCATGCCTGACAGCAGGAAGTGAAGCTTCGGAAATGGCACCAGGTTGCTGTGATTCCATTCAAGTCCACATTTAAGGCTTCTTCGAAGCGCATCGGACTGGTCAAGTGTGGCGGTGCCATGGCAAGTGTATCAAGACTACCACTAAGTTGGAGAGGATCAAGTGAGACACGAGACGACAACATCAAGTGCACGACCTCGACGACGACAACGCGTACCGACACCGGCAACCGACAACAAGACGACCGCGTCATCTTACGACTACATAATCTACTGCGTGTGTGCCGCGTCAACTGCGGACTTCATAATCAGCACCGATGGTTTGTGCACAGATCAACTTCATCGTCTTTCCTCAAACCGGCAGATTCTGAAATACGAGTTGTGGATGACTTTTGGCAAAGTCCACGGCAGGAGACAAATGAATATCTCCGTATTTATTCGTCGTTGATATAAGTGAATCTCTGTGTTTTCTCACAATGCTGTAAGCAAATTCTCGGAAGTGCACATCGAGTTGGAACATTAGTAGCAACGAGTACTGGCAAATGTAACAAATCTGCACGATAATGACGCAAAACACTATCGATCGATACGGTGCTCGCTGCTCTTATCTCGTATTTTCCTTGCCTGCTTCGTAGTCGCAAACTATTTCATCCTTGAATAGCTGGTTTTCAATTGTCTGATGCAAACGCTGCATATTGAGCGCATAGGATCCGATGATCACATCTGTCAACACTCCCACTTGCGATCTCTGCTCAAGCAAATCGTCGAACTCGGGTATCAAATGCACACACGTCTCAATTATTGTTCCTCCACCAGGCGCTGAACTCTCATCCCCAAGCTCTTCAATCAGCGTCCAGCCACTTTCACTCAGGTTCATGCATTGCGTGTTGAATGCAGCCCCTTCAATTTGCCCCATTGTCGCCCAGATCAGGACAACCCGGTGCTCCTCCACTACGCGTTTCCCCAGAATATTCACCCGAATCAACACTTCTGTTCGTCGTAGGGGTAAAGACACACAAAATTCTGCTCGCATCGTATCGTCCGTGCATTCCAATGCCTGAACATAGCAGCAATAACACGTTAACTTTGTATCTCAGTAAAAGAAAAGCAGCAAACATGCATACCTCGAAGTAACCATTTGTCAACGCAATGCGCTGCGTTGTCAAAGTTGTCCACACTGCCTCCGCGACCTTGTGCACAGGGAAAGGAGAGATCTTGGCATCTACCATCTCCACATACAGACGACTACTTTCATCCAATTTAACTTGTGCACCATTGCGTTCACACTTCAGGGTTGCAAACCCCGCATCTTTCATCACTGCATCCACACACCCGAACTGATCGTCGATTCGATCCGACAGAATATTGAAAATCTCGGATTGGCGGAGACTTGTCAACTTCACTTGAAATTTCTGATGTCGCGAATCAAAAACTTCGTCTGCAGGACGTTTCCGCAGCAATTTTTCCAGACTTTTTGCAATTTTCAATTGACCTTCCAGGGTCTCCCGGAGCTTGACGTTCTCGATTTCAGCCTTCATGAGCTCCTCCCGTTGGTTCTTGGCAGCTCGCTCCCACAATAATATTGTCTGCGAATTGTCACCAATATTATTGGCATTCTTCAAGCCTTGTAGTTGCTGCTCCAATTCTGCAACTTGCGCTTTTAAATACTCGAGTTCCTTCTTCTTACGTTGGTGACGAGCCTTCCTAGTCGACTTCACAGGAACTACTTGGCTTTTGTCCGAACTTGTAGTTGACATGGTGGCAGTAATAATGTCCACTTGTTTATCTTGATCTTTGTATGGTTCGTCCAGAATACTTTTGTCCACTTCCAATAATTGCAATAATGGTTGGTCTTCATCCAACTGAGAGTCTGCGGCAACAGAATCACCTTCATGGACATTATCAAGCTCGGGGATCACCAGATCAAAGCCTTCAACATCGTCCAGTAGCTCCAACGACGCGTCCAAATCAGAGGTGGGTGCGATCTCCATTTTTGTCCACCACAATAATTGAGTGTAACCAGGGTTACACCAATATTATTGTTCGATAGACATTATTGGTCTCCAATTATTGCTGAATCTGGTCGGATCTAATGACGTTCACGCAGGACGAGACGGCGCTGTTGGCGTTATTGGAGGGCTGCGATATGGCTGAGGACGTCAACGCCATCCCAGACCTTCGTGTCGGAGCTCAATTGGACGTTAACAGCAATTTAAAATCGTCTTCCAAGCGGAAAAGCAATAATTGCTGGCGCCTCGAGCGTCGAAAAGAGCTGAAAAACTTCAGGAGACGGAGAAACAGCTTTTGTCTCAATTGCAAAAGCTGAAAATCTCCATGAGATTGCAGTCAAGAAATAAAAAACCATTTCGGTCAATTCTAGATGGTGGGGAGTTCCCAAACTGGGAACAAATTTGTGAACGACAAGAATTGAGACGACACCAAAGTGAAGAGGAAAATCTTAAATTGAAAGATGAGGTGAAAAGAAGACTTTGGCAAGCCAAGACATTATTGCAGAGGTATAAACGACGGATGCGCAATGAGGTATGTTTTAGTTTTTTTCAATGTTTTTAGGCGTGTTTAAGGACTTTTTGTTTTGCCTTTTGTGCAGGTTGTTGGCGCATCAATGGAACTTAGACGACGATATCAAGTTGATGGGAGAGGAGTGACTCCACCAACCGACAATGATGCGGTGTTTGATGAACTCATGTGTGGGGTGGACGAGATGTATGCGGATGCCGACATCTTTTCGACAGGATCAAGATGCACGAACTGCCGTGTCCAGGGAGGAAAAATGTGACTTCTACCAGCAGAACAGAAGGGAAGTTTGTCGAATTCTTGGACTGTCATGCAGTGCCGTTCGATCTGCAGAGCACAGTGAAAGCAATTTGGACGTGTTTGAGAGAAGAAGAGCCTCAGAACCCGAAGCCTGCCCTTGTTCAGGTACGTGGTTAAGATCGCTATGGTTTGCACTGAAAGCGCGTCTTAACCCTTTAGCCAATATGTTTGGCTTATATTGTTCATTAGTTCTACGACGAAGACGATAATACACTCAAGCAGAGCATGTGCAGTTCATTCACAGCAGGATGTGTACACGTCCGTGTGATGATACGCAAGGCGGGTCGAAAATACGTCGAGCACGACCGAGCTGTCTTTGTTTTTCAGCGATTGATTGAACCCGTGGACACCGACGTCCACATCGCATTCTACGAAACTACGAGATTGATCGTACGACCAGGACCGCCGTCTGATCTCGGACCAACATCAGTGATTCAATCGCATCGCCAAGCAACTGCTAATCAAGGCGATGCCTACGCCATGGGGATCGTACACAAAGTGCCCCGCACTTTTATTGATATGGGAGTTGCTGCCTGGCAAGGATCCATCACGAGGTTTAACCATTTTGTGGAAGACACTTTGATGCGAGACTCGCAGCGACAGTAGCTTTCAACAAAATAAGTTTATTTCGGAGTGACAAAGTGGCTCGAAAGCGCTGGATAGTGCAGCTAAGACCATCGTTTTCCACTTCAACAGTCTCGCAAGCTTACTACACGTGCGTCATTAAAACACACACACACAATATTCGTGTGGATGCTTCAACGTGTTATTGGCATCGTAGCAAGAACGAATTGAGTCAGACGTCCACCGACAAACTGGTTTACGAAATGGACTCGTCAAAAGGAGTCCATTTCGTAAAACCACAAGCCGACAACCAGCTTCAAAGCTGTGCATGAAGAAAGAGTTGTGGCACAGAAACGCCAACGTACCATGGACGTCGATATATCTCCGTGAACATTGCAATTGTCAAACCAATTGCACAAAGTGTTGGCAGCAAAAAAACTATGAGTACATCATCGCTTTAGCATCGTTCTCGTAACTAAATGTTATTCAATGCTCAAGTCCGTGAATTGTACCTACATACCTCCATGGATATTACGACGCAGCGAAAACCAAGTGCTTCAAGTCCCCTAGCACGACTCTGCGCTTATCGACATAGCAAAAGGTGCGGCTCAGACCTTCCGACATCAAGCCGGTCGAGTATCTCGTACCGGGACACTGGTACAGGGATGTGCTTCATAAACGGACGGGCTCATTTAGCATAGTGTTTGCCCCAAGTTGACCAGCCATGAGCCTCTTGCTCATAGAGGAAGAGGACGACGCCACCGTGCAGGAAGCATTGGCTATGATCGATGCATTCGACGATGTGCCAATCCTTCACGATAAAGTGCCAACAACCGAATGCACCGGCACGAAACGGGAACGCAGTCGCGAAAGGGACTTTCGACGTCGTCAACGGATGAAAGAGGAGAAACTGCAGCTGCAAATGCAAGCGCAACGCATGGAAATGTATTTGCAACAAGTCCGACAAAATGGCGACAGCGAATCCGTTGCAAGTGCATTGTCGGAACTCAACTCTTCGTTCCGAGAGTCAAGTGTTTGTGTGTCGCCAGAGATGCAGCAACAACGAGTGGAAGCCGAGCTGCTCAACATGTCGCTACGGAAAGCGGTGGCGGCTGAGATCAAGTGGTCCAAGTCACTTCGTGCTGTACTGGACAAACATCCATCCATGGAGGTAAAAAGTATTGTTGGCAAAGTTGGATTGAGAGTTACGTCTGACAAGTTGAGTCGATGTACAGACTGTGTCTTTGGATGGCACGATGCACCTGAGCTCCTCACAGAGTACTCAATCCAGTATCGTTCAGTGCAGTACGTCAGCATTCCGAGACGACCAAGCTGCGGTTCGGAGAGAGATTACTGCTACGATGGACCAAATGTATCATGAAGCCAAGGCAACGATCGATCCTGTGACGGGGGCGGCAGCTACACCACCATCGCTTGGATGTCACTACAATGTGCGGTTGAATTTAAAAGATGGACCTGTTACGGAGCTTACGTCGGAGACTCCATTGAATTGCGGTTTAGACACTGCCAGGGAGGTATTAGCGAGGATGTTCGCTCAACCAAAGCCGACTGAGCCACATTTGGCTGTACGAACAACTCAGGTATGAACATGTTTTGCAACTTTATATTGTGGAAAGGAAGAGGTTGTTGTACTCAATTATTGTTGATTCTGTTGTAGGCTAAACAACTTTATGACGACGGTGGCGTAGAAAAACAGTTCACTGTTGATCTCGGCGGCTCGAGGATAAACGAGAGTCTCGATGGTATTGGTTTACTACGCAAACACACTGAAGACGACTGCGAAATGGCCATTTGGGCAGCGATTTCTTTCCATCCAAGTGGTAAAATCTCCTTTCGCGAGACTTCTTGGATGATTGCCGCTCGTTCCGCTCCATCGTCGACTGAAGAATCCGTAATCCGACTAAAATATTGCCTGAACGCTGAGAAAGCACAAGGATGCACTTACATTAACGGCGAACACATTGACCAAGTACGAAATCACGCTCTTGGGGCTATTGGGACCAAAATGAAGACCAAGTATAATATGTTACAGAGAAAACTGCTCGTTGAAACTGGGCGAGACGATCTGGCGAGCTTCTTGGGATAGTTGCCTCAATTCAATTTAATGTGCAACGATATAAGCATGCCGGACGAAGGCGTTATCAATAAAATCTAAGCATTAATGGGTTAATACAAGAGCAAAGTTTGGCTCACTAATGCAGTTCCCGGAATCATTTCCTAATAAGCTGCTCAACATGTTCACAATACTGCGCTCTATCCGCTTTTTTCGTTAAGCTAGCATTTTTTCCGCATTGTGAAGATCCAACAAGCTTCTGTCGGTATTGTTCGGCGCAAATGCAATCGCAGAGCTGCCTTTGTCACTGCAGCAGTCGTCAATTGCCATATTTTCGACTCGATGGGCAATTCGTGAAATGGCTTCATCCCATGCTGCAATACCGATGTCTCTGTTGGTTGGTGTTCGGATAGTGATGTCATCTGCTAGTCCCTCATCGTATCGTGTGGCACTGAAGTGACTGTCGATGATTGAAACACCTTCGTTTTGCGCCAGCCCGTCACTATCCTCGCGAACAACGATCCGTAACGTGGTACGCGTTTGAAATCCTGCATTCTTGCGTTTGTCGAGAAGGCGTGGCTCCACCAAGGTCTTGCAAATGAACACCACTCGGTCGGATTCGACGTACTTGCGCGCCACCGACCGGAAATCAGCGCCTTTCAAGTGCCTATCCTGCCATGTTGTTTCCGCAAAGAAGCTCATCTTCGTCGTGTTATTCAGTTCCTCGACATGAAACGCATGAAAGTGAACTTTTTGGCAATATCTCCGACAGACTTAAGATTCTGGAACCCGACTTGGCTGAGAGTTTTCCAAAGTGCTTTCTCGGTCTCTCGAAGCCCAAATGGCACCACGTTTCGTTGTGTAAGTTCCAGAAATGTTCCGAGCGAGATGTCACGATTGGCATATCGTCTTCGCCCAGGGCACGGCAGATCATACAGTCCTTTCGTCGCAAACAGCGCGTCGGTACCAACGTAGAGCTCGTCGATGTCTTGCAGCATGGCCGCAAAGACTTGAGGGTTATCTTTCGGGACGGAGTACTGCAGAACTTTTTGCCGCTTGACTCCTAGCATCTCTTCCATCATCTAGCCAAGCAAATTACACAATTAAAACCTCTACATGTCGTCGTATAAATGCTGCTAATTTGTGTACCTTGATCTTTGTCCTTCGCTTCAACAAGCGCTTCAAGTTCTTGGCTTCTTGGGCTTGAATATGAAGCATTTCACGCAGTTTAAGATTCTCTTGTTCTGATTGTTGGCGGCGTTCAAGCTGTCTCGCGGCAATATCTTCCCAAAATGATCTTGGACGTGGACCGATTTTCGTTAAAGTCTCCAGTTCAGCCATAAGTTCCTTCGTGGTTTCGCGCAGGTCCTCAATCTGCTTCTTGCGAGAAACCCGACCCTTCTTGAGCTTAAACTTTGCTGGTTGCGTCGTCAAAGGTGCAAGATCCTCCGAAGATATTGAGGCGTGGTCGCTCTCCTTATTTGCAGTTGTTTGACTGTCACTGTTGGTCGCCTCTGTCGGTGCTAGTGGTTGGTCTCCGAAAAACTCTTCAGCAGTCAATTGGAGCACACCATCGTCATCAAGTGACGGCAAAAACTGCACAGCATCTAGCGGTGGGTCATTCTCAAGGCAGTTAGCGTCATATTGAGACAGGAGCGTCAGCTCCGTGTCAAATGTGTCCTTTTCATCGTTCATTATTGTGCGGACACCCTGGACTGGTAAAGAATATGCTGTGGCGTAATCAAATTCGTGTTGACACACAGTACATTCACACTGCTTTTAACTGCCGTTGACTTGATTTCAGTATACTATTGTGAATTCCGGTCGACTACTGCCAGTTTTAACTGAATCGCTCCCATACAAATTTAAAGTCTTTTGGAATTGTAAGCTAAAAACTAAAGGGAAAATGACCAAAGGAGTCTGAATTTGAATACTTGTGACTAAAGGAGTAAAGTTGTGACAGTATGTGTCTGCGGTATCCATATGGAAAATAATGTCTATAGAGGTATGCTTTGGTCTTGGTAATTTGACTGTAGGTGTCTGTCGAGGACGTGCAATATAGTCTTCGAATCTTATTCATATCGTTTTTAGCGAATACACCTTGGACAGTGCCAATTATCCAGTCGTGACAGCAGAACACAACCAACTTCTTTTCTCATCTTCCTTCCCCAACCGTCACCATGGTCGGTCTGTCAGCCAACGAACTATCCTATGCGGAGTTGCAAGCGGGTGATGTCATCGAATATTACTCGTACGCCTTCGTTTGTGGCGATCCCCATGGCCGCCGAATCGCGACTGTATTAGATGTCGACCTGACGAACGAAACGTTTCCACTCCGAGTCTCGACCGAGGAAGTGATACCGAGAGAGATGCTGGTTAAGAGAATTCAGGATTCGAATGGCACCAAAGTTACTGGAGCCAAGTGACGTAAATTACGCACGTTTGCACTTGTTAGTAGCAGTTTTCCTGGAAGGACCGAGCGCTCAGTTTTACGAGAGCACTTGGCGAATATAGTGAACGATGTCGTGAACCAGGACCGCCGTTCGCTGTCGAGCGAAAACTCCGTCCGTGACGGCGAGCATGGAGACAGTGAACACTCTGATGACAGGAACACTGAGGACAACTGCAGTCGCGATGCTGACGCTGGCCTCCCTGGACTAAATGCTGGTGAAGACGTTACCGGTGAATGTATTAGCACAACGGAATGCGGCATTCGGCCTATAAGATGTCATGGCGTTAAATCCAACGTTGGTGAAGATCTATCAGTAAGGGAGATTCTGCTGGTTCAGTTTCTATTCCGGCCTTGACGAAGGGGATGACATTTCAATCCGGAAAAGATGCTGTGCGTATAGTGAAGGACTTCGCGCTTTCTCAAAACAAGAGCATGCGTGTAGCAAAGCGAAGTGGCATGGATCGACGGCTTGTCTGTACATCCGAACAGTGCAATTACACGGTGCAAATTTACCGCCGCCGAAAAAGTGACGGGACGTACGGCACATGGTACTTATCCTCTATCAGAGGAGAGCATGTTAATTGCTTATCTGTCGCTGCTCCAAACAAGCACCAGATAGCCTCGAACCCAACCTTTCGAAGTGCAGTCAATTCTCAGCCGAGAGTGCCGGCGACTCAACTAACGAGCATGCTATCCGAGCGTGAAGGAATCTCCCTTGAAGGTCACCGCAGGTCTGTCTATAGAGCGAGAGACCTAGTGAATGGAATGTCATCATCTGCAATGGCTAAATCGTACCAGCGAATTTACTCATACCTCAACCAACTAAAACGGCTCAACCCTGGATCACTAGCTGTAATGGAACGAGACGGTGACAACAGATTCAGACGTGCAATTATTTCGTTCAAGGCGGTCACAGACAGCTTACTGTATAATCAGCGGGTGCTCGGCATTGACTGCTCGCACTCAAAGTGTCCTTGGTACGACGGTCAACAAATGACACTAGTGAGTCAGGATGGAAACCGTGAAACAACGATTGTTGCTTTTGCTCTTGTGCCTGCGGAGGATATCCCAAATTACGAGTGGTTTTTTCGTCATCTGTTACACGCCGGGCACGATTTCTCTAACAGCCTAATTTTTTGTGATCGAGATACGGCGATGCTTTCTGTTGCAAATTCCCTAAAGCTTAATATTCGATATTGCACGCTACACATTATCAGAAATGTCAGCAGCAATTTCCAGAATTTTAGGAAGGATCACCACAACATGGTGTGGCGCCTTCAGAGTGCAGACACCGAAGAGGCCTACAATAGTGAACTTGGGTGTATTGAGTTGGCTCTAGGACGTGCAGTACGAGATTATTTGGCTGGAATTCCACCCATCAAGTGGTGTGTGTTTGCAAATGTCGGTCGATGGGCACTCTACGGGTGGAGGACATCCAATTTCGTGGAAAGCCAGTTTGGGTCTCAGCTAGCTTTGGGTATCCGCGAGCTTCCACCACTTGAGTTCATACAAGCGATGTGCAGCCGAATAATGGACCGTGTTTATCGCCGACACAAGCATTGCGTTGAATGGACAGAAAAGGCAATGACGGTAGCCCCCAAAAGCATGGAGCTGTACTATAGTCAGAGCAAGGATCTCGGGTTCTATCGCGTCCAACAAGCCTCCGACGACATCAGCTACGTTTATCGAGATAATGGGAAGCTATCGATGCGAATCCAACACCGTGTCACACTGAGCAAGTCACATTGCACCTGTGCTTTCATCGACCAAAACAAGTTGCCTTGTCGACACTTGATCGCAACGCTTCAAAGTCGAGACAAGCTCGATACTGTGTTTGAGCACTTCGACCGTGTGTACGCGATTGCGTCGTATATCGACGCATTTAAAGAGAAGGTGGCACACTTACCATTAAACCAGGAGCTCGAAGCCGACGGTACGACCCTCCCCCAGTTTTAGGCGCAAAACGTGGCAGACCAAAAACAAAGCGCATTCGAAGTCGCGGCGAAGAAGGCTCAGGGGCCAAATACAAGTGCAGTGCTTGCGGACAACATGGCCACAACCGGCAAACATGCAAGAGGCATAAGCTCGGATGCTAGCGTATACATTAACTTCTATTTCTTCGTGCGATATGGTGCAAATTGGACTGCATGAAAACGTCTGCCTGAAAACTTTCGTGACTGTATGTGTCTGTAGGTGTATGCGCCAATACCGAGCCCATCGATTAGGTTTAGCTCGTTCAGACTCCTTTGGTCACAAGTATTCAAATTCAGACTCCTTTGGTCATTTTCCCAAAAACTAAAAGCCCTATCGTACTTAATCGAGTATCATAGTAAACCCTAGTGATTTTCTGTTGATATATCAAGCAGAACGCACTTCGGGACGCAATGAGCGACTTGCGAAGACTCCCAAGTTCCTCATTGACGCTGGAGGAGGCACTGGAGCTTATCGAGTCATATGAGGCCCTCCCAGATATCGGTGACATCAATCAGCAGCTTTCACTTCGTCAAATTCCTTGTTTAAATGAAGTTCCTACCAATGCATCAACGAAACCCAAAAAGCGTGTGCGGAATCCAATGAACGACGTTCGCAGACGTCAGAGAAGGAAAGCAGAACGGATTCAATTGAAAGAACAAGTGCAGACTTATCAAATTTTGCTGAAGGATCTTAAACGGAGGAAGCGCGAGGTCAAGTCTACAGGTTCTGTCCATTCTGGGTCTAAAACGGACGGATTGACACAAACACTTGTGGATGAGGACGAGAAGCTACGGGAAGCTGAGGACGTCAACAGGAGACTGAAGTTACTATTGATGGAGCGATTGCAGGTATCAGGAACTATTGGGGATCTTATGGCAAAGGAAAAGGAGATACTAGAGCGGAGTATCAACTCTACAACGACTTTGTCGCGACCACTTCGGTATAATCCTCTGCAGCCAAGCTTTACCGACTATGACTTCACATCCGTTGGGCTAAAGAAGACTCTTCAGCAAGTATTCGACGCTACAGATTTTGTGCTGGCTCAATTCTCTACGGACGCAGCTGACTCGGTGGAAACGATCTCGCGGGTGAAGCCGCAGAACCAAAGCTGTGGACCTTCCATCGAGGTGCTGACTACCACTCCACTTGCTTGTGAGTTCAAAACTGCGAGAAACAGCGTGTGGGATGTCATTATGGACAAAGAGCAGTTAAACGAACCCTTGGCGATGAACTTGAAGGTACGATGCGGACGATATTGCTATGATCATTGGCGATTCTTTTCTAAAGCTCTAGGTTTTGATAGACGCATGAACCTTCGCGTCACTCGGTGGAGTTAAGATTCTCGATGGATTTCGACGATCCTCACGGCACACCGATTATGTTGGATGGTGCTACGTTGGTGGAGAAGCACGAGGAAGATAACCGAACGATACTGGCATGGACATCGTTGGTAGTGCACCAGACTCAGTCGCTTCGCTTTCGATCGTATGGGTGGGTTGTTGCAACGAGATCTCCAACTAACCCTCATGCGGCTACTACGATGCGAACATGCTACCGAATATCGGCAGAACACCCAAGTGCTAACATTTCTACTTCCCAGGACTGTCGAGTGGCGGCTCGGTATTCCATTCTGAAAACAATGGGGCAACGGGTCAAGAGCAGGCTAAAGGGGCTCAGAAACAATTGTTTCAACATACGGGTGTTCCGAACGAAGAGTACGTGCTGTTGGCGTAGCTGTTTGTCTGGAGTCCAGACTCTGGACGGATCGATATTCGTTGTGAGCGTAGTGGGCTCGGTTACGCTAGAGAATTGAAAACCAAAGGAGCTTATATCATGACAACAAGAACAACGCAAGACAAGAGTAATTTGCTAGTGAACGTTGGATTCCCGGGTGATGGAGAGAGTGTGGGGTCAAGCATTATCACATTTTTTCTTGGTGAGTATATCCAGACAATGTATGATTTGTTCCTGTCATTTGTGTGGATTTTCGCGCGATGCCGCTGAAGAGATTACCGAACTGAACCTCTCGCAGGAATTTTCTATTGCCAAACATTCGACTTTGCTCGCAATTCGGGAAATCGTTTCGTCCCAGGCTGCAATCCCCATGTCCCTTTTGCTCAATGGAACACTTCGGGCATCGCCGGATAGCCCATCGCCATAACGCGTTGCGCTAAAGTGACTGTCCATAACGGAGACATCTCCAATCGCTGGTAGTTCAGCCTTCTGCTCGTAAACGACGAGCCGTAAAGTGCCCTCCGTATGAATTCCTGATTTTCTGCTCATGTCAGCAAGTACTGGTTCCATCAAGCTCTTGCAAACAAACACCACACGGTCCGTCTCCACGTACTTGCGCACCACCACACGAATATCTGCACCCATCATGTTCGCCCCGGGCATTGTTGTCTCCGAGAAAAAGCTAACTTTCATCGTATTGTTCGTTTCCTCGACGTGATAGGCGTGAAAGCGGACGTGCTTGGCGAGAACTGCACTTGACGTTAGATTTTCAAATCCAATTTGGCTGAGGGCTTTCCATACAGCTTTCTCGGTCTGTCGAAAGGCAAAAGGCAGCAAATTTCGTTGTGTAATCTCCAGAAATGTTCCGATCCAGGTATCACGACAGGCATTTCTTATTCGACCTGGACGTGGCAGCTTGTGAAGACCCTTCTCCGAAAAAATGGCATCGACTCCAACATAGAGCTCATCGATGTCCTGCAGCATCCTGTCGAAAACTAGCGCATTGTCCTTCGGCACGGTGAACTGCAGGATTTTCTGTCGCTTGACCCCAAGCAGCTCTTCCACCATCTAAACAACATACAACACATTCTTAGATTCGAATCGAGAAGCATAAGATTAGTCGTGGGTACCTCAATTTTCTTCCGGCGCTTTAAGGCTCGCTTCAGTAGCTTGGCTTCTTTGACTTGAATGTGGAGCATTTTACGCAATTTCCTGTTCTCTTCCTACGGCGTTTATATTGTCTCTTGGCTACATCTTTCCAAAGCGATTTTAGTTGTGAATCAAGTTGGTCGTCATTCTGGCCTTTTGACAGTGACGACTGCAATTCGGTCATGAGTTCTCGAACTGTTTCTCGTAGGTCTTGAATCTGCTTCGTCCGATTAATTCTGGGCTTGATGGGTTTCGGCGTAGTCTGTTTCTTCGTTTTGCTGGGTTTAGAATCACCGGGGACATCGTCGCCCTTGTTGTCCGGTTCTTCGTTTGTTTCATGAACACCGCTGTTTGTCGGTTGTGCGGATGCTGGCGAGTGGCCTACAAAATTTTCTTCAGTACTCAAAGTGTCGTCGCCAAAAAACGATAAGTAGCGAGGCGATGATAGAAGCCTTCCTTCTATTAGAAGGTCGATGGGATCGCAAGGAATGCCGCTGGAGTCAACAGGAAGTTTGAATTGGGACGCGAACTCCAGCGCCATGTCGAGCAATTCCAGTTCGTCGTCTAGCATGCTAGTGCAATGACCTTATCGATTCACTCAATGCTGTAGTAATGTAAAGTCAGACTGACTATTCCTTGCATGTTCTGGATGGCAGAGGGATGACGAAATTGATCGCGTGGCGGTGATTTGCGGTGGTGGATTTGTTTGGGAATCCCTGGAATTTCCAGTGGAAGCCGATGCTGTTCACCAATTCATTTCACGCACAAGAACTTGGAGCTTTACTTCTTAGGTTTTCATGGCCATCACTTAATCCTCCAGGCGGCCAGGTTGCCAATACAGGTAGATTCAAGTTTACGGCCACTGAAATACGAACATACCTCCATGGTAACTCATCGGTTGTTGTGTCACGCTGACCGATAGGTTTGGCATCCAGAAGGTAGTCTCACTCTGACTCCAATCCTTCCTGTCCTTACCGGACTGGGATAAGATTCCAAGAGCTGAAATTTGAACACCTTCTGAAAGTAAACCTGCCGGCATCACCATGGAATCAGCTCCAGCATCTGCCACCTGCATCGTCTCGACAGGCGGAGAATAGTTAAGGGATAGTTTGTCCGCTGACTTGATTTGGAGCTTTACCATGCCACTCTTACAGTGAGTCGACAAGGTCACTACTCAAGCATGCGTGACGACGATGTGGGGTCGCTCGACACTGTCTTGTCGTTCCTGTCCCAATTTGAAGCCCCTGCTGGTTCGAACTGCTTCGTTCAACCTTCGCCTCGCTACTTGTCGCCCCCTGATCTTAACAAAATAACTGTTGAAGAATTTCTTAAAGACTTTCCGACGGAATTCGCAGAGCTGACGAACAGCGGCAGTCACGACCCAAGCGACGGCCTGACTAATGCTTCAGGGTCTTCCGCACCTCGAAAAACGAAGAAACAAACTGTAACGAAGCCGAGAATCTATCGCAGTAAAGAAATTGAAGATTTGCGCGAAACAATTCGAGAACTCATGGCCGAGTTGCGATCTTTGACGTCAAAACGGCAGAATGAAGACAGCCTTGTTCCATCGGTATGGAAAGCCATTGCCTCAAGACAACTTGAATGCCGTCAAGCATCCGAACAAGAAAATATAAAACTGCGTAAAATGCTGCAGATTCAGATTACAGAAGCCAAGAATTTAAAGCGCGTGCTGGTACGCAGGACAAACATCGAGGTATTGCAGGCTATGAGGGCTTTTACGATGCTAAGTGTTGTCATATTTAACCGTGTTTGTTTGTTTGTTTAGATGATGGAAGAGATGCTCAGGTAGAAAATTCTACAATTTGCTGTTCCGAAGGACAACCCACAAGTTTTCGAAGCATGCTGAAAGATATCGACGAGCTCTACGGTGGTGTCGATGCTATATTCTGAGAGAAGAGTCGTTATGACCTGCCGTGTCCTGGTCGGCGACGAGATGCCGATGGAAATGTTAGGATAGTAACATTTCTGAAGGTTACACAGCGAAAGTTGCTTCAATTTGGACTGCGCGAGACGGAGTAAGCGATTTGGTAAGCTCTGAGCGGCATCGCATTCCCGGATCTAACGTCGACTAACGTTTTCGCTCTGAGATGCGAATGGTGATGCGCAAGTATGTGGAAATGGATCGTGTGGTATTCATTTGCATGATATTGATGGAACCAGTACTGCTTGACATGACTAACGCTGCTATGGAGACTAAGAGATCACGGTGCTGCGGTGCTGTCCTTTTGGTCAGACTCATCAATTACTAGATTTTCAACTTGATGCCCAATTCGTGAAATGGCCTCGTCCCATGCTGCAATGCAACGTCAAGATCTCGACGCTTCCATCGGACAAAACGCAGCTCTGAGAGACGCAGTGGACCAGCAGCACTTTGCAGTGGCAGGAGCGCAGGGTCTACTGTCCGAGTTGCTGCAGAGCCAGAAGGGAAATCCCATGGGGATGCGCATCCATTTGGGTCGAGAGTGGACTGCCCGGCGGGAGACGCTGCTGACCATGAAGGACGAGCGACTGGCGAGGGGATTCCGATACGTCACGGCTCGGTGTCAGCATCTGGCGCCACGTAAGCCTCAGTTTTCAGAAGAACGATTTGAAGATGCAAATGGAGACTTCTGTTGCATTCGCAATGAAGTGGTCCCGTTCCCAGGGGTGGGGAGTTTGAAGAAAGTGTTTGATGCAGTGCGGTTTACTGTTGATACACTGGAGATTGCTGTTTCGGAACAGTTAGGACACATGACACTGCGTGACGATTATGACGCTGTGGACGATGGGAGTTTTGTTACGAATTATAGAAACTCGACTCTGGGGTCACTGCGGAGCTCAACAATGTCGCTTTCGGTCAGTACATGGAGAGCGGCTCTGATTTCAATGAGCACAGGTGTGCTGTTGTGGCGATCGATAGTGTGGATCAAGACGACTTGTACCCTTATCACCCGCAAGAGTGTTTGCAAAAGACAATTCACGGGACTCTGGTGTTGATCCCAGTGACGCGTAAAAAGCTTGCAGACCCTGTAAACAAACTAACAGTTTAGAAAGTGCATCGGACGGAACTTCACTAGGCGAGGATGAAAACGAAGTGGTGATTGTCATGCTACGATCCTTCGTTACTACCACTCGTCGCCCTCATTTTGAGATCTCTGAGATCGCTTTGCAGGAGCTGCGTGACAACGCCACGCGATGGGGCAACGTCGTTCTTCAAGCAATACGCAGAATCATTTACTCGTAGGCGAAGCTGGTCAATGTTATTTTGTAGCATTTACCCTGACCCATTCACTCATTCATATTCGAACAAAACTTCTTCGCCACCATGCACTACCTGATGATCGTAGCTAAATCCAGCCTTCCGCTTGATCTTAAGTCGTGCACGCTCCCGAGCGGTACACCATTTCTCGCACAGCGCCAAGTTTCACGTCTCCCCAATGCGCACATTTTTCTCGAATCTCCTGGATAATTGGCGTGGTTAGCGGCAAGTTGGACTTGTGAATGTTAGTGTGAGCAGATCTCTCCATCACCACGATTTCCTCTTCTTCACTATTGCCATCCGCATTGCTGCGCTTTCTGATGTGAGATCGTACTCTCGTGACAACTGTGACGTCTTGGCGAATGCGCTTGTCCGGTACGTACGGATAGAGATCATCTTGATCCACTGAGCTTTCTGTAAAAATCCCTACTGCTCGTCCTTCCCCAAATTCATGATCTATCTCCTTGAACTCGGAGCAAATAATGCAGTTCATCTCTAGCTGAGGGCCGTTTGATAGATACGACACGAAGCGGAATTGGGAGATACCCGGCTCCGAACTGCCGTCATCTTCTCGAATGGTTACATCTCCTAGGCTTTCAGTCACTCGGATTTCCATGTTGGAAAAATAGTGAAGAAGTGCATCAAATACTCTTTTGACAGACGTGACGCCTTCGAACGGCACGACGTCGTACACCTGCGCTCGATAACCTCCATCCTGTTCCAAGAACCGCGTAGAGTAGGAGAAGGCACTAGTGTCATCCACAAAGCGTCCTCTTTCTTCCAGATAATGGTGAGCTGCTCGTAGCTTCGGGGTTTTATTCGCGTCAAATATGCCCACCGCTCTGTGAGATTCGTGCCGAGATGGATTTTCATGTCGTGCGGTGCGCGGGGCAGTGTCATCTGAATCAGTTTGTCAATGAACACGCATGAGTTTCACAGTCTCTTACCACCACATATTTTCGTTTACCATGATCCTGGACAGCGCTGACTGCACATTAACAAGAGACGCCTGCTGCTCCAACACTGCTTGACGGATAAACCCTGTTTGGAGCACGCCTTGCAGTAGTGTCGACCGTCGATCCGTTGCGTTTTGCTTGGCGTTTTCCCGGAGTTGCGCCACTTGTTGCTGCAAAGCTGTCACTTGTTGTTGCAATGCATCAATCTCTTCCTGTTGCATACAGTCAGAAGTTAGGCATTTCTGGAGCTAGTGTCGATATTGCAGTAGCGCACCCTTCGTCTTGTGCTCGTGGCCTTCTTCTTGCGTCGAAATGTCGCCTTCTTGCTGCCGTTTAGCGACACTTCATCAGCCTCCAACACGTTGCTACAGTCCATGGTCTCCTGTGGACAACTTCCTGAATGATTGTAAGTCAGGGACTGAATTGATATATATTGCCCATTTCTACCACGTCACAGATGTTACCCATTCCGGCCAAGAATGCCGAGCTAGAAGCGCAAGGCGACGTATTTGGTGCGTAAAGAGGAGCGAGAATCGTTGCAAACGCAGATCCAAACTCTCCAGCAGCAACTGCAAACTCTAAGGACATGCTGCAACGCCAATGTTCATATTAGATAGTGCACGAATGTTCATTCCGGATGGTAGTCCATCGTCATAACGCGTAGCACTGAAGAGGCTGTCGATAACCGAGAGCGCTTCGCTTCCATCCTTATCTTCGTGAACAATAATCCGTAACGTTGTCCGGGTGTGAAAACCTGTCGTTTTTCAAAAGAATTGGTTCCAGCAAACTCTTGTAGACGAACACCACTCGGTCGTTTTCGACATACTTGCGCACGACAGCTCTGAAAGCAGCGCCCTTCACAGCTTGTAGCAGTCCCGAAACTTCTGCAAAAAGCTGATCTTCATCGTGTTGTTTGATTCCCCGACGCGGTAAGCGTGAAAGCGGGCGTGTTTAGCAATGTCAGCAGTTTTTAGACCCTGGAACCAGATCCCGGTCAACGCTTTCCACACCGCTTTCTCAGTCTCTCGAATTCCGAAAGGGACCACAACTCGCTGCATGAGCTCCATGAACAAACCATCCGAGATGTTGGGTTTGGCAACTCGTTTTCTGCCAGGGCATGGCAGGTTGTAAAGACCCTTCACTGAGAATACAGCATCGACTTCGGCGTACAGCTCGTCAATGTCTTGCAGCATGTCCTCAAAAACTTGTGGGTTTTCCGCCGGGTCAGCGAATTGTAGCCTTGGCTTCTTAACTCCTAGCATTTCTTCCATCATCTACAACAACAACAGAGCGTCAAAAGGAACTGCACAAAGTCATAGCATCTTTGTTGGTATGGCATACCTCGATCTTGGTTCTGCGTTTGAGTAAGCGCTTCAAATTCTTGGCTTCTTGGAGCTGCACGTTAATCATCTCTCGCAAATTCGCATTCTCTTTCTCCGATTCTTGGCGGCTATCGAGTTGCCTCAAGGCGATGTCCTCCCAAAGCAATTTTGGTCGTTGAACGCGATTGTCTTGTTTTCGCCAATGTGGCGTGGTAGATCCCAATTCTGCCAGGAGTTCCTGGACAGTTCTATGCAGATCCTCAATTTGCTGCTTGCGCGATATTCGCTTCCTCTTAAACTTTGTTGCTGCTGATTTTTCTTCGGTTAGGATAGCGGAGTCACCAGAAGGCACGGCAACGCTGCTGCTCTTGTCAATCAACTCCTCGTTTAGTACTTGGATTTCGTTTGTCTGTTCTGTCGATACCGGAAGTTGGTCTCTAAGGAATTCTTCATCGTTGAGGTTAAGCAGGTCGTCGTCAGGGAGTAGCAACTCATAATTGCCATGGCCTTCAGTCTCTAGATCAAGAGGAAGGTCGAACTGGGACAGGAACGACAACATGGTGACGAGCGACTCTGCTTCGTCGCTCATTATGATGAATGGCGCTGCAGACTAAAATCCACCATCACAAAGCCCAAAGACTGGCCACCCCATGCAGTTCGTAAAAGCACTTTACTGGTCTGTCGACTGAATGATAGACAGATGGGAAGATGCTGTTAATCAATTGATGGATTTGCATCCTATCAAGATGAAGACGCTCATCATCGAGTACAAAGATGTTTATCTGCCGTATCTCGTAGCAACTACTCATACCGTAGCTTCGCCGAAGTTTTCTATCTACGACGAGAGTTTCTTGGTGATCTCAGCAAAACTTTGTCCCTGAATCTTGGCGATCTCGAGTTCGAGTTCCGTCGGCTGGCGAGATCCGTCCCCGTTGGCAAGCGTTCCTGCACCCCAAGGACTGCCGCCATGGACTTCGTCATTGCTACCGACAAGCGGCGTGCGATACCCGAGCGGCACGAACGTCATGCCATGGTGCGCAATGAACGGGGTCGTGGTCATTGCGGTGGTCTCTTGGCCGGCTCCAAGGGATCCGGTGCTGAAAAAGAAGCCGCACGGCTTGCCGATGAGCGCTCCTTTGGCCCACAGACCGCCACAGGCGTCGAAGAGACCTTTGACTTGTGCCGGCACCATGCCGAAGCGTGTGGGGAAGCCCAAGAGAATGCCGTCGGCGTCCTTCAGCACGTCCGGCGTAGCAATGGGCAGATCGGACTTTGGCGGAGCGTGGAGGGCCTTGAGCAGATCGTCGTTGAGAGTTTTCTGGACTTGATACACGCTCGCTTTGACGCCCGGGACAGAGGTGACTCCAGCCTTGATGGAGGACGCCAACTTGGCCACGTGGCCGTACATGGAGTAGTAGATGATGGCGACGTTCGTCATGCTCTCAGCTAACAACAGGAGTGCGGAAGTTGTTGTGCAAATTCAATTGTGAGGGAGATACCTATGAGCTTGTTCGAATGATGATGTTTTTCTTATCACGTGTAATCAGTCGTGGCGTGCATCAAAGTGCAACGAGCACTGCAAATGACAAGCATGAACAGTTCAACGTGGCGCGTCATGCATTACGCAATCATCAGTTGACAAGTTACTCTCGTGTAAGTAACGTATCCGGACTTATTGACTTGAAAAGGCTTCAGTTCATTAACTATAATGAAAAGACTCTCCTGTAGCATTAGTCTGCATTACAGTGAAAGTATGGCTAGCGACGACGACCTGCCTGCCTTCTCTTTGTCGGACGTGGCGCTGTCTACGGAGCTTCTACCCGGTTTTCTGGACGACCTGAGCGATGCAGACTTCCTCCCTCCCTCTACAGTCGAAGTTGCGGCTCCAGGGCCTTTTTAACGCCTATCAAGCTCCATTCCCGTCGTCAGATACATTTGTGTCTCTACCATCCACTTCTGCTGCATATTCGTCGCTAAGTAATGCACTACCATGCTCTACAGCTCATGGGCTACGTTTTGAGGGCTCTGTGGCCCCAGATCTCCCAGAAATGAGCTCAGGACAGGCGTCTCAAGCTTCACAACAGACGGAATTAGGTGTTCCAAGACAGCCGATGCAGAACTCAACACGCAAGCGACAGAAGGCGGAGCTTAACTATCTCAGAGCTAAAGTGCAAGATCTGGAGCAAGAGCTGGCGTCCAAGCGACGAGAACTGATGAATGGCAAGAGCGACGAAAGTGGGAACAAAAATGTTACGGTCAAGTTGAGAGGACGAAGAGCTAGATGGCAACGCATTGCCAAGCACCAATTGGTGGAGAAGCAACGAGCGGAGATGCAGAATTTGCAGCTGAGAGAGTCACTCATGGACCAACTCAAACTCGCCAAGAGTCTGCAGAAACTACTGAAGAAGCATGCTGCAAAAGGAGGACAGGCGACCGAGGCAGCTCAGCTACGGGCGAGATTGGAGTTTAGCAAGTGCTCGGATGGTGTGAGTGAAGCTGCACTTTATGAGAACTTGCTCAGTGATATGGATGAAGTGTACGCCGAGGTAGAGAGCGTTTGTGCGAGACATGCTGTCATGCAGAATCTGGAGGAAGGCTCGGACGTGTCTAGTTTGCATATCGGGGAGACCGATGCACTGTATTTGGAAGCGACGAACTCGAAGATCATCCCATTTGGGATGGAGGAGACGTGCTCTGCGGTGTGGCACTGCCTATCGCAGGACCATGTGAAGCTCGCGGATGGAACGTATCACGGCGTCGCCAGCTCTCCAGATTCAATACGTGCCAAGGCCATCATGACGCTACGTGTAAATACCCTTCAAGCGCACATGCAGATGCGCTTTGCGATGAAAAAGTTTGTCGAGAAGGAGAGAGTGGTGCTCACTTTGGAGTCGGCGTCAGAGAGTGAGGGCCCTCGGGATCTACTGCATGGGCTCAAGATGATGCAACGGGCATGGGTGGTGATTCGACCTGTACCTGCTGAACCTGAGGATGCCGAGCTCGATGGTGAAGAAACGCCAGAGGAGACAATTATTCAGCTATGTATTCGTCTGACGCCGTCGCTATCGACAGGTGCGCTTGATGCTAATGGGCAACGCACGGGTGTGGTTACCGAGCTGTTACTTGCTGCAGTTCATCGAAATCTCGGTTGGCTTTTTCAAACCGTTGAAAACATTTTGATGACACATAGCATTGGCTCTACGTCACTGTGACACATCTTCTGCCGAATCAAGAGCAGAGGGGTATGCATCAACTTGATGCCATCAAGCATCACAACTACATCGCAACAACCTGTGAGGCTTAATACTTCAGAGGTACTCTCATGGACCGGCTCAAGTCTCTCTTTGCGCCAACAAGCGACACGGAGGACACGTCAACCAAAGTAACGTTGACCGTTTTGGGATCATGTCGAAATCGGCCAATCGCTAGACGCCAACGCAAGTTTGATTTGCATGGGTTGAAGTTGCTCGGACAATGGCAAGCTTCAGTCTAGTGTCTGGTCATGATGCACTTCTGGCAGGTTTCAGTCACAACCACATTTCCAATCGACCAAGCAACACGAAAGCATGGGCAATCTCGTCTCGCAGTATTTAGAAGACGCACTGGACCGAATGGCAAACTACTGGACGAAACCAAGTCGCATCTTGTTGCTAGGTCTCGATGGTGCTGGAAAAACTACTCTGCTCTACAAAATGAAGCTTGGCGAGGCCGTGACCACGATCCCCACCATTGGGTTCAACGTAGAGACATTCAACTATAAGAATATCGAGTTCACGGCCTGGGATATCGGCGGGCAGAGCAAGTTGCGCCCGCTTTGGCGCTTTTACTACGAAGGAGCCGACGCCGTAATTTTCGTGATCGACTCAGCTGATCGGTATCGGATTAATGAAGCAGTGCACGAACTGTACCAAGTTTTCGAGGACGAAGCGCTTCGCGACTGCAAGTTGCTGGTTCTAGCCAACAAGCAGGACCAGCCCAATTGCCTCAGTATTGACGAGCTACGCGAGAAACTGGCATTGCATCGAGTAACCAAGAACCCATCACACATCTCAAAAACCGTGGCGTTGTCCGGTCAAGGTGTTGACGAAGGATTGTTGTGGCTGAGCAAGGCCGTCACGACGAAGTAAACTAACCAGGTCACCACTCCTCCCCGTCACATATCTTCCTTGCCGCTTTTCCCCACAACTTCGAAGCACACTTCAGACTGTGTGCATAATAATTCGAGAAGTATTTTACAAACAACGTCACTGTTTCCCACCATCTTCACCATCCTGCATGTGCTGCTTGCTGTGGAGTGCTACGCAAGTCATTCGGACTCCATTCGCTCTTTTCTAGATTGTCTGATGATCGTCGTATCCGCGTCATTTGCGTTTCAGTTCATTAGCGTGCTCGTATCCTCAACGAGCAACAACTTCTCAAGTACGTGGTGCATGACGATGACAGTGCGGTGGTAGCAGCCCACTAGCACATTCGCCAGCGTGCCGACAGCCACGTTGCAGGCATCAAATTCCGCCGATCCAAGAGGGGAAATGCGCATGCAAGTTTGCGTAAAGCTCATGGCGCGGTTCGACTCGGAGCAGGATGCCGTGAATGTCAACGAACGCAACAGATTCCAGCCTCGTTCTTGCAGTCGGATATTCAACGAGCCCTCAGTCTCCACCATGGCATTCCAGACGCAGGCAATCTGCTTACGACCATCCTTAGCCCACTCGTAGTAGCGCTTCACAGTCAACCACACCGTCACCTTCGTATCGGCACTTGGCAAGCGTACCAAGTCGGATATTTTGACAGCCACGACGTTGTCCGTGACCTCGTGCACTTCGTACACACCCGGGTGATATTCGCAGTTCCTGTCGGCGAGACAGTGCCACACAGCGTGATCCACGGCTTCAAGGCTGAACGGGAAGACCTTGCACTCGGAGTTCTCAAGAAACACACCTCCCTTGGTGCTTGGATTCGAGCGGAGAGCTGCTGAACATGCCATGTCACCTTCGAATGCTGCAAGTCCGGCGGATTGAAAGACAGCATTTGTCTGTCCGTACTGCGTGTCCAGTTCGATCCGAAGAGAATTGAAGATGGCTGCTTCGTTGTCAAAAAGACTACCATGGAAAAGCTTTTCCGGACTGAGCTGCATCTGCAATACGCGAGCAACCTGAACATCACAGGACAAAGAGGAAATAAGGTCTGGAATCTGTACGGGATCGACTGACAATCGAAGCACACTATTACACTACTATATACACGGCTATCTACTGGCTTACAGCTCTCGGGTTGCGGAAGGCCACTTCAAGTTGCTTCAGAGCTCGCAGCTGCTGCTCGGCCATAGCCCGCAGACGTTTGTTCTGCCTCATGGATTTCTCGTACTCCTCCTTTTGGAACGTTGCGATGCGTTCCCACAGTCCGTCACTCGACGCCGCCGTCGATTCCGATCTAGCTCTGACCAAGTCCACTGCTGCGGGACTTCCTACTCCTACTTTGTCATGATTGCTCTGCGACTCCGGTGTTCCTGGATTGGGTTTATCGTGGGCCAGGAGGTCCGGTTGAGGCACCAAGTTGAACACGATGGCGGTCTCCATGGCCTTCTCTTTGTCCGCTAAAGCTTGCAGTTTCAAGGCCTCCAGTGTCTGCTCCAGCTGGGCCACGCGTGTCCGAAGGTACTGCACTTCATCCTTCGGGTTCATGCGATGGCCGCCCGGCACAGCTTTGCTCCTGGGTTTCACCTTGTCCGGCTTGCTGGGATTCACCTCGACTGTCTCATGTCCAGTACTCGAGGATGTGGTCACACTGACGTCTGTGATTGTCGGCTTAAGTCGCCACTGCTCCGGCTTTTGCTTCAGTTTGGCAGTTACGGCGCCATGGTATACGCCGCCCATGACATCCTCGTCTGTCTCATCTCCTGGAGTCAAGTCCAGCATGGCGGAGCGACTAAAATCTGGTGGCGCAGCTAGTGACGTCGCTGTATTGCTGGTGCCATCACTGTCGGCGGAACAGCCGCTTAATCGTTGGTCTGGACCTCGTCGATTGCCACGACGTCGACGCGGTCGTAGAGGAGGCACATCCAGGTCTTCGTCGTCGGAATCAAAGACTATGGGGAGGCTTGCGCAGACGTGGAACCTTCGATGGGCTCGTACGCTTCGTCCACGAGCTCCATCACGTCATGGAGCACCAGAACCCCATCGGGATCACCTGGCAGGTCAGTCACACACATTACGACAAAAGAATGAGAATAGAAGAATAAAATAGCTGCGAAGACGCAGAATACGAAAGACAAGTATAAGTGTGTGGTAAGATCGTAGCATATGAAGAAGTGGTGCTATGTTTTCAAGACAAATCACTTGGATTCTGTAATAGATGATCGTGTGGTCGGTGAAGTGTCACGTTTAAGGACAGAGAAGTGTTTAGATGTAACAGTTGAAGCCGACTGGAAAATGCACTGTGTGTATTACTAAAGAGAGGATGCTTATTTTCATGGAGAATGGCTACTCTATATTGCTTTCATGGTCCTTGTTCTGGTGCTGGGTTTCATCACTTCGGAAACGGTATTGCTGCGCATACGTCCTTATCTGGCTGGTTCTCATGAATGCGAGATAGACATGCTTCATCTTGAGTGTCGGTCCACAATTGATTCCTCACATTAAAGATAAACACATTCTACCTGATCTTGAAGCGCTATATGCTCCAACACTCCAATTCAGGTTGCAGGACTAGCAAGTAGCTGGCACTGGCCATTCCGACGCTTTCTGTGACAACACTTCCACCCACAGGAGCAATCCGTGGTGGTCGCATGGTTCAAGTGCAGAGATCTAGCCCGCGACTCCCAACTTCGACTACACATTGTCTCTCAAACTAAGATGATAGCCTTCATCGTAGCCCACATGGTAAAGTAACCACTCGCAACCAGAGACTGCCTTCACCTGACATCACTCCTGTCCTGAAATGTCACTTCAACTTAATTTTACACTGTCTCAGTCGATACCGCATTGGCGGTGGCATCTGGTCGATCTCGTCATGGCATGCACCACCATTATGCCATTGGCGTGTTCGTGTGGACCACGTCTTGAAACTTTGTTTTGGCGTCAAAGACACGATCACGCTTTCACCATGGTTGAAGGTGTCGTGATGTCATTCTGAGCGCGATTCCTGGTCCACTCGGCCGCTTGTATGCCATCCACTCACATGATCAACTCCTACAAGTTCGCGAGCACACGATTCTCCTAATAATGCCAATTGCACACAATGAATTCCCAGAAATTGAAACGGAGAGGTGACTCCAACTTTTCCACTTGCATTGATTTCGCTGATAGCCCGCCACAGCCTCGACCCTTACATCATTGCTATTTCGTGCTTGACGCCTGCGCTGCTTGGCCATGTCCCCGACCCCATCTCTCTGCAGAATTGGGTGTGAAATGCCATTGAAAGCACTGGGGTGAATCCTCGTGCGATAGAAATGCAGTCCATTGCCCTCAGGATTGGACGGTGCAGGCATCGGGTGGCCCGAGGACATCAACACAAGGCTGTTAAAAGAGCTTTCGTGACGGTGATGACACAGGGGCATGACGTTCGTGACATCGACTGGCGGTACTGAACCCCGAAGTTCGAGTCTGACGTAGGGATGATCCACCCTGTGCAGATCAGCACCGAAAGCTGTCGGCCTTGTAACCTCATTGTCAATTTCCCGTCTTCGCACGCACCCCGTTCTCAGATAGCAACGACTTGAGCTCTTCAACAGCAAACATGGTGGCTTGGGCTGAACACTACCGCAACGCCAACTGGTTCATGGTCTACTACCTGAGTCTGGTGCACATTGGCGCCGTCGTCGGCTTCACGTGCCTCCCGGAATGCAAAACCACGACGTACTTCTTGCTCGCGGGGCTCTACGTGCTCAACGGACTGGGCATCACCATGGGCGCGCATCGTCTGTGGGCGCACCGCAGTTACAAGGCCAACGGTCTCGTACGCTTCTTCCTCATGCTGTGCAACGCCATGGCCAATCAGGGCACCATCTTCCATTGGAGCCGCGACCATCGTGTGCACCACAAGTACTCGGACACAAGTGCCGACCCGCACAACTCCGGTCGTGGGTTCTTCTTTGCGCACATGGGCTGGTTGTTGGTCAAGAAGGACCCCAAGGTGGTGAAGGCAGGTGAAGGTCTCAACTACGACGACCTGTGGGCGGACTGGACCGTCGTGCTGCAAGAGAAGCTGAACCCTTGGGGCAACCTCTTCATGTGCTTCGTGTTCCCTATGATGGTGACGATGCGCTACGCGGGCGAGAACTGGTTCAACGCCCTGTTCGTGTGCGGCTTCTTGCGGTACGTGCTGGTGCTCCACGCGACGTGGTTGGTGAACAGCGCCACACACTTCTACGGCACAGCCGAGTACGACTCGACCATTTGTCCTCGCGACAATTGGTTCGTGTCGGTGTTCGCCCTTGGTGAGGGATGGCACAACTGGCACCACAAGTTCCCGTACGACTACTCGACTGGCGAGGGTGAATTCCTGCAGTTCAACCCGACCAAGCAGATCATTGACCTTTTCGCTCTCTTTGGTCTCATCACGGAACGCAAGCGCGCGACGGCGATCTGGCACCGGATGCGTGATGCTCGCGCCAAGGGCAAACTCGCGGAAGTCGTGGACCCTGAAGGCGATGACCCACTCAAGGCCTTCACCGAACTCAAGTCCAAAATGCTGTAAACATGACTTCTATGGCAGCAAAAATGGTACTTTTGCATCGATTTCATCCATTGACATCCAGCAGAAAAACAATAAGAGCTCAACGGAGCACCGCGTAAAATATATGGCTTTCCCACAAACTCGTTAGTTGTCCTCATGCAAGTTGAAGACATTCTTAGGGGTCTTTTATTCGGGTAATGTAAAAGTCGTAAATTCGCATCGAAATATTACATTAAGGTTCCTGATCTGGTCATTCTTCGAACCCACCTCACTTGTGTCTCGCCTCATTAGCATTATAAGCTCCCTGGACGGCATTCTGCACGTCTCCGACATGGACGAGAATGAAATTTCTTCCCTAGACACCCTCGACCAATTCTACACTGGCGATGGTGCTTTTCCTGATTTTGACGCTAATGACTTGGTCTCCATTGACACAAATTCGCAGTCCGCGAAGGTGCCACCCGGTACGGATGAAATTCCATCCCTCGACGAGCTTTTGCAGCTAGAGACCGACATGATTCCATTGGATTTGAGCTCAGGACAAATATCGGAAAATTCAGATTTCGCGGTGATTCTGGACCCCACGTTGCTATTTCCAAAGCCCACGGTGCTACAAACAACCGAGACACCGGAGAGCAGCCCCGGAGGAACAATTGAAAGCTCCACTAACAGTTCGAGTGAACTGCATACTCCGCCGAAAATATTGCCAAAAGTGGTGCCACAACGTCGGAAACGACGAAAAGATGAACTCGATTACTTGCGCGTGAAAACGCGAGAGTTGGAGGAGCAGCTATTGCAGCTCAAGAGCAAAGATGATGACGTCGATGGCCACGGACGAGAGGTGGAAGGTTTGTTGAGTCTTGGGCAAGGCACTGACAAGGTGTCGATGTGGAGAAGTGTGGCGCGGAGACAATTGGAAGGCAAGAAACGAGCAGAAAGAGAGAACCAGAAGCTCAAAAGATGGTGGAAGGGAAGATAGCCATTATTCAAAATCTCGAGAAAGTGTTGTTAAAACGATCGACTCAGGAGGTACGAAGCTTTTGCAGAGTAGTAGAACGATCTTTTAACGATTGTCTTTTGATGTATTTTGTTTAGGAGGCCGGGGCTTTGATACACGAGAGAAAGCGTGTCCGTGTGGTCAATGAGAAGGAATCTGCTGTCTTCGACAGATTATTATCACAGCTGGACAAGCAGTACGCCGAGATGGAGACAGTTTTTCTGCTCAACAAGCAAGCCCAGCAGAAGAAAGAAGGCGAGCACGTTCAAGTCAAGCCAGACGGTATCAACGGCATGTTCATGGAGTTTTTATCCTCAAAAATCGTTCCGTTCGGGATACAAGCTACCGCAACGCAGTTTTGGCGCTGTATGGCTCAACCCCAATTAAAACTTCGTGATGGCCACTACTCGGTACGTGCTGATAAGTTTATAATGTTACGTGAAAAAGTTTGTGTTGTCTAACAAGAGTTTTGACGGTATTTGCAGCTTGCTGATGGCACTGAAGACACACTTTCTGCAAAGATGGCATTCACGGTCTACCACCAAAAGCACCAGGTCCTGAAAGACGCTTGCTTCGCGGTCAAGCGCTTTATGGAAGAAGACAGATGCGTGTTTGTTTGGGCGTGCGAAACGAAAACTGAAGGCACACTGAGCGCAGCACAAAGCATGCGACTCAATGACGCTGGGTGGACTATAGTTGAGAAGCTATCAGCGGACGACGACTTGGAGTCGACGATTATTCAATCATGTGTACGGGTGAGAACTCAACTGCCGGACGCGATGCCACACAGTCATGAAGAAGTGATGCTATTGACGGAGATCGTAACAGGCTCGTTCCTCGAAAACCTTGACGGAATTCATCAATCCGTCGAAGATGGTCTCGTTGAAGATGCCATGAGATCAACTTCATAGTACTGTATGAGAACATGTACTGCACAGTTTCCAATGGATAAAGTGAACGCTAGGCAAAATTATCATTCAAGTTTACGGATGAAGGTTAAATCTCATAAAGCCCAGAAGAACTCGCCAAGAACAGCAGAGGAGGCCTGTCCCTAACGCTCATACAAGAGTCAAGTTAAAGTCCCTCCACCAGTCGACGGATCACCTTCTCTTCCAAGCCTCAAGAGCTGCCTTCCCCCTGCCTGAAGATGTCGTCGGAGCAGCCTGAAATGCGCGAGGCTGGACGTGAATTGCGCCGCGCGCGTACGATCCTCATCAAGATCGGCACGGAGATCGTGCACTCGCCCGAGGGGCTCTTGGCCATGGGGCAGATCGGTAACATCGTGGAGCAGATCGCCGCTCTGCATATGCGCGGTCATAATATCATCCTGGTCTCCAGTGGGTCCATCACCATTGGTAAAATGGTATTACACCGTCAGTACCTACTTTCTGGGTCCATGCAGTCCCACTTAGGTGGCCAGGTGGACGGAAACGTCCACTTTTACGAAAAGGCGTGTGCTGCAGCTGGGCAAAGCGGTCTCCAGAGTCTGTATGAAATGTTATTCGCCCAGTATCATCTGGCGTGCTCTCAGGTCCTGGCGTCCGACGCGGACTTCAGAGAGCCACGTGTTCGCGAGAATCTGTCCAAAACTCTTACAACGTTGTTGGACGTCGGGATTATCCCTGTTATCAACGAGAACGACGTCATCACGCGTCGTACTGCGCCATTGCTGAAAGGTAACAAAATGGCGTGGGATAACGACTCGCTCGCGTCATTGTTCGCCCAGGAGATGCAAGTGGACCTTATGGTCCTCATCACGGACGTCGATGGTGTCTACAAGGCGACGATGCCCAATGGCGAAGACCGTCAATTGATTTCGCGGTTCCAACGTGGAGACAAGCAGTTTATTGCGCCTGAGTCTCGTGTGTCCTCCATGGGTCAGAAGGACAAGTTGTACTCTTGCATCCGAGCCGTGGACAGTGGCTCGGTCCGTGCTGCTGTGATCGCCAAGGCGGAGCCAGGTGTCCTGCTGCGGATCCTCAAGGGCGAACGTGTGGGCACGCTCTTTATGTCGCCGGATGGCAGCCCTATCGGTGATGCTGACAATGAAGAACAGCACATTGACCCATTATACTCGGGTATCGCCAAGCGCAACCCATTCAGCAAGCTTTAGGTGACCGAATGGACAGCTATTTAGCGCTGATATTGCACTTGCTGTACCACAAACTTCCTCGTCTTTGTTTTATTGAGCTGAATGTCATGCAGCAACCTCCTTCCTACGTGGCTATGATTCTGTCAGCTGCTTTGATATCTCCTCAAGAAGTAAATTCTCGATGATGGTATCGTTTCCTACTTCGACGTCTTCTCGAGATTGGAGGACGAAATTCGTGAGTGCTCCAGTTTTCCCGTACGAATCCGAATCGATGTCAATATTCGGGGTCATCATCGAATACGATCGCTGCAGCGTCACAGGACTCTTGTTGCTTGCTGTAGTAGACGTTTGCATCACTATCCATCCCGACTCACAAAACGTGAGGGTCTCGCTAGGAGTTCCCGCTATCTGGAGAGCGTCAACGACCAAGTGCCACACGATAACAACGCGGTTTTCCTCAGTGAATCGACGAGCGACTTGTCTTGCATACAACATAGCGTGTTCGATCTCGACTCCAAATTTTCTCTGCATGGTATCACCCCCACCTCCACGTGCTTACACAGATATCAACAAGAAAGTTAGGCTCCTCGACAAGGTTATTAAACCCCGCCATGCTTTTGGGTTTACCTCCTCAACGTAGTTGTTGAATTTGATGCCAGGTTCCGTCAAAAAGCGCCAAGTCGCTCGGCTAGTAGTTCCGATATCGAATGGTACAAGTTTGCTGTTTCGAAACTCGAGAAACATACCGTCTAGTCCGGTGTACGTGACATCTCGTGTGCGAATGACTGGATCAGATGCCGAAGCTACACAACTCCGTGCAATTCGTTCTTCAGTCTCGATGTAGAGCGTGTCAAGTCGCTGCAACAATTCCGCAAAGGGATTTGCATCACTATCCGCTGGCAATTGCTGCCTTAACCGCTTCGAGGACGCACTTGGCAACTAAACAAACACATTAAAGCAAACACCAAAAATGAAAAGATATAACTAGGTAGCAATAAAGCAGCAGCAACAACCAAAGTACCTCCTCGCTCTCCCTCTCACGCTTACACAGAATCCGTTGCAGACTTTTTGCCATTCTGACTTGAGTCTTCAACTTTTGACGAAGTTTCGCGTTCTCAATCTCTACTAGATCACGTTGATTTTTCTGTCGCTCAGCCAAAGTTTTCCAAAGCGCAATTGACTGCTCTTGATGTAACTTGTCATGAATAGAGGTTGCTTCAGCATCGGACAACGAAGCGCAGTCCGAATTTTCCTTTAGTTGCGCTAGAGTGTCTTCCATCTTCTTGACCTTCGTCCGCAAATACTCGAGCTCCTCTTTTCGACTTACACGAGGACGACTCAATTTCTTGGTACGAGCACCTAATCCAGCACCAGATACTTTCTTTCTCGCTCTCTTCTCGTCGGTGGAAGAGTTTTCTGGCACGATTCCACCAGTTGAATTGACCGTACTTGGGAGAACCAGGTCGGTATCAACAAACAGATCACTCAACTCTGCAAGCCACGCATCATCCGATAATTCTGTATGAGGGTCTTGTTTCAATGCATCCAACGCTAGCGACTTAGTACAGTCGATTTCAGAGTCGTCGGCGACGTCAAATTCTTCAATATTGGCCAACAACTCGTCAAGATCAGGTACATGACGCGGGAAAACAGAGATATTCATGCCTCCAGCTCAAGTCAGCACTACACTTCCTTGTCACTCACTTGTGAAATGAGAGAAGGAGTCATTCTCATTCTGACACTCGTACATTTGTGGTTAACCTAGTGGCGTACTCTTGCCTTATCCAAACCAGATGTGATGAGATTATTTGTTTCTCATCTGGAAAGAGGACTATTCTAGCTGGGTTTATTTTTCGTGGTCTTATTTCGGCCGCTTCGATGCTTCCTCGAGAAGTAGACTCTCTACGACACTTTCGTTACCAATCTCAATATCTGTACGTGACTGAAGAACAAAGTCCGTCAAGGCTCCAACTTCCCAGTGCGAGTCCAAGTCGATATCGGGGGTCATGGTCGAGCATGATTTGACCAATGTCATCGGCCCCGAATCAGAGTACTGCCCTGTTACGTCTTGAAGCACTACCCATCCAGCCTCACGAAATGTGACGCCGCCCGCAGCTGCACCGAGAATTCAATACGGTCGATGGTTGAATTCCTCACAATCACAACTCGTTGACCTTCAATGTATCGTTGGATTGCTTGTCTCCCGCTCATTTTGGCCACATGGTTGTCCAGTTTAAACTCGACACCAAACTTCCGCAAAACCGTGTCATCTCTTGTCTCTGTGGACTAAAGCAACAACAACAAAACAACATTAATCACCATACAATGCGCACAGCATAAAAACGTTATTTACCTCTTCGAAGTATGTGTTGAACTTGATTCCAGTCTCACTCAGGTGGCGCCAATTTGCTCGAGTTGCTGTGCCAATATCAAATGGCAGCAATTTACTGTGGCGGAACTCGAGGAACATGCCAGAGATGTCGTCGTACTTGACATCTTGCTCACGAATAATTGGAAGCGATGGGGATGCAGCAGGATAAGAGGAAATTCGCTCGTTGGTGCTCAAGTAAAGCGAGTTAAGACCTTGGATTAACTCGTCGAAGCCATCGGTGGTCATTGCTACATCTTGTGAGAGCTGTTTCATCCGCTTTGGAGACTCGTTGGCAATCTAGACATAGTTGAAAGGTACGGTTAGCGGTTTTCAAGGGCTGAAGACCACAACGCTCACCTGCTCTGCTGCTCGCTCTCGCTTGTGAAGAATTCGCTGCAGACTTTTGGCCATCCGGACTTGAGTCTTTAGCTTCTCTCGCAGCTTGGCATTTTCGTTTTCCACCAACTCTCGCTGACTTTTCTGTCGCTCAGCCATTGTCTTCCACAGGGCCACGGACTGCTGCAACTTCACAGCATCCCTCTCTGCCTCAAATGGTTTAAGTGCATCAACAGCAGGAACTGATTGCCCCTGAACCGAGCTGTTCTTGAGTTGTAGGAGATTGTCTTCCATGTCCTTGACTTTCTTCCTCAAGTACTCGAGCTCTTCTTTCCGACTAACGCGATGTCTCCGCGTAGTCTTGATGGGGTCTGCAATTGCCGTCGCAAATGGCTGATCAAGTGCATTACTCGTCGATAACGACGCAGTGGTTGCACCACCACTACTCGAAGTAGTAGACATCCTAGAGTCTCCCACCAGCAATGCTTCAAAGCCAGCATTGCACACTTGACCACACTGTTCCGAACGTTCGGTCTCTTCCAACTTTGTTTCGGGGCATTTTCTTCCATCTCAAAGTCGGCTATGAAGGCCAATACATCTTGCAACCCGCTCAGCTCGCTCCCGGGCGTCTTGGGGTCAAACCGCTCATTGGTCTCCGATAACTGCGTTTGCCTTGGCCTGCACTTTTAGTTGTGACCGTCTCAGGACAGTCTCTCCCTGCCATGTGGCAAGTCTCTCGCGCAGAGATATCTGTGGCCCCCTGGTCGTCCTCGAGTCGAATAAGGTGGTTCTAGTCGTGCTTTAGCACCCGGAGGTGTTCGAACCGTGGTTGATATCGTGGGGACCAAGGATAAAATCCAGCCTCAATCACCACCGCAGAAGAAAGGTGATGACGCGCTCGGAAGGTGGCGCAAACGCAAAGCTTCGAGCAAAGCTTCGAGCTATGCTCGTGACAGAAACTATGCAGTTGGCATCACTCTGACTCAAGTTGAGTGCGTTTGAGTCACATGTGGAAGCATTCGACTGGATTTTCGTTCGGGTGTCCTCACCGACAAGGCGATATCTACGCACTTGGCGCAATCTCCTCTTGGTAAAGTCTGCTGTGCATGCCACGCCATGGTACAAAGCAAAAGGCAACCGGTAAAGAGATGCAAATCTCTTCCACGACGTCCTTCCATCTGTCAGCCATTCAGCTGGAATTTTCCTCGCTGCATTATCCACCGAGTCGGTGGACAACGGGGGCACGAGTAGCGATTACTGGGCGTTGATCGCACTGCGTTGTAGTCGCCAGCGTTATTTGAGCAATTATGAAGGACGCGCAATCGTTCGACTCGGTCTTGTCGTTCCTGTCTGACTTCGATGTCAATAGCTGTCTCGACACTGAGAGTTATGACGCCCTGCCTAATACTTTCGAGTTTCTGCCATCACCTCGTTGTTTATTACCTCCTGGCGACGACGGAACACTGATTGTGGACGCCCAAGAGGTTTCGAGTGACACAGCACAAATACTTGCTGATCAGACAGAGGATGGCGGTCAGGCGTTAAATGAGGAGCTGAGCAGCACGGGTAGCGAGATCGCAATGTCTTCGGGTACACCGCAAACTGCAGAGAAACAAGCGAAACACAAACCAAAGAAGGCGAGAATTTCGCGCAAGAAGGAGATTGATGACCTGCGCGAAACAGTCCGGACACTCATGGCCGAGTTGAAAACATTAGTGAATGACAACAAACTCGCCCCACGACAAAGATTGTTGTGGAAGGGCGTCGCTGCGAGACAACTTGAACGCCGCCAACAATCAGAACAAGAGAATGTCAAATTGCGTGATATGCTGCACATTCAGATCCAAGAAGCCAGGAATTTGAAGCGTGTGCTGAAGCGCAGGACCAAGATCGAGGTACGACAAATGAGGATGGGTTTTATTGCGCAGTACTCTCTAACTGATCTGCGGTGTGCGTGTTTAGATGATGGAAGAGATGCTTGGAGTCAAGCGACGAAAGATTCTGCAGCACACCGTCCCGAAAGATAACCCTCAAGTGTTTGCAAGTATGCTGGAAGACATTGACGAGATTTACGTTGGTGTCGATGCTGTTTTTTCAGAGAAGGGTCTTAACGACTTGCCATGTCCTGGCCGACGTCGGGAAGCCAAACGTAACAACTCGATTGGGACATTTCTCGAGCTGACACAGCGAAGCATGCTGCCCTTCGGACTTCGACGGACCGAGAAAGCGGTGATGAAGGCTCTTAGCCAAATCGCATTCCAGAATCTCAAGTCGGTCGGAGCTATTGCCAAAAAGTTCACTTCCACGCGTATCACGTCGAGGAACTGAACAATACGATGAAGTTGAGCTTCTTCGCGGAAACGCCCTTACCAGGAAAAGCGAACATGAAGGGCGCTGATATCCGGTCGGTGGTGCGCAAATATGTGGAAACAGATCGTGTGGTGTTCGTATGCAAGAGTTTGATGGAACCGGTTCTTGCCAACATGAACAAATCGAGTGGTTTTCACACGCGAACTACATTACGGGTCGTGGTTCACGAAGAAAAGAACGGATCGTCGCGCAAGGAGGGATTCTCAATTGTTGACAGCCATTTCAGCGCTACACGGAATGATGAAGGACTACCAAGTGGAGTTAGCATCCGCTCAACGACCAATTTAAATCTCGGCGCCTTAGCATGGGACGAAGCCATTTCAAAACTTGCGCATCAAGTTGAAAGCTTAGCAATTGATGAGGGTGGTTCTGCACTCTCGTCAGTTCCATGAAGTAAAACATCACAATCATTTCGCTGATATGAGATGAGCCTAGATGTAGTCGTCGAGCGTTTTGATACACAGGGTGTGCCTTAACAAAGTGTTTCGTAAAAAATGGTCGTGACAAGCAACCACTCTAACCGACTGAGCTACTTTTCCTGTTAGTCCTCGGTTCATGTAGTCTTCGAGTAAAGCCCATGGCGTGGCAAAAACCATGCATTCTGCATCACTCTGACTCAAGCTGAGTGCGTTTGAGTCACATGTAGCATTCGACTGGATTTTCAATTGAGCGTCGTCGCCGACAAGACGATACTCTACGTGTTTGGCGCAATCTTCTCTGGCAAAGGTGAAAGTGGCAATCGATAAACAACTCTAGATCGCAAATCTCTTCCGTGGCGTCCATCCATCTGGCTGTCATTCTGCTGGAATTTCTCGACAGGCGCTGCATTGTCCCACCCAAGAGCATCTGCAGTGATTGGAGACGTTGCAAGCTTTACCACGCCACGTTTACCTCGACAATTGCATTTGAACGATGCTGGACGAAGCGGAATCACTCGACTCGGTCTTATCGTTCCTGTCCGACTTGGACATTCCAGTTGGCAGCGAAAACGAGGTTCATGGCATTTTTCCTAACGCTGTCGAGATTCTACCGTTATCTCATTGCTTGTTGGCCCCTGGTGATGATGGAGGGTTCACCTTGGCCTCTCAAGAGTTTTCGAGGGATCAACTACCTACTCAGTTGACATCTTGTGGCGGTCAGGTATTAAACGAGGAAGTGAGCAGCAAGGATGGCGAAGTCTCAATGTCGTCGGATGATTCCTCACCTCAGACTGCAGCGTCACATGCAGAATCGAAGCCAAAGAGGGTGAGAATTTCTCGCAAGAAGCAGATCGAAGACCTGCGCGAAACAGTCCGGAAACTCATGGTCGAGTTGGAGTCTTTGTCGCCACAACGGTCAATTGGGAATAAGCCAAGGACGCTGTGGGCAGACATTGCTGCGAGACAACTTGAACGCCGCCAACAATCAGAACAAGAGAATGTCAAATTGCGTGATATGCTGCACATTCAGGTCCAAGAAGCCAGGAATTTGAAGCGTGTGCTGAAGCGCAGGACCAAGATCGAGGTACGACAAATGAGGATGGGTTTTATTGCGCAGTACTCTCTAACTGATCTGCGGTGTGCGTGTTTAGATGATGGAAGAGATGCTCGGGGTCAAGCGACGGAAGATATTGGAGTACACTGTCCCGGAAGATAACCCTCAAGTGTTTGCAAGTATGCTGGAAGACATCGACGAGCTCTACGTTGGTGTCGATGCTGTTTTTGCTGAGAAGTGCCTTTATGACTTACCATGTCCCGGTCGAAAACTGCAAACCAAACGTAATGCCCCGGTCGGAACATTTCTCGAGCTGACACAGCGAAATGTGCTGCCCTTCGGACTTCGACGGACCGAGAAATCGGTGATGAAAGCTCTTAGTCAAATCGGATTCCAGAACCTCAAGTCGATTGGAGCTATTGCCAAGCAAGTTCAATTCCACGCGTATCACGTCGAGGAATTGAACAATACGATGAAGTTGAGTTTCTTCGCGGAAACACCAATGCCTGGAGGGAACATGAAGGGTGCTGATTTCCGGTCGGTGGTGCGCAAATATGTGGAAACAGATCGTGTGGTGTTCGTATGCAAGAGTTTGATGGAACCGGTTCTTGCCAACATGAACAAATCGAGTGGTTTTCACACGCGAACTACATTACGGATCGTAGTTCACGAAGAAAAGAACGGATCGTCGGTCAAGGAGGGATTCTCAGTTGTTGACAGCTATTTCAGCGCTACGCGGTATGATGAAGGACTACCAAGTGGAGTTAGCATCCGTTCAGCGACAAATATGGATCTCGGCATCTTAGCATGGGACGAAGCCATTTCAAAACTTGCGCATCAAGTTGAAAGTTTAGCAATTGAGGAAAGGGAAGTCCTGTAATCACTTCATTAGCACAAAGTAATGAACGTGCAACGATTTCGTTGTAGTAGCTATGAAGCAAATTACGAAGTTGCATTTATGGCATATGGCTACCGGCTCGGACACATACGTTTGTGACAAAGGTTATGTTTAGTCCCCAGGTCTCAATTCCGTAATCTAGGATTGTCACCGACGTCAGAATGTTTGGACGAGACTCTCATCATGAGGACGTACCCTACACACAGCAGCAAAGGAGGTAGTTTGTTGTTTGCTGAATCATCATACCGTAGTTTGACTGCAGGAGACGACACACTACACGTGATTTTGAAGACAAGTTCTCAAAACGATGCAGGACGAACTCGAATCGCTCGACGCAATCTTTTCATTCCTGTCCGAGTTCGATCTGCCCGTCGACTCAAGTAACCTCAAGCAGGTTTCAACACCTCGCCGTTTATCGCTCCCCGACGACCGATTGGCGTTAAACAGAGCAGAATTCTACGAGGATGAATCGCCGACGTCTACAGGAACAAGCACCACTGACCAGGAATCGGTCAATGACGGGCTTGACAGCAACTACGACGACACCTCATTTTCGGATGATTGTACACTCCAGTCCACAGACAATCCAGAGCCGAAGAAGGCACGAGTTTATCGCAGTCACGAGATTCAAAGTCTGCGCAAAACTGTTCAGGAACTTATGGCCGAATTGGAGTCCTTGACATCTCAACATCAGATAGACAACGGAGAAATCGCGCGAACGAAGTCGGTATGGGAAGAGATAGCTGCAAGGCAACGTGAACGGCGCCAACAATCTGAAGAGGAGAATGGCAAACTTCGTGAAATGCTCGAGATTCAAGTTCATGAAGCAAAGAATTTGAAGCGCGTGTTGAAACGCAGAACCAAAATCGCGGTACGCAAACCTAAAAACTCTTTGACATTTTCTTTACTAAGTGCTTGTGTTGACTTTGCAGATGATGGAAGACATGCTTGGCGTCAAACGACAGAAGATGTTGCATTATACGGTACCGAAGGATAATCCTGAAGTATTCGAGAGTATGCTGCAAGACTTCGATGAGATTTACGTAGGTGTTGATGCAACCTTCTTAGAGAAGGGTGTTTACGACTTGTCTTGTCCTGGTCGAAGACGAGAAGCCAAACGCAACATCGTGAACGGCTTCTTCCTGGAGATTACACAGCGATACTTGATGCCTTTCAGCCTACGGAAAGTCGAGAAGGCAATATGGAAAGCGCTGAGCTATATCGGATTTCAGAATCTCAAGGCTATCGTGGACTTCTCCAAGCAAGTTCATTTCCACGCTTACCACGTTGAGGAAGCGAACAATACGATGAAGGTCAGCTATTTCGCGGAGACAACGATCCACGATAAAGTGAGGGGTGCTAATTTCCGGAAAGTGGTGCGCAAATACGTGGAAAATGACCGAGTGGTGTTCATTTGGAAGTGCATGATGGAACCAGTGCTCTATGACCAGAGTAAGTCGGCAGGCTTTCACTCACTGGCGACGATGAGAATCGTTGTTCGTGAGAAACCCCCAGAATGCCAGGAAAGGAAGGATTTTCAACAATCGACACCTATTTTAGCGCCAAACGTAAAGACAACGGTCTGCCTAGTGGGGCTACTATGCGCATGGCATCAACTACAGATATCGGCATTGCAGCATGGGATGAAGCGATATCACGAATTGTGCATCAAGTTGAAAGTCTCGCAATTGATGCGTCGAGCAAGAAACGAAGCTCTGCGATCTCGCCCTTCACGTAGTTGTGAGATCGATTGAAATGAGAAGACTTTGATCAATAAAGGAGTGATCCATTAGCCATAATTCAATCTTTAGATTCGGACGTAATTGCTTGTGTCTCACTCAGCAACTGATCGGCAATCCCTCAACTTTGAACCCAAAAGAAGAAATGATTCATCAAACGTTAACGCGTACACGCACATCGTTTAACAATAATAAAAAACTAAGATTTACGAATAGGATTTAGGACAACTACTCTATTGTCAAGGCAACTTGATGATTGCTAGGAAAGGATGAAGTGAGCGCCAAAATGTGAGCTATAAGAGAGAAAAATTTAGTGTGTGTACCAGAAGATTAAACAGATAACTAAGTGCCTGCAAGGCTTGACGGATAAAATCCATCGTTGATCTCTCTTAACAACCAGCACCGTCGATCTTGCTCAAAACGAATGCTAGAGTCTCTTTTTCTTCGCATCATTGGTATATCTTTGCGCCACTTGAAGAAAAACAAAACAATATTTGATGATCGCTATGGCAGATATTTACATTTGTTGATGTCGACAGTTCGCTTCTGTCGATTCATGCTGTGCCCAGCTTTGGCCATCGATCTATAAACATATTGCCCCCAGCCTATAATTTATCAATCGCAAAATATCGCAATGTTGGAGCTTCTTAATTTTCAGAGCTGGAATCCTTTTCATTCATGTAGCGAAGCCAGTTGCAATCAACTTCAACTCGTTGAAGTTGGCATTTCAGTCTACACTGCTCAGTCAGAAACAACAATGCCGGTAGCAGCATTGCTATCATTTCACTAAAAACAACAAATTATCCACCGTGCGAACAACTGAATAATAGAGGAATGTGGTATGCTGAATGGAAGGCTTCGGTTCATGGCAATTATGCAGTTTGGTGATTATGGTGCTGGTTGAGCTTCATTGTTTGCGGCCCAGCTAGCACATGTGACTCAACCGGCATGAGGAGCACTGACATACGTCCGTAAACACCTAGTGTAAGCCACAAGTGAGAACATCCACTGCAGCCTCCACAACAGGCAAGTTCATGTTGCCGCATTGTGGCCTTGCTCAAAAAGCCTCTTTGAATACATTTAGTAGTAAAATCTATACTCATTATTTTCATTTCAATACAATACACAAGTCAAGAATCTCCATAAAATATTGATCTCGCAACATTTGATATTTTATGTCCAAGTTGTGATTGTGCCAAGCACAAGGTCTCACACTCAGCGTAATCCTCTCTTCGTACCGGTACAGATGCCATCGAGCCATACATTTCTTGCCTATTTGCTGAACACATGACGAGCCTACACTATGGAGAAATCATGCATCGAGAAGTGACAGTAAACATATTTTCCACTGCAATGAACACTTCCCAATTCGCGTCCAACGTAGCACAATGCCGCACAACGAAGTCGAGACTCTCGAAGCGGCTCTCAACTTTATTGCGCAGTACGAACTGCCAATCGACCCACAAAATCTCACCCTCGACGGTTTTAATGGTCTCGACCATGCAGTTCCAACCGATGCAGTGAACGTCACTCAAGTGTTCGAACAGTCGAACACGTTCAAGAAATCGCACTCGCTCGAAATTCCGGAGCAGCATAAAATGTTGCAACATTCGCACTCGTTAGAGATTCCTGACCAAGAGGCCACGGAATTCGATGCTGCTGAAGCTTTTCTTGACGAGTTTGTCAGTGACAAAGACTTGTTTGGTCAAGAGCGTCCGCAGTTGACCGTGCCGTCTCAAACCAACAAAAGTGCAGGCAACATTGCAACACCATCGATGTCAGGTCGACATCGTCAACGGCTGTCGAGAAAGGAGGAGATTACGGACTTGCGTGATACAGTAGCAGAGTTATCCGAGCAACTCGATGCACTTCAGGCCTCGTCATCGTCGGGGACAGAAGATCGGGTTGGGTCGATCCTCTCCCAACCTGAATCGTTGTGGCAACAGGTTGCTGCTAGGCAGCTTGTGCTGCGTCAAAAGGCGGAGGAAGCAAATGCTCAGCTACGGTCTATGATTGAAACGAGAGTTCGCCAGACGAAGAACCTCAAAAGGATGTTCAGCCGACGAAACGATGCTGAGGTACATTAGGATGTTTGGTTGTGGTTATTGTGTGCTCTAACAAAAGTTGATGGTGCTTGTAGACGTTGGAACTTGTTGGTCTCAAGCGCCGAAAGCATTTCATGAGACCAGGACCACCTCCGAAAGATAACGCACAAGTCTTTGAAAAGCTGTTGAAGGGTACAAACGAGATGTACGCGGGCCTTGACAAGTTGTTCATTGAAAAGGGGATGGCGCAAGTGCCTTGTCCTGGTAGAAAAAGACAAGTGCATCGCAACGCTGTGAACGGCGCAATTGTGGTGTTCCTGGACAAGAACCAAGTGCCGTTTGACTTGAAGAAGACAGAGACTGCAGTGTGGAAGTTGTTGACTGGACGCCATAGGAAAGATGGTCCATACACTCAGGTGAGTCCCTACTGATGTGCTGTAACTAAGACTTATGGGAATCTGACGCAATTGCACGTGTTGTCCAGGGAACAATTGACTGGGAGAGCCAAGAAGATGGAGACATCGTCACAAACTATGTGTCTTTCAATTGCGTAGCTGGAGACGTCAGTGCTCAGCTTCAAGTGCGAGAAGCTGCTCGGAAGTTCGCAACGGAGGATCAAGTGACGTTCATCTGTCGATCCGTCATGGAGCCAACGCCCTCGGGTGTGTACGGATCATCCGGATTGAAATTCTACGAGACCATGTCTGTTGTCTTGAAGCGTGGAGAACCTTTAGCTTCAGGACAAGACACTACTATCATCGAGAGCTACCTCTGCGCTACACGCCATGACGAAGGAACCGAGTTAGCTCGCAAGTTCCGTGGAGAAGTTTATGTAGACATTGCAATTGAAGGGTGGGAGCGCACTCTGTCCGAGAACAACCAAGACATAGAGAATCTCTTGTTCGATGAGGCTATCAGAGTTGGATAGGCATAACGAACGTAATGTGAGTTCCCTTCAAACAGCTTTGCGTTGTGATCTGCGCAATGAACAAAGTTGATGTTGTCTTCATGCATGAGTCAAAGTGATGCAAGTTTAGTGGCCAGTGATTCATTCTGATGCATTGAATGGAATGCCACCAGATGCTTCATCATGTGCAGGGCAAACGGTCTTATCAGCCAGCATTTATACCAATGAGTTCCTGTTTGAGGGAGGCGGGCTGTGTTTGAGTTTGCGTGTGCGACGCCACGAGATAGGACCGTAGGAGCGACCGAGGGATAGACGGAGCCAATTCTCTCTCTGAAACTCATTTGGGCGTGATCAGGAGCGCGATTTGTTGGAGCCAGGCACTCATCATTCCTCAAACTGCTCGCTACGTTGGACGAGAATGGCCATGACGTGTGTGTCTGGAGACGACCTGGAGATGCTACAAGAGGCGCTGGAGTTCGTGACACACTATGATGTGTCGCCAAACGGAGTAGTCTCAAGCCATGGCGATGTTCGTAACTCGCCGATGCTGATGCAGGAAGAGCCCACTTGGTCTGGACTGCAGCAGTTGCTTAATGGAACGAGTCACGGATCTGCTATTGATTCCGGCGCAGTGTTTGACACCACCCAGGGGTATTCATCCCCCGGGATCGTCAATAGGCGACAGTAGCGACACGAAGAGTTTAACGGACTCTCCACCATCGAACATTGCGGTAGTGAACAATGCGTGGCCTACAGAGGAGGAATCGTTCTACCCTTCTCCACCAACATCACGTCGCCGACCGGGGAAGTCCCGCAAAGATGAGATTAAAGAACTCAAGAAACTTGTGGTGAAGTTGACGAAGAGGCTGGATGCCATGAACATTTCTTCGCGGAGCTTAACAACAAATCAGCAGCAGAGATCGATCTCTAGCCTATTGTGGAAGGATATTGTGACCCGACAATTTAACCTCCGACAGCTATCAGAAGCGGAAAATGCAAGGTTACGCAAGGAAGTAGCAGTTCAATTTCACAACTCAACAAATTTGAAGCGCATGCTGAAGCGAAGATACAGCGAGGAGGTACGTTCGCTCTCAACTTTTCTTGCTGGGAGTAGATGTTCATCTGCTTATGTTTGTATAGATGCTGGAGTTAGTGCCGATGCTGAAACGAGAGCAAAAATGCTCCGCAGCCCAATAGCTGAGAACAACCGCATCTTTTGCGAGCTTTTGGGAGGGACAGATCGCGTGTATGCAGAAACTGATGCTCTTTTCGAGATGAAGGGTATGGCGAATGTTCCGTGTCCAGGACGCACGAACCTAGTGCATCGTGACACAGTGAATGGAGTGTATCTTGAGTTTCTGGACAAGAGTTACGTCCCTTTCGACTATAACAAGACAACACGAGCTGTTTGGAAAGCGTTGGGTGGACGAAGACTTAACGATGGCGACCACGTGCAAACTAAGGTATACCGTTTGATCGTGTGTGTTATTAAGATAATTATCAACGCTTTTACTTTCTTCGATCGTAGGTGTGTGCGCACGAGACTCAACAAGCAGATGACACGATGACAAGCTACTTCAGTTATAACTGCGCTCCGAATGGTATCGCTGCCTACGTCCAGGAAAGGAGAGCGGCACGAAAATACGTCGAAGGAGAACGAGCAGTGATTATCTCTGGTGCGACGACCGAGCCAATGAACCGAACTTTTGGATCCCTCGGATTGTTGTTTCAAGAGACTTGGGCCATTGTTGTGAGAAAAGGAGAGATGCTAGCTTCTGGACAGGAGACCTCCGTCGTTGAAAGTTGTCTATGGTTGACTCGATGTGATGAAGGGAAACAAGAGGGGCTCAAGTTTAGAGATGCTGCGTTTGCAGATATTGCATTGGATGGATATGGCACCAAACTGTCACTTCACAACCAACGCGTCGAGAACATATTGTTTGACGAAGCTCTTCTCGGTTAGATAAAGGGGAATATATATATTCATGATAATGAACTACACCAATTAGTTTTTGTGCAGGTTTGGTTTAAAAGTTCATCTGTTCACGAGCATCATCTATGAGGAAGTTTTCTATCTCGTCTGGTATACGAGAAATCAACGCATCCCACACAGAAATGCCCATGTCCACATGCGACGGTCCGCGAAAGCGAGCACTATTAGGCAAGCCCAGATCGCGGCGCGACGCGGTGAAGTGGATGCGAATTTGGCAAGTATTGTAGTCGCTGGATGGTGTTTGCTGACTATCGCTATCGACAACGATCTTCAATGTCGTGCGAAACTGGAATCCAGTCGACGCAGAGGCCTCGTTCAGTTTTGGCTCCATAAAAGTACGGCAGATGAAGACTCCACGGCACTCTTCAATATACTTGCGAGTCACTTTGCATAATTGAGCACCGCTGACCTCTCCAGCAAACGGCGTCGCAGCGAAAAACTGCATACCATGGTATCCCATGATTCTTCCGAGTGTTGAAAATGGTTGTCGACGCGTTTGCTAAAATCGACCGCCGTTTCTTGTCCACGTGCTACCATTTTGCCGAGGTATATCCATACTGCCTTCGTCGTGTTTCGAAAGTTGAATGGCACCCGACTTCGTACCATGAGGTCGAGAAAATTCCCATTGATGGTATTCCGCTTGACTCTGCGTTTTTGGCCGGGGCATGGAACAGCGTTCAGCCCACTTTCTGCCAACGCTTTATCCACACCAACGTAAAGTTCGTCACAATCGTTCAATATCTTCTGAAAGATATGCGAGTTGTCTTCCGGAGCAGACATAATCGACAACGGTGGAGATATTGGCGAAGGAAACCCCAACATGTCCTCCATCAGCTGTACGGAATCAACAAACATCAGAAGTTAGTCAAGAGGTAGGTAGCAACGCGTCGAGCTCAACTAACCACGACACCTACCTTGATCTTGGCTCGGCGTTTGAGGATCCGCTTCAAGCACGAAGCCTCCTCGATCTGCATCTGCAGCATTTCTCGCAACGAATCATTGTCCGCTTCGGCTTTCCGGCGTCGCTCTCGTTGTCTCAGTGCCGCTTGCATCCACAACGACGTGCCGGACGATCGGATCAGTCTCCCGTCCTTCGTTGCGTTGGATTGCACTCCTGGACGAGTCTCAGTCTTCAGTGCATCCAGTTGCTTTGTCAACTGCTTGACGATCTCTCGGAGCTTCAGAATGTGCTCTTTACTAGTCACGCGTCGAGCTCTCCTGGGCTTCTTCTTCGTCTCTTCATCGTGTGCCGCAATTGGCGCGTCAGATCCGCAATCGTCGACCATGTCGTCGGAGCCGTCAGAGGTGGAGTCTTGATCTCTCATTTGAGGTGTAATAGTTGCCGTTGACCTGACAGAGTCGACTGCCTCCATGAACTCGTCAATGTCGAAGGACTCGACCAGTTCGGCTGTGGTGTGGAGGTCTATGGCCATGTCGCCTCCAGTATTGACATTGAACGAAGATGTTGGATGCACTGATGAAGGCATCGAAATAAGGCCATTGTGGATGATGGAATTGCCTTGTGGGTAGATATCGTGCTTCGTGGGGTCGTTCATCGGCTTGAGAAGTGCGTGAACAGTTGAAAACTGAGGTATCACGTCTGACCTAGCAGCTAATCACTAACAGAAATAGCAAATCCCTTCAAGATACGTCAGACTGAGTAATTACCAGCTGGGTGGAGCACTTGAATTTTGTATGGAGTGGCGCAGCTGCAGACAAAATGCATGGACAATACCAAGAAGGGGTGAAATAGCGTGCCATCATCATACCTAACTTTCGAAGAATCGTAAATGACTTACATCTTTACAATCGGACGGCATGGACGAGAGTGTAATCCGATGCCATCCATCCTGGAAAGGCCACAAGAAATGTCGCTACAGTACTTACTACCAGGTATACAGTAGCAGGTATCACCATTTATTTTCGTCTCTTGTTTGCCCGTTCTAAGGCTCCCGAGTCTCGGAAACAGGTAGGAGTCTCAGTCTTTCCCTACACGTCATATTAGGACTGGAGTCTTAGGACTCCAAAAACACTGAGTCTTTGGCTATACATATCATCCTAGAAAAGCATATGTACAGAATCGTTGTCAGCTGGGATAAACACCTGAGCTCTGCTTCCGAGGGAGTGATTCAAAAATTTCCGCTTCTGTGGAGTCACAGACTTGTTTGTTACTGTACTGAGCTGACGCTACAGTGGTCTATCAAGATGCCTCATGAGAGAGAAATGAATGCCAACTTCGACCTCTCACTCGTCTGCAACGCCGACGACTTCGCCCTCGACGACGAATCGACACTACTCATAGTTATTGCAGCAGATCATGAGGAACACCTGCAGATTAGTGTAGACACTGAACAACTTTCACTATAGTGAAGAAGCTGGGGGCTGCGTTGCAGTTTATGGCTGAGTATGGACTGAGATGATGGAATGGTATGCCAAGTGCTACGAGTCGTGGAAAAAGGCTAGGGGCGTCCAGCCGGATGATGCTGATGTAGTGCTTATCAAAAGCTGCTTCAGCGTGCCACGTCACACACCAAAAGACCACGCCGGGGATATGAACTTAGCGCTCGCTGTTTGGAGTGAAATGATGCCGTATCTGAATCTGTACATAGTTTTTGATGGATGAATCGTACAAGCAACAAGTAAGCACGAAAAGTAAAACGCGAATCAAACCCATCAGTGATAGAGGGATTCGAAAGCCACTGATTCTTACAGTGCGTAGGCCTTTCAAATTTGCTCGTATAAGATAAGTGTTGTCCAGAATAAATCGCATTTTTCAATGTCTGTATCGTGGGAACAAGACCAATATCATCATTTCTCAGTTCCATATTTCGAGAAGATAGCACCCAGTTCGGGGAAGTGACTTTATTCAGGCCTCTTTCGTCAATAATGTTGTCGATTCGAAGGTAGATATCGTCAGTTTAGCTAAACGTGTCTCCCACATCTTGCCAAGAACTGCAAAAATTACTCAGGACTTTTGGTTGGATGCATTTTTGTTGGTTCGGTGAATTTGTCGACGCTGTTGGAGAGATCTTCGTAGCGGTGTTTTATTAGAGATCAAGATGACTAACAGTCTATGAGACAGTGATCAATCATTTGACTTCAGATGTTCACAGCGCGTTTTGTGTCTGCTCCAGCAATCAACGTCCTCGGAGAGCTGCCATCTGACCCCACATACGTTTAATTGACTCGAGATAAGATTGGTACAGTTGGACAGTCCATTTCTAGAACGGTACGAGACCACACAATACAAGTTGAAGCGGAAAAACTACACCCTGTCGTTGCCCAACCGCAGGGGTGGATGTCGTGATGCGCTCTCAGGATCCCGTTCGGTCGTAAAAACAGCAAACTGGACTAATACTATCCTGTGACCATACCGTGATGATAACAACATCATTTCACCCCTTCCTGTTCGACGCAGCTGTGCATCAGAGATATTTTTCGCATTCGGCTGGCTCGTTACTCAGCATGATGATAGGAATTTGATGTCTTTGAAAAGACTAAAAGTTTAAAACGTGGTCTGGCGTGATCTCGTCAGTCTTCAAATATCCAACAAGACCTTACGTCTCGGGAGTCAGCAAAAATGGTGGACAATGAACGAAAGCATTTCATCCAAAACCTACCCGTTGGCCAATCTTCCTCGGAATTAGAGCTCCACTCTCTCAATTTTACAAATTCCAATACTGGAGGCGACATGGCCATAGACCTCCACACCACAGCCGAACTGGTCGAGTCCTTCGACATTGACGAGTTCATGGAGGCAGTCGACTCTGTCAGGTCAACGGCAACTATTACACCTCAAATGAGAGATCAAGACTCCACCTCTGACGGCTCCGACGACATGGTCGACGATTGCGGATCTGACGCGCCAATTGCGGCACACGATGAAGAGACGAAGAAGAAGCCCAGGAGAGCTCGACGCGTGACTAGTAAAGAGCACATTCTGAAGCTCCGAGAGATCGTCAAGCAGTTGACAAAGCAACTGGATGCACTGAAGACTGAGACTCGTCCAGGAGTGCAATCCAACGCAACGAAGGACGGGAGACTGATCCGATCGTCCAGCACGTCGTTGTGGATGCAAGCGGCACTGAGACAACGAGAGCGACGCCGGAAAGCCGAAGCGGACAATGATTCGTTGCGAGAAATGCTGCAGATGCAGATCGAGGAGGCTTCGTGCTTGAAGCGGATCCTCAAACGCCGAGCCAAGATCAAGGTAGGTGTCGTGGTTAGTTGAGCTCGACGCGTTGCTACCTACCTCTTGACTAACTTCTGATGTTTGTTGATTCCGTACAGCTGATGGAGGACATGGTTGGGATTACATCAACGATAGCTCCGTGCATGCCAATTATCTGTGCCCCAGACGATAACACTCAGATCATCCAGCAATTGTTGCATGGTTGCAACGAGTTCTACGCTGACGTGGATAAACGTTTCCAAGAAAATGGGGTAAACGATGTCACGTACCCTGGCCAAAAACGGCAAGTTGAACGCACCATTATCAACGGCGATTTTCATGACATTATGCTTCAAAGTCGAGTCCCTTTTGGCTTCCAAGAGACGACGAAAGCAATGTGGGCTTTTCTTACCAATTTGCGGAAACGCGGCCAGCAAAAGATCAAAATCTTCAAGAAAAACGTCGACAACCATGTTCAGTACTCGGATGGCTCGGTTGATACGTTGATGAGCAGCTACTTTGCAGCATCACCAAACTTTGGTGAAATCAGTGGCGCTCAGGTTCGAGAAGTGGTTCGCCAATATGTTGAAGAAGATCGAGCAGTGTTCGTCTGTTCGACACTGGTTCAGCCAAAGCTACGAGGATGCGATTCGTCCGCCGGGTTTCAATTGTGTACTACGTTGCGGGTAGTCATTGATTCGACGTCAAACTCTTTGTCTAACCCCGACATCCCAACCCGAATACGTATCCATTTTACTGAGTCGCGGCGCGATTTGTGCATGCCACACAGTCCAAAATTTCGAGGTCCAGCGGATTTGGATGTTTCGATCTCTCTCTGGGACGCTTTAATCTCTCGTATCCCTGAAGAGGTGGAAAATTATCTGATCGACCATTCTCATGTACATCATCTCACTTAGCGATTTCATTGAAAAGCGACTGTACTAGCTTGCCATACTATAAGTTTTGATAATGAAGTACATGTGCCAAATGGAAAAGCAACTAAGCAGTAAAAAAACTACTAAGTGCATCTTTACAAGGCTTAAACGTTCTATCTCTGACTACCACCACTTGAAGACGAGAGATACTGTGTGGGATGTCTGTTGTACTATTGCTGCGCAAATCTTTTAACACGAAGGACTAGCGGAGGATGGCAATTCGGTGGATTGGAGCAGTCCAAACCCAAGGATGGAAGCCGTGGTTTTGTACCTCACCATGCCGTTCCTTCGTGGTTCATACTACTATGTATGCTACATTTAAGACAGTGCCACATCTTCACAATAATTATGGTGCCCTTATTTAGCGTGCCGTGCACTAGGACTTTAGCACTTTACGAGATGCGGGAGAAGAGAGATCCCACACAGCTGATAGATCAAAAATTATACATCCTCAGCTGGCGTTTTTGGGGATTTGATCCCCTCAAGTATCCACCAAGTTCAAAAGAAGAATGAACGGCAGCCTTCAGCACAACATCTTCCCTAATGGAAGCGGCCTCGATAAAATTGCTGTGTCTCCCGCTTTAACAACACCGGAGGTGCATCGCTCGCACTCTTTGGAGTTTGAAAATGAAAACAACGACGATGACTTCACTCATATCGACCTCCACACTACATCTGGGCCCTACGAAATTAGCGAGTTCATGGCGGCAGTAAACTCTGAAGTCTTAACACTATCAAGTGGCAATCGCAAACTGAGCGGCAACGATTTTGCCTCGGATGGTTCTGACGAAGTGATTGGAGATACTAGTGCTGATACGTCAATGCTGTCGTCAGACGAAGAGAACAAGAAGACCAAGAAAGCCCGACCAATGAATAGTAAGCAACATATCCTCAAACTCCAAGAAAGCGTCAAGCAACTGACAAAACAATTGGAGGATCTAAGGTCTGGTACTCAACCTGGCATTCAATTTAGAGCCGAGATGGATCCAAATCTACCCGATCTTCAGGTCTATCTCTTTGGATGCAAGTAGCTCTAAGGCAACAACAGAGAAGGCGCCAGACTGAAGCAGAGAACGATTTGTTGCGAGAAAAGCTGGGGATGCAGATCGAGGAAGCTGCGTGCTTGAAACGCATTCTTAAACGCCGCTCCAAAATCAAGGTATTTACGCTATCTGGTTCTATGGTTTACAATTTGGTGACGCCCTTGTGAATTTATGTTGCAGATGATGGAGAACTTACTCGGTACATATTTGACAGCTCCGTATTTGCCAACTACTTGTGCTCCCAGCGATAATTCACGAATCTTCCAGCAAATGGTGCAAGATTGCGACGACATCTGCGCTGGACTGAACAAAAGGTTCACAGAAATTAGGATGGACAAAATGCCTTGGCCAGGGCTTAAACGTCAAGTCAAAAGCACAATCGTGAACAGAGACTTCCATGACATCATGCTACAAAGTCGAGTGCCTTTTAGCTTTCACGAGATCACCGAAGCGCTGTGGATATTTTTCTCTGACTTGCGGAAACGCGGGCAGCAAAATATCAAGGATTACTATGAACGCGTGGACAACCATATTCAGCACTCGGAAGAATCGAGTGATACAATCATGACTAGCTACTTTGCCGCGTCGTCGTGCTTTCGAGAAGTGGCGGCGCCCAAGTTCGAGAGATTGCTCGACAACATGTTGAAAAAATCGGGCTGTTCTCGTACGTCGAACGTTCGTGGAGCCTAAGGTACTGGACAGTAATTTGTCGGCTGGATATCAATTACGAACCACATTGCGCGTAGTCGTCGGTTCAACGGTGCCTCACCACGAGAACTCAACGACAATGCGTATCTCCTTTACTGAGTCGCGGCGTGATTTGTGCATGCCACACAGTCCGAAGTCTCGAGGTCCTGCGGGTTTGGATTTTTCGATCTCTTTATGAGATGGCTTAATTTCTCGAATTCCCGAAGAGATCGAAAATTATCTGATAGAGGAATCATGTGTGCGTCCTACCATCCACTTGGAACAATAAACCTATTGAGAAGGAGGATATCGAGCACGTTCGTCTATCCACACTATCTGTGGGGTGGGTTTATCACATTTGCCACCAATTTAATTCATATCTATCTAAAGGTGGGCATCAAAGCGCCTTAGACTGGTCAATAACCAGATTTTCGACTTGATGCGCAATTCGTGATATCGTTTCGTCCCATGCAGCAATGCCCATATCCAAATTGGACGGTGTACGGATGGTGTCAGCAACTGATAGTCCTTCGTCATTTCTTGTAGCGATAAAGTAGCTGTCAATGGTTGAAAATCCTCGCTTGTCCGGTATTTCGCGAACGATTATTCGCAAAATCGACTGTGAACAAAATCCTGTTGCTTTGCTCTTGTCCGTAAGAACTGGTTTCATCAGACACTTCCAAATGAACACGACACGGTCGTTGTCCACATATTTTCGCACCACCTTTCGGAAATCAACACCCCTTAAGGCCCCTTGCGTTGGTGTTTCCACAAAATAACTAATCTTCATCGTCTGATTCGCTTCCTCAACGTAGTAAGCGTGAAACTTCATCCGCTTGGCGTCATCACCGATAGACTTTAGATCCTGGAAAACGATGAAGCTTAGAGCTTTCCATATCGCCTTTTCAGACTTTTGAAAAGTGAAAGGCATCGCATGGCGCTGTGTAAGTTCTAGAAACAATCCGTTTGTAACATTCCGTCTCGCTTCTCGTCTTCGACCAGGGCATGGCAAGTCATAAAGACCCTTCTCTGAAAACACAGCATCAACACTGACGTACAGGTCGTTCATGTTCAGCAGCATACTCTCGAAGACTTGAGGGTTATCTGTCGGGACTGTGTACTGAATTACCTTCTGTCGTTTGACCCCCAGCATCTCTTCCATCAACTACACGAACACAACCAGTTAGAACATCTAAGCAAATTCGAGCGATGTCGTCCATATTTGCCCCGTGTACCTCGATATTGGTTCTCCGTTTTAACACCCGCCTCAAATTCCTTGCTTCGTGCATCTGGATTTCGAGCATGCAACGCAGCTTAGTATTCTCTTCTTCGGCTTGTCGGCGGAATTCCAGCTGCCTTTTGGCTATGCCTTCCCATATTGACTGTTCCGATGAGGTTGGTGATCCGTTTTCAAAATGTCGTTGAGGCCTTAAAGATTTCAACTCGGCCATAAGTTTTCGGACTGTTTCCCGCAAACTTTGGATTTCGCCGGTGCGATAGACCCGAGCTTTGTTTTGTTTTGAGCTTGGTAAAGGTTTTCTGTTTGATGTGCGGAGTCGTGTGAACATCCTGCTGCGCCATTGAGTATGCCACTAGTAGCCTCATTTACTATGCCGCTGCTAGCTGCCGCTCTTGTAGAAGTCATCGGTTCGAGCCCTTCGAGAAATTCGTTGATATTGGTCGAGTCCAATTGGTCCATGCAGCCTTCAGAGAGATGCGGTGGTGGTGACAATAGCTTGATAGACGTTGATTGAGCGTCATAGGTGTCGTCGTCCTGAAGAGAACAAGCGTCGACAGGTACGTAGAATGGTGATAGGAGCGAGTACAAGCCATCGAGAGATTCCGGATCATCCTGCATACTTGTTTCCCCGTCAAGAGTCAAAATGACGTGTCCAGGGCGTGGTTGACTAAGTGTGATGAATTATTTGGCACGGTGGCACCTTTACCGCGAGAGTCAGAAAATGATTGCGGTACCGAGCTCTGAGGACTAAACATAAGTTTTTAACCTTAAAAAACGTGTGGAACTGCAGATTCAATGTGTAAGACGCAAAGTCTGGTAAAAAAATCATTGTATGAGTCCAGTGTCCGTGTTCTAGAAAGCGAAGGACTTAGTAGACTGGAGGTCTTGGTCAGAAAACACGTCACCATCTGTATCACGCATTTTTGCGGCCATCCGATTACGAGACGAGATGATGCGACGAGGGGATCAAATACTGTACCACGTCAGGAAGAACGAGTGTTCACTTCAGAATTAACCTGATCAAGTCCCAATGGATATCGCTGGTGCCTGTAGCATTCCAGCAGCATATTCCGGTGCCGGTACCAGCATACTCGACAACCACCAAATGAACGAACGGGTCTCAGTGGATGTGGACTTTCACGCCCTCAACGAGTTCCTCCGCCAGTACAACCCCGACGAGCTCTTAAACGGACTGAACGAGTCTGTGGCCCAAGTCTCATCGTCCGACAGCTGCGATGACTCAGTCCAGGCAATGACCGTGGACGTTGGCAGTGAGAGCGACTCTCAAAGCGACCGAGTGGCCAACAACGTGCTGGATAAGTGGAAGAAGAAACCACGAGCCAAACTACGTCGTGCCTCGCCAAAGGAAGAGCGTGACCGCCTTCGATCCGAGGTCAAGAAATTAAGCGCAAAAGTGCGATCGCTGAAAGATAAGTCGAGACAGAATGCCAAAAATGCAGCGAAGACTTCGTCCCATGGAGCGGCAAAAGGCTCATCAAAATCGCGACAGTTGTGGCGGCGAATTGCATTATCGCAACTGGAGCGATGCCACAAAGCAGAGGCAGAGAACATGAAGTTGAAGGAGATGGTTGCTGTGCAAATTCTGGAAGCCAAAAACTTGCGCCGCATTCTCAAGCGACGAAGCAGGATTGACGTAAGTTTTTTTTTTATGTTAGCATACTCTTCATGCTGAATCTCATTGCATGCTTCTAGATGATGAAAGATATGCTGTGCTTCAAGGGCATCAAGAACCTGCCTCCAGTCATCCCAGAAGACAGCCTTCGTATGTTCGAAAAGATGACTAAAGACCTAAACGACCTTTACGTTGGAGTTAACGACAGATTTTTGGCGAAGGGTATCCAAGACTCCGATCACTCACACCACGTGGAACCCGACACGATCGACGGTGTCTACTACGAGCATCTTCAAAAGCAATTGTTCCCATTTAGTGTCCAGGAAACTCAAGCCGCTATCTGGGAGTGTCTGCGTCAGCTTGGAATGAGCAGCGTGCAAGATCTCAAATCTGTTACTGGGCGCCTGCGTATGGTTCCTCAGCACACCGATGAGAGTGAAGACACGATGCGAATCGACTTTTTCGCGCTGACTACCGGTGCTAACTCGCTACTTGGAGTCCAAACAAGGAAAGTGGTTCGACGATATTTTGACGCCGGTCGCCACGTATTTATCTGTCGGATGATTTCGGAGCCGAAGTTCGAAAATGGTCACATGGGAACCCGTACTACAACAACAATGCAGATTATCGTGGAGAACGAAGCAAGTAGCGACAATGAAACTTCGGTGGTCAAAAGCTACTTCACTGTATCGCGACAAACGCCTCCGAACAACAAAAATCCAGCGTCCGAAATGACCATCAGCTTATGGGACGAAATGATGCGTCAGTTTGTTAGCGACATTGAAACGATACTGGTGGACAAAAGTGTCGATCGTTGCGCTCCAGCGACGCAATCCCTCGGCATGATGATGTAGTATTAGCTATGGCTTGCATAGAGTGTCTAACCATCAAGAATATCCTGCACGGTTGACACAACATTGCATCTGGATTGACAATACACACTAAAAAGTGGCCATTACGAGAAATGGGTGTCTGATATCGTGGTATTCAATCTCGACTTCCACTTGGTTAACTTGCTTTGGAACATAATGAATACATCATTGTAAAGCATTTGGCTTTTCACGGAGTTAAAGGCGACTTAATGGATGTATATACAGTACAACGATACTGCAGCATGTCACTCGTCAGTCGAAGTCATTGAACAATTACCCCACTACACAACACTTTCCACTACTCACCACTTTCAAGTCGGAATGAATACGACCAATTTTCTCATCGGCGATAGCAGTGCTGCATTGGACGAAGTTATCACATTTATCGACTCTTACAACTTTGACGCTGTGAAACCCAACGACGACTGCATTGGCAACAATGGGACGGGATTTTTCATGGATACAGCCATTGAAGCGACAATGATTGACGAGCCAGACGACTTAGAAATACCACCACGTAGCAGCACAATGCAAAATCTAAACGTCGACAATTCAGGGCACCCATTCACTTCATCTACACGCAAACAACTGCCTGAACTGCGGGCTTATTTGTAACACGGTACGAAGTTAAGCTATCGACTGTGAACAAAAGCATGGCCTTTGCTCTTCTCCGCGAGAGCATTGCCTTAGTCGCTTTCAAATGAACACCACAGGTCATTTCCCACCTACATTATACTTTAGCCATTTAATTGTCGTTTACACAATAAAGGACATGAACGCTAGAACTCGTTCTATCTATTTCGTCTCGCTAGAACAATTAATCATCTCGTTTTGAGGTTGGTTCAATCAAGTTCAGCGAGTCCAATCTCTAAAAGTACACAACACAAACCAAATGTCAACACCAATTCCCTCTTAGCCTTCTGAATAGTAAACTTACTTGACCAGGGGACTGACTTCGAATCAAATGCTCTAATCTCTTCGCCACTCGGATCTGTTTCTCTAAGCGCTGCCGCAAAGTAGCGTTTTCCTTCTCAGCCTCCAGTCTCGCTGCATATTGCCTCGTTGCTAGTTGTCGCCATACCTCGATATTTGCATCGTCACGAATTGGAGATAAGGTCACATTTAGTGTTGCCATACTGTTGGTTTCTGCATGGCTTTGATTTGACAAGGTTAATGTTTGACCATCCCTGTGGTTACGAACTTCAAGATGCTGTTGCAGCTGCTTGACCACTCCGCGCAAGCGAATTACGCGTTCTCTTACTCGTCCATGCTCTTGAGATAATGCCACGAGCCACTTCGGTTCAGGCAGTTGTTTGCGTGTAGATGAAGTGAATGGGTGCCCTGAATTGTCGACGTTTAGATTTTGCATTGTGCTGCTACGTGGTGGTATTTCTAAGTCGTCTGGCTCGTCAATCATTGTCGCTTCAATGGCTGTATCCATGAAAAATCCCGTCCCATTGTTGCCAATGCAGTCGTCGTTGGGTTTCACAGCGTCAAAGTTGTAAGAGTCGATAAATGTGATAACTTCGTCCAATGCAGCACTGCTATCGCCGATGAGAAAATTGGTCGTATTCATTCCGACTTGAAAGTGGTGAGTAGTGGAAAGTGTTGTGTAGTGGGGTAATTGTTCAATGACTTCGACTGACGAGTGACATGCTGCAGTATCGTTGTACTGTATATACATCCATTAAGTCGCCTTTAACTCCGTGAAAAGCCAAATGCTTTACAATGATGTATTCATTATGTTCCAAAGCAAGTTAACCAAGTGGAAGTCGAGATTGAATACCACGATATCAGACACCCATTTCTCGTAATGGCCACTTTTTAGTGTGTATTGTCAATCCAGATGCAATGTTGTGTCAACCGTGCAGGATATTCTTGATGGTTAGACACTCTATGCAAGCCATAGCTAATACTACATCATCATGCCGAGGGATTGCGTCGCTGGAGCGCAACGATCGACACTTTTGTCCACCAGTATCGTTTCAATGTCGCTAACAAACTGACGCATCATTTCGTCCCATAAGCTGATGGTCATTTCGGACGCTGGATTTTTGTTGTTCGGAGGCGTTTGTCGCGATACAGTGAAGTAGCTTTTGACCACCGAAGTTTCATTGTCGCTACTTGCTTCGTTCTCCACGATAATCTGCATTGTTGTTGTAGTACGGGTTCCCATGTGACCATTTTCGAACTTCGGCTCCGAAATCATCCGACAGATAAATACGTGGCGACCGGCGTCAAAATATCGTCGAACCACTTTCCTTGTTTGGACTCCAAGTAGCGAGTTAGCACCGGTAGTCAGCGCGAAAAAGTCGATTCGCATCGTGTCTTCACTCTCATCGGTGTGCTGAGGAACCATACGCAGGCGCCCAGTAACAGATTTGAGATCTTGCACGCTGCTCATTCCAAGCTGACGCAGACACTCCCAGATAGCGGCTTGAGTTTCCTGGACACTAAATGGGAACAATTGCTTTTGAAGATGCTCGTAGTAGACACCGTCGATCGTGTCGGGTTCCACGTGGTGTGAGTGATCGGAGTCTTGGATACCCTTCGCCAAAAATCTGTCGTTAACTCCAACGTAAAGGTCGTTTAGGTCTTTAGTCATCTTTTCGAACATACGAAGGCTGTCTTCTGGGATGACTGGAGGCAGGTTCTTGATGCCCTTGAAGCACAGCATATCTTTCATCATCTAGAAGCATGCAATGAGATTCAGCATGAAGAGTATGCTAACATAAAAAAAAAAACTTACGTCAATCCTGCTTCGTCGCTTGAGAATGCGGCGCAAGTTTTTGGCTTCCAGAATTTGCACAGCAACCATCTCCTTCAACTTCATGTTCTCTGCCTCTGCTTTGTGGCATCGCTCCAGTTGCGATAATGCAATTCGCCGCCACAACTGTCGCGATTTTGATGAGCCTTTTGCCGCTCCATGGGACGAAGTCTTCGCTGCATTTTTGGCATTCTGTCTCGACTTATCTTTCAGCGATCGCACTTTTGCGCTTAATTTCTTGACCTCGGATCGAAGGCGGTCACGCTCTTCCTTTGGCGAGGCACGACGTAGTTTGGCTCGTGGTTTCTTCTTCCACTTATCCAGCACGTTGTTGGCCACTCGGTCGCTTTGAGAGTCGCTCTCACTGCCAACGTCCACGGTCATTGCCTGGACTGAGTCATCGCAGCTGTCGGACGATGAGACTTGGGCCACAGACTCGTTCAGTCCGTTTAAGAGCTCGTCGGGGTTGTACTGGCGGAGGAACTCGTTGAGGGCGTGAAAGTCCACATCCACTGAGACCCGTTCGTTCATTTGGTGGTTGTCGAGTATGCTGGTACCGGCACCGGAATATGCTGCTGGAATGCTACAGGCACCAGCGATATCCATTGGGACTTGATCAGGTTAATTCTGAAGTGAACACTCGTTCTTCCTGACGTGGTACAGTATTTGATCCCCTCGTCGCATCATCTCGTCTCGTAATCGGATGGCCGCAAAAATGCGTGATACAGATGGTGACGTGTTTTCTGGCCAAGTTCTCACGTCTACTAAGTGGTTGGTTGAGCATTATTATGCTCTCTAAAACACGGACTCATAAAGTGATGACTCAGATGCGGAGACGCTTTATTATACCAGACACTGCGTTGTTGAAAAGGTTTCAGGCTGAAATCGACTTAAGCTCGTGGTTTGGCCACTGCTTCTGCAATTGGCTTTGGAGATGTTGCGCAACACGAACTTGAATCGCGAGTTGTGCTCTGAGTTCGGTATTTTCCTTCTCTGCTTCACATCGCACAGCGTACTGTCGAGCTGCTACATTGCGCCATAGTACTGCAGGATCAATATCATCAAGGCCTTTATCGGATGCAGCCGCTTGGTCTTCGTCCATTGCTTGACTCGCCATGAAAGCATCCCCATTAGAAGCCAAATTGCTTTGCTTGATACTAGTCTGAGTCGTGGTCGCAGTCCCAACCAGTCGTCTATCGGGTGAAATGTGTGACGGTCGCATTTGTGCTTGGTCTCACCGAATTAATTGGGGTGTTCTTGGTAGACGCCTAATTGATTAATGACGGCTACACTCAACCGCAAGCGTGGAGTTGACTTGATGCTCTCCGGATTTTTCAATGCGTCTGCATTTCTACCAGTACATGTGTCTCCCTCCACACGCAAGAACGATGCTCCTCTTCGTCTCACGTAGTGCCATATCGGGCTAAGTGATGAAAATCCAACGAGAGAAGATGCCATCTGCAGATCCACAAGATTGTTGTGCTGTCGAAAGCGCGGTGAGAAAAGATTACGGCCAGGCCTTGAGTACATATCGCTCGAATTGTTTACTCCAAAAATCTCAGGCTGATAGGAACGGGATCATATACACTGCTTGCGCCATGGGACGGCGCGAATATCCAGCCCCTCGCGACGTATGTCGGTAGAAATCTGCTAGTGTCTTAGCGCGGAATGGCGTATACTGCAGCCGACTTGTGGGAGATGCACGTTGCAGTGTTGGAAAGCATCTGCTCGTGACTTTTGTCTGTACTGCTGCCGTTCGATATGTCGTTCACTTGTTCAGTAGAGCCTTGTGGCTCGGACAATTACGATATGATCATGTCAGACTTTCATCAGTAATCCAAGACGCTGCGCTTCACTTTGTCGGTCTTTTGAGCTTTCGTCGTGCACGGACAGCTTCGCTTGTTAGGTCTCAATTTCCTGGTTGTCCAGGAATGATCAACTTGAACGGTGGATATGTGTGGCGCCACAGCGGACAATATCGTAGCAGCTTACATTGACGACGAATTCGCTTTGCATGCCTCCTGGACTAGAAGGTCTTCGATGATTAGTTTGCGTGCCTCCACCGTGTCCTGCCACATGCCCCGAGCGAGCTGAAGTTCCGTCTTGTTTGGAGTAGCGGCCCGTGGGTTGTACGTCACCTCAACTCGTGTTTCAATAGTTGTAGATACAGAAGACAACCTGCCTGCTGTGTTTGAATCGTCAAGAAGCGGTTCGTTCTGCGTGACGATACGAACGTGAATCTCTCGAAAACTTGGTCCCAGCGGTGTCATATCAACAGCATCTTTTGGTTCGACCAGCGAGAGTAATACGTAAACTGTGCGACTCGCCTCGCGGTATTTTTTCCAGCTAGTTGTCCTGGAACGTTCATTGGATTGGCGCCGGGCATGGGGAAGATAGAATGGACGCACGTTAATATCGTGCTTTCAGTCACATTCACGTACTGTAGTGACAGCAATAGAGGTTAGTTGTAGGTACATCGTTGCGCGCATTTCGAGGAGATCAAAACTTACATCATAATAAAAATTTGACCGGGTCACTCCACGATATCCTACACCCTTCCACACTGCTTGCTCAGCAACGCGTCTTGGAAAAGGCACGATCTGAGTATCTGAGTGCTCATAAAAGCATGTATGGCTTTGCCTTGGTTTCTGTGCCAGCATAAACTTGTCTACGTTTGGATAAAGATCTTCGACCTCGGCCATCAACAACGCTAACACATGAGTGTTATTATGTGGAACAATTGGTGCAGGGATAGCTCCGATGCCATTCATTTCCTGCCAATTTTGAAAAAAAAAACAGCGTAACCCCGTGAGAATGCACACTTTCGCAGGCGAATCTCGCAAAACTTACCGAAGACTCCATCAACTTCCGAATCATGGTCTGTAGTTGTTTGGTGCGACGTGTTTGCAATGTTACAAGTGCTCGAAGCCGCTTGTTCTCACTCTCCGACTTTAATCGATAGTCGTATTGACGAGAAGCGGCATTGCTCCAAAAAGATAGCGATGACTTCTGCCGTGAACAACTTGTGCTTAAAACTTTGTTTCGCACGTTCAGTTGCAGGTTTTCCAATTGATTGGAGAGGTCTTTAATCTGAGAGCGCAACGCTTTAACTTCTTGAGCGGGTGTGAGACGCCGACGCCCTGTGTCATTATGACTTGGGTAGGGTCTTCCTCGACGGACAATTCGCTGTTCGTGTCGGTTTTCGGAATTCGTAGAAAATGGTTTTGGTTTTAAGATATTTTCATCACTGACCTCAAACTCGTCAAGAAATTCTTGCACGGAATCTGCAACGATGTCCGAGTCGTACGGAGATTGTGGGTCACTGCTGCTATTGCTGCTGCTCGATTCGGGAGAGTACCCGCTCGCACCGGATGATGAACTCGAACTGTACTTGTCAATGAGGTCGAAAGCTGCTTCCAGTGTTGCTGCATGCTCGAAATCAATTGCAAACGGCGGCAATGATGGTGGGAGCTCCTCCATTGTCGGTTGTTGAGATCAGGCACGCGCGTAGTGAGGTGATGAACGGTTGGGCACCGATTGATACAATCGGGAAAATGACATACAGTACTTGGTGTCATGAATTCGCCTATCCACCTTTCTAATGCAATATCATTTTGATTTTCAACTTTCAAAGGGAAAAGATAGGTACACATGTACTAGTAGTAGATTCTTTTGCCCTAGGCAGTTGGTGAAATTGGTGGATGTTGGGCTTTTGAAGCTATTGAAGTCTATACAGTATGTCGCTTTGTAGAGTTCGAATGCGAGAACTTCGATCACTTTGTCCATGCAAAAAATGGCTAAAATACAGCAAACAGTTTGTAAATGTGACGAGTGGCCACAGTCTCCATCGCCCTTGTTGCATACTGAAGCAGATAGGCAAGGTACACAGAGAACTGTGTAGCGTGAAAAACGAACCATACCAGTAGTAATAACGACTCGCGAACACGTTCCTACTGACACATTCCTCACAGCATATCTGGAAACTAGACAGTGTAATATGTAGCCTTGATGACTGCCATGACAACAAATGCCGACTGAAGCTCTTGACTTTTGTGCATTTCAAAATCACATTCTCGGCACCAGCCAACTGATCTTAAAGTACGCCCGAATTCATTACTCATGCGGTTGAAGAATATCTTCACCTCCGCGCATTACGAAATAAACCGCGTGACCCGTTACCGTTCCATCACACCGTCTTGATCGCACCGCAACTAATTGTCCAGTTGTATATGATTCGAACAACTAAACAGCAACCTGGCCTGCACACCCATTCAGCTTCCAGTCCTCCTCGACTAGTGTCACCTCGAGAATTGACGAGCACAAGCCATACAATTGTTCGTGCATCGGCTTGGCAAGATCAAGCAAGGACCTCACTTCCAACTCACTATCGTTTGCGTCATTTTCAACCTCCACTTTCAAACGAGATTGAGAGCGCGCGTGGGTATAGTTCAAATCTCCTATCCCCGGCTGCTAATTTGAACCCAGCCACTTTGCTCCGTCCGAATTCCACGATATGAAAGCCCAGCCACCTGGACAGGCTCAAGACGAACGACCCACACGACCACAGTACGGGTGCTATCTTTAAAGCGACAGAGCGTATACTGGACGCGAAAATCCACATCCACTCCATTGACGGCTGAGTGAATACCGAACGAGCGAGCCACAACAGTATCCGACTTGATAGCCACCTATATTTCAACAAGATATTGATCAGTACTGGACAAAATGTTCACACAAAACATTATCCGGCGCTTACAAGTACCTGGTAGTCGTAGCATTGCTTTTCAAACCTATCTCCGCCAAGTAGATTCCATAGAGCATTCTCTACAACTTCCACCTCAAATGGAATAAGCACGTTAGACTGCATGACGAAGGCCCTGGAGTCGTCCAACTTCTCCTCAAAAGCATGGACAAAGTACACATCAGGGTCCTTAAATGCTGAGCTTCGCAGTACATCTTCAATCTCCATGAGGGTATTTTCTGCACGAGATAATTGATACTTGAAAACCGCGTCGTTGTCCGTTAGTGGCGGATTAAGTGCCAATATATACTACACGTTGAAGCCATGAGTGTAATTAGAAGATGTAGCAACGAAGAGACGAAGAAATAAAAAGCAATACGTACTTCTGAAACGGGGTGGCGCTGTAGTAGTACATGAAGTTGCTTGCCTAGTTGCCAATTGACAACCAATTGATCTCGCAGTTTCTCGTTTTGACTTTCAGCTCTCCGCCGTTCCTTAAATTGCCGCTCAGCAATCTGTTGCCACACAAATCGCTTGACTTGTTTCCGTGGCGCTATAAACCGATATCCGTGGGTACGGAAGAGAGATAATTGCTCATGATGACTCTTGCTGTCGTTTGCTCCTTGAAATTCAGTACTTCCAATGTGTTGGCCGCGCAACTCCCGGAGTTGAGCCACTTCATCCCCCAACCGTTTGGACTCACGACGGAGGAATTCAAGCTCAACTTTTCGCGCCGCACACGCTTTTTCGTTGGTGCTTTCTTCTCACCGTCAGTTGACGAGGTGTTGGGTTCAGTGATGCCATCCAAATTGGCTCGAGATGCAATTTTCTCCCTCGTCTTGACTTGCGTGCTGCTAGTACAGGAGATATCGCTGACAGGGGGTACAATGGTAGCGCAGGTGCTACGTGAAGGCTCATTATCGAGAGTTTGTCCTGACGCAAGCGTATTAATACCAGCGATTCCACTGGAGAGTCAGTACGTCGTTGGGATTGGAGCACAGGTAAGAAACATGTGCAATGTGGTTTCAACACAGGGCTCTGATAGGGCAAGAACTGAAAAATGGCATAAACTCCGATCAGCGTAATCGTCTCGCAATTCTTGGCTCCAGAAGCTTGACGCGTGTTACGATTTCGTTCGCTGTCTAAAAACTCAGTTTCGATACCGGTTGCGCAGTAAGAGGTCTTTCATTTGCCTGCTAGCCTCACACTCAGCCTCTAGGAGCTCTCTCAGCTCCCGGTTATGATTTTGAGCCTGACATCTTGCCTTGAATTGTCGCTCCGCACTATCGTGCCAAGCGCAAAGCCTTTTCGGATTCCATTTCTCCCACTCAGTAAACTTGAGAGTTGGTGATATTCCCTTGCCGTCGCTTGAGCTTGACGAACTTGAATAGCGCCGAGTGCGGACCCCTTTTAGCTGGACCAATTCGATTTCAAGTCGCTGTGACTCGCGTCGAAGGTGTGCGAGCTCTACTTGATCGCGTCGCACCCGCTTCATGTTGGACGCTTTCATCACAATGACTTTGGCGACTTCAACCGCAGTATCCAAGGCAATTTGTATTGAACTGGTGTCAGCGAAGACACCTCGATTTTCCAATGGCACAAAGTTGGCGGGCAGCTCTTCCTACGGGGCCACGAAACCTCCAGATGCATATCATGTGAGCAGTATCTCAAACAAGCTGTTGCAATGGCATAAACTCTGATCAGAGTAAACTTCTGATGCTAGGAATTCTGCTGCTGTTGAACATATAGCACAAGAAGAGCACATGGCACACCTATGGATAACTCCCTTCAGCGTAATCGCCCCAGTCAAATCCGTGCGAAGTTTGGAGCATGAATAGATAGCTTTTGTTTGCTTCATGGCAGTCAACCTTTTTAATCTAAGAAAGTTTCAGTGTGTTGATTTATTGGCAAGCATAAGCCTGTAGTGGGAACGCCCGATGCATGTATCTTGTGTATGAATGGTGACAAACAACACCTACACAGAGGATCATTGTTCGTTGAGCTTCCAGTCTTCATCGAGTAGCTTTTTCGAGATGATCGAAAAGACAAACGCCGTAAGTTTAATGTGAGTTGGATTGGCGAAGTTGAGTAGCGACTGGACTTGGGAACTCTTCTGCTCAAAACTGCCATCTTCAACGTGCACAGTCAGCCGCGAGAAAGAGCGCCCAACTGTAGAGTTGAGGTCCTCCACTTGTAGCTCCGACAACTCATCCCAACCAGTTTGATGACAGCTAACTCCGGAGAGCTTGCTGCCATTCAACTCGATGGGTTTAAAGAGCGCAGCCCATGTGAATATGGTCCTTGGACCAAACTTGAAGCGGCATAACGTGAATTTCCCATGAACATTCCATTCTGCGCCACCTACAGTGTAGCGGGATCCAAATGATAAGGCAATTGAAGTTGCAGTCCGCGCGCTAAACTGTGCGAACCAAAAGTAAGTACCATAGGTAAGTACCAAAAGCACTAGAGTTCGAATTTGGCAAAACGTACTCGGTGAAAGTAGCAGAATTGCTCGATCTCGTCGCAAGCGAACGCATTCCATATCGCGTTTTCAACCACTTGAATCCTGAATGGCAGCGTTGTCTTCGACTGCATGACAAACACATCTTCATTCTCATGTACTTCAACGAAAGACTCGAAAAAGTTGGGACTGGTAAAACCAAATTTGGGTGTTTGTAGCTTTTTCTCGACATCCAGAAGAACATCTTCCGCTTCAGCTCGTTGCTGCTTGAACAGTACATCATCGGTTTTGGCGCGGCAGTCTCGTTTACTGCTGAGCACGAAATCTGCACGATTCTAGAGATACCCGTAGCAAGTCAGCACTGTGTTTCACGTAAATCTATGACAATTCAGTATCCAAAATGCAACACACCATTCGATAGCGATTACGCTGCAAGAGATCCTCCAATTGTCGTCCAACCTCATGCTCAAGCTGAAGGAACTCTTTCAGCTCTCGGTTGTAATTCTGTGCACGACACCGCGCCTTGAATTGCCGTTCTGCAATGTCTTGCCAGGCGAGCAATTTATCTTCATTTTGGGTCGAAAGCCATCTCTTCCATTCAGTAAACTTGCTAGTCGGTGCTTCCTTGTCATTGCTTGGGCTGGATGAATTGGAATACCGCAGAGCACGCGTCCCTTTCAACTGGGCCAATTCACTTTCAAGTCGTTTTGCTTCACGTCGAAGGCATACGAGCTCCACTTGACCGCGCCTCACCCGCCTTCTGTTGGATGTCTTGGTCCCATTTGACTGCTTGACTTCGATCGCATCCATGATGTTCACCGTATCACTTTGAATTCTTACGCTGCTTACAAATTCGTAGATCTGGCACTCCACAAGTTGTCTACTGACCCGCATGTAGCATCTAAAAGGACCTATTTCGGCGTGAATTCTTAGCCCTTTTTAAAGCCGTAATACCAGTACATAGCAAATCACTTTTGTCAAAACAAGCTGTTCAAATGGCATAAACTCTCATCTGTGTAATCTACCTATGTATTCTTGCCATACATTTACTTCATCCGCGCACGCCGTGTAAGATTACGACCAGTATCACTTGTTACCATTAAATCGCATGCGTTGCCTCGAAAAGACAATCTTCGACTGCATCTTTGCGAAGTCGAATCGCTTGCATCCACGCGCCCTGCGCTGCAATACCACCGGGAGATGTTGCCCACCATCGCATCCCATCTCCGTTGCCCCCATTTGGGCCACTTCCGATCACGCGTACGTGCGTATCGATATTCGTTGTAGCGGAAGTAGCATCGCCATTATTTGGTAATCCTGTGACGATGGATATCTGTGTTTCTTCGAAGTGAACACCCGCAGGAATATCGTGGTTCTGAGGCTCAATAAATACTGTCGTAATGACGACTGTGCGCTCGGCTTCGTGAAACTTTTTCGTTACCCATCGAACCCGAAGCTGAACGTCCAAACCTACCATGCACAGCGTTCGGAATACACTGCTTGTGATCGTATTGGCAGTCACTTTAATTTGCCGCTAGAGGTAAAAATGAAAAACAAGTAACCACAAAACACAATAAGGTCTTGTACAGCGAACGGCATATCAAGTATACAGCATCCATACCTGATGAGTGTTAAAGCGAGTAGCAAATGCCTTCCACATTGCGCTTTCGACTGCTTGTCGCTCAAACGGCAATAAGCTCGTCTCCAAGTGGTCAATAAACACAATCTGGTTCACTTGATATTGTCGGCGGCCGCTTAAGAAATTGTCTAGATCGGCATAGATGACACCAATCTTTGCTGCGAGGGCTTCCAGTATGGCAGTCGTTTCTGTATCCTCCAGATTATGCGATACAATCGTGGACGAGGCTTCTCCCTCTAGCACTCCCTATGCAGATTGAACGAGCAAGCAATCTTTACAACAGTCGAACAGTTCGCATGAGCGCATACGCCACAACATACCTTAAAAGCCATTTCTTTGCTCCAAGCAATCTTCAAGCGCTTAACTCGACCAATGTGCATCGCCACAAGTGACCGCAGACGTCGGTTCTCTCGTTCCGAGTCGAGGCGATTTTGCTGCTGCCGTGAAGCGATTCTTTTCCAGAACGGCAGTGATTTACTGAGCTTCGACACTTGGTTGCGATCGAACGCCTCGAGGCGCAAGTTCTCGAGTTTTGTCGTCAGTTCTCGCTGTTGCAATCGCAATTGACCAATTTCTTGCTTTGGGGTCCTTCGGCGTCGTGGTTTACACGCCAGAACCACCACACCTTTGCAAGGACGAGCAGATCCGTGTCCATCGACGACGTCAAGAAAATTTGTGAGTTCGTCGTCATGAATATTGTCGGAATGTTGCGTTATTGGCTCTTCGCAGTCGTCGATCAAATTTAATGCTGCTTCGAGTGTGGCATCGTCATCGCTGGCGAGGAGTGGGGCGAAAGTCTCCATTGGATCGTTTTTGATAGTGGTCGAAATAATGGAGACCTCGAATGAGGATTGTGTGGCTCACACAACAACCTTTTGTATCAAAATCCATCGAGATGGCTACAGTTTTACAGGGTATCCAGTAGCTAACTTTTTCAAGTTACTGTGGCAGAATTTATGAGTTTGAAGGCATGCCCCTGCATTCGCTCGGCCTGGGCGATACGATACTTCACGATCCTTCGAAGGCGCAGGTTTTCGAGCTCGGATGCGACTCGTTGCTGATACTGGCGACTAGCGATTCGTTTCCAGAATTCTACGGTCTCGTTGCTATCTGGGGCATCTTGATAGCATTGTCGTGCTTGCTGTTGGGACTCAGCTCGGACGCTTTCTAGTTTGAGTGAGACGTCGTGCACAAGCAACCGCAATCTAGTGATCTGTTGTTTCGGTGTCACGCGCTTTCGTTTCTTGGAAGTAGAAATCTGAGTCTTGATAATTGGTGGTGGCGGTTGTTTTGCAATTCTGGCTGGTGATATCGCGGATCGTTGAAAGCTGGACTGCTTGAAGTCCTCCACGATGGTATTACCAAACACAGGCGAGAGCGTGTCGTGACTCTTGTCAAACTCGTTCCAACTGTCGAAGATATCAATCGTCGGTTCTGTCGCCTGAAAGTCGTCCAGTGCAATTTGCTGGGAATATGCCATGGCCATCCGCAGCAGTGTGGCGCGTAGCGTTTGTATTTGATACTGCCTTGCAAGCCGGGACTCAAGTGCCGAATGTGATGGGTTCAAAACCGTTGCGCACCCGTATGTTTGCAGGAAGTGAGTGACGAAATTGACGAAGTGTCCGGCCCAGCCAGGATTCTTTTGCTAGATTTTGAATAATATGTTGTGGACTGCATTTCATACAAAAAGCATTTGAAGCAATATGCGGCACAACAATTTGCTTGGCATTAGATTTCATAACTTAAATCCACGGGGTGTGTTGGAACCCCAGCAACATCTCAACTCGCTGTTTGCAAGGTAATACATGTAGCACATTCTTATGAATCATACGGTATGCGGGACACCAAGTTTTGCGAAAGTTTTACCCCTTCCAACGCGAAAATGATATCGATCGGATGGTGGAAAACCTGTACCATCCGAAAGTGTATAGAGCGTTGTTTTCCTCTTCACGCATATTCCGGGATACCAATATGAATTGCCTTCCTTGTCCCAAAGCTTACCGCATTCAAACACCGAGCTCATCTAACCATTCTCATTGTGCTACCGTGGAGACTAAGATTGTTTTCGTAAGGAACAGGTCAGATTGCGGTACATAGTTGCCTTTCTCGAGCAAAATCACGCAAGTTGCTCCAGGAGTAATCTCCGCGGTGATTGGTCTAGGCAACTTTACGTGGCCTACACTATCCAATCAGATAAGTCTGCGACACGCGACAATATTTATGAGCATCATCAGTGATTGCGATCGCTCCAGTTTAAAGTTCGTCCAGTGTGATCAGTCCCAAAACTGTCGTACAGGGTACGATGAACACCTTCCAGCTCGAAGACCCCTCTTCCTCCTTGGCACTGGAGGAGGCTCTGGCGTTTGTGGACACGTGCGAACTGGGCAGCGATGAAGAGTCGACTAATAGAGACCAGGAACTGGACGCGTTGCTTGCAGACGTGCAGAATAGCGACTTTTTCGCTCCAGACATGATAATGGAGCCTTTGAAGCCTCTGGAGCCGCTCCAGCCGCCTATCGGACAGTTTACAGGCCTCATGATGGACGCAGAAGCTGCAGAGTCCGACTCGTCCCTTGAGAACGCGCTGGCGGTGCTCTCTACGAACTCTGACGAGGTCATTAGTGACGGATCTCCAATGGGACAGAACCAGTCGGACACAGCTTCTGCTGCCAAGAAGACCAAGAAAATGAAGAGAGCGAGAGCTCCGTCGCCTGTAAGAGGTGCTAGTGGTGCTGCAAGTGCTGCAGGGACTGCTGTGAATGCAGTTGGAGCAGCTGGGGATGCATTGATCAAGAAACCGACCAAGAAACGAGTGCGCAGACAGAGAGAAGAGCTGCTGTACCTCCGTGTAAAGGTGAAGGAGATGGAGAGCAGTCTGCAGCAGTTGAAGGAGAAAGAAACGCAAAACCCAGCAAAGAACTCTCCGAATAGCAGTCCAAGCAATGGTCAGCCAGCGGCAGGGAAGTCGCTCTTGGCTTCTGTGTGGGAGAGTCTTGCCAATAGACAATACAAGGACCGGGAACGTGCAGAACAGGAGAACCGCAAACTCAAGTCTACACTGGAAGGACAAATCAAGCTGGCAAAGTGCCTAGAGAAGATCCTGGAAGACCAACCTGATGGAGATGTGAGTGTTTTTTTTTGTGGTCTTCAGGTTTGCTGTTTTACTGAAAGCTTCTTGTTGTTAATGTCTTTATTTTAGATGTTGGCAGCTCCAGTTCGGCCTCAACAGACAAAGCTGCTTACCATGGCATTCAGCAGTGACCCCAAGGGAGTCCATGCTGAGCTTCGTGCAGAAATTGACGCCGGTTTTGCTGAGTTTGATGCCACTTACGACCCTAGCAAGTTCAAGGTGATTGAGAAGGAGAAGTTTGACGTCAAGGCGACTTCGAGCTTGGAGAACGGCATAGCGATCCAGTTTATTGGCTACAAACGTGTCCCTTTCTGCCAAGAGGTAGCTGCTCGAGGAATGTGGCGTTTTGCCTCATGCGAAGCTCCAAAGCGACAGGCCTACTTTTATGACGAGGTAAGTGTGGGCATGCTTTGAACGGACACCTCTGTATGCAGGCCTCTAACTATTCTCTATACACTGTGTTTGTGTAGCATGAAACCACATCGGCAAACACCGTCTCTAGAACCTTCGGGCAAAAGATTGAGAGCGACAACGCAAGCCTTGACTATCGAAGCGAGAGCATGATGCAGTGTCGCAAGCGCGGTGATCGCGTGGTAATAATGTCTCGAGGTGTCGCGAAGCCCGTCAAGTTTTCAGAGGCACCAGTGAACGGTATCCGTTTTCGTGAGAACGGATTCCTCGTTATAGAGAAGGCATCTTCGACGGACAAATCGTCCAAGGGCAAGTGGGCAACGATCTCGTCCTACTTGGAGCTGAGGCCAATTTTCGACGATGACGCCTCGGATCAGGATTTCACAGTGGGAGCACTGACCAACTTCGTGATCGACTCGTTCCACCGCAATATGCACGTCGGGGAAGATCTCGTTGCTGGCATCATGTTGGAGGAGGCCCAGAAGTTTGCAACGCAGCCATCAACGACACCGTGGCAGTGATTTCGACATAGATTGCACAAACAATAAATTCTTTTGTTGGTCGACTTGAAAACCGTGCGCATTTTACAGTTGATAGGTAACAGAGCTGGCGTGGGAGGACAACACCGGACGCGAACGTGAGTCAAGTTGATCACGGTCAGGCGGGGCAGTAATCCTCACCATCATTCTGCCACCGAGGCAGGTGTCAAGTTGCAGCGCCATGCGCGCGGCTCAACTCGGTGTTCTCGCTGTCGCTGTTCGTCAAAGGAAAAAATCCATTTGACATCATGGTGCTGGCAGGGCGGATAGTGATCACGGCCATAGCAGCTATTTAATCCTCTCTTCCGCGGCACCGCTGACACCGAATGGCTGCGTTTGCCATCAGCACGTGTCAGCGCTGCCAATGTCGCTGGCATACCACGTTTTCCCGCGACAAGAAAGAAAGTGTCCGCTAATGATAAACCGCTTCAACTTCAGCGTGCGTCAAACAGTAGACAGCGTGAGGAGCAAGCGCCTTGCCTCAAGGCGGTGGTCGTAAACCCCGCGGCGTTTGTTCCGCCCTCTGCTCAATGGCTCGGGCGCAATCACGGCCAAAGACAGGGCCGACCAGCTCACGATTGCCGTCGCCGCTACTAAGAGACTGTGTCGGGGCCCAGGCTCACCACCCGTTTACGGAGCTTTTTGATGACTACCGCGGGGCGGCGTAAACGGCATTCGTGTCTCGGGCGTTTGCGCCGCGTCGGTGGACCGTCAACCGCGAGCAACACCACATGGTCTCATTTTCGAGTCGTGCCGCTCGAATGGCCATTCCAACTTTCACTCTGAAAGAGACACACTTAGCACCAACCACCGAATGCAACCATGAGCTTCTCGTACGTCACGGACGACGCGCCACGGCTCTCCGTGGACGACGTGCTCGGTCTGATCGACTGGAAGGAGATCGACCTCGATCTGTCGAGTCCCGATGACACCAGTCGACCATTAACGCCCGTGGAAGGTTTTGGCGCCCCGGCGCTAGTGCAGCCTGAGGTCGAACCACTTGCCAAAGCGAAGACCCCGACGAAACGAGCAAGAAAGCCCCGACGCCCGAAGGCCGAAAACTTGCAAACTCCAACGGCAACTCAACCGGTTGCACCCGCGGCCAAACCACCCGCCAAAGCGCATTCGACGAGAGATCGTCGAGCTGAAATTCCTCCGAGGAAAAGTGAAGGAGCTGGAAGAAGAGCTGCGCGGATTGCAGGTCGGGTTTTCTCCCACCGCCGGCGGATCAACACAACCGGACGGACTGATGCCATCCGTCTGGACGTCCATGGCCGGACGCCAATTGAAAGATCGGATGCGCGCCGAACGCGAAAACATGGAGCTGCGCGGTATGTTGCAGGACCAGCTCAAGATCGCACAGGGCCTTGAAGACACTCTCAAGCAATTGCCCCTAATCAGGTGAGTTCCAACATTATGCTCAGCAATGGCCCCCACCTCATTGCTTGCTAATTGAGCAATCCTGTTCCTACCAGACGCAGTGTATTGGTGACCAGAACACACCGATCCTGCCGCCAGATCTCTTTGGGCCGTCAAGTTCGGATACCCTTGCAGAAAGCTTGGCGCAGCTGGAGCAATCATATTTAAATGTGGACGAGACTTTTGCCGCAGAAGGATTGAACCACCTCGACATGGACAAGAACGAGATTAAAGCTATTCTACATCCGACCTACGGCACATGTATCCGCTTCACCACTCGTCTCGGAATGCCATTTAATTACGACATTACCAGTCGTGTCATGTGGCGATTCATCACGCAGGAGGGTCTTGTGTCGCTGGCCACTTCAGTGAATGTAAGCATGCTTGCTAGTGCCACTTCATTTTATGTGATGCTGATATGGCTCTCCATGTTCGTGAGCTGCAGAAAATTTACACCACGAAGGACATCCATGCACATTGTTTTGCGATGCGTCTTGAAGAGATGGAGCCAGCGAGAGACTACTGGATGAACCAGGTAGTCCGAAAACACGACAACGGTAACCGTACTGTGATCGTGGGAAGATCAACTATCCACCCGTACGTAAAAGACATCAGTCGTCCGACTGGAGTTTCATTTGTCGACGATGCACGAGTCATTATCAACGACTGCAGTAGCGAAGGCAAGACCCAGACGTGTGTTACCGCATGCGTCTATTTGGTCCCTGATTTTGGTGACACTAGCTCGGATGAAGCCGTCGGAATCAGTGAATTGTCGGAATTTTTCGTCAAGTCTGCCAGCCCAGTTATATTGCGGTGTCGTGAGATGATTCAGCGCATGATGCACGAGGAAACAGAGAGGAATAGACAGACAGCAGTATGTCTTTAATAAGTTCGACAGAAAAAGAACATGTAAACTTTGTGCATTTTGAATCAGTTCACATGGGGTTGGAGTAGCTTTGCTTGGTACGCCGCGACATTAAGCCAAGACACCATCGTTTACAAAGGTTGCCTTCCAATCTTCCTCTAACAGCAGGCCCCCATTGCGTCGCAAACAGCTTTGTCCAATTTTGCGTGATACCGATGAACCAAGGTGATAAACGCCTGCATTTGCTGCAGCGGATCAAACGCGCCATTGCGAAATATTGGGACGGTCTCATAGTGACATTCTACCACAGTCGACAACGATTGTTGTTCTCCAGGCCCTTGGTGAGGCACTCTTCGCAGCTTCATCCAGCCTCGCTTTTGATATTGCAACCCGTCAAATTTGAGGCCCCCAAACTCAGCGACGTTCACGTGTTCAATCCAAACAATCACCACCTCGTTGTCACTAACGTAGTTTCGGCAAGTATACTTGCCCGAAATGTCCGATACAAGACCCTCGACGTTCATTTGAAGCGAGAAAGTTTCCACAAATAGGTCCATCTACAGAATACGAACGAGCTTCATCAGAAAAAAATCAGCGTCATCAAGCAACTAACACGACACAGATCGTACCGGGAAATCGGCCGCATTAAATGGGGCATACTGGGTGTCACCATGTTCAATTTGGAAAAATCTCCAGTACGCTTTCAAAGCGACGTCCAAACTGAACGGCAGAGTCGTGCCGCAGTGCGATTCAAACAGAACGCCCGTATCAACTCGCGGGTCTCTCTTTACTACCACATTTCCTCTCGACAAGCCCGAGTTCAAGTACAGTGTTTTGGTCGGGATCTGGCACTGCTGCAAATTTAAACACAGTCTCGCTAAGAGCACCATTTGTTCCGAGAAAATTTCTTCATCAGGTTCCGTTGCAAAGTCCCAGAATCGTTGTCTCTTAGTCCTCATTAGCTCTGCAAGTTCCTACACCATCATGCACAATATGGTAAATTTGTGGTTGAAAATAGCATGTCCAAGAACTAAAACGTAGAATTCTCACGTGTTTGTCATCGTCGTATTTCGTCCAGAATTTCGCCAATTCCGTCGAAAACTGCGCCACTCCAGCATAGGACTGACGCAGTTCCTCATTCTTCTGTTCAACGCGAAGGCGCTCCTTCAACTGGCGTTGTGCGATGTCATTCCACACAGGAAGCGAACATTTTTCAGCGTCTTGGCGATTGGTTTGTGGCGACAATTTCTTCAGTTTGAGTCGCTTCAAATTCAGTTCCAGGTTCTGGACTTGGTCTCGAAAGTGCGAGAGTTCCAGATGAATGCGTCGCACGCGCTTCTTGTTGCCGAATCTCGTCAGATTTGAACCTGTGCCTGGCGTTGTTGTACGTGGTTTCTGCTTGCCATAGCAATGCGGGTCATGTGGAGCACAAGGAGTCTGCATGCTGGCACGTCTTCTGGAACATATTCTGTGTCCATAAATCCTAAACACTAGATTTACTCACTTTGAACAGATCTAAAATATAATACCAAGCAAAAAATAGTCCGCTGGCTCTAAACGCCGGTCGGATATGCCATGCCGAGCAACAGTTCAAACCTGACGAGGAATGGCAATAAGAAACGCGTTCGACGCATTCAGCGGGAGCTGCCTCTGTTCCGTCGTCAAGTACAAGATCTGGAGCTGCAGCTGAAGCGCATTAAGTTGCAACAAACGCCATCAAGTGCAAGTCAAAGCAGTCGCCAGTTGCAAGACAGAAGTCATTTTTGTCCGTTTGGAATGCGATTGCCGACCGACAATTTAAGGAGCGACTGAAGGCTGAACGGAGGCAAAAGGAGATTCTGGACGTGCACACTGAAGCCGTTCAGTGGTCGGGAGAGTTGCGGAAGTTGCTGGAGAAATGTGCTGACAATGGAAAAGTGAGTTCATTCTTGTAGTCATGTCAGTAAAAGTAATCGTTGTCTGATGATGTAATTGTTTGCAGAAGGTGACGCAAATTGAAAAGTGTAAGGCGCATCATCAATTCTGGGACTTGTCGGGGCGTGATGAAGACGAGGTTTATTCAGAGCAGTTGGCAAGTGTGGCGAGACTGCGGTTGGTGCAGCTGCAAATGCAACATCTGACACCGGATACAACCAAGTATTTACGTTGCGAGTTGTCGATGGGGCGAGATGTGCCCAAGCTAGAGCCAAACTCTGCTGCTGGGATTGTCTTTGAGACAAGGTGTGGCGTCATGATTCCATTTAATCTTGACGTGGCGGTCGACGCTTATTGGCGCCTTTGCCGATTTGACCACTTGGATTGGCATCTTTCCTACCAGAAATTAGATACTTCGGTATGAGAATCGCTATTGTTGTTGTTTGAGTTGATGAATACTAACGAAAATAGTTGACGGCGTGCAGATGGATACCATTATGAGGTCATTCTCCACTCGAATGAATTTCGAGGACTTTGTTTCGGACGGCCACGGCAAATACACGTGCCAAAAGTATTCAAATGAAGATAGCGTTTCTATCGTGTGGTCGGGTATGTGGAATATATTGGAGTTTGGAGGCACCAAGTTTCGAGGGATGCAGCTACACAAACGAGGCAGCATCACATTGCGTCGTGTTCCTCGACAAGGATCTGAGCAGCAATCGATGGCGACAATTGTAGAAACTCGTTTCGAGACGACCCCTGTATTTCACGAAAGCGTTGTTGATGCGAAGGAGCAGACGGAGGCACTAATCAATTCGCTCACGCAGGCGTACCCTACATTGAACGATGTCTTCTGTACAATGATAAGCGGTTTACTGGTTGAGGAAGATTGGAAGGCGACATTCGGCACTCACTTACTACGTGACCAGTCCATCTGAAGGGCGGGCCGGGTAAAGTCACAAGTTCTGAGGACAAGCATCACGGTTATTACTGCCAAGCGGTGAAAGGAAACAACTCAATTCATGATCTCGCGGGGTAGCAAGCTGAGGTTGGGGACGATGGTAATGCTAGCACTACCTACACCTCACCAACAGCCAGGCACAGCGATAGGATCTACGCTGGGCAAGCAACAAGTGCAAGTTCAACTGCAAGATGAACTTCAACGCGATTCTAGCGCATGCCGGCAAGGGCCGACGAACCTGTTTTAGTTTTCTCATTCTCGATTTTACTTCATAACCAACAAGCCAATACAATCACTCAAGTGTTTCCGGCTTAATCGAGTTTCATCGCCCAAGTGCGTGACAACGATTGAGGCGGAATGCACTGAAATGACGCTGCTGGAATCTTGAGTTGTATTCCTTTTACACGAAATTCGTGCTGTAGGCACTTTTTCCAAATCGACAGCAGCATCTTGTGACGACTGAGCAGGTTGCTTAGCTTGCTCCATCTTGCGCGTATGGTTTCTTAGCCACAGCTCAGTTTGTCGCCTCTCCTTGGTCGTTGAGTAAATTATCGTCAGGGATGTAGTCAAGACTACGACACCAGCAACTACGATCGACATGAGCAAGGGAGGACCGTATTGAGTGTCGCTGGTTTTGGCTCTGGTCGTTTCAGTGCAGCGAGGTCCTGTCCAGGTATGTGAAGCGCACTGACAGCGTCCATTTGTGCAGTAACCTGTCCTCACCGACGAAGCACCTACGGATGCGATAGTGCAGTCGTCATTAGAACTGCAAGGTGCTTTTCCAGCCACCTCAACAACCTTATTGTCAGCATCCTGATAGAGACCGATGTGATCTTCGATATACTGCTTCGTGGGGTGGGACGGTGGGTCGCACCCGTACACCATGGAAGACGTATCCTGATACACTCGAATGTAGTCGACCTTCATTTTCATCGGGAAGGCATCGCAGATCGCGTTTGTTTTCTTATCTTTCCGATCACCATAACAACCACTTGTACCGGCATTTGGGGGTCTCGACCCCATGTACTCGACAACGCAACATTGAAGATGAAATACATGGGCTCCTCAATCATGAGTTTCCTGGGATTCGTCTGCGCGTCGTTCTGGGGCGGATTCGTCACGGCCTCAGCTGGGATTTCGTAGAGAGGTTGACCTTCCACTTCCCATCGAACGTATCCGGCATTGCCTGGAACCCACTCGACGGAGTACGTGACAAAATCAAGGTAGGCAGCTAGATGTATGCCCCAGTTCGAGCTGAGCGCATCCATCTGGTATTCAAAAGAGGAAGCAGCACTTGTCGACCCGCCGGACTCGGTGCATTTTTCAGCTGTGTTACCAGCGTTGCACAAGTACGCACCCGTATACGCGTTCATTTTTGGAAAGCATGTTCCATTTGTGTTGACTCCCAGTACGTAGTTCCGTTGTCCATAGGACCAAAGTCCGAGTTTACGTCGAAAGATGCGGGGCATATTTCGAGTGTGCATGCATTCTCAGTAATTCCTGCCGTCAATGAAGCATTGATCTTGGAGAACGATTGAACTTCCTCCGCTTCCACCTCACAGAGATTATTAGCACCGTAGCGCATACCTTGATACCAAGACTTGTGACCGCGCTGCTTTGCGTAGTAAGCGGTTGGTACATCCGGACTATTCGCTCCCGTGGTCGTGCATGTAGAGGTGTAAAAGCAGCCAGGCACCTCGTCAAAATACGTGCGGAAGTCGTCGGGCATGCCAGGACCAACTTGCATGGAGGAAGAGATTTCAGTTCCGCCACCTTCCAAGATATCGATCTCCGGTGCACCTCGACCTTGGTTCGGATTCAATCCTGAACCTGGATTGTCGTTACACGCATTGATCCGCTGGTTTTGAGGGTCAAAAACGGTCGCATTGCACTCGTCATAGGAAAATGGCCAAACACGAGCTGTTGATCCTGTGAAAATTGCGCGTCCCAGGTTGCCAAACATCCAAATCCCAGGCCACGTAGGGTAATATTCGATCGTAGAAGCACGCGTTCGCTTTGTCGCCCCAACAATGTCGGGGTTTCCGGATTCTTTGCTGACAGCACCCGGCAGTTGGGCACGCACGACAGCCAGACCTCCTTGGTAGCAGAACTTGTTCCAGCCTTGGACCATAGCACCACGATAGTAGAATGACACGTCCTCGAACCCGGGAGGTGTGATATAATCATTCCAGACAGTAATATTTTTCTCGTGAATGTCAGTCTCGATGTAGAAGTAGCAATCATCGTCGTCACACTCAGTCGATGTCATATTGATGGCGTAAATCTCCAGTGCAGCGTTCACACCGTCCGGTTTGTCCAGAGCCGTCCAGAGATGATCTGCTCCTGCCTCAAAGGTGCGTCCCTCCTTGTTGAACTCGTCGCTCATGACCAACGTCCACGTTTCGCCTCGAGATGATCGGTGTGTCTGGGCGGATGCTGGGGTGTCGATATCCACCCATGGCAAAATTCCTGACTTGGTCGTGTACGTTTTGGACCCAACAGTAGATGATGCCATCAGCGCAATTGCTGTGACGGCCACTTTTAAAATGTACCTTGGATTCTCAATGCGTGGCATGGTGTCGAGCTTTTGATCCGGTGAGTTGAGAGCTGGTGAGATAGATTAAAAATGAGGTGAACTCGTACCTCCGGTGATCGATTGATCGATGAACGAAGTTCTCATAGCCGTCCAGTAATTGTGATTACCCGACGATCTTGAGCGGCTGAACCAGCTTGTTCTACATGTGTTTATAATCCGAGGTGACGATGTGTTGTAGTGTTAGCAGTTTCTTGACGAGTTCTTCACCGTCGACTCCGTTGAGAGTTGGACAGCTGCGACAATATACCCGCGCCATCTATCCGTGCAGGTTTCAATTGATAGTATTTTTTTACAAAGGGCTCCTTTGAAGGGAGCAGGAGTTACAATTAGCGAGTACATACGACACGTAACAAATCGCTCGGCGACTTGGGGCATTCGAACGTATTAAAGAGCTGACAGCCCTACGTAGTGATGGTCTTCGTTGTCGACAGTCCACAGCTTTCTTGCGTATATATATATATTGGTGGGGGTGTTCAAAGTTGCTAGAAGTTGAGAAGTGTGTAATCGTCCTGATGACGCCAAAAAGGCCTAGAATAAACACAACACTTTTTTGCCTGGTCGTCTCTCTCTCGTCGTTTTCCTCTCTCGCATTTCTCGCTCGGCACTGAACTCCAACTCAGTTCATCACTGGAGTAATGGAGAGCATACTACTGACGGAGACCTTCGACTCGGCCTCGCTGGCACTGGACGAGCTTCTTTCTACAATGCCAGCTTTCGACATCGACCTCTCCATTTCGGACCCCTACGCAGACAACACGAACGCCACAGCGACAAGTTTGTCGCCTCCACGACAGGTCCTCAGCTCTTCAGATCCGCCGCATGCTCCACCCCCACCAATGCCGAAGAAAAAAGGGTGCGGAGAGAAGTTCGAGAGCTCCGGCACCTGCGTGACCAGACACGTAAACTTGAACTGAGACTTGAACAGCTCAAGAAACGTGTACCCGCCGACTACCAACAAGGTGTTCCTAGAGGTGTCATGTCAAGTGCTCCTTCACTTTGGAGCAACATTGCTGAGCGCCAGCTTTGGGAGCGCATGCGGACCGAGGAAGTACAGAGAACTTTGCGTGCGGCGTGCTCTGAACAAGCCAAGTTTGCTGCTGAGCTCAAGAAATTGCTAAAGGCTTGCACGCCGACTAAGGTAAAGCTGCATATTGACTCAACCAACAATGAGGAAATACCTAACAGCGAGTACTTGGTTGTGTTTGACTTTGGCAGAACATCACCGCACTGACAGAACTCAAGCCTGCGGCCTTGTCAGACGAAGACTGTGCTGGGATCTATGCGGAACAGCTTACACTGATTGCAAAGGTGTTCGCTCAGTTGCAGCAGTCGCAGCTTGTGCGACCGAAATTACTGCTATCTGATATGACTACCGGTGTGGAAGTCGTCAAGAAGAGTCCAATAGGCAACACAGGAATCGTGTTCGAGATGCATTGCACCACAACCGTCCCTTTCGACGTCCGCGTCGCTGGAAATGCATACTGGCGAATGTCAGTGTGTGAAGCGTATCAACGACAAGGCTCTCGAGTGCAGGTAAACTGCATTATTCTGAAGGATGCACCATAGCTCGTTAAACCTATGTGAATATTTGCTAGGAAATGGATACAGGAAGCACTCTCCTGTCGACCTCGTTCGCTTTGAACGTGCGATGCGATGACTTTACGGCAAATGTTCACGGACACCAAACGTGCAGACGATACTCTAGTGATGACACTGAAGTCATCGTCTGGGTGGGTTATGCCAACCCAGTGGAGTTCAACGGAGCCAGATTTTATGGTGTACAGTGCAAGAAAACAGGATGGATTAAGCTGCAGCGTGGCTCTGATCAGTCTAGCACAACGGTGGAAATGTATTCTGAAATGACCCCAGTATTCGCAGAGGGGAGCACAGACCAGCAAGCGCAGATTTGCACACTTGTAGATGCTATGGGTAACGCACACAAGAAAACGAACGACATATACTGCAGCATCATGCGCGAGCTGCTATTGGAGGAGGACTGGAAAGCGACTGTCGAGGGAGAAGTTCTGGGGTTGTAGATGATAGTTCAGAAGAATTGAACAAGTGAAGTCTCAGACCATCATTTTGTACACTCTATCTAATGCTCTAGCTCACCTCACTTATTCGCTATAGACACTCATTCTCATGCTATCGGTCAATTTATCTTGAAGTAAAGCGTCCTCGACACAATGATTAAAATCGGTCACAGCAATATCCCACGCCACCACTCCGATCGCATCATAAGTCTGAATGATTCGTCTGTGATCGTTTTTGTCGTGACGTGTTGCTTCCCGATGAGAGCGTATCACGCTAGTGGTTCCAAGATCCGTCACTCCTTCTTCCGTGACAATAAAGCGCATTATTTCGTAAAATACAGGGAACGGCGAAACGTTAGGCTCTACATAAGCCCTCGAAACGAAGACAGTTCGGTGCCTCTCAACGTATTTCCGCGTCACTCTCCAGTTCTTAATAGCAACTGTTGTATTGCCAGTGGTGAACGAAGTAATCCAAGTGGCCATCATGGCGTTCCTAGCTTTGTCAAAATGCTAGACACAACACGACGGAGTGAGTGGATGTGAAAACGTTTTGGGATGGCGTACACAAAATACTTACGCTTGAGACCAAGCTTTTGGGGCCTTTCCAAGTTAATTGACCAAGACAGCGCCATACTGCTCTTTCCGTTTGCCGAATGCCAAATGGAACGCCATAACAGTCAAGGAACTCGACAAATTTCGGGGATTCTCATGAGCGATGTTTTGCCGACCAGGACACGGTAAATCGTGCAACTTGACTTTCTTGAACAGGACGTCCACGCCAGCGTATATCTCGTCCAGGCCTTCCAAGATACGATCGAAGACTGGGTCACTGTGAGGATACGGTTCTATAGCAATTGCACTCAAAAGTTGTTGGCGGTTGTATATAGCGGTCGCGGCCTTCATTGTCTACAAAACACCATCCACAACTCAAGTGAACAGAATACGGCACAAGTTCTAAGAAATCATTAACAAACCTCTTGACGCATGCGACGCTGTAGCAGTCGTCGTAAGGATTTCATGACTCGTAGTTGATGCTCCATAGTGTTTCGTAGTTTCGCGTTTTCCTGCACTGCGAGATGTCGACACTTCGACTCCTCCTCTGCTCTGGTTCTCTCTGATATTGCAGCTTCATCGCAGATAGTTGGTAAATTCGAGTTATGCGCTTGCTCCATTGATGACAGCTTTGCATTTTCTTCTGCTGAGACTTTCAGTTGTGCCAGTCGCTTGCGGAGTTGCTGTTCGAGTCGGTGCAATTTTTCCATCTCCACTTTGCGCCGCTTAACGGTTCCCATTGCACTCGGTCGTTGTGCTAAGTCTCCTGTGTGTAGTGAATGCTTGGTCGATGGTTGGTCGGCTTTGGGTGGTCGCTGCCATCGCTGAATCGACCTGTTTTGGGTGTCAACATTTGCTAAGATGTCTCCCAATGTGTCTTCATTGTCGTCCATACGCAGGAGCAGCGATAGATAGTCGCCATTGTTGTCTGGGACTTGGAGAGAATCCATTTGACGTGCGTCGAGCAGACTGGCGGAGACCAGCCGTGGTGCATCACTGTGCTGAGTCAGTACGTACTGACTCCTTGCCGCCCAGGCGGCTAATTATACGATTAGCCTGACCTAAATGCTTCTGGGAATCCATCCATTGTAATGTTTGCAAGATGAAACACATGGTCAGTGTGGTCTTATTCCGCTACGAATAGTACATAAACCAAGGGATACGAGACCATAAAACAACTCCTGCCTTTGTCACTTTGACAAATGTCCCCTGGATTCTGGAGCAGTATCGTCCGAGAAGACAACTTTGTAGTACGTATGAGTTTATTACTACCTACACTACGCACGTAAGAAGCCAACACCTCCTTGCTGCGGGGTAATCTAAAGACCCAAATGCTGCCATAATCACATGTTAATTCTTCGTATGATTTGCCTCTAATTCCTCCCCATCCATTACCAAAAACGACATCGAAGACAGTTTTGTTCGTCCACTCACGTCATGAGCGCCACTTTCCACGAGGACACACGCGTTGGACGAGGCGCTGTCGCTCTTCACCGACCTGGGCAATGATTTCCTGAGTCCGACGTACCCGTTTGACCAATCCGTTGCCAGTTTATCGACCGAAAAAGTTGCTGTGAAGACGGAACCATCGAGTTCCAGTGAGTGCAATGCTGTGCCGGTGAAAGAGGAAGCAAATCCAGCCAAAACAACGCAAACTGCAGCTGCTAAACCCAAGAAGAAACGCATTCGCCGACAGAAATTGGAGCTGAACTACCTCCGAGAGCTCGTGGTCAAGTTGGAAGACCAAATGACAGAACTCAAGACGAAGCAGAACGAACCACAAGACGACAAGCAAAAGGCTGTCGAAGCTGCACCTTCGATTTGGAAAGGAATTGCAGAGCGACAGTTGAAAGAGAGAGAACGAGCAGAGACTAAGAACCAGAAGCTGAGAATGTCTCTGGAGGGGCAACTGAAGCTCGCGACCAAGTTGGAGAAAATCCTGCGCAAACGTCCGAGGAATGAGGTAAGGAAGACTTATGGTTTGTGTATCTTATGGGTGGTAGACTTATGAATGGTGATGATCGCAGGAGACGGAGGTATTGACGGACATTAAACGATTCAAGCCTTTGATGGATACTGCGGTCGCCCCAACCGATGATGAGATTTTTGCAGATCAATTGGCACATGTCCAACGCGCTCATCTTGCAGTAGATCAGCTGTTCAGCGGCCCAGAATATGCCGACCGATCTGCAATGTTCTGTGACATCCACGTGATGAACGATCCAAACTCGGACACGGGGGTGGCGTTCGTCACCAAGTCTAACTGCATGCTGCCTTTCGACGTGCACGTGACAGAGAAGGCTTTCTGGCGAGCTTTTGTGAAGGAAGGAACCCCGAATCTGTGCTACTTTCTTGACGAGAGGGTATCAACGGACACTCTTGTGGCTCGCTCGTACGGATTGGTTTTCGACGCGGGCTGTTTTCGCGTCAATGTTCGAGGGAAGCAGACATTTCGTAAATTTGTGAGCGACAATTGCGTCATGCTCATGTGGAAGGCGATTTCAGAGCCTGTGGAGATCAATGGCACTAAATTTAATGGTCTTCGGATCAATCAGACAGTCTGGATTGTGTTTCATGGCGTGAACCTCGAAGACACAGCAGATGCAGTCGTAAAAAACGAGTTTGATGGCCACACCACCACGCCAGGATTTACTACGTCGACGTCATTGCAGTCGTATTCGAAGATGACACTAGAACTCCAAGACGACATTGTCGACCAAGAACTCCAAGTTGGTGCACTCACAGATTTTGTGGTGAACTCCCACGACACAATCACAGAAGTGTGTGGTAAGATGATCAACGACGTAATTCTAGAGGAAGACTGGAATCTCAACGGATGGCTCGACAATATAGCTCTGTAAGTTACACCTGTCATAGATTGTAGCTCTAACTCAACAAATTCCAACCAAGTTCGCTAGGAATACATGTCCTGCCCAATCTAGTGCCTTATTCATCGCGTAAACGAGCAGATTTGCCAAACCTGCCCGTCCATTGGTTAAATCGATTACACCTAAAACATTCTCAGACTGAACTCTCAGCAGCAATGGCAACACGTTCGAGCAACTTGTCTACTGCCATGCTGTTGCGATTGCTAGGGGAGAGAGGGAGGCGATTTCACGGCAATTGGAGACGTCGACTCAACCAATAGATCAACAACCCAAGAAGAAGCGCATTCGACGGCAGAAATTGGAGCTTGAATATCTCCGCAACCAGGTGGACAAGCTGGAAAACACGCTGTCGCACCTCAAGGATGGCCCCAGGGAGACTTCACAACTTAATTCTAATGCAGAGTTGGGGAAGGACAAACCGACCCATTCGGTCTGGAAGGGCATGGCAGAGCGTCAGCTGAAGGAGAGAGGGCGCGTAGAAGAGAAGAACCAGGAGCTGAAAGTGTTGCTGGAAGGCCAATTAAAGTTGGCGACCAAGCTGCAAAAACTACTGCGCAAACATTTGAAGAATGTAAGGTCCTTGATTATTTTGGTTGGTGCAGTTTGATGAAGCTGATACGTGTCTCGTGTTCTTTGCTGTCAGGATGTCATAAAGCTGGCAAGCTCAAAACGCGTCACACCTCAAGTGCTGGGTCCTACAGATGATGAAGTTTTCGCGGATCAGTTGGAACATGTTCAACGGGCTCATCTTGAAGTGGACGATTTGTTTAGCGGTCCAGAATTTATCAACCAAGGCCAAATGTCTGCAGGGATGCACGAGTTGCGTGTCACGGATGACCCGAATTCAGACACTGGGGTTGCATTCGTCACGAAAACGCATTCGACACTACCGTTTGATGTGAAAGTGGCGGAGAAGGCCTTCTGGCGCGCAATCACTGAAAAAGGACCGCTAAAAGCTGGTTATATTCACGACGACAAGTTGTCAATGGAGAACTTGGTCGCGCGCTCATACAGTCTAAGTTCGTTTGGTACATTTCAGACAAACGTTCGAGGAAAGCGGACGCATCGCAAGTTGGTCGACGGAAGCTGCGTGATGATCATGTGGAAGTCGATGGTGGAGCCTGTGGAAATCAACGGTGCCAAGTTTCGCGGCTTGCGGTGCATTCAGACTGGCTGGCTTGTCCTTCGTGGGGAAAAGCTTACAGACACGGGAGTGCAAACAGCATCTGACACTCTCGGACCGTTGATGTCTACGATACTGCAATCGTACTCGAAGATGACTTTAGTACTCCAGAATGATATTGCCGAGCAGGATCTTCAAGTGGGTGCGCTAACGGATTTTGTGGTAAACTCACACAGCACAATCAAAGAGCTGACTGGCGAAATGATTAAGAACCTGCTCCTTGAAGAGGACTGGAATCTTGATGGTTGTATTGACAATCTATGAAGAAAGTTTGCCGAGACGACGACGCTGTTACTGTTTAGGTCTTCTTCCTCCTTCTACGAGCATATCTTCAACTGTGTTATTGAAGCGCATAATTGAGTTATGCCACGCAGTCAGGGATGATGAAGGGAGGCAGGTCACAGCTTTGTACGAAGGAAACGTTGCCAGCACATGGGTTTCAATGATTGCACTTGGTAAGGCAGCACAATAACGTTCCCCAGGCTTGACAACTCGCCACATCGTTTCATCGTACGATATAGCGTCACCAGAGTCGGCAACCACTGTGCTGGTCTCGTGTAAAACGAAATACGTTCTCCCTGATTCAGTGTACTTGCGGCAAGCCTTGCGTATGAGAAGACTAAGATTCAAACTGCCGTTCGTAACGAATACGCGGACGCTTTGCAATGTTGTACAGCTGTCAGAATCAAATAACTTTGATTGAAAAGAGCCCATAACAGTTTTGTTAGCTCTTGCTCTATGCTCAATCACATAACAAAATGTCAAAGTCATGCATACCTCGTCGTAAATGATCTTGTCTTCCTTGGCATCAAAGCCTTGCTGTGATTGTCTTTTCCAAAGAGCTTGTTCAGTGTCCTCCACGCTAAAGGGAACGTGACATTGGTCCATTAACTGCACCTGCAACCCGCGAGTGCTGTTGATCCACACACGCGGTTCTTTTTCCAGACAAATGGCAGCAATGTCACCCTGGTGTTCATCGAACTGTGCAAGTAATCGCTGAAACACCTCTCGATTGTCTCGGGGAGGTCCAAATCTACTTTCAAAGGCCATCGTGTGACGGAAACCAATTGTTTTCTCCACAGCAGCATTCGTCAGGCAGTGTTTAAGAAGTCGCTGGAGTTTTCGGGCATGTTGGGTCTGCATAAGCAAGATTTTGCGTAGCCGTTTGTTCTCCACTTTTGAAATCTGTCGAGCCGAAGACACACGAGTAGCGGCGTCTTGCCACGATTCTCCAGTGAGTTTTCGAACTGCAGAGCAGATTGTACTTTGCCTAGTTCCAACTGCAGTCAGCGGGATCGTGGAGCGCACTCCGATCGCCATTTTCATCCCCTTAAGCTCCTCATCCAGTTGCTTAACCTCTTCACGGAGACGCAAAACCTCCAATCGCTGCCGTTGTCGCCATGTGTTTGACTTGGTTTTCTTCTTGTCGATCGAGCAGGTCGAGGCTTTAGTTGCCAACTCCGTGGATTTTATCTGGCCCTGGAGGCTGTTGGGGTCTTCCTCGCTCACGTCCTTACTGGAGGTTACAGTCGGCTGGTGTAGAAATGCGTCCGAGGGAAAGTCAAAGCCATCGAGGCCGGTGGTGAAACCAACCAACGTTCTATCGGACTCATCCAGCAAGTACTTCATGAACAAGTCATTCGATGACATTTTTACCATCAGGTACCGGTATGTAAGAATGAGTGACTCAGGAAATGCATATTATTGCACATACAGTAGGTTTTGAGTGGAATCCTTCCAGCGACACTGTTGAAGGGAAGCACTTGCCTCACATGCACACTGTATCATCAGCTTCTCTTTTATACTACATTTCAGAACACATAACGAGCAGGGCTTTGCATTCCCATAGCTCCGATGTTATAGGATCAACAACCCTATTTTGACAGTGCCAACACCGTGCCCTCAGCTTCGTGGAACGTCTTCCAGTCCTCCTCAACAAGCACGTCACTCAACGCCTGAGTGAACCACTCGTTCACCGCTTGATGCGACTTATTCATCCAATTGATCACTTCACGAGCCCGCATTTCCTGGCCCTTACTGCCATTTCGAAACTGTGGCATCATTTCTGCGTGCATCTCAACGACAGTGGATGACTGCTGGTCTGGATCGTCGGACTGGACTTGCCGCACTTTAATCCAGCCAGATTTATAGACTTCTACTTCTCGACACGGCGTCTGTTCGACGTTGACGGGGCTTGATCGCCCTGCGAACACAATAGTACTACCGCCATCGCTGTCAGCATATTTGCGGCATGTCTGCTTCCCTCTCATTTCCACGTGGTGCGGCGCCGAGCAGGTGAACGACCGTGCAACAATGTCTTCGTCATCAGTGTATACCGTCTACAATAACATCAACGATAATATAGTTAGTACACGTTTGAATTTGGTCGGGAGGAGCAAATGATCACCTCGTTGATATCGAAATCTTTTTTACGAGAGTCTCCGAGAAAATGCGCCAGAAAGCAGTCACTGTTGTCTTCATGCCAAAAGGAAGGAGCGAGAATCCATGCCTTTCCAGCACAAGACTTTCATCGCTGTTTGTCCTCACGCAAGGGATTCCTGGAGAAATGCCCCATGTCGCGAACTTCAGGATACTTCTAGGGTCCTCCACTTGACGCTGTTGTAGCTCCAGGTGCAGTCTCACAATTAGGGTCAACAACTCAGCAAAAACGCCTTCTTCGTCTTCTTCCCATGACCGAATGCTCTTGCTCGGTAACTGAAGAACTGCCAGTTCTTGCTGCTGCTGCTGTAAATTGAATCATCATCAGAATGAACTGTTTGCCACTTCTAGAAAGCAGAAATTGTGCTGCATGGGTGCATTACCTCATCACTCAGAGCCTTGTGCATCCTCTCCTGCATTGATCGAGCCTTATTACTTTGTGTAATTAACGCCATCTTGAGCTCCTGGTTCTGCTTCTCAGCGCGTTTGCGTTCTTTGAATTGACGATCAGCGATCCCTTCCCACAGAGAAGCTCCCGAGTAATTGACAGCGCCATTGATACCGATTTGGTATGACTGCGCGCTATCCGCTGGGCTGGTCAGACTGTTGCTAGTCACTCGACGTTTCTTCAGTTGTTCCAGTCGATGCTCGAGTTTGCCAGTGAGTTCACGGAGGTATCTGAGCTCCACTTGCTGGCGTCGCACGCGCTTCTTTTTCGGGGCGGGGCCAGTGAGAGATGGCGTGGGGTTTAGAGTGGCTGGGGGCGAGCTGCTGCTGGCCGTACTGGTCGTGTCGCTAGGAGGAGACGCCATTTCAGTCCAAAGTTATCTCCGCAAATGCACTGTGCTCGATCCGTAAATAAAAACTACATTCATTCTTCGTGTGGTAGAGTAATCAGTTGTTTACGCCAACAATTTTCATTCTGAGCAGGTCCATTAGAATGCTATGAGTTTCTTGGAGCGCTTTGGCGACCCGAACGTGCTGACAGAGGCGTTGGCCTTCATTGACGCCTTCGAGCTGTCGAGCGGAGAGCAAGACCTCGGAGAGACCTCGGGGAGTAGCGAAGGAGCCGCGGACGAGTCTTCGAGCGACACTAAAAACACGAGGGAGGAGCTCCTGACAAATACGAACGGTCAAGAACCAAGCGCAAGAATGCTTTGTACTCAGCCCGTTTGCGGGCCAAAAAGAAGAACGAAATGTCAGCATTGAAGGAAGAAGTGCAGCGTCTCGAGATGCAATTGCAGCGACTGCAAAAGGGCCAAGTTTTGAGTGACCAGGCCAGACGTCTGACCTCGAAAGAATTGCAGCTACAAGATTGGAGGAGAAGTTCGAGCCGATGGTTAGCAGAAGCATCAGACCAAGCGTTGAAGAGGCAGAAATCCGAGCAGCTGAATGTGCAGTTGAAAACACTGTTGACCAAGTTGCTAAAGACGTCAAAGACGCTACAGAGTTCGGTCAAAAACCTGTGCGAGCTGAGGAGTGAAATTGGCTTAGTTATTGGCCCTCCGTCCAATGTGGTGGTGGGGCCATCACTTCGAAGCAACGATGCTACTCCCCAGCTGGGTGAGCTCCGCGGATACTTGGATCAAATGTACACTGATACTCAAGATGTACTTGCACCACAACTGGCAGCAAGCTCTGCTGCGTTCCAGTTGCAGATGAAACGCGACCCACTGTATGGTGCACTTGTCGGGCAACTTTGTTCCTCGACGCCTGTGGGCTGCGACCTGGACGTTGCCAGTCGCATGGTTTGGGATGGAATGCAGCTCAAAGGTGGTCTATGCTGCAAAGAATTTGTGCATCGTCTCCACGTGAACGGGAACGCCGTGGCAAAGAGTTACTTCTTGAGCGTCAGCGGTCAGTCGCAAGCAACTATGCTCCATGGGGTGTCGTTGGTACGGAAATTTGAGGAGCGGGATCGGATTTTGTATTTGTGGGCGTCCGCTATAGTGCCGCCAGGGGTAGCCAGCGAACAGTGCGCTTTCGGGAGAAAGGTTGGGCTATGCTCTCACGAGCGCCTAACAATCCAGACCAGGAGTCGATCTTCCAGACCAGCTACGAGGTGTTCCCAGAACGAGTCCATGGCGATGGCGAACAGTTCTATGGTGATTCTACGGCGAAACGTGACTACGAACAGCTCTGTTGCGGTGTCGTCGACGTGTTAACCAGCAGTCTGCGGTTATTTCACGAGGACGTCCAGAGCACACTTCTTGAGGAAGCTCCAGCTACGAACTATCAACTGATGTCGGTGTAGCTAACGAAGTTCAACATGTCCACGTATGGATGGATTTTCAGCGACTGTTTCTGGCCGTCAAACATCCTGACTTGAGCGATGAAGACCGCGTCTTGATAGCAAAAATATTTGGGAATGAAGCTGAAGACAACTAGGAGCTGTCAGGCAATAGCATTTGTGGAGCAGCAGCGGCCGACTATCAAGTGGATGGGTGCCTGGTTTGAGCTGAGCTGAAGTATCAGGTGATATGTCACTGCGGTACTAGAATTACCGCGCGAGAGACGCTGAGCTCAAACGCTTTAGAGAAGATCGCTAGAAAGCTCCTGCCGAATCAGGCACGACAGTATCAAAGGACCGGAGGAAATGCACACTTTGAATTTGATCTTGTGGTTGCTCACTATCAGAGACCTGATATCATGAAGTCTATCTAGATTATCTCTCAGACATTCATGTCCGCCCTGCGATCGTGCCGACAAGAAATTGCTGTGCGGTGCCGCCGCCCATTACATGTTCAGTTGCACCCCAAAGGGTGCGGTTGCGTCGCCTCCAACGACATCTAGTTGCAACTGAGCAACAAACCGCGCGAAAGGAATTTCCCGCCAATGGCCACCACGAACGAACCTATTTCGGCGCGGCTGCACTTCACTCCGACGGCTGCAAAGTATATCAACAGTCATTCTGGCGAATGAAGTCATACTTTCGCGTGCTGAGATCCCATTCCGTAATCGTGGAAGATTGCCGGGGCTGTTGACTCACACGGTCACCTCGCGCGTGAGTCGTCCGTCTCATTCGCGAATTTGCCTCCGACAAGAACAGTCGCCACCGAAATGAGTTTCCTGGTCGATACAATGCCCAGTACTGACGAAGATCAGTTTTTCGTCTCCGAGATCCTCTCGCTGTTCGACGTAGATGACGAATGTTGGTTGACCGACCCAGCAATGGAGAAAGCGCAGACAAAGCCCAGCAAAGTAGAGCAACTGCCTACTAGAACCCACAGAGAGAAGACAGTCACGCCACGACGGGGCCGCAGAGTGACGTCCCCGCAGCCGCGAATCCGGAACAAAGGCAAGATTGAACAGCTGCGGCGCGAAGTCGCCACTCTCGAAGCAGAACTCGCAGCGCTGCAACACACAGAAGAAAAGCGGGTCGAGCAGTTGGTGACTCGGGAGGAACGACGGGCAAAGTCGTTGTGGAAGATCGTCGCCATGAAGCAGAGTCAGGAACGAGAGCGCGCAGAAGACCGCAACAAGGCGCTCAAGCGGCTGCTGACTGCACAGTACGCACTCACTTCGTCGCTGTCGGGCGTGCTCAGTGAATGGACAAGTCTGCCCACTCCAGACACCAGTGTGCGTATTTAGTCATTTAAAGGCGTTGCCTGTAATTGAATTCACATTTCTTCATCAACTCGTTGTCTACATTGCCAAGCTTGAAGAGCTGTGGAGCAATCCTTGTCTTGCATAATCAATTCAGTTATTTCCGCATTGAAAGAATGCGTGACAGACCGAAACGTGTGAGAGGAGAGCGAGAGCGACGCCAAGATGCGCAGTGGCGGCAGCGTAAAAGGCACGAGAGGGAGACGCTCCAGGAGACTGTGCAGACGCTGACGACGCAATTGACCCGACTGCAGCAGGCCCAAGGGCTTCCGTGCACAATGGAAGTCTATGACACAGAAAGTCGTTGCAATGAAGATGACGGGACCAAGCAGTTGACAAAGAGGACTCCAGAGATGGAAAAGAATGTTTGGCAGAGGAAAGCAGCAATGAGGCGGCAAGAACGAGTGCAGGCAGAACTACTGAATTCGGCACTGAAGAAAGCGGTAACTGCAGAGACAAAAGCAGCCAAGTCTCTGCGTGACATCTTTGAAAAGAGACCTACTCTACCGGTACATGTACCTACTTCATTGCAAACTGGGGCGTTTTGTCTAAAGTGATGGTGTCTTGTTGTGCCTCCAGCGAACCGTAATTGATAACTTATCACAACCGGTCTGTGCTCAATCACAGCCGCAGTCTGCACAATGTTTTCAATGCTGTAGCCCGACCACGCTCCACGTGAACCCTATGGCTGCCAGACAAGAAATCCAAGTTACCTTGGAGCGGATGCTGGTGCAGGCGAACACTATTCTTGACTCACATTCGGGAGACCCCAGTCTGTCTTTTAACTTTGATGTTCGGCTTGATCCGACTGCAGGACCAACAACTCTAGTAACATCGATGACACCACTGAACTGCAAAATGAGTCGCGCCATCAAGTTACTTGGACTGAGCCGCCAATCGTCAAATTCAATTGGCATTGCGGTAAGACTCGAGATGCCACATGAGTCGCTAGATCGATTGAGTCGTGACTAATGCGTGCTGTTTTTGATTTCAGGAACCTTGACGAACTGGTGGCAAAATCGATGGGCAACAATTCACAGTTGAGATGGGATCTCCCTATCAAACCGTGATACTAAACGGATTCAGCTCCAGGCACAGAAGTTATGGCGACAATCGGATAGTGATCTTGTTGGCAGCTATCTCCTTCGACAGATGCGGAGCACTTTGCTTTCGAGAGTGCTCCTGGCTGTCCATTGCTCGATCACCGACGAACCCGGAACACGAATCCGTCATCCGATCGCACAATACGATCAGTGTTGAAAAAGCAACAGGCTGCATTGTCATTGATGGCGAACAAATTGATCGAGTTCGAGACCGTACGCTGCGCGCAATGGGGAAGCAGATTCAGCAGCGATATTTGGCAATGCAGCGAAGGATCTTACGCAGCACAGGACAGGAAGACCTCATTAACTTTGTCAGAGCATGATCCTCTTCAGCCAAACAATGCCGCAGAGCGTCAAGGGAGCGCCAGATACTATCCCGTATTCGACGACCGTGCCAAACACTCCTATGGTACCAGACTCGTAAACGTAGCGTTTCAATCAATGTGTTGCCGCTCACCTCCTCCTTGATGCAGTGTACGATTGATGCTGCGAGTAAAACACCCAATGCCATGATCAGTTCGTTTTCCAATTGAATTGCACCGCGTGGAAACTGCTGCGTACTACGGCGGACTTGCGGATGCTGATGTAGCTGTCACCGAAAGCTGGTGCCGACTTCATGTCAAGCGCAGAGGGATCTCGGCAATGTTCAGATCGTTGCAACGCAACAGTACAAGACAGTCTTCGTATTACGAATTTCGTAAGTGAGTGTAGTGGTGATGCTTGCATTGCATCCACATCTACAGCAACCGTGTCAAGTTGCACTTCAGTGGGCTCCATAATGGAGTCCAATGCCTTTGGTGGTCTCGTCCTCCAGTTGCCGTTCATAGCGAGGGCATCATTCCATTCCACCCCATGGTAAAAACCGGGTCAATGCTCGAGCCACATTCATGCCCTCCATCCCGATAATTATTCGATTTGTATTGCGTAACGCTCCACTATGGACGGGGCGTCATCCTCAGATTCGGTCGCCAAAAATAATGCGTGGATGCATTTTGCTGTGACTGCGCCGTCAATTGTGGCACCAAAGTGCCCGTGGATGAAGTCCGAAACCGATGACGTACTTGGGCCATTCTGTTCCCCATCGCCTTCGAGACGTTCATTCCACAAGTTCCCTCGCCACACACAAGTCATTTTGATTCGCGTCTGACACAACCAGGCTCCGACATGTGTGCGCCCAACAAGACGGCGCCTCCGCCGCCACCCAAGTGGTACGAGAACTGCCTCTGGCAGCCCAAGCTCATGTACGCCATCTCCAACGTGCAGCAGTCGTCGGTTGCTATTTTCCTGGCTGTGTACTACCAGCAGACTGCTGGTTTCTCCAAGGTGCAGATTGGACTGCTGCAGACTCTGCCTTGTGTCTGTGCAATGGTGTCGCCTCCGATTTGGGGAGCAGTCGCCGACTACATTCGCAACCAGCGTCTTATTCACAACTTTTGCATCATTACGGGCGGTCTGCTCATGTTCTCCATCCAATATTTCTATTGGTCCTACCATTGGACGCTCGTGGTGCTGGTACTGGCCAATTTCCAGTCGATGCCAGCGGGTTCGCTCATGGATCACGCAGTTTTGGACATGATCGAGAAAGTTGGTGGTGAATACGGCAAGCAGCGACTCTTTGGTGCTGTCGGCTGGGGCGCTGGTGCATACATCACTGGACTGGCGGTCGCAGCTGCTGGCATCTCGTGGGCGTTCAACATTAGCATTATCTTCATGTTGATTTCGCTTCTGGTGCTCCGGACGATTCCGCCGGTCAAGCACGTGCACCACGAGGAGCACAACTCTGCACTGGAGGAAGGCGGTAGGAGCACTCGTCCACCATCATTCGCTGACAACATGCGCCGTATCTGCGAGAAGAGGGACGTGATCATGCTGCTTCTTGTGGTCGTGTTCATGGGTCTCATGTACGGTGTGCTGTCCAGCTTCCTTGCGCTCAATCTGTTCAACTTATCGGGTGGCAACGCTCAGATTGTTGGCATCGCCATCATGTGCGAAACTCTTTCGGAACTTCCTGCTTTCTTCTTCTCGCACACCATTATCAAGAAGCTCGGCACGGTGAAAGTGCTCCTGGTTTCTATTACTGCATATGCGCTTCGGATCACGTACTACTCGGTGATGACGAATGCGTGGAGTGCTATCCCATTCGAGTTTTTGCACGGATGCACGTTTGGATTGGCATGGGCTGCCTGCACGCAGTACATTTACGCCGCGGCACCCAAGGGTTGTGAAGGAACTGTTATGGGACTTCTGAACGCGACCCAGAATGGCTTGGCTCGAGCAGCAGGCACGATGATCGGTGGCTACTTTTACCAGCACTACGGCGCGCGGGTAATGTGGGCGGTGACGGACCTGGCAGTGCCCCTTGCGCTGATGTTCCTGGCTGCGTTCGCGTACCTGAAGGAGGAGTACACGGAGGTTTTAGAAGGTGGCGAGGTTGCGGCAGAAGAGTCTGAAATGTTCTCGCCGCACCACCACACTAAGGCTATCAGCGCTGGCGGACCATCTTACGATGAGATCTAATAGGAAATGAAGCGGCAGCCTAGGAAAGAAGCGTACAAATACATTTTGCTTGAATGTCAAAGCGTGCTTTCGCTTGCTCTTAACCTCTTCCAATGGAAGGTAATTCGTTTTCACGTGGAATATTGCGCGGGGCTTCGGTAGGCGACAAAGGAGGAAGGTGAGATGTCTTCAACAGGTGCGCAAATTGCTCTGGTTGAACAAGTTTACTACCATTTTTTACCGCCCTAGCTTCGGCAGTACCGGTACGAATCTGCAGATCTTGGAGCGTAATCTTTCAAAGTGCATAATCTTGGTGGTTCCTCTCCCCAATCAGCGTTTTGCCTGCCCTAGTTGCCAACCCTTGCCGACTTACAGAAACCAAGCCACCCAATGGACGACACTTCTACGCTTTCGGAAGTCGTGACACTGCTGGACTCCGTTGACAGCAGCGGCAGCGATGTCAGCTCCTCTGTGATGCTCCCAACCGAGAGCGAGAGCGAGGACGCCCCTCAAAGTCCTTTGCCTGTCCCGAAGACAACAAAGAAGAAGAAGGACCGCAGACGAAAAGAAGGCCCTGTGGTGTACTCGACGGACTTGCAAAGACGTAAGAAGGTCGAATTACGAGCCTTACGGGCAGAAGCGGAGATGCTAGGAGCCCAATTACAGCGAATGCTACAATCTCGCTACCTCCACATTGGATCGGGGGAAACACTAAAAACGGAAGTGGATGGCGCGCTCTTGCGGCCATCGAGAGTGAAAAACGTGAGCTTGCAGAGCGCAGGAATCGAGAATTGAAGGCAATTATGGGAAGACAGCAAAAAGTGAATAGCTCGATTCGCAAAGTGCTCGAGAAAGCCGACGCGGCCGGAGTAGTACGACCTGTAGTTGACGTTGTTGGAGATTATTGCGGTGGTTTGACATGTAACTTTTTTCTTGTGTAGTGGGGGATGGATCTGGTTTTGAGCCCCAACCAACATCCGACAGTCCACTTTACCCGTTTGATTTCAGCGAAGCGATACTGGCAGAGATATCGGACAGCTTAGTAGGACTGCGGTTGCAAACCAACAAAGTGTTTTCGGTGGTGGGTGATGACGTTCCAATAACTTGCACCACTCGGGAAAAGCTCGGCAATACTCGAGGTGGCGTTAAATGCATCGAGACAAAGTCGATCACTCCAATGAATTGCGCGATGCTGCAAGCTGGGGAGATTTTATGGCAGTACATCACTACCAAGAAAAACAAGGATGTCGAGAAATCCTTCCGTTTCGTACGTATCGTTGCAGGGATGAAGTTGTACGCGTACTGAGTGTGAAAATTGTTGGTCTATGTATGTAGAATCGTACGAGAGATCCCAGCTCACTCGAAAGAAACTGCATGGCTGCACTTTGTCATGGATCAGGCCAAGTCCTGAACCTCGACGCTGTAAATATTGTTCGCAAGTACGAAGAAGGAAACCAAGTTGTTCTGGTCGGGTCGACTACGTGGTTTCTTCCTACAGGAGGTCTGCAATTCGAAGATCACCACTGGACTGTCATTTCACCATCACCGGTGGACCCGCTGCGCTCTTGTGTTGTTCAGAGTTGTTATCAACTGCAAGTGAAGCAAGTCGATACAACGACTGTTTTACAAGAGGATTATGCTTCTACCGAGGAGGTGGTGATGAGCTTGATTAGCACAAAACTGCGGAACGTCCTACAGGTACAGCAGGACGTGCTACTTGAGAAAGCTAACCTCATCGTATGAGCTTATTGCGCTTGAAACCACTACTTTGATGAGGCTGTCACCAACTCATACCCATTTACAAATTCCAAGAATTTTTCATTGCACATTGCATCTCGTAAAAATGAACTTGCATTGTAAATGAGCAATACGCTTACGTGAATATGTACATCTCCTTTCAGCACCAAGAGGTCTCTTTGCTATTTCATCGTTGGATCGAGGCATTGCAACTTTCACGAGTCGTTGGCGAGGTATCCGATACTTTTACAGATTACTCTTGCATTGCACCGACTGGTCCAAAAGTACATTCTCAATCATGTCATGGCTTGCAGAGATATTGGCAGCAGTTGCATTCAACACGAATTCGGTAAGTGCTCCGGCCTTCACGTCGTCGTTCAGCGACTGGTCGGACAGATCTGGGCTTATGATGTAGCACGTTTGGAGCAGCGTGTAGTCTTCGTCGTCACCACCAGCTGGCTTAATGACCACGTAACCTTTCTCCTCGAAGTGAATACCTGCAAAACGCTTGTTGGAGAACTCGAGCGGCTCAATGTGCGAGCGCCACACCACAACTACACGCTCTTCCTCAATGTAGCGGCGCAAAATCTGCTTCACGTTAAATCCAGCAGTTGTTTTCGTCTTGGCATCGTACATCTCCATTCCGAAGCACTCAACCATCGTATCTTCAGTCGACTCGATCGTACCAGCGGTCTTTGAATGATACCAACGGTACGGAATGTCTGTGCCCTTAAAGTGCTGCCACACAGCCTGACCCGTGGCATGCATACCGAACGGAAGCATTTTGTTGGCAAAAATCTCCAAGTGCATGCCATTGACGCCGTCGCGCATTTGCGCATCGCTCTTCGGCGCCTCCGTCCTACCAAGACCGATAGCCTCGAACAAAACGTCAACCTCACGGTACGAAACCTCAACACCCGCGAGCAGAGCTTCGAAAATCTTGGCATCAGCCGCAGAATCTGATACCGGATGTACGTGGGTGTGCTTCGAACGTTTGTTGCTGCCGCAGGATTCCATGGCGCGCAGCACAGTGCGTTTCTTGAGGATCTGCTCCATACTCTTAGCGATCTTGATCTGACCTTCTAACACCATCTTGAGACGAGCATTTTCTCGCTCTGACTTCACTCGTTTCTCCAGTTGACGCTCGCACATTTCTTTCCACACACGTGGCGCTCCATCGTCGTGGTAGGCAGTGAAGGGAGTGCATGGAGACGCTAGTGTTGAGTTTGTAGTACTACTACCCTTAATCTCCTGTAGTCGCTGGAGTTCCAACTCCATATCCCCGACTGTCTTCCGGAGGTAAGCTAACTCCAGTTTACGTTCATCACGTGCTTTGTTGGGGTTGTATCCCAAGGGTTTCTTGCGTGCGTACGCCTTCTTCTTGCCGGTCTTTGGTGGAGAGTGCGACGTTGGTGGAGGACACGGAACCACTTGATGGTTGAATAAACGCTGTGCAGTCTGTTTAAGAACCGTCAGGGCGTTAACGCTTGAGGGCGACTTGTCAGATAGACCAGGCAGCTGCGCACTCAAGGCGTCCAGCACTTCGGCGGCCTCGGGGTCGTCTAAGGACGGAAGGATACCATCGCTTTCGTCGCTTTCCGCGTTACTGTTCTCGTGTTGAAGCGGTGATTCTGGTTGCTCGACGAACGCTAGTGCCGCGGCTAGCGTCTCATCCGGCTCGCTTTCTAACAAAAACGCCATGCAGTTCTCCTGCAAAAAGCTCCTGGCTCAAAGTCTGCAAATCGAAGAATGATTGGGATCTCTACACCCCTTCGACTTTTTCTGTAACTCATCACACTTCACTCGAGTGCCACAAGAACAAGCGCATACAAACTCCCATACAACTGCTGCGATTGCGATTTCGTAAACTGCCATGTTGTTTGTTGCCTCTGGTAGACTTAATAGCACCCGGGCTTGTGAACACCGCATTAACTACTGCACTGTTGACAGCCTTCCAGCAATAACCGCAACGTCGTCGACACCAAGTTCTCTTTAACTTGCCCAGCATTTATTATTTGATTTGCACTCGGCACTGCCGAGTCGGCAGTGAAGTCATTGAATCATTGACACCTGAGTCATCCCACTCTCGGTGCATCTCGATCATGAGGTGACTAAAGTTACTTTACGCACAAGTTACTTTACGCACAGGACGGAGCTTCCTGGCGCCTGGTGAGTGCCTGCTCAAGCAGCACATTTTCAATCAGCTCTTGACTGAAGGTCGTGTTGGCCGCCACAACATTTAGCACGAATTCAGTGAAATCGCCCGCTGCCGTGCGGTCGATGCTGAAGCCTGCAGCCATCTGCGGCGAGACAAGACTGCACATCTGCAAAACTGTAAAGTCGCCGTGTTCTGGGTTGATCGACGTTGGGCGTTTAGTCACCACGTAACCTTTGTCCACAAACCCAAAGCTAGAGAATGGTGAGGTAGCCTTGTCAAGGGCTTGCCCTATTGACACCCACACGACAACTTGCCGGTCCTCCTCCACATAGCGCCGATGAACTTGCTTCACACGGAAATCTGCTCGAGTAGTCTTGCCCATGAATTCCATCGTAAACGATTCCATAATAGTGTCGGATAAACGCTCGAGATGCTGCAGCCAGGGAAGTCACCACACATGAACCAGAATTAGTTTCCAAAATACCTTCCAGAGCAAATGCGTTCGCACCTTCGTTGCATTTTCGTAAACCACACCTCGGTGCTTGTCATTGCCTCGAAAATGATTCCACACCGCTGCAGCTACAGCGTCGTAGCTGAACGGCAATAACTTATTGGCAAACACATCGAGGTACATCCCGCTAGCACCTTCACGCATCCTTGCATCTCTGCATGGCGCTTCCAACCCAAGCAGCCCGTTCGTGGTGAATACGGCGTCTAACTCAGAATAAGCTGTTTCAACACTCGTGAGAAGAGCCTCAAAAGTGTCCTTGTCAACCAAAAAGTCGAGTGTACAGCCCTGTGACGAGAAATCTTCCGTCGATCCTACCACTTCTGCACAGCCAGATATCTGCTGCCGAGAGCGCTTTTGTAGCAGCGTCTCCATACTTTTCGCCAGTTTCACCTGGCTTTCAAGCACTAGTTTCAGCCTGGCATTCTCGCGCTCCGATTTTTCTCGTCGCTTCTGTTGGCGGGTAGCAATATCGCGCCAAATATGTGGAGTTTTCCTCGACGCGACCGCGGAGTTAGAGCAAGAAGGGAGTAAGGCTTGCGTATTGTCGCAGGAAGACTTGTCGTTGAGACTACCTTTGGCATGGCGACGATGACGCAGCGCTTCCAGTTCTGTCTCCATCTGCTCCACTTTACTTTTCAGGTACGCCAATTCGTGCTTGCGCTCATTGCGTGCTCGGTTTGGGTTCACTTTGCTGCGTCGCTTGGTCTTGGCGAGTGTCGTCGTTGGTTCTCGAGTTCGAAGAGCGCGACGGCCTTGGATGGAGACGTCTGCCGTACTGATAGTTGGTGGTACTGAAGGTGCAGACGTCACAATAGCGTTGCTAGTCGTAGTCAACGTAGTAGTAGCAGTAGTTTCATGGTCCGAGGAGGACGCGGAGAGCGATTCTAATAACAAGCGATTGAGTTCGGAATCGAGCTCCGCTTCTCCCACATCCATGACTTCTGTCTGTTGTGAAGCAGATCTGGAAGAGCTGGATTGGTCTTGTGTTGATGAATGGATGGAAGGAGGCGAAGATAAGGCGTCTACGAAGGACAGCGCCGCCTCCAGCGCCTCCACTTCATCGTCCTGGAGCTGCAGCGGCATCGGAAGCGGGTAGAAATGTGAATGCTCAAACACTGGACCAAATGCGAAAAACGTGCAACCAATTATAGTCTGATTTGTTGCTTCGTGTGCACTTCAACCATTTTACCTTCAGATCACAGTCTCCACTGATCTAGCCCATGGATGGGCTAGATCAAACTACATGGTAAACAAAATTGGCATTGCATTATCTTTTTGCTGTCAAGTGCATGAGGGTTCGTTCTTGTGCTCCAGTGATTGGTCCAGTAGCACATTTTCAATTAGTTGCTGGCTCGACGTGATCGTAGCCACCATAAAGCTCAGCACGAACTCAGTGAACGTTCCGACAGTTGAAAGGTCGAAAGAGCCTCCTTCGGCCAACTGCGGCGATACCAGACAGCACGTCTGAAGCAATGAAAAATTGCCGCGTCCACGAGGCCGTTTGATCACCACATACCCCTTCTCGCAAAATCCAAAGCTCGCGAACGGGGACTTGGAGTTCTCCATCGCCGCAGCAGTTGATACCCAGACCACAACTTGCCGATCATCCTCCATGTGCCGACGAACAACTTGCTTCACTCGGAAATCAGCGGCCATGTCGTTGGCCAAAAACTCCATTGCAAAGACCTCGGCAACGGTATCCTTCGACGACTCAAGGTCCTGGTAGGATCAACAATATAACATGATCAGATAAAAACGATTACACACAGCAGTGTTTTCCGTACCCTGGAAAAGTTCTCATACAGATTGCCACGGTGTTTTTCGCTGCCGCGAAAGTGGCTCCACACCGCGGCCGCTGCAGTGTGGAAATCGAAAGGCAGAACTTTGTTCGTGAAAATGTCGACATACATTCCATCGGGGCCTTCGCGCATCTGAGCATTCGTGCAAGGTGTTTCCAGGTACTGGAGTCCATTAGCTGCTAGAACAGCGTCGACTTCGCCGTACGCCGTCTCAGCACGTGCAAGCAGTGCTTCGTAGGTATCCTTGTCCAGTAGAAGGTCCAACGAGGAGCCTGTCACCGCGCAGTCGACACCTTCGCCCAAAACACCGTTAAATCCTGCCATCTGCTGCCGAGTCCGCCGTTGCATCACAGACTCCATGCTCTTGGCCAGTTTAATCTGACTTTCGAGGACAAGTTTTAGACGCGCATTTTCGCGCTCGGCTTTTTCTCGGCGTAGTTGCTGAGCCGCTGCCATGTCCCGCCACACAGGAGGCGTTCCCAGTGTGTCTACCATCGATATCGATGCGGACGTGAGGCTGGCGGGGTCTTTGTTATCAATGTACTGCTGACGCAGACCGAGAAGTTGCTCCTCCATTTGCTTGACCTTGTTGCGCAAGTAGGCTAGTTCGTTTTTGCGGTTGTCACGGGCACGGTTCGGGTTGAGCCTGATCCGGCGCTTCGTCTTCCCGGCTGCTGGCGCATCGTCGCTGCGAGAGTTTCTGCGTGCCGAGTTATTGGTATTGCCCGAAGAAGCAGAGGCACTTGGAACACTTTGCGGCTCAGTCTTGACAGTTGACGTGGTAGTTGACTGGGTGCTTGTTGACGCAGAGGCAGCCTCGACGTCGGGTCCCGAAGGAGTACGCGGTGAACCTGATAGTCCGACTTCCAATAGCAAACTCTCCAGCTCTTCATCGTCCATGACATCGCCTCCGCCATTCAACTCACTGCGTTGTTGCGCTGGCTCGACGGACGGCGAGGGAATCCGAGTAGGAGCGTGGAAAGTGTTACTCAAATCACGGTGATGACGGTGCGGCTGTGAGACGTGAGAGGCATCCGAAGCGTGTGGGAAGGAGTCGACGAAGAACAGCGCGGCCTCCAGAGCCTCCACCTCGTCGTCGTGCAGCAGGAGTGCCATGCCAGCCAGCAGCCAGCAGGGTGCTGGTGGAAAGAAGCGATTTTATGGGCAAAGCGGATGTGGGTAAACAAGCCCAAAATGGGCTCACCAGCTGGTGACGATTTGACAATCATCAAATCTGCCTCAAGTCTTGAGGACTGCAACAGAAACGAAAGGGCGTAGACTGCAGAGATACTGTGAATGCTACGATGCTTCAGGGGCACAATGGCAGAGCTGTCGTAATGCTATCGCAATTATCGATTGGATACGCCAAAGGAACGTCAAAGTGTCCATTTTCGAATCCGCTAAACCATTCGTTTTTATCACCTTTGCTATGGCATATATCCGTATCTTTGGATACTTCAAGTTTGTATTCCGCTTACAAAATGCAAGATAAACCCGGTAGTCGCGAGCCTACAATCTGTCATGTTGGCACACTTTGGTTAATGTTCTAAAATGTATCGACAAGCAGCATTCTTCAATTCTTACTGTTTGACATGAATTTCGAGCCGACGGCGGCGGAGGAAGAGGACTCGCAGACGTTGGAGGCGGCGTTGTCGTTCCTGGCGGAGTGCGAGGCGTCCACGGAATGGCTTCTAGGCGCAGAAGAGTCTCTGGATTTGGTGGATATCGACCACGAAGGCCTGAACGAGTTTCTAGACGAGAACTTGGAGCTGCCTTCGCTGACAGAGCAGTCGATTCCAACGGAAGTTGGTTCATTTCTCGATGGCGTGAGTCCAGTCAGCGTGGAGTCGACGTTGGCGTTAAGGGATTCTACGAGCAGACCAAGCTCTGAGATTGGCAGCCCAACGTCCGACCAACTGAGTGTCCAGGGCAAGAAAACGAAACAGCCTCGCAAGTATTCGAACCGAGCAAGGGACGCCCGACGGGAAGAGTTGGTGTACTTGAGACAGAAAGTGAAGGACCTGCAGCTGCAGTTGGATCAGCTGCGCGACACACGCAAACCGCAGACTGCCTCCGCACCCTTTTCGTCCGTTGCTGCTCCACTCTCTGCAGCGGATTTGAAGAACGCCACGATCCGTAAACGATCGTCTTTGCGAAATGCAAAAGTGACGACCAACACTCCGTCAGCAACTTTTTCTTCGGTTGCTGCGCCCATGGCAAGTACGGCATCACCGTCGCATTTGTCTGCTGTTTGGGGAGACATGGCGCAACGTCAGGCTCTGGAGCGCCAAAAGGCGGAGCGCGAAAACGTGAGGTTGAAACTTGTGTTGGAGAAGCAGATCAAGATGGCTAAGAGCCTTGAGCGCATTTTGAAGAAGCGCCACAATGAGCGAGTAAAGTACCGCAATGCCTCGATGTCATGAGGTGGTTTTATACGTTTACTGACTCGTACCTTGATTTAAGGGCATCCTCCAGGCTTTGGGCGGCCCAAACAAGCGGATCCGACGTGTGTCACCTGCTCCTGGACCAAACGCAGCACGTGATGATCGCGCAGATTTTGATATACTACTTTCTGGGATTGATAAGTCTCGCCAGGAGGTTGATGAAGTTTTTGAAGCCAATGGTTTGGGCAGAATGGAAACAGCCCACCGCACAGCCAAGATTGAGCACGACGCCACAAGAGGCATGGTGATGGAGATCTACGCCAACAAAGTAATGCCGTTTGATATGCCAACAACGGGGAAGGCAGTGTGGCGTCATTTTGCGCACTCTATGGATCACATGCCTCACCGGACGTACTATGAAAAACAACCACTGCACATTGAAGCCAGCGACAATCTCGTTGTCGAACGCTACGGGATGGAAATGACTGATGGTCACACCCAAGGTGACTTTCACGTGAAAAATATCATACGCCGGTATGTGGAGCACGATCGCATCATTGTTGTGTGGCGCACGATCACCGAAACGGTGGAGTTTTCATCTGAGCCCGCACCAGGCATCCGGTTTTGGAAAAGGGCTATATCGTCATTAAGCCTCCATCCACGGGGCAGAAGGATTGCACGCTGATGCAAACGTGTTACATCATTCGGCCCGAAATCTATGAACGCAATGGGCCAGAGCAAACACGCAAGGTTGGTGCACTTACAGATTTCGTGCTTAGCGCTGTGAGTGGGAGCATCAGTGCAAGCCATCAAATGATCGAGAATGTGCTACTCAGCGGGTCGCTGAAGAAGTAAGGAAACTGTAAAGAAGAAGTGCATCCGGGGACGTGTAGCATATAAGGTTTATGGTTTTTGCAAGGAGTCATGTGCATCAGACTAAACATTCAATTATATGTGGTGTACAGAGTCTCGTACCAGGCGTTAAGCAAGACAACCTGGAGCTAGTGTCCTAGCGACTCTGAAGTCTAAAGTTGAGAAATACTCTCTTCCAGTTGTTGCTTCTGGTGGTCTTCAGTAGTAGTCGCTTGCACTACTGGTTGTGCTAAGGCATTTATCTCCGCCCTGGGGTGGAGCGCACCATCGAGCAATTGGTTCTCAATCATCTGGTGGCTCGAGCTTATCGTGTGCGACACAGAATCCAGCAAAAAGTCAGTTAGAGTGGTAAGAATACGCTCGCGGTCCACTACGTGGCCGTAAATCTCCGGGCGGAGCACGTAGCACGATTGTATTAGGGCGCCACGGCGGCCACTAGAATTGGGGAGAGCTTTCACCACAGTGAAACACTTTTCATGGAGTCGTACACCCTTAGTCGGCTCAGCGGAGAGCTCGAGCGCCTCGGAATACATGGGCCATGCAATGACCACACGATGAGGCTGAACAAACTTGCGTCGGATTTGGCGCACGCGAAAAGCAGCTGTGGCGTTGCGACTGCCAACAAGTTCCAACCCGAAGCTCTCCATCAACGTATCGTCTGTCATCTCCGTCTTCTACGACCAACAGGAAAGTGAATTAGATCAGATCTTGCCAACTAGCAGCAAGCACATCGTTAGCCAGTGAATCGAAGTAGCTCACCTTAAGCTGTTTCTGGTAGACAAAGCGAGACGGGATGTGGTCCATGGAGTGAACAAAATGCTCCCAAACAGCGTTGCTTGTGGCTTCCACACTAAAAGGTACGACTTTGTTGGCAAAAATTTCCATGACCGTGCTGCCGTTCTCGCGTCGCACTTGAGCATCAGCGTATGTTTTCTCCATGCGCGCTAGTCCGTTGGCTTCGAACACTACGTCCACTTCATCGAGTGCCGTTTCAAGTTCCTTTTCCAGTCGCTTGAAAATGGCCACTTCATCCTCCTCCTCCGTTGAGGTAGGTTTACGATGTTGCAAGCTCGTCAAATACTTGCCCTGAATAGACTCCATCACCTGCAAGCAGCCACGATAGAGTTAGGATGGTCCAAGTTACACAAAAATGTTTATAAACACTAACCCGTAAACTAGTTCGCTTGGTCAACATTTTCTCCAGGCTTTTGGCCATTTTGATTTGGCCTTCCATGATCAGTTTCAGTCGAATATTCTCCAACTCGACACGTCGTCGCTCCTGATACTGGCGGGCTGCAATTTCGGTCCAAATCGGACCCATGGCCTTGTCTTCCATTATATCTTCGGCAGTCAGTGGTAGGTTTCCAACGCCATGTCCTTGCAAGGCCGCAAGAGCAAAAGCACCCTCCGTAAAGGATTGAGCCTCCCCGTGAAGGGCTGGTGTGGGTGCAGGAGCTGAAGATGCAGCCAGAGCCCGACGTTGTGACAATTGAAGCGTGCGAACTCTTGCCTCCATGGTCTGGACCATCTTGCGCAGATAAATCAATTCCTCTTTGCGTTCGTCTCGTGCACGGTTCGAATTGTGCGAGGTAGTTTTACGTTTCTTACCTGGGCCAGTGGTGGTTGCTGGGGCCTTCTTCTTGCGCTGCTGCTTGGTAGTCGGCGTTTTCGGAGGTTTAGCGGTCGTTGCAACGGGCACAGCAGCAGCAGCTGAAGCTGTGGCTACAGTCCCATGCGCTCCAACGGCAGCAGCACTAGGAGCTGCAGAGATGTCCAGCGGCGTCGGGGATTCGTACTCGCTTCGGTTCGCCGCTACAGGACTGTGCTGCTCGTCGTCGGACGGCAGCAGCAGCCGCGAGATGGCGGCGTCGTAGTCGTCGTCTTGGCAGTCGGCCAGCAGCGCCAGTGCCTCTTGCATGAGCTCCTCCTCTTCCTCCATCTGCCGCTGCTCCATGGCCACAGCGGAGACGGTGCAAGCCTCGCGGCTTGAGCGCAGCCAAATATGCGGCGGGGATCGACGGGATTTTGTATGTGACCTTGCGCTTGAGCTTCGGGTATGTCGTTTTTCTGCGCGGCTCGTCATTGGTGGAGAAATGTGATGCAGACCGTAGCCATGATTGGACGAAAAACGTCGTATTGCGGCCATGGAGATGGGTTTGGAGGGCATGGGGATTCAGATCCCACGAGGGAATCACTTGCGTTTTGTATGCTTCGGCGAAGTCTGCTCCGATGAGTGTTGCGCACTGGATCTCCTTCGATTCTTCTCCTGCCACTCGTTGCCAACGATTCCTGTTGGCGCAGGTTCAACCTATCGACCCATCTGACGTCGACGTGCAGGCGCAGACGCAGACGCTTTGAGTCATAATCAAGACTCCCATCTCCCGCGCAGCTTGCGCTGGCATGGCGTTGCTGCTGCAAGACGAGGATTTGGAGGCGCTGGACGTGGCGCTGAGCTTCGTGGACACATGCACTGCGTCCCCAGTCGACAGTACCCGCGCGTCTTTGTCGGACTCTGCTCCGCACTCCGAGACGGAGCTCTCTCCTGCTGCGTCTGAGGATGACGCGATGCAGTTGGGCGAAGAATTGAACGAGCTACTCATGAGTACGTTGCTGCCCTCAGCCTCCGACATGATGATCGAGTTCCAGCCACCCACCCCTCAATACGTGCTGCCGACTCCATTGGCGCCTCTAACTACGAACATCAGCGCCTCGGATGCTGCGGAGCTCAAGGAGAACGGACGAATGCGAGGCGGTTGCCGAGCTGCTCAGTGCCGGACAGCAGTACCAGCAAACAAAAAGCCGAAACGAGTCAAGGTCAATCCAAACCGGGCGCGCGATGAACGCAAACACGAACTGGCATATCTGCGCAATAAAGTGAGGCAAATGGAGACGGAGTTGGGCGAGCTTCACCGTCGTCACCGTTTGGGCAGCACGGCGGGACTCATCACAGCGTCTCACACTGGTTTTTATAAACAGCGGACACCCGCATTAACACTAGCTGCATCTGACTCAAGTTCTATCACGAATTTGCCACCCTATTGGCGGGATGTGGCGGCACGTCAGAAGCTCCGGCGAGAGAAGGCTGAGCGTGAGAACGCGCGTCTGAAACTGGTGCTTGAAGGACAGATTAAGTTGGCCCGAAGTATGGAGACATTGCTACAAAAGCGCGCACGACAGCAAGTCTCGGAGTGCGAAGGCTGCGTAGGAGGCAAGGATGGATCACAAGGCAGCACACTTGACTTTTTAGCAGATAAGCAGACGTTTGATGCGCTGATTGCCAGTGTCGAAGCAGCTTATCGCGAGCTGGACGAAGTTTTTGCAATCAACGGGCTTCAAGGCTGCGAGACGTCACGGCGCGACGCGCGCATGCGCGAAGGCGCAAATGGCATGTACCTCGACATCAGCAGCAACAAAGTGCTACCTTATAGCGTACAGACTGTTGGCGCCGCCGTATGGAATCACTTTAAGGGCACCAACAAGCACCGCGGAAACTACTACGATAAGTATGTCAAGAACATGGGAACAGCTGCCGATACTGTCATTGAGGACTTTAAAATGGAGTTCATCGGCAAGTCGACGCGCGCAGACTTCCGCGTGAAACAGGTCCACCGGCGATTCATGGAGAGCGATCGCGAGGCTGTTGTTTGGGTCACCAGCGTCCACTCCTTGGACGAGGGAAAGTCTCGGCCGTTTGCTGGCCTGGGCTTCACGGAGAAGGGTTATGTCGTGATCAAAACGCCAACTTCGCCAACGTTAGTGAGCGGCGGCTATTCGGTCTTGCAAATGTGCAGCATCGTGGTTCCGCAGAAAGCAGACCGCTGCGCCCAAGATGCAACGACGGTGGGTGCGTTCACAGAATTTGCGCTTAATGTCATCGTCGCCAACGCAACGGTGAGCCAGGAGATGATCGAGAACGTGCTGCTCGACCAGGCGTTGGATTATTCGACTTGAAGCGCGACCTGTACCTTGGCAATCTCACACCGCGCCTGTTGCGGCACACACAGCTATAAAAGCTGTAGCAAAATACACTTCCTCTATTCGTTCTCGAGGAGGGGCATAAGTCTTAATCAATAAATTTCCATCTTGAACGCCTGTTGCCCTTCACGCTTGTCTTGAACACGGTGGACTCCACGGTGGAGCCCATTGTGGACAGTCTGTCCTTCAGGTTCAACTGAACAAAACCGTGCGAGGTCTAAATCGTCACTTCCAATTCAAGTGAAGACCAAGTGGCTCTGAGTTCGACGTCGCGTGCCCAGACGAGGACGCCACCGCTTCCTACCGCAGTGTGCAAAATACCGAGGAGGAAGAAAGAGGAAGGAATGACTCTGGAATTCCAGCTGAAAGCGCCCACTCCGCCCTTTTCGACGCTGGACGAAGACGACTCTGATGAACACGAGGAACTTGCCGAGCTGGATGAGCTTCTGGGGTCGCTCACAGCGTCCCCACATAGCAATCGGTCGTTGAGCGGAAAGATTCGACGCAGGGCACGGGACAATCGCCAGGACGAAGTGGAATTCCTGCGTAGTAAGGTGCAGCAGATGGAAGAGGAGCTGAGAGCACTGCAGCTTCAACACCTGGAAAGCTTGGCACCTGCGCCCGCACCCTCGACCCCTGCAGCCACCCTGGCTTTCTCGAGCCAAGCATTTGGTTTCCCCATGTCGCAAGTGAATGAAGCTTCACCTGTTTGGGATTTGGCAGCTCGGCAACAAAAATGGCGCCAGAAAGCGGTGAGGGAGAACGCGAGGCTGAAGATAGTCCTGAATACACAAGCCAGTCTGGCAAAGAGTATGGAGGCGCAGCTGGGGAGGCGAATACGGCAGCAGTTCACGGGCGAAGGATGCACCTCAGATAATGGTGTGGTGATGCAGAGTTGGACTCCAAGTTTTGCGCTAGCGACGGAAACTGTCGAAGACCTTCGATGCGGACTAGACACTGCATTCAACGAGCTAGAATCAGTCTTTGCCGCCAATGGGCTTGATCGATTGGAAACTCCACGCACGGAAACGAAGATACGGGAAGGAGCGAACGGAATGTATCTCGACATCTTCGCCCAAAAGTTGATGCCATTCGACTTCGAGACGACTGCCACAGCAGCATGGAATCATTATCGAGGAGACACTCGTCAGCGTGCAAATTTATACCAGGATTTCGCCCAGGTTCGCCGAGTGTGATGATTTTCTTTATAATGAAGTTGGCGTATAGAGGCTAACGATTGATATTGTGCTGCTGACCCTTATTAGGAAGGGGAAACTTCGTCAGACACTGTTATGGAGATGGTCGCAATGAAATTCTCGGGGAAAAGTACAAACGCTGATTTTCGTGTGAAGCAGGCTCTTCGACGATACGTTGAAGCTGATCGTCAGGTGGTGGTGTGGGTATCCAAAGCTGAAGCTGCTGAATGTCAGACCTCAGCATACTCAAATTTTGCGTTCGTAGACAAGGGGTACGTTGTGATCAAGCGACCGATGTTGTCAGAGCAAGGCTCAAGTCATTCAACAGTGCTGCAGATATGCTGCCTCATATCACCTCAGATCACACGTACACACGAGCTGGATGCATCGACAGTTGGCGCGTTCACAGAGTTTGTGTTAAGCGTCATGGTAGCCAGCATAACAGCTACTCAAGAGCTGGTAGAAGTCATGTTGATTGAAGAAGCTCAGCAAGTCCTTCAGCAACGAGAATGAAATGGAATGGGTCAAATGGTATTTTAAAGATCAATTTCATGTAAAATCTTTTTATAAACAGTTAAAAATACTATAAACAGTTAAAAATACTTTTTTGCTGGGGTTGATGGGTTTTAATGACTGACTATGAATGAGCTTAATGTTTGTTCTCTTCTGCTACTGATGGGCCTTGACAGCGCCGCCACCCACTCGATGTAGTTGAAAATGATCTTGGAAATCCCTGGACTACACCTTTTCCAGTCCGATAACGCCAAGAGCAAATCCGAATGAAGCAAGGCAAAGTTAATTTGGAAGGAACTACTAAACAGAATATGCATTTATACAGGTAGTTCGCTTGAGTCGTATTCCACTTCAACGACCGACAGGCATGTCTTCCAGATCGGTGACCTTGACGTGAAAGGTTAGCGTGTGGCGATAGCATGACTCACACAGGTTGCGCGTCGTGACCTCGCTGAACCGAGATCGCGCAGCTCGGGTTAGATGGAACTGACGATGCGCTTTCATCATGACTCCTTCTGGAACGGCGAGAATGTTGGCGCAATGCTATGTCGTGTAGTCTTTAGCAGCTGACTTGAAAGCTGAAAAACGTTCTCGATGGGGTTCACAATGGGCGAGTAAGGTCCTAGACGCAGCAGTGTAGCAGCAGAAAATTCTTTTTCCTCAAAGACGAGTACAGCGCGAGCGTGGCATGGTGCATTGTCCAGCACAGGGATGATGCTGGATAGGTCAGTAAACTTGGGCAGCGTAGCACGAATGAACTCGTTGGAGTGCAGATACTTGTTGCCGCCATATCGTAGCTCGTAGTGCACTACACCTCCGATGTCAATACAGGCAATGACCTGGAGATTCTGACCTCCACCAGCAAATACCTTCTTCACAGCGCGCTGTCCTCGTCGACTCCACCCTCTTGTTCGTGTTGACCAGAGGTTGAAGTTTGTCTCGTCCATGTATATGATAGTTATTCCGGCAGCCTGGTAACGCTGCAGCATAATGGGGTAGTTTTGGCGCTTAAGCTTGTTCCGAGGGGTTTTCACGTCCTGCAGCTTTTCATGGAACTGCTTCATGATAATTAGAGAGGTGACCAGGTGATTTTTCACCGTTTGCGGGCACACTGTCACTTGAAGTGACGTCTCGATCAGATTGGCAAGTTGCCGTAACGTAAGATCAGGGTCCTTAGCAAGCTCGTCTTGAAGGAATTGCACGCACTCAAGTATCATCTTTTGCGTAGTTTTTCCGGTGCGAGGAGCTGGCGCTATCACGTCAGCGAAGTTAGGATAGCGGCGCACCCATTTTTTGCAGTACTGAGGTTCACATTGCTGTCTACCGCAATGACCTCTCAACCGTGACCATTACGGGAGGCCTCAAGGACGCAAAGCTTAGCCAGCTTGCCAGTCGTTGAGAGCACGTCTTTGTTCGAAAATAGACTGCAATCTCCGGTGGTCGGTGTTCACGTAGAAAGGCTTGATAATGCGATATACACGCCTAATAAGCATTAAGTCACTTAATTTAAGTGTAAGGCGGCGAGGAACTCTCTCCCGTGTGTGGGACACTTTTCTCCGCTTCGCTCAGTTTCTGCCACCGTAACAGTCCACCCGCTCCTGACCAACGTTGTTCACTTGGTACAGATACTCTCCATCTGCGTAATCAGATGCATCCATGCGATCATGAAATGGTCGCGAGCTATCGGGATGAGCCAATACCGGAGGAGATGATAGAAGGCGCTTGAGTTCATTAAATGCTTGTACTTGTTTGGGTGGCAAGCTCAATTTGTCGTGTTTCCCCGTCCCTTTGTTGCCCCCATGAGCGGTGCTGCTAACGAAGCAAAGTTTTCACAATACTTGAGCACATACACGCGAATCCCGAGGAATGACTGCAAGTCGCGTATTTTGAGAGGCGGTGGCCATTTGCGAATGATGCTAACCTTATGAGGCTCCATACAAATTCAAAATTATCGCCTAGGCCAGGAATCTCCTCCGCACAGAATGTGCATTTTGTCAACTTGAAATAAAGTTGCAATTTCTCGCAGCGTTTTAAAACTTTATCTAGCGCCGGGAGATGCTCCTCCACAGACGTACGCTTGGTAAAGCCAGACCAATCGTCAAAATACGCCCGGCAAAAGTCACTCTGGTTGCTGAAATGCTCTGGATCATCTGATTGAAACCCGAGAGGCTACATGCGAGGCCCATAGGAGAGCAACCAGATATTCAACTTGGTCATCAGGCGTGGAGAGGCTGTGTACGGAATGTCTTTTGCTTGAAGACGAATTTGAAAAATCCCCACAATAGGTCCATCGCAGAAAGAAATGACATCCCGCCATTGCGTCGTAGATGTCTTCTTTTCGAGGCACAGGTGTAGTTGGGATCACTGCGTTTCGCCATTATTCTGCGACCACCAGCAACCTTGTCGCCATGTGTAGCGCGCAGATATGCTTGCAGCGCCGATCCTGGAGATATTCACACAGTGTAACGAGTCCCGACCAGTCAATATCTGAATTCACTTCTTCGAGCCACGGAAAGCCAAATAGCACATTTTTGGCTTCAGGGATTTCCATCACGAATGCCTTGGTTATATACGCCGAAAACCCTTTACGACAAACCGTAATCTGTGTCGTGCGCCGCGGAATATGCACGCACTGATGTGAGGAAGCTGAAAAGGTTTTTTTTTTCCTGAACGCTGAGCAGCCGCCCTGGACCTTGGACTGGTTGTAACGGGACTCTGTATATGCCTGCTCTCGCAAAGCGATGAGCTGGTTGTCCTGATCCCAGCAAAGGAAGGTAATACAGCACGGCCTCGCTGGAGTGCGAGCCGATGCTGATGTCTAAAGCAAACGGAACTCGCTCAGAGGCGAGCCGGATGCTTGGGCTGGAGCTTGGGTCTTGAGAGCAAACGGACTTACTATGTAGTGAGCCGATACTCGGGTCTTGGAGAAGAGGCGGTTTAGAAGACGGCTTGGGCTGTTGATGGTAAAAAATGCAACTGAATTAAAAGTTAGCTCTAGTTCCTGCTTGCGTATGAATTGCACCCGAAGGGTTCCTAGAAGTTTTATTGAATAAAACCTCGCTTCCTACATATAAAACCTATAATCCTGATATAAAACCTTGGGTACACTGAGGTTCAACTCATTGACCTTGAACTTGAAGTCTTGTGGGAAAATTCCCGCAATGTGATTGGCTCGCGCCACTCACATGAACCCGAAGTGACACGTCGCGTGCGTCACTGGTTCTAATCCCAAGGGCAGGAACCATCATTCCGCACATGATTACAATGTGGGTGATTGCGCCACCGCGCACCCACAATCTGTGTTGGGAATATAACCAGATATCAGATAACAGATATCAAGAGTTCACGTGGGTATCGGCTATAACAGATATCACGGCAGATAAATGTTACCCACGATGATCTCAGAAGGTGGTGTGTTCCACATGACCACCTCATGTAATGGGGTGACTAGGCCCATTACACTGGTGAATGATTGGTTCACGTGGATCTGGATTTATTTATTGTGTGACATGAAACTGACGTGGAGCTTGGACTAACTCCGCCGGAACGAGGCTGCACAAGCTGAAGATGGGCCCTAGGACCTGGAAGTATGCGATTCAGGACGTGCATTCCCTGAACGCACGCGCTACGTCCAGGTCCGCACCACGTCCTTAAGCGGGTTGACCAAAATGGAGTCCAAAACGTCCATGCGAACGTATTGCATGCAACGTCCCGCCTCGCTTTAGCTATGTGCATGCAGATATCGTGCACCCGGAGTGAAACAGACCTGAGAGTCACGTGGAAGTCTCAATATGCCTGATCCAGACCCTGAATAGGGATTCAACCCTGAAAGGGAACCCAAGTATCTTAAATGACTTGGAGTTTGTATGGAATAACTTTCGTTTCAGGGTCCTCCGTTTCAGACCTGGACGTCGTTTCAGCCCTGAATCGGAAAGTCAAGTTCAAGTACCAAGCTACATGGATGTGTGGTTGAACCTGGGGAGAATGTATCCACAATGATGATTACGCCATTGCGTCACCATACTGAAACCAAGTCAAATCCCAAACGCACGAGCGACCAGAAGAACACGGAAGAGCACAGAAGAATTTGAAGCAAACATATGAAGATTTGTATTGACAGATTAGCGATATTCTAAGAGATTTTAACAGAGAGGTTCTTTAACCCCTAAGGCGCAAGTCGAATTAGGAATCGGGTCCGCTGTTCCTCGAACAAACAATGCGAGGCTCCACACAGTATTAAGTCCATATACACTGGGGATCATTCGCACTCGCGTTTGAGGTGATCCAGTGTATTCCATATCCTAGTTGGACCCCGTTGAGTGTGTTGCGAAATGGGCGGGTTATCCATTTCATGTTAAGAACGAGTGCCAGTGGTAGTTAGTTAACAGTCACCCCATTGGTTGAAAGTAAGGGTGTATATTACATTGGATTGTATTGAGTGTGCTTAACTACTTTTCCTTCGTAAGAAGGTGGTGCGCGAACGTTAGGCTCAGGGTACACCGGTTCCCTGGCTCAGCCTATTTGAAACCGGTTTCAGACCTCCCGCTCAAGGGTCTATAAGAATAAGTAGTGGCTGCGTGTTGTGTTGTATAAGAAAGAACTCACTTTGTATTTGTTAGGTTATTGCTGGAGAGGAGGACTACACCAAGTACTTCGACGCTTGTTCCTGAATCCCGATTCAAGTTTTTGAAACGGAGGAGTCTGATTCAAGGTCAACGTTCAAGGTCCATACTGGAGACGACGTCCAACGATAAACCCCAAGATCAAACGGCTCAGAGGGATACACAAGGTAACACATGCCCCTCGGAACTTCGTTCTGGGTGTTACTGACTCCGTCAGGGGCTCGCCACTGTACACTGGGCAGAAAGAGTTGCTCCGAACTTTGCCACATCAGACTCCGAGCTTGGTTCAACCTTAGCATCTTCATCCAAACTGCTTCTGTTGCCTAGGGCAACCCTTGATCCTTGGGTCTCAACAGGCTTGATCAACTTCTCTGGGATCTTGGAAACATGTTTCATGTGAGCCAGTTCCACAGGGTCTTTGACCTTCCAGGATTCTCCTTGGATCAAAGCCTTTGATGTAAGATAGTCAGCAGCTTGGTTTAAGTCTCGTTTAACATGAACCAACTTGAGCGAAGAGAATCTAGGTTCCAAGGAATGGAATGCACTTAGCTTGGTTTGAAGGTTCGGTTGGTTGTAGTTGATCAGACCTTGGGCTTGCTGGATCACAATCCTGGAATCACCAACAACCACTAGATCCAAGATGTCTCTATCCAAAGCCATGGTGAGACCATTAATCAAACCAAAGTACTCCGCATCATTCACTGTCACATCGTCCAAGATGTATCCTCAGGCCTCACCGATACCCCAATCAGGGGCTTTCCACAATACACAACCACAACTTCCCTTGCGTGTAGAGGTATTGGCCGCTCCATCTTAGGACGTAGCCTTGGAAGTCAGGCCCTAGCATCTCCAAGCTGATCGGAGGTGCAGGGTTGATCCTGGAACCAAGAATTCAGCTACTTCGTCTGAGTGTTCACGTGAAGTGATACCAGTCCCTAGTATAGCAGCAAGTTCATCTTCGTCACGTTCTACCGTCTTGATCTCTAGCGACCAAGGAGATAACATTGCAGCCCACTGTAAATAGCGCCCATCCAAGGATTCAGACTTGTACATCCAACTTAGCACGGAATAACGAGTATACACCACGATGTGACATCCAGCAATCAAGGTCTTGAAAGTGTAAAGGGCTCGTAGCAAAGCCACGACTTCTTTTTCCGCAACATGATACCTCAGTTCAGCATCGTGCAAGACTCGTCCCGTGAACCTGACAGGCTGGATCAAGCCATCATGCTCTTGACCTAAGACTGAGCAGGCTGCCCAAGGATTAGCATGCAAGATGATGACAAAATGCTTGGTACGACCTGGGTGGCGTAGCAAAGGAGGCGACATGATCTTCGATTTCAGGATCCCGAACGCCCTCTTTGCTTGATCCAAGTTCTTGCCTTCCTTGATATGAGAATCCGTCAACTCATAAAGCACTGCTGCTACCACAGGCAAGGCTTCAATAAACTTGGCGTAGTAGTTTAAGCTTCCAAGAAACGATTGGACTCCGCTCAACGTAGAAGGAAAAGGTAGATCCTTGACAGTCTTGGTCAACTTGGATTTAGCAGTCAGACCATCATTGCTGATTCCGTGCGATAGGTAAGGTATAGTCTGTTTCCCAAATTCACTCTTGGGTGAACTGACTGATATTCCCCAGTACCTCAGACGAAACATCAAGGCATCTAGACCCTTGCACAGTTGATCCCAGGATCTTGCTCCGTGCTCAATGTCGTCAATGTAAGAGCTTCGACCAAGGACCGGTCCCATCTCCGAAGTTCTTGGGATGTTACGGTGAAACACCGTAATCTCTGTTGTCAAAGCTGGGGCCAAGTCTTTGGATGTCTCATGGATCGAAGCATCGTTGATCCTAGAATCTAGGTTCAAGAACTTCAAGACTTCAGGATCAACCTCAGCCTCTTTCTCAGGTGACAGCCGAACGAATCCCCAAAGGCAGTTGTTCAGCATCTGCTGGTAGATCAAGGGAGCGTTTTTAGACCAAACGGCATCCTGACCCACTGGAAGCGACCAAACGGGCAGATGAAAGCTGAGATCAGCTTGGCCCTAAGAGTCATAGGCACAGCCCAAAATCCGCTTGCCATGTCCAAGCTCATGAACCAAAGAGCTGTCTCAAATCCAAGAAGAAGTTCGTCGATCAAGGGCAATGGATAGTGAGAGAGCTTAATGAACTGGTTAACAAGACGGTAATCAATACACATCCTGATATCCACTCCATTTTGCTTCATCACTATAACGATTGGCGATGCCCAAGACGATTCCGAAAACTCAATCAAGCCTGTTTCCAAGCGTTTCTTCACTAGGTCGTAGACTTTGGTCAAAAGATGGGGAGCCACCTGCCGGTAACGTTGTGCGACCGGTTTCGCGTCGCCCACGTCTAGGTCACAGACCACGCCCCTGGCCGGAGCTGGAACAGCGTTTCCTTCGCCCAAGAAAATCTTTCGATTCCGGCGCAATATCTTGCGAAGCTGCTCCTCCATCTCTGGGGTAGTGACGCCAGGCTCGCCGACATCGGCTTTCTCAATATCACATTCAGGACTTAGGTCTTGGATCGTAGGCAGCATCGCAAGCTCATTACGCAACTGAGCGAGCAAGTCACTGTCTTCGTGGACGTAACCTCCAGGTTCTTAGTCCAACTCCGATGCATCCACTCTCATACAAACAACATACGATCGTTTAAGTTTCTGGATCGGAGAGTCTTGGACCTTGGACTCTGGAACTTCTCTCAAAGACAGCCGTCTCTTGGGCTTGAATCCTTGACCACTTGAGGCTGGACCCTTCGACTTGTCCATCATGCTTGGACCTGGGTCTACCTTAGCTTCATCCTCACTAATCAGCACCGAAGCCTCAGTTGGCCCGAGAGAACCATGACTAGGTCAGAGGTGTCCGCACTCGCATCCTTGGTTGAAAGCTGCTCAGACGTAACATCCTTGAATCTGACCTTCTTCGGCTTAGGATCTTGAGGCAGCCGAACCATCCGCACTGTTTCAGACTTTTCGTTCCGTAGCATAATCTTGGTCGGCCACACATAACTTGGTCGATCATCCGCCGGAGCTTCAGGTTTTTGATTCAGAGCAGCCAACTGGTCGAGACAATTCTTGGTTCTAACCGAGATAGTATTGTCGAAGATCATCTGTTGCCAAGACCTGTATCTGGCAGTTCCAGGCCGAGAAAATTATCCAGTAGGAGGATGCCCATATGACATGATCTTGGCCACAGAGGTCTGAGTATCAACCCAGATGTTCTTGTCGGACACGTTGACAACCTTGATACCAACAGGCAATCACCTTGCTCCGTAGATCACTTGCGTCACCCAACGTTCATCTTAATCGCAGGTTGCCCACAGCACAGCTTGGTACGGATCAGCTTGACCATAGCGGACAGGTACTACAATATGTTCACCAGGGTACAAATAGATCGTAGACGTAGGCCTCGCTGGTAGATCCAAGTGAGGGCGAGTGTCTCTTGATCCTCCAGCCAAGACAATAGCCTCTTCGTCTGGCAGTTGTACTAGGCCTTCCCTTGGTGACAGCCACACTCCAGCGGGTACCATGAAACTCATACCCAATAGACAACCTACACTTCCACCAATATTGCCAACCCAGATATCTAGGATGTAGACAATCCTCGGTTCAAGAGTGATAATAATCTTGGCCTTGGACGTGATGTATGTTGGGACATCACGTACACCCGACACTTTGAGTGCTTCAGTTGGTCGCATCTTGATCTTGAACTTACGTGCAAAGTCCAAGCTCAGAATGCTGACCGAAGCTCCCGAGTCAAGTAAAATCGGGGTCCGACAATCGTTCACCGCCTCGTGGACCATCGCAATTTCTCGCTTTGCGTCTGGCTCATGATCCTCCCACCAGCCAAATCTTTCCCCGGTTGCTAAGTAAACTCGACAGGTTCTTGGCCTAAGGCTGAAGACGTGGGGTCTTGGATCAAGGCTGACATGCAATTGAAATTACGTAGTGAGTTGGTGATATGTAGCTTTATATAAGCTAGAGCAAACACTGGAGACTTTGGCTCGACACGTGTTGAACCCCCGTTCAACGACCCTACTAGTTTAACGACGTCCCCGTCTTGATCTTGGTTGAAAGTTGATTCAGCAGTTCGGTCGGTAGATCCTTGAGCACACCTTGCCGTACTAGGCCCTTGATATCTTGTAGCATCTTCCAGTCGTCACACAGTCCAAGCTTCTGAAAATCACCACACTTGGAGCAAGACGCAGTCTTGCATCTAGACGTCGGATGACCTTGGTGATGACAACGATCACACCACACTTCGGCTCAGCACTCATCTTCCCTGTGACCAAACCTTCTGCACTTGGCACAGAACGTGTTACGACGTTCTTGATCCAGCCTGGAAAGTGGTGGTCCAGATTGATGATTAGGCCTCTATCCAAGTCCTTCCAGCATACGATACACCTCAGCTGGCAACTCCGTGGTCAAAGGCTCTTGGTTCGAGGCGGCACTTGGTCCTGAACTTGCAGTCTTGGTCACAAGTGCCACTTCATTCCTAGATTCAACCTCGGATTCTGGATCCTTGAACGTGACCTGCTTCTCGGAATCTTCGTCACTACCATCATCTTGGACCATGAGCGCACGTCTTCCATCTTGCCGTTTGGGCTTAGATCGCCCATGCGCGATGTTATCGACGCGAAATTCTTTGGTCCTGGATGGTGGGGTGTTGTATCCTTCATCCTGACGCAATTCCTCGTCACGTTTTAAGGCGTCTTCTAGATCCCGCATACTGCTATAAGTTTTACCTTGGATGGCAGTCTGCAGTTCCTTGTCCTTAAGCTTCTTGATGAACCTTCGTTTGTGAAGTTCTTGCTCGGACTTTGGACTGAGAAACTTGATCTTAGCTTTGACGGCCGCTGAGTTCAAGCGATGGAAGAACTGCAAAGGCGTCTCTCCACACTTCATACGAAGCGTGTAGTAACGCTCTGCATGAGATCCCTTAGTCCAGCAGTATTGTTTCTTGAACTTCTTGGACAGAATCTTCCAATCGCGCTGCTCCTGCTTGGACATTTGAGTGAACCAGTATCTAAGCGGGGCAGTCAGTCTTGCTCGAAGCTGCTTGATCATAACCTTCTCAGTCCAAAGTCCTTGAGACGCCATGTCTGAGAACCGTTTCCACCGCCCGACACGATCAGCTAAAGCTGCATTCTCGTTAAATTTTTCCAACGTGTCGGGGCTGATGAAGGGTCGATAGGTGAACACTGTCGTCCCTTCCTGGGACCCAGAGACCGAGGTCATTCCATGGGTCAAGCCACTGACTGAGTCATCTGAGTAACTTGAGTCTGAGTCGGAGCTGCTTGAATCAGAGCTAGGGCCTGACTCAGGATGAGAAGAATCAGAACTATGAGTCCGTCTGTGACTCTTGTGCTTGCTAGATCGTTTGGACTTAGATTTCTTGGTCCCAGAATCCTTGGATCTGGATCCATCAGTTTTCTTAGTCGTTGAGCGACTAGACGCGCTTCCTGCAGTCGTCCTACTTTGCGAACTGACTGAATGTGACTTTGTCGACTGAGGCTTTTCCGGAATTCGGTTGTGTTCTTCAACTGTCTCACTGGACCCATCCCGTTTTGTACCCAGAATCTCCAATAGTTTATCCAAGTAATTTCCGCCGGACATAAAAATGGAACTTCCATTTTTCTGAATGGTCGCCTGATTCTGAGTCGCCAAATTTTCATCGGTGTTCATCTGTGTTCCCTGAAAAGTAGACGTCACTCCCAACTTAGGCTTGATACTGGGTTCCAGACTCGAAAAAGTCACGTTTACGTTGACGACCGGATTTCTCACTGGATCTTGGGATGGGACAGATTCGTTTGCCATACTAGCTGAATTTTGCCTTGATCCTTGGGCTGGCCGAGCATTCCTGAGTTGTTCCGCGTGGAACCTCTGGATATTCCGTGGCAACTCACGTTCGGCCAGACGGGTGGCTTCTAGCTCCTGGATTTTCTTCTCGTACCCAGCTAGCTGGGACGCGACGTTCTTCCGAGCTTCCTACATTAAGGCCGCACGGAATGCATCGGTGTCCGCTTCCTGCTTTCTCCAGCGTTCCTCCAATACTGTGGCATGCTGTTCTTGTGACCGGCGTTCGGCCTCCAACGTAGCTGCTAGCCTTTATTCCAAGCTTTGAGCCAGATTCAAGGTGTCCTGGTTCTGCCGTCAAGCTTGTTCAGCAGTCAAGGCGCCAGCTTCCGCTTGATCTCTCGTCTGAGTCAGAGCTTGCTCCGCTTGGATGGTCCGCATCATCAAAGTCTGGATCTCACGCTGTGCATCGTGGCGAGTCTGATCCAAGGCTCGCTGCATCTCCAACTGGAGCTGGTGTTGCTGAGCCTGGAACTCAAGCTGTTGTTTCTGCATCTGTGCGAGAGCCTCTTGTTGCTGACGCATTACGTGCAAGGCGACTTGCGCCGCTTCAGACGGAGCTGACGAAGCTCTTGACCTGGATGATAGGCTGGACGTAGCTCGGACTAAAGTTCTGGACTTGGTCGAAGATCTCCGGCTGGTCAAGGCGCTGCCGCTGGTCGACATACTCTCGTCCGATCGATCTTCCATGTCTTCATCCAAGTCACCACATTCAACCAAGGTTCTCGGTTTAAGCTGTTGGGACGAAGGCACGTTCCGGTCAAGCGTACGAACAGCAGGCGTCGTGCAAGCTATGATGACTCCGCCACCTTGGATCGGTACTCCGCCACCTTGGATCGGGACATGACTCCCTTGAACTTGAGCTGTCATGACCATCGCCCCAGGCCCAGCATACGGCATGTGAGGTGCCGCACTGTGATCAAGTGACAATCAGGACGAAGACGAAGAGCTGCCTCTTGAATCAGAGTTGCTCGACTTCAGCGGAGACTCGTCCGAAGACTTTGCAGATTCACTCACGCTGTATGGTTCAAGTCCTTGGCTCGGGAAAACCCTTGGGTTACAAGGTGCTGATACTGAGGACGAAGCCTCCAGCCTAGCATGCTTCTTCTCTTCCAGGTTCATCGAGCTTTCGTCTGGACTTCGAGTTCGGACTCCAGTCACTTTCAACCTCAAGACGTACTCAGCCCCAAGAATATCAAGTTCTGCATCCGACATAAATATATCGCCTTCTGCACCTCCCTCTTGATTCTTGAGTTGAGCACGTGGGTTTGGTCCAAGGTCATCCACCACAGCAGTCACATACACGGCGACGCCTTTGGTGATAGCTCGCCACTCAATCAACTCAACAGCTAGATGAGACTGTGGGTTTTGGCTGAGCTCATGGATCAAAGATGTCTCGATCATAGACAGCTTGGATCCAGCCCAGGCGGTGATCATGTTCTGGAACTCAAAGTCCACATCCCACAGCAGTGTCTGCAGCACAGCTACAGTCCCTCTTGGGATGTACCTCGTCAACTGAACCTGCGTTGCCGCTAGGTCGCAAATGACTGGGATACCAAGTGAGACGAGGTGGTGATTCCTTTTTCGCCCAAGGTGTACAGTGGCCAGTTTTAGACTCAAGATCTAAACCCTTAATATAAAGAGCTTAGATCCCAAGGTTTGGCGTGTACCTCGTGAATCCCTCTAGGTTAGATTAACCTCCGAGTTTTGTTTCAACCAACAGCTTTAGCTATATCTCAAGCTTAGGCTTCCAGTTGGTGGGGATCTTGATCTCTTGACTTGGATGTCCGGAGAAGCAGGATCAGGCTTGACGCAGGGCTACACAAAGTGACCAGCGATAATTCCAAATGCAGAGTTCTTGTTCTTGTACGTCACGTTGTACAGGGTCCTTGTTTTCTTCGTTAGCCTGGACCGAGGCTAAGCTGATCTTGAAATGAGCACGGAGTCTTGGATATCAGCAGGATCCAAGACGCTCAGACGTTCGCGCACCACCCTCACCAAAGAGGGACGAGTTCACTTGCAGGTAGACGTTCGATGATCTTCGTTTCGCTCAGCAGTCCTTTCGCACGGTCTTGGATGTCGACTGCAGTCTTGACCCCACGACTCAGAATATGAAATGGGTTCGACGCTTGGACGCGGACTCCCCCAACTAATATGTGGAATAGGTTGAGGTTTAGTCCTGAAGCGCGCCCGCCCAGAACCCCCAACCTAACTTGACTTGACAGAAAGGTTGGAGCTCCAGACGACGCGTAGTAGACGGCCGAAGGACTTGGGTATCGCAATTAACCTTGAATTTCTCGGTGAACTGGGCTCCCAAGCAAATTGCACTTGTGCTTTACACGGCAAAATGAACTCTGTTTAGGTTTATAGCTAACTACTTCATATAATATAGAAATTTGTATGGCATACTTCCTTGATGTCTTCGGAATGTGGTTGAGTAAACCAACTTGAACTGACTGGGGGATTAGGGGTTCTTCGAACTGGCCCTTTGAGGCGACTCTTCGGATCCTTCTAGATTTCGTTCTTGGATTCAAGATCTTCAGCCTTGGGAACTTGGATTATGAGTTGGTTCTTGGTAATACCAACTAAAACCAAGATTGGCGACCAAGAGAGAAACTGGTTGTGACTTAGATCTTGAATACGACCCTTGATGACTTGAACATCTTGAACTTAGGGTCGGGATCTTGGATATCTTTGGCGTTATCTTGATTCGTGGGCGTGGAACCTGGTTTCTGGGTCCATCATAGCCTTGGAACTGCTGTCGCTCTCGAAGCGATGGCGGGACGCTCTCCCAGATACGTTCGGAGAGGCATTTTCACCCACATCGGGTAACCCACTTTAGAGAACTGTTAGTCTAGACGGAACATTCTTGATTGTAAACTTCTAGACAGGTCACTCCTCTTCGAGACAGGCAATCTTCCTTCCCATTCACCATCTCCACATTCATTCCACAGAATCTTGTCGCAACTCCATATGTTACACCGTCTCCAAAGTCTTGACCAATCCAAAAATAGCTGGCATTTTGGCCAATCACTTCCAAGATTTGAAAAACCCACGAGTGCCTCGTGTCAACCGCCCCTCTGTTGGAATCGGTCAAAGAGGAAATTTCACCCAACCACCGAGCTGTCCGATTATGAACAGACCCGTTCGTCTTGATCCAGACCTGTCTGGTCTCGAACGAGACGCGAGCCAGCTCGTTTCCTTGAAGAATCAGCATTCATTCTTGACTCCAGTAGATCTGACTGTTGGATTCAAGATCCAACCGCCACATCGGAAACCGAGAAAAGAATTTGGGCCACACAATTCAAAAGAAAAGCACGGTTCACACCGTTAAGTTCGCAGCAGAGAAGAATCCGAGCTCAGCATCTGATGAGCGACTCCACGCTTCCAGCACCCGAAGGCACTTCTTCGGCGGCCATGTCATCGCCGGCATCCAGTCTACCCGTCTCGGGTGACACCAGTGGTGGTCCCTGCGCCCAGCCGACGCCTAGCGGCAACCAGGAGGCTGTGTCCAGCACTCCATCTTCTCCGAATGGGGTTCCGGGCGTCACCAGTGTTGTGGACACTTCCAAGAACCAAGGACCGAGCCAGAGGGACAGCAACGCTCCGGATGAAGGTCACGACGACGCGGACTCGGCCGAGAGTGATCATCGGGGCGAGACACCTCCAATATCTAGTACAGCTACCGCGGATCACGACAACCAAGGTTCCAACGGCGCTGACACCATGGATGAAGAGCGCACGCATGCGAACATGTCGACTGGCACTTTCGTGCCCACTCTGTTGACTTTGGAAAACCTGCCGACGTTACCGCAAGCGCTTCAAGACCTGATTCAAGATGGCGCGTCGAAGGACTGGGTGCTTCCAGAAAAACGCCACGCTGGACGCGCCCTCCTCATGTTGCTGAAGCCAAAACCTGCGTTGCTTACGTCCCTGCACGCAGTTCAGACGGCACCTTCACAAGAGACGGCTATGGTGGTACTGAATCCATTGTCGCTTACTGGGATTTGAGTGCAGATGACCGCCGCGAGCTGGCTGCGCTGACTGGCTGCGATCCAGATAAAGTCTGGTTCAAGACCCGCGAAGAACCAATCTCGGACCAAGATGTTCAGAAGGTCTTGGATGAAGCCTCGGCGCAACGTGAACTGGTTTCGCTATTCCGTCAAGTGGAGCCAGACCGACTGGCACTTCGCATCTTCTCAATGACCCACGCACTACACCAGCTTTTACGTCAGTTTCGTGGAGTTGTAAACCGAGTCAAGCTGGATCGCCAAGCTCTTATTCGCGACACTGTACTCTCCAATGAGGATGTAGCTCGGCTTCGCTTAGAATGGGCATTCGTATGCAAGTACTGGAGCGATCGTGTGGAAGCCGAAAAGCTCGCGTCCGAGGAGAAAACCAAGCTCCACAACGATGAGTTGAACCAAGTCCTTCAAGAGCAGAAGGACGAGCTGGAATCTTATTTTTCTCGAATTGAAGATTTGGAGTCTCGCTTATCGTACGCTGAGGGTTGTGCGGAAGCCCTTCGTCTTCGCTTCGAGGAATTTGTGCGTTCCACCTGCTCATATTCGCGTGCAGACTTCTTTCACAAGAACGCCATAATGACGGCCGACCATCGACGATTTCGAGAGTTGGATGCACGCTTGCTGTTGGAGGCCAAGGTTCCAGCAGAATGGCAAGCCAATTCACAATTCATCTGCTTGGCTAACGACGACAAGAGTGTTGTACCTAACTTTCCTTCAGGCGCCGAGTTGGAGCGTCTCAAAGATGAAGAGACTGCTAAGATCATGGAGCACATCTTGGGTCCTAGTCTAGGCAAGCAATCTACATCCAAGTCTTCCGTAACATCCACACGTTCTCCAGCCAAGCCTGCTTCTACAAGACCTCTCACCCAGAGCTCCGTGACGAAGAAATCTGGATCTCAATCATCCGAGACTGAGGGTGAGATGCTGATGTTGCCATCTACGCATCAACCAATGAAAAGGGCTCCTCGGTCATCCAAAATCAAGAACATCAAGACGGTGGTTGAAGCTTCTGCAGCCTTGCCCAAGGGCAAACTGTGGTGCAATATTCGCCTCGACGTCCAGGCTCTCATGTTGATGGACTATCAATATTCTGATGCGTATGACTTGGTCCAAGTGGACGGTTTACTGCACGACAAGTTCTTGACTGAAGACCTGTTTGAGATGTTGGGAGCCGCCATTTTCCATCGTGGTTTGGATCACACTCCTTGGATGAAGTATGTTCCTGGATGGTTGTTTTCTCGAGCCAAGATTATGCTTCATGACAAATTGAAGACTAAGGTTCATCCAGCGTCTTGGGATAAGATCCCGTCGGAATTTCCAGACGATTTCGAATCTGGTACGAGTGAAGAAGATGACACAGCTAAGGATGCGGATTACGCAAGCAGCGGTCAATCTCGAAACAAGGGACGCAAACAGCATGGCCGCACACGTTCGAGTTCAGACTCAGACGTAGAAATGCTTTCAGCAGGTGATGACTCGGGAAATGGTAGCACTCAGCGTTCTTCAGGTCCACCTAAGGTTCTGGATACCAGTGAAGACAGTGAAAACTCCAATTCCTACCAACGCCGTGAGTCCAGATCAAGCTCTTCAGCAGCCTCGAGCAAGACGGCTACACCTCGTAAGCGTTTATCCAAAGACCAAGGTCCTTCGTCTAGTTCACACAAGAAGCCACGTTCGCGTTCGACACCTACATCCCAGTCGACGACACAAAGTACTGGGGCTGAGACTACAGTACGCATTGGAACTCCATTCCAGTCTCCGTTGGCTGGAATTAAATATTCTCAGTTGACTCCAGCAGAGCTGGACGAAGTGGAAGTCCCAGAGAGTGACGACGTGAACTCATGGCGCCACCGGGGTATTCTTGTGAAACGCTTCAGTGACAAAACTCCACAGACTCCAGGGTTCTGGAACGTAGACATCCAGCGCTACTACATCCAGGATGCCAAGGACCGCTGGGACCCTGACCAGTATCAAGAAGTCTTGGACCAAGCACCTTGGGACGTAATGTTCAGTGACCGCGTGCAGACGTTATTTTTCACCGAGTCGAAGATTTGAGCTCAGGGGAAATCGGCTGGCTTCAAGATTGGTTCAGTCTCATGAGTACTTGTCGACAATCGATCTGGGAAGTCTTGCATTGGGTGACTATTGATTTGGGAAAAGGAACTTCCTCTGTCTTGATGAACTCCGCTCGACAGGGCCGACGCAGTGATTTGAAGAAACGCATCCATAAACTCGAGCAAACGAGGACTAAGATCAAGAAGTTTAAGCTGACCTTGCTCCAAGAACCTGCAGTATGGACTGTGCCTGCGTGCGTCTGTTACTGGATCATTCGCGATCAGTCGGCGTGTTCACAAACTTGGTTGGAACAACTTGTTGCCTTGGATGAAGAGGATCATGCTCGAACCCAGTGGGCTATTTGCCCTGAGAATCGCGAGCTTCTGCAGCATTTCCCACGCAAGTTGACCAAGAAGGCATTGCAGAATCCTGTCTTGGCTCGGAATATTATTCCGTTTCAGGATGGATCAAACAGCGCGGAAGGCAGCGACGGCGATGGGTGATACAAGCACCAAGATCTCTGGATGAAGGCAGGCTCTGGGAGTCGTATGCATATCACGGTGTGGCCTCAACGTCACACTTTTATAGTCTAATCCAGATCGTAGCGTATTCATCTTGAGTCTTGTTTTCCTCGATTCCCACATCGTCTTTTCACTTTAGGTCTCAACCTTGAAATCTCCTCCTATCTTCTTTCCACTTTTCAAGTTGTCAATCATCATCTTGTTTCAGCATTGTCGGATCACATGGCATCGATCTATGTCAGTGTACTTTCTCCTCGAATCTGCATTCCTAGTTTTCGTATCCAAGATTACTCAGTTTGAGGCCTTCCAAGCATTATATACTTGGGCGATCATTCCCAGCTTGCATTGCTTGAAACCGCGCTCTTGCTCTAGCATTCTTATTGAACTCGTAGAGTAGAGATCCGCAACTCAACTGATTGACAGGGATCCATTCAGGATTTGAGTAACCTGCCCATTTTATCAGATATTCACGAACGCGTTTGGAGGTCCTAGTCTTCTTGACCCATCGTAGATCCAAGATTTTCTCAACTTCATACTCATCTTGGTCACGGTTGGGCTCCCAACTATCCTCCGGCAGTAATGCAGCATCGAAATCATCATCATCAACAACTTGAATCCTGGTTACTGGTCGTTCTGGAAAGAGGTCTCTTGGTTTCAGTCGACTGACATGAACCCAAGGGTTCACTCGATACCCAGACCCAACCACTTGGAGTTTAATCCTGAAATCATCTTTGATTTCTTGGATGCGAAAAGGTCCGTGCCACAAATGTGCAAGTTTCCGACTGAGACCAGTCTGGACTTTAGGAATGTAGAGCCAAACGGCGTCACCCTCCTTGAATCCAGATTTGATGCGTTCTGAGAGTTCCTCCCATTTCTTGGTCTGCTCTTCGGACCGAGTCCTTTTAGCTTCAGCTTGTAGATCTCGTGCACAGGCTTGAGCGTAGCTGTAGTCACGGCGCAGTTTACGGCGCCATTCGTACGCCGATCGTTCAGCGAGATTCGAAGGTTTAGGACCAAGCATTGCAGACAAAGTCCCGCGAGGATCCCATCCATGAACTAGAAAAAATGGGGTCTCCAATCTAACGGCATCGAAACTTGAATTTAAGGCAAACATGAGTCGCTCGGCATGATCATCCCAATCGCTTTGATCTGCCTCAGCCACATAAGCACGAACACTCCGCATGACTGTCTGCACCGAACGTTCTTGCTGTCCGTTCGCTTGAGGTCTGTATGCCAGGGTGGCTCGCTGCTTGGTTCCAAGAAGATCTCGGAATCTTGTAAAGACTTCACTCATAAATCTTGGATCTTGATCGTGCCTTAGTATAGAACTTGCACCAAACCTCCTGAAGACGCATTCTTCGTATGCTTCAGCGACATCTTGAGCCGTAGTTGAACTCATCGGCTTACACATCACATTGCCAGAAAACGCATCTTGGAACAACAGTAGAAAAGTGTTCCCACGAGCAGACTTCGGCATGTGAGTAACAAAATCCATCGATACTACCTCAAACGGGTACTTCGGCTCTATGTTCCCTGGGGATGGTCCTGGATTTGGTGGCCTTCCTTTGGCTGTAGTACAGTCTACACACTCTTTCACAAAGTGCTCGACGTCTGCATACATACCGGGCCAGAAAAACTCACAACGAAGGCGTTCATAAGTTCTTGTAATCCCTTGGTGTCCTCCTTGGTAATCTTCATGCGAGTAGTGAAGAATGTCAGACCGTAAGGTGGTTGGTACTACGAGTCGCAACTCGCCATCCATATTTCTTGGTCGATGCCGGGTGGCATGACTCAGAAAATATAAAATGCCCCTTGAATCCAAGATGTACTGTTCTGAGATCTTGCGTAACTTCTTGACTTCAGAGTGTGAGAACTTCTCAACTTCTCCCTCAAGAATTGCTTCATCTCCGAGATCCACGTGTCAGCATCTTGGTTCGCATTGATCCTGCGCCACCGCTCTGCCTGATACTCCACTGGACCTAAGGGAGCAGTGTCCAGATTTTCCACGAGGGCCTGACGTCTGGTCAATACTGCCATGACACGTGCTCCACTCGTCAGAGGTTCAGACTTCGGGTTAAGCTCCTTGGATCTTAAATCTAGGTCTTTCTCTGCTTCTCGATCAGGATTTTGAACTTCGACTGAATCTGTCAGCTTGTCTGAGATCTTGGACACATGCTTCATATGTGCCAATTCCGCTGGATCTTCTACCTTCCAGGATACTCCTTGAAGCAAGGTCTTGGATGTGATATAATCAGCGGCTTGGTTGTAATCTCGCTTGACATGAATCAGCTTCAGAGACGAGAACTTGGATTCCAAGACGTGAAACACGCTGAGCTTACGTTGGAGATTAGGCTGGTTGCAGTTTATCAAGCCTTGAGCTTGCTGTATGGCAATTCTAGAATCGCCTACCACCACTAAATCCAAAACCTCACGATCCAATGCCATCGTAAGTCCATTAATCAAACCGAAATACTCCGCGTCATTCACTGTCACGTCATCCAAGATATAGCCTCTTGCTTCTACAATTTCCCATCCTGGAACCTTCCACAAGACACAACCACAGCTACCCTGGCGTGTAGACGTCTTGGAAGCTCCATCAAAACTCAGGACATGTCCTTCAAAATCTGGACCTAGCATTTCCAAGCTGATTGGATGAGCAGCTTTGACCCGCCCCTTGGCTGGAATCAATGACTCTGCAACTTCATCCAAATGTTCACGTGGCGTGATACCTGCACCCAAGATTGCGGCTAGACCATCTTCATCTTTCTCCGACTTGCGAATGTCAAGAGACCAGGGTGACAGCATCGCTGCCCATTGTAAACATCTTCCGTCAAGGGACTTGGATTTGAAAATCCAACTCAATACCGAATACCGAGTGTACACAACGATGGGGCATCCTGCTATCAAAGTCTTGAATGAGTATAACGCTCGTAATAGTGCGATCACTTCCTTTTCAGCAAGGTGATACTTCAATTCAGCATCGTGTAACACTCGACCAGTGAATCTCACAGGCTGGATCAACCCATCATACTCTTGGCCCAAGACTGCACATGCAGCCCACGGGTTCGCATGCAGGATGATGATGAACGGCTTGTTACGACTCGGGTGCCTCAACAACGGCGTAGAAACAATCTTGTTCTTCAATATCTCGAATGCTGCTTTAGCTTGATCCAAGTTGTTTCCTTCCTTGATTTGAGAGTCTGTAAGTTCATAGAGAACGGCTGCAACAACAGGTAGATCTTCAATGAACTTGGCATAGTAGTTCAGACTTCCAAGAAAAGATTGGACCCCTTCAAACTAGAAGGGAATGGTAGATCCTTGACACTTTTCGCAATCTTGGATTGAGCTTGGATACCTTGCGCATTGATGCCATGTGAGAGGTATGGAATTGACGTTTTACCGAACTCACTTTTCGGCAGACTGACAGAAATCCCCCAATATCTCAATCTGAACAGCAGAGCATCTAGATCTTGGCAAAGCTGATCCCAAGATTCTGCACCATGGGCAATGTCATCAATGTATGAACTTCGCCCTAGAACGGGTCCCATCTCAGGTGTGGCCGGGAGGTTGTGTTCAAAAACAGTTTTCTTCTCGCTCCCAATACTTTTCTTCAAGATCAACCCGCCTTGATCTAAGTTTCGATCTTGAATTTTAGGAGTCAACTTCAAGAATTCCAAGACTTCTGGGTCCACTTCAGCTTCTTCTTCGGGTGTTAGACGGACGAAACCCCACAGGCAATTATTCAGCATCATCTGATAAATCAAAGGAGCATTCTTTAAACCAAAGGGCATCCTCACCCACTGGAAATGTCCAAAAGGACAGATAAACGCTGAAATCAACTTGGCTCTCCATGTCATAGGCACCGCCCAAAATCCACTGGCCATATCCAAGCTCATGAACCAGAGTGCAGTCTCAAATCCAAGAAGGAGATCGTCAATCAGAGGTAGTGGATAGTGAGATAGCTTGATAAACTGGTTTACCAGGCGATAATCAATACACATCCTGATGTCGACTCCATTCTTCTTCATCACAATCACAATGGGCGATGCCCATGGCGAATCCGAAAACTCGATCAATCCTGTTTCAAGGAGTTTCTTGACCAGTTCGTAAACTTTGGCTAACAGATGGGGAGCTACCTGTCTGCATCGCTGGGCCACCGGTTTTGCATCACCAACATCTAGATCACAGACTACGCCCCTGGCTGGTCTTGGAACTGCATTCCCATCCCCCAAGAATATTTTCCGATGTCGTCTCAAGATCCTGCGGAGTTGCTCCTCCATTTCTGGAGTAGTCACACCTGGTTCTCCAACATCTGCCTTCTCGATGTCACATGTAGGGCTCAAATCTTGGATGGTGGGTAACATAGCAAGTTGTTCACGGAGATGAGAGAGCAGGTCACTCCCTTCATGTATATAAACACCAGGTTCTTGATCCAGAGCATTTGCATCCACTTTCAAGCAGACAGCATATGCCTGTTCAAGCTTCCCGACGGGAGATTCCTTGATCTGAGGTTGTGGAACCTCTCTCAGGGAGAGACGCTTCGGTCTTTGGCGCCGTTGAACTCCAGATACCGGGCTTTCGCAATCCGATCGTGCCACATTCGTCTGTGTTGCAACTGTTGTCGTCTTAACTGCAGAATCCAAGCTGGAAGCATCTGCTATCAAATCTGAGGTATCTGTCCCTTGATCGCGAACAATCTTTGGTTTAAGACTATTAGCTTTAACCGTCGGTGCTTGCGACTGCTTGGGCAACTGTACCACGTTGACTTTCTCAGACCCAGGACCTGATCTCAGCATAATCTTAGAAGGCCAAGGGAATCTTGATTTCTCCACCGCAGCAGGCTCTAGTCCTTGCCTTAATGCCTCCAATTGTTCAGCACGTCGCTGCGACTGGACAGACACGGTATTGTCGTAGATCATTTGCTGCCATTCCTTGTATCGAGTAGTTCCTGGACGAGTGTATCGTCCAGTAGGTGGGTAACCATACGACATAATCTTGGCTACACATGTTTGGGTATCGATCCAGATAGTCTTCGTCGACACATTCACTATCTTGATACCAGTCGGCCAGCGTCTTGCACCGTAGATAACTTGAGTCACCCACCGTCCCTTTTGATCACAAGCTGTCCACAACACATCTTGCAGCGGATTTGCTTGACCATAGTGAACTGGGACCACGACATGGTCACCAGGATACAGATACGTAGTAGTCGTGGGCCTGACAGGCAGGTCGATGTGTGGTCGCTCTTCTATGGATCTACCGGCCAACAAAACAGTTTCTTCATCGGGAAGCTGTACCAAACCTTCAAGAAGGGACAGCCTCACTCCTGCTGGCACCATGAAACTCATGCCCAGAAGACAATCCACACTTTCACCAAGATTTCCAACCCATATCTAGGATATAGACCACTCTGGGACCCAGTGTTATCTTGACTTTCGCTTTGTAGGAGATGTATGTGGGTACATCGCCTACACCAGAGACTTTGAGCGGTTCGATCGGTCGCATCTTGAGCTTGAGCTTACGTGCAAAGTCTAAGCTCACAATACTGATCGATGCTCCAGAATCTAGCAAGATCAAGGTACGTTGGTCATTGACCGCGCCATGGACCAACGCAATTTCACGCTTCTGATCTGCCTCATGATCTGCCCACCAGCCAAATCGTTCACCTGGTTGTAAATGGAATTCAACCGGATCTTGATCCAGACTGGCACAGTTGGAATCTTGAATTAAGGCGGTCATGCATTTGAAATTACGTTGATCTTTGATGATGTGCTGGCCTACGTAGGCTAAAGCACATATTGGGGATTTCGGCTCGACACGTATTGAACCCCTGTTCAACGAGCCAACTAGTTTAACGGCTTTTCCATCTTGGTCCTGGACGACAGTCGATCCAAGATCCGAGATGGCAAGTCTTTCAACACCCCTTGTTTGGCAAGATCCTTGATATCTTGCAGCAGTCTCCAATCTCCACACAATCCTAGCTTGTGAAAGCCACCACAATCAAGACATGGGGTTGCCTTGCATCTGCTTGTCGGGTGTCCTTTTGATAACACCTCTCACATTCCTCTTCCGACCAGCAGTCTTCTTCCTTGTGACCGAATTTGCGACACTTGACGCAAAACAAGTTACGGCGTTCACGCTCGAATCTGGAGACAGGTTGTCCTGAAGGAGGATTTGGTCTCCATCCCATGTCTTCCAGCACTTGATATACCTCAGCCGGTAATCTCTGGGTTGGAGATTCCTGATTCGAGATCATACCTCCATTCACGACTCCAGTCCCGACGGGCTTGACAACCATAGCTGCTTCAGCCTTGACCTCAGAATCTTCTTCACCATCAGGATCCTTGAATGAAATTTGTTTCTCCGGAACTTCGTCTCCTTCATCATCGTGAATCATGAATACGCGTCTATCATCTTGGCGTGGAGATTTGTACCGTCCGCGTGGGATGTTGTCGGCGCGAAAATCTCGATTCTTGAATGTAGGAGCGTTATATCCTTCATCCCGGTGAATGTCTTCGTTTCGCTTCAAGGCCTTTTCGAGATCGCTGATGCTGTCGTAAGTCTTGCCTTGCAACGCGGTCTGCAGTTCCTTGTCCTTCAATCTCTTGATAAATCTCTGTATATGAGGTTCTCGTTGTGATCTTGGACTAAGAAACTTGATCTTAGCCTTGACTGCAGCAGAGTTCAAGCGGTAAAAGAATTGCAATGGAGTTTCGCTTGACTTCATACGGAGTGTGTAGTAATCCTCTGCGCGTGATCGAGTAGTTTTGCAATATTGCTTCCGAAACTTCTTGGACAAGACTTTCCAGTCTTTCTGCTCCTTTGAAGGTAGTTGAGTAAACCAATCCCGAAGGGGGCTGGTAACCTTGCGCGCAACTGACGGATCTTGGTTTTATCGTCCCAAAGCGCTTGCGACGCCATGTCTGTGAATCTCTCCCACCAACCAACGCGATCGGGTAACGCAGCATTCTCGTTGAACTTTTCCAGCGTGTTGTGGCTGATGAATGGTCGGTAACTGAATACCATCTTACCATCTTGAGATCCTGACACAGCGACTGCGGGGCTCTTGTCGTCATGGTCCAACTCGCTGTCCGTGTCACTAGAAGCTGAATCTGAGTCACTGGAATCAGAACTCGGATCAGATCCAGGATCAGAGGAGTGAGCAGTCTGGGATTTCTTCCGACTCGGCCCCTTGGATCTTGATTTCTTGGATCCGGATCTGTCTGATTTTTAGTTTTGTTGTGGGACTGCTCGATGACTTCGGGTTTGTCAGTTGACTTCTTTTGTGAGGTATCAGTAGACTTCGCCCCTGACGAGATTATTCCCGAAATATCTCCTGGATTTTTACTGGATTCTTGGCCCGTCTCGCAAGCCACGCTTCCCATAGTTTATCCAAGTAATCGTCCTGATTTATGGAAAAATCAGAACTGGACTTTCCATATTTGTGAAGGGTCGCTTGAACTTGGGGTGACAGCACGTCGGCGTCACGCGACGTGGCTTCTTGAGACACTTTGATTGGCTTAGACTCGACCTTGACCGTTGGTTCTATATCCGGAAAAGTCACACCTGTTTTGGCGACAGGGCGTTTCGCAGAATCTTGGGATCGGCCAGATTCCTTCACTATGGATCTTGAACCTGGACTCGAATCCTGCGACATTCGAACATTCCTGAGTTGTTCCGCCTGGAATCGTTGGATATTAAGAGCCGACTCGCGTTCAGCCTTGCGGGTTGCTTCCAAATCTTGGATCTTCTGCTCATACGCAGCCAGCTTGGCCGCGATCTCTCGCTCGGCTTCGCGCATGACGACTGCACGGAATGCATCGGCGTCAGCTTCCTGCTTCTGCCAGCGTTCCTCCATGGCCGCCGCACGCTGTTCCTGAGCCTGATGGCTTGCTTCCAACGTAGCCGCAACCTTGGATTCAAGATTACGGGCCAGATTCGTCGAACTCACAGCTTCATGTCTGGCCTGACCCGCGCGCATTACATCAGCTCGCACGTCTTCCCGAGTCCGCCTCAGGGCTTCCTCGGCTTGAATCGTACGCATCGCCAGCTCTTGAATCTCACGTCTAGCTTCCAAGCGACTTTGATCCAAGGTTTGCTGCATCCTTAATTGTAGTTGATGCTGCTGTTCTTGGAATTCAAGTTGCTGTCGCTGCATCAGCGCGAGCGCTTCCTGCTGTTGACGCATTACGTTTAAGGCGACTTGGGCCGCCCCTGACGAAGCCGACGAGGCTCTGGATCCAGACCTACGTGATGACCTGCTGGATGTTGATCGTGCATGGATTCTCGATGACTTGATCAAAGATCGACGGTCAGTTCTCACACTACCTGCGTTCGACATGACTTCATCCGAGGATTCCCGAACATCTTCATCCAAGCTCTGAGTTACATCTTGTTGCAAGGCACCTGCTTCCAGTTGGAGTGGCGTAGTTGGTTCCGCTTCTCGTGCATGTGGAACAGCAACGATTATGCCGCCTCTCTCTTGGATGGGGGTGTGAACACCTTGAATCTGAGCGGTCATGACGAATGCTCCTGGGGCCATGTACGGCATATGAGCTGCGGCACTATGTCCCAGAGACATCAGAGATGAAGATCCAGAGCTGTTTCCGGATGTTCCCTCTGGACTTGACCCTGGAGACTCGGACATACTCGCATCCAGATCTTGACTTGAAGCAGCAGCTTGAACCAAGGTTCCCGAAGACGAAGGCAAAACCTCCAATCGTGCATGCTTCCTCTCACCAATGTCCGTCGAGCCACTGTCCGAGCTTCGTGAGTGAACACCGTGCGTTTGCAGTCTCAAGACGTACTCAGGACCAAGAAGTTCGACTTCAGCTTCGGACATTAATACATCCCCAGCTTCATCTTCCTCTTGGTTCTTGATTCTTGGTCGAGGGTTTGGGCCTAGGTCGTCAACTAAAGGAGACACATGTACAGGGACTCCTCTAGTGATGCTTCGCCATTCCCTCAATTCAGCACCCAAAGAATCCTGGAATTCTCGAGCAACATCTTGGATCACAACTGCTGGGACCGTAGCAATCCTGGTTTCAGACCAACCTGCGATCACGTTACGGAACTCAAACCCAACATTCCAAAGCAGCGTTTGCAGCACTGCAACCACTTCTCTCGGCGTGAAGTTTTTGAACTGGACTTCTGTCGCAACCAACTCAGTCACAAGCGGTATCCCTTGGCGTCTTGGACTCAGATGTGTTATCCAAGAAGCTTCGTTCTCAGGATCCGAGACAGACACTGTCAGAAAGGTGCTGGTAAGTATAGCGGCTTGGATGCAGGGCCTAACATCAGGTCCTGGTTGGGGCCACTCGTACAGCACATTCCTGGCTTGGACCATCCCGTAATTTACTCGGATCCAGCGATCAAGTTGTGCTCGGACGAAGATCGACTCCGGATCTCGATCAGGGGTGGCCGCATCAAGGCTCTCATCTCGATTGAGACTTGAGTCACCACGTGCAGTCAAGATTCCACCGGACGGTGACCTCCTGACTGTCGTTTCATGACGCGGCGCGGCCTCCGACGACGCAACCGGTGTGGATCCAAGATTCGCCCGAGCTACTACATCTTGATTCGAAGACCCAGCTACTTTGGACACTTCATCCAAGCTTCCGATACTGGACTTTCGGGACACTAACGAAGCCGACGATACTGGCGCTTGCACACCGTCATCTGCTCCGTCCACACAAAGCGAATTCGGGGCGTTGACATCCTTGACTTCGGAAGCGCTTGGTTCAGGACTCTTCGTTCCAGTAACTTCGGAGACAACATCTTGCTCCGCCGCACTGGACGCTTCGACCGAGTGGTCTGAGACCAAGCTCTTCTCTTCATCGGGGGCTGTCAAACGCCCCACGCCATGGATACTAGCTTCTCCAGGCGTTACCGTTCCTCGGATTCGACTCGACGTTCCCGTCGGCGCCTCCGGCAATTTCTTTCCGCGTGTAGCCTTCTTCTGCTCAGGCATCGTAGATACTTGATCGAAGAGACTCACACACTTGAAAACTTGAATATAACTTGCGGTGAAATCAAGACTCGGAGATCCGGGCACGCGCACCAGTTGAGACGAGGTGGTGATTCCTTTTTCGCCCAAGGTGTACAGTGGCCAGTTTTAGACTCAAGATCTAAACCCTTAATATAAAGAGCTTAGATCCCAAGGTTTGGCGTGTACCTCGTGAATCCCTCTAGGTTAGATTAACCTCCGAGTTTTGTTTCAACCAACAGCTTTAGCTATATCTCAAGCTTAGGCTTCCAGTTGGTGGGGATCTTGATCTCTTGACTTGGATGTCCGGAGAAGCAGGATCAGGCTTGACGCAGGGCTACACAAAGTGACCAGCGATAATTCCAAATGCAGAGTTCTTGTTCTTGTACGTCACGTTATACAGGGTCCTTGTTTTCTTCGTTAGCCTGGACCGAGGCTAAGCTGATCTTGAAATGAGCACGGAGTCTTGGATATCAGCAGGATCCAAGACGCTCAGACGTTCGCGCACCACCCTCACCAAAGAGGGACGAGTTCACTTGCAGGTAGACGTTCGATGATCTTCGTTTCGCTCAGCAGTCCTTTCGCACGGTCTTGGATGTCGACTGCAGTCTTGACCCCACGACTCAGAATATGAAATGGGTTCGACGCTTGGACGCGGACTCCCCCAACTAATATGTGGAATAGGTTGAGGTTTAGTCCTGAAGCGCGCCCGCCCAGAACCCCCAACCTAACTTGACTTGACAGAAAGGTTGGAGCTCCAGACGACGCGTAGTAGACGGCCGAAGGACTTGGGTATCGCAATTAACCTTGAATTTCTCGGTGAACTGGGCTCCCAAGCAAATTGCACTTGTGCTTTACACGGCAAAATGAACTCTGTTTAGGTTTATAGCTAACTACTTCATATAATATAGAAATTTGTATGGCATACTTCCTTGATGTCTTCGGAATGTGGTTGAGTAAACCAACTTGAACTGACTGGGGGATTAGGGGTTCTTCGAACTGGCCCTTTGAGGCGACTCTTCGGATCCTTCTAGATTTCGTTCTTGGATTCAAGATCTTCAGCCTTGGGAACTTGGATTATGAGTTGGTTCTTGGTAATACCAACTAAAACCAAGATTGGCGACCAAGAGAGAAACTGGTTGTGACTTAGATCTTGAATACGACCCTTGATGACTTGAACATCTTGAACTTAGGGTCGGGATCTTGGATATCTTTGGCGTTATCTTGATTCGTGGGCGTGGAACCTGGTTTCTGGGTCCATCATAGCCTTGGAACTGCTGTCGCTCTCGAAGCGATGGCGGGACGCTCTCCCAGATACGTTCGGAGAGGCATTTTCACCCACATCGGGTAACCCACTTTAGAGAACTGTTAGTCTAGACGGAACATTCTTGATTGTAAACTTCTAGACAGGTCACTCCTCTTCGAGACAGGCAATCTTCCTTCCCATTCACCATCTCCACATTCATTCCACAGAATCTTGTCGCAACTCCATATGTTACACCGTCTCCAAAGTCTTGACCAATCCAAAAATAGCTGGCATTTTGGCCAATCACTTCCAAGATTTGAAAAACCCACGAGTGCCTCGTGTCACAAGTCTTCTTGGACGCAACAATGCGATCCAAGCTTCGTCTCGATCCGAGACAGAGGCAGCTAGGGTCAAGAGGACACTTGTAGCAAGAGCTGCTTGAAGACAGGAGCTGACGTCTGGTGCAGGTTGCGGCCAGTTGTAGACCACATTCCTTGCTTGGACGAAGCCAACTGGGAGTCTCAACCAACGAGTCAGCTGTTGTCGGACGAAGATCGACTCCGGGTCACTTTCAGGAGTGGCCACGTCAAGGCTATGATTTTTGAGACCAGATTCACCACTCGCGGCAAAGATTCCACCCGAAGGTGACTCCTTGGTCGTGGCTTCATGACGCGGCACTACCTCCGACGGTGTCACCAATACAAACCCAGGCTTGGTCCGAGGAACCAAGTCTTGACTTGAGTCCCTTGACACAAGCTCTTCCGGAGACGCCTAGGGTTCTTCCATAGGCTTCGCAGCCTCCTTCGTCTCAGGTTCGCTTACATCCTGGGATGCTTGGTCTTGACCTTTGACTCTTGGTTCACGGGGAACAAGCGACGTCTCTGGTTCTGGAGTTTTGATACTCTCAGCAACGCCGTCCACACTTTGCGAATTCGGGGTCTTCCCCTCCTCAACTTCCGACGGCTTCAATCCAAGACTTGGGGTCTTGGAACCGGTTTCTTCAGAAGCAGATTCCTGCGCTTTGATGCTGGGTTCTTCAACCGACTGATCTTGAACCGAAGCCTTCTCCTTGTTGCGGGTAGGACGCCCCACGCCTTGAGCATTTTCGTCCTCAGGCGTCAATCCTCGGATTCGTCTCGACATTCTTGTCGGTATGGTACTTTCTCTTTGCGCATGGCGTTTTTCTTTTCCGGCATCTTGGACGCTCAAACGAAGATAGTAACCACTCAGATAACCTTGAAAGTAATAAACGGTGAAATCAAGCCCGTAAGATCCGGGCACGCGCACCAGCTGAGATGAGGTGGTGAACCTTTTTCCGTCCAGTGTATAGTGAGCCTCTGATACCTCTGGTCCAGAACTTAGAAAAGCTTGGTCCAAGGTTGGCGTGTACCTTGTGCAATACCTGACGGCTCGATTAACCTCGCTACCGTCCACCGATTGACGTATTGATCCAAGTTGTGAATGCCTTGGTCTTCTTGTCTTGTCCTTGATGTCTCGGATTCAGGAACAGACGCACGTTCTCCCCACTTGGTAGTTCAGCAATATAAAACAAATACAGAGTTCTTCTTCCTTGAACGTCACGTTATACAGTGTCCCAATTCTTGATATCCTTGGACGAAGACTAAGCCGAGGTCAGTTGGAGCTTCACGCTTAGGATACTTGGCAGGATCTCAACACTCACGACGGTACGCGCACCACTCTCAGAGAGAGAAATTCATTTGCAGGTTTCAGGTTCAGGTTACTTCGCTTCACACGACTGTCCGCTCTCACGGCTTAAGGTGTCGACTGTAGATCTTGACACTCCCAGACTCAGGAATATGGAATGGGTTAGCCTCTGAGGACGCCCAACTAATATATAAAATAGGCGGGACTTGTATCCTCAGCGAACGGCGCTTTGGACCCCAACCTAACTGGACTTTACACAGATTGGAGACTCAAAGAACCGGGTGGTGAAGTAGCTCAAAGACTCTTGTGCTTTACAAGTCAAAAGAACTCAAAGGCACTTCGGGTTACGGATCAAAAAGAACTCTGATTGAATATATACTAAACTACTAAAGGCTACTGACTCATGTCACTAGTCATCAGCAAAGCTTCGCGACTTTCAACGCGACCTAGCGCTGATTTCGTGCAGAACACAGACAGAAATAATGGATTTGCGGGAAAGCGTGATGTACCAAGGGCTCACAGGCGTCAACCAGCGGCTTTACAAAACTCCGTGCCTTCAATGCTAGAGTTCCGATTGTTAGTCAGACGCTATCAGTCATTTGGACGAATTTGATTCTACGCGTGTCGCAACCGGTGATGGTGATTATGTCGCAAGTGATATTGCAGAGAAGGGGCACCGGACAAATCAGCAGAAGGTCTGTCTCACCGAAAAAGAGTTCAATGCATTGGAACCCGGTGAGTCCAAGCTCGGCGAGTCCAAACTCGGCAAGGTCAAGCTCAACGAGTCCAAACTCGGCAAGTTCAAGCTAGGCAAGTTCAAACTCGGCAAGTTCAAACTCGACGAGTCCTAGCTCGGTGAGTTCAAGCTCGGCGAGCGCATTATCTGGAATGGTGATTACGACTGCCGAGACGTGGTAGTTCCTGTCATACCGAACAAAACCGGAGCAGTGAGTCAATCTTCGAGGGATGGCTTCGAGAAACTGAGGCGCGGATTTCTGGTATAGAAATATTACCTAACGATGGGATTTGACAAACTAAGGACGAGCAAGCTGAAGCTCAGGCGTTGTACCAGAGGGTGCATCAGGGAAGACACTGGGGGATCGGTGAGAAGCTTTCACGTCTTGGAGTTAAAATCAACGGTAAACGAGTCTATGGGTCCAGACACTCACCAGCCCGGCTCGGGTCAGGACCGGGGCATTTGTGATGTAGAGATTTACATAATTGAGGATCGCCCCACGTCTCACCCTTGAGGACCATTTTGAACAACCAAAGTACCAGAAGAGTGGTACATGGGTACCAGCAAAGTTAGCTCGACGAGACGCAGCTCAGCGAGTCCTCGACGAGTCCAAACTCGGCGAGTCCGACCAGAATCACTCGAAGAGTCACAGCAGGGTCGACCAAGATCTGTAACGGACTTATTTCACTACATGTTTGTATAGGAAGCTTAAAATAGCATAGGAGGAGCCCAGCGGGCTCCTGGAAGATATAAGAAGATAACAGAGCAGAATTTTCTAGGTTCAACACAAGCGGTACACTTCTTAGGTAAGTCACTGCCGCGGACCGGATTATGCCTGTCGTTGGTTCCCGAGAGGCATAGCTTGTAGGGAACTCAACCAACTGGCAGCGCCAAGAGTACAAGGTCGGCCCAAGTTGGGTATTTGATCCCAGCATGCCAATTCCGCTGGAAGTCGGCGAGTGTGCGTCCTCACCGAATCGACAGGCCTCTTCTCAGAGTGACGTCGTTAAACTTCGCGCCTGGGATTACACATTAACCTTAGCGTCCCGTGTCAGGCCCATGCTTTAGTGGGGACACGGACGGTTATTCCCAGAGTCTGCGGCCGCAGACACCTGGAGGAGTGAAAGTGAGAAGAGAAATAAAGGAACCTGGTAGTGGGTGCTCGTCAAGACGAACTCACCACTGTCCCGGCTGGGCCGAACTGCACGGGGACCTATCCCTGCGCAAGGTCAACAGCGCTGACCTTGACTCGGCGCATTGTTGTGAGTATTGCGTTGGAGGACTAACAGATTTGTGTGTTCTCCTATACCACAGTTAAAACAAACAAAAGCGTAAACCCTCCAAGCTATATTGACTGGGTAGCAACAGCTGAGTTCATCATGGATATTAGATTACATTCCGATTTGTTCGCTACGTACGTGACGGAGAGGAAGACGAAGTGCGGCACCCGGGTTTGCACGGTTGCAAATATTCCCAAACTTTCCGACATGTGTTATGTACACAAGTACGGCAATCACAATGAGCACTATGTTGGCCCGGAGGACGGTACACACACAAACACCATTGAAGGACTATGGGAGATACATATCAAGCGTCATATCAAGTCAATGAGAGGCATGGAAAAAGCGAGTTGAACCGGTATATTGATGAGTACCTGTGGCGAACATGGTATTTCCTCAAGACAGCGTCCACGGCTCAGATTATGAGCGGACTCGTACAGCATGTTCAACGTCATGGGGTTTATTTCCTAATGAAATTGGTTTGGGATTTGCTTGCATCAAAACTTTTCAAATGAAAACTGTTTTTTAATAACATTAGAAAATTACAATAGGAAAAAAGCGGAGCTGTCCTTGAGGAGAACCTTTAATCTTCCTTGCACTCCGTGTGACAGTCACACCATTGTCGAGCTGTGAACGCGATTAGGTAGGTTGAAGACCATTAAGAGAGCAAGAAACAGCAGTGTGTGAACTGTAGTGCGCTTGATAACAGCAAGTAAGTAAACTCTTGCGTGCATGAGAAGACCCAGTGTACCTTGAACTCTACAGACTCGTCAAGAACATGGAGGACACCGTTGCCATAAACCAAGAACGTAACATCCCAGCAACACCAAAATGACAAGGCAACCAAGTTACTACGGCATCTTGCCTTTACAACACCGTGCTGCTCGTGAAGGCCACATCGGACACTAACGGACTCACCGTAGCATTCCTGCCAGGAGTCCTGGCAAGTACTGTGTGCTGAGAATTCGTGTGTTGGATATGTGTTGGATGTGTGATTTGTAGTGTTGACCACCCAAGAGTGTAATTACAACACGTGTCTTTTACGAATACATAGAGTATTACAGGTTTTTGCTCTTTATTAAGACGTCCAAAACCCTTAAGAAAGAGTCTTCTGAAATGGCTACAAAAATAGCAAGCCCTGATTTACGTTATTCCTGGGCCACAGTAAAGACGGTTTTTGCTATTTAATAAAACGTCCCCTGACTTTAATGGCCGCCTGTTTGTAAATAGCTGATATGAAACTATCAAATCTAGAATATTGTGGAGGGCCGTATTGCACTTTGTTCTTCGACAGCGCTTTTTAAGTTCGCTTTCGTGTTGGTTAGGTTCGATGTTGGTTTTGCGGGCAGGAATCTGCTCTCTATTCTTGTCGTCGTAGCCTTTAGATAGGACAAGCGAGCTTCGTGTGTGGTGCTTCTGCGCCGCCTTAATGCGCTCTTTGTTAGCTTGGTATTGTTCAGGTGAGTATGCCATCTTTGTACGTTACTAACTTTATCTTTATCAGGATTAATTGAAAATGCAATCGTTTAACCTCAATAGGATGTTACGATACGCTACGACGTGTGATGCTGTCAGTCTACAGCAGGTGCCATGTCATTGCGATCTCTCCACTTCTTCTCTATGTCTTTGCGCTTTCACTCCATACACTCGCAAAACACCTTCTTGTTCTGAACATAGACGGATGTTCGCATCTCCAAGTCATCGCCCGACGCAACAAAGCCTTCTTTCAAGCGCAGCGAGATAAGTCGTGCGTATCCAGCATCCAACGCGCGTACGGTCAAATCGACCTATGGCATCGCAAACAATGTCAGAACAAGAAATATTCAGCTCGTGCTCCAAGGCTCATACCTCGTATCTGTTGCCGATTACAAAGCTTTCAGACGCGAATTCGACATAAATATTCATCACCGGTAGAGCAAACGTGCGCGCATCATACCACTCGTGCATTTCTGCGGAAAGAGCAAGACGATTGCTTGGGTCGTTGTCATACTTATTATAGCTTGCAAATTTCCGGCAATGCTCTCTTGACATCAAATGACAGCTCTGCGCCTTCCCCACAGACCCGAACCACTCTTCGCTCTCGATACGCTGGTGCCTAAATTCGTCAGTCATCACGTCGACGATCGAGGTGGTGGTCGAGAGAGCTGCCATCGTGACCTGAGGAGATACGGTATCATGTGGAACATAATGCCGGCTGTAGATGCGCCGACGTTCGCTTAACTCCCGAGGAACAGAGGCAACATTTGTTGACACCTCGTGGCCATTGAGTGGGGACGTTGACGTGATACATTCATCCTACAAATGCATTGTCGAACAACAGAGCATTCTCTCCTGTCAAACAGACAGTTAGTCCATCCAAGTAACATCGACAAGATGAGTAACTTACTTGTCTCGAACAGACCGTGGATGCACAGCGTTTCGTCTTCATACCATAGTGCGTTATCCTTGTCCCCGGATCGTAGTAGCCAATGTATGATGCCGCCAGCCGGTACAGCCTGCAGCGAATCCCTTTCGTGGTCAACTCGTTGCGTCATCGTTAAGATCGTATGTTAATTAAAAAAGCAGCGTTAAGAGAATAACGCGGCATGTTTTCTTATTCTGCGAAGTTACTCCGACACAAGTTTGACTTCCATTGCAAATTGCTGTATCTTGCGCACGTTCAAGTAGCTTGGCAACGGCATCCTCTTGTGCTTCGAGTCAAGATACCTTTGGTATCGGAAACCAGTGAATCTGTCTGGTGGAAGCACGAAGTAAAGTCGCGGTGCTGCAGGATTTTCGAGAAGTTTTAAAACGTCGTGTAGACCAGCCTGCTTGCAGGGGTGCTTGTGTGCACCAGTAACCTGAAGCAATACATCCGGCTTGATTATCGCATCCACCGACTTGTAATTTTCGCCGCTGGCCGTAGGTAGGTTGTTGTATCAGCAGCGATAACGTCATCGTCGCTATAAAAACGACAGTTGGCCTTTCAGACAGCTGGATTGACATAACACCATCGCCGAGATCCCTCGTCACAGCGGAACTATCTTCCATCGCAACATCACCCTCTACATTCATAGCATCGTCAGCAGCCTCTACACTCATAGCATCATCATCAGCCTCGACTTCGTCCGAGGCTCCTTCTGTGAAATATTCATCATCGTCATGTGCCTCACCGTTGTCGACCAGGCGCCGAATTCGAAACGTTCCACCTCGCGGCAGCACTGAATGCACATGTCCTTCAAACAGATGTCCACGGAGCACTGCAAGAGCGCCAATTCCATCAGATGCAGACATGAAGTCCATAAGCTTCTGCCTATTCTGATCGTACAGGCGCTTGTAGACCTCTTGCTGCACATATTGCGATGCGAAGACGAAGTACTCATTGAAAAAATGTTTGTTGACACGATAGTGAAGCAATCGATGTGACACTTGAGCGTCGTCCGCGTCAGGTTTTCCACAGGCGTGTACTAACCAGCTCATGTTAACAGCTTCAAGCGCCCTTTCAAGCAACTCCTGCTGGTCACCAACTTGCGCAAGTCGCAAGACATAGCGTGCGATACCACCCCAACGACGAAAGCAATCCAGCACGGCGGCCTCTGGTGTATCCGAGTACATCAGCTCACGACACGTCAGGATCTCCTTCATGGACCACACTGGCATGTAGCAGGACCGGCAATTCGTCTTGTTGAACGCGTACCAGATGGAGCGGCGCGGTGACGTCAAAAGAATCGTCTTCGCTTCATAATATGCAGGCTTGACGGCATCCACAATGTAATATGTCGTCGGCTCGGCGAGAATACCAACAAAGTCTTGATGTGAGCCTTGAGCCACCGCATCGCGAGAGAATAAGATGCGGTTCTCGAGCATACCGCTCTCATATACCACTGTCGCGCCATCACGCGCAAGAAGAAGCAAGATCACAAAGCCAAAAACGTTTTGCCAATACCAGGGTTGCCGAGAATCACAAGATGGGGTGTTTTCGTCACTACATCATGGATCATCTGCTGAGAACGCTTCCATAGCTCAGGGTAGCAATGGCGAATGTAGATACGAGAGCCTAGCGACGGTGTGCCGAGAAGATGCGTGCCTCGGGGTAACTCAATCAAAGCGTCAGCTTCGACCTTGGTACGATCGTTCACCAATGCTTCCCAAAACGCGACCAGTGCTGGTGGATTCAGCGCCATGGATTCCGTGACGTGGATGTTTACACTGTCCACAACAAGTTGGCTGTCTCGGGGAGTTTCCCCGGAACCACCACCAGCACGTGAACTTGGCCCTCACCCGGTTGAAAATTCTTTCCAAAGTATCTGGCGTTCTTGATCCACAGTGTAGGCTCCATCTGATCCCCGTAGCCTCGCAACGTTCCGTCTTCATCGAGCGCCACAGCTGCCGCGCCAGCCCCATCCAGCCACGCGCCGCCCTTCTTCGCCAGGAAGAGCTGCAGTTTGTCCGCATCGACATCCTTCAAGTCGTTCGGTTTCTTCTTCTTGATCGCATCCTTCAGGTCATCCACCCAGTCGCTCTCATCTACCCGCACCGAGAACGCGCTTCCCTGCTCGCCAACGATGACACAGTTGAGCTTCACCATCTTTCCTCCAGGCGGCAGCTTCTCGAATGAGGGAAGACGAACTTTCTGTTTTGTAGGGGTCACTATTGGTCAAAAGTCAACAACAAGGGACTACAGATTCTGACCAATAGAAAATGGCTTCTCAAAGATGCAGCCCTACCCTTGACGGTAACTCTTCGGTTGGTTTGATTTCCGTGCAAGTGTTGTGCAGTTTTATCAAGATCCATCCATCGACACACTGATGTTTGACCGAGACCAGTGCCATTTCTAGAATCTACCGACTGGGGGTAAGATGTCGACGCTGCAACTGGTGTTTGCGTGCAAATTGGGTCACAGGAAACGAGTTGTTGTCGTAGTCGATGAGAACGCTGCGTGGACACTGAGATTAAAAGGCAGAACGCAAACACGTGGAAGAATAGCGCGGCTCGTGACCTGCACTGTTCCTGTCGAAGAAGAGTGACACATGGTTACCAAGTGGTGACCTTGCTGTGGCGCAACTGACATCAGGGGACCACCCGAGGGCGATTCAAAAGAAAATACTGTTGATGGATGTGACACCGTCGATTAAGAATGTGCTAGATTGTCAAAAACCTACGTCGAGACAAACTCACGTGTTCGTGATGGTTTCACGAACGCAGATATTAGTTTCTTCCACTTCAGTCCACAACCTTGTTGTTGATGGTGTTCATCTATCGATCACACCAAGTATGGATTTGAATCCGCCAAGACTGGTCGCGTTTTGGAGAGCATTTAAGAAAGACACGACCAAGATTGGTGCCGACGACGTGTTGGTTGGAATTGCCAGACGAAACTTTCCTAGTATCTCGGCTCTCATATCTACATTCGCCACTGCTACGACGAACTCCTGACACGGTGCTGGGTGGCAATTCGTGATGACGCAGTGAACACGCCGAATCTCGTGATTCTCGACTATAAGACCGAGCTTTTCTTGCATGTCGTAACTTCACTGATCATTAAACGGCAGAGTTCTTATCATCATTTTGGGCTCGAAAACACATATATTTAGAAGGTCTTGGCATCCCAAGACTACTCCTGCCCGCTACAACAGCATTGTATCAAATGCCTCGACAACGATGGTTTTGTCAATTAATTTTTTGACATGGATGCATATTTTCTGTCGTTGAATATTGACGTCCACGCTGCAAATTGGGCTCAAGTCAGCGATAAGAAGCACACGAATGCGGCAGTGAGGGAGGTCACACCTTGGACAAGTCGACATGGCCATGCAGTTGCAGCGTTAGACTTCAGCGACGACTATATGCGGAAACAGGGCAGCGAGCTCGGTTATTTGTGCTAGGCGGTGACTCAAGCGTTCAAGGAACACAAGACCTGAGAGCATACCCCGGTGGTGGATCAATGAGGAACGATGTGTGGAGTACGACCGGTCCATCGTGGAACGTGCAGCTGAATATTCTTAAGACCACGAAATGGGGTGATCCATTGCCGCAGATCGTGTCCAACGTGACGTGGCTTCAGACTTACAACGGCAAACGCCCTCCTCGTGGGGTCACGTATTCGCAATGGATAGCTTGTGCTGCTGCTGCCTGGGCTATTAGTCCGCCCACAGGGTGTGACGACCCCAACACACCGCCTGGGGCATATTTGGCAGACAACATGTTTTCTCCACGTCGGAATTTCGTGGCACTCGCTTTCCAGAACGAATTGTTCGTGTTCGGCGGTCGTGCTCGGGAATTTTTCCCTGTTCCTCAGTCGCAGCAACGTGGAGGCACAGGATCTGGCACTATGGCACCGCACAATGTCCGATGGCTCGAATTTGCCGTTCTGAAAAACGGTGTTTGGCGTAGCAGTGATGCTGGATCATCTTGGAAACTTGTGACTCCAGGTTGTGCTTATCCTCAGAGCGATTTAGTGCACAAGGCTTCGCGCCCAGAGCTCCAGTGCAAAGATGATGATCAATGTGAGGGCGATGCATCTTGCCAAGTTGATGAAGCTACTTCCACGGGCTTTTGTGTTTGCAATATGTGGTCACCGCGAGAATTTCACGCCGTGACAATATTCAACGACGCACTCTACTTGTCCGGAGGCTACGCTTTAGTGGAGCTGGGAAATTGTGGCGTTGAAGAGAACGCTCGAAAACGTAAATCGGGCGAGGAATTTGCTTGTAGTGGTGGTTATCGAGCGTACATGAACGATATGTGGACATCAACTGATGGCTAACACTGGACGAAGCTTACACTTCACGCAGAATTTTCGCCTCGAGGTGAGCACTCAATGGTGGTTTTCAAGTCTTTATTGTACGTACTTGGTGGTCGTACAGGTGATTCTCGAACGCATGAAGGAGAAGCTCAAACGCAACTATTAAACGATATATGGATAAGTGCTACCGGTTCGACCTGGACAATTGTGACCAACGGGGCTCCGTGGACACCACGTGCAAAACACGTAACACTTGCTCTACCTGGAGCTCCCGACCAAACATCAGGTGATGATCCGGACGACCAGCTCCTTTTCCTTTTGGGGAAGACGTAGAGCGCACATTAGAAGACGTGTGGGTGTGGAAGGGAGGAGAGGCAATTTGGATTCAAGACTATTCCTCAGCCACAGCGTTTACTGAGTACGTGACTCCGACAAGTGATGTGGTATATATGCGGACAATGATCGACACGGATGCTGCAGCGTTGGGAACAATGGGGGTGAACGCAATTGCTGACCTCACGGGCCTAACGTTCGACCAAACGCTGGTATTTCGGCAGATCATGCCAACTTGCGATTATATCGCTCTAGCAAAACTTGTTGTTGAACAGTGCACTGTGCAGGCAACACAGTACGAGGTCAGGAACATATGGCCGCCATTGAAGGAGAACATGGTGATGCCAACGCAGCAGCAGCTGAAATAACTCTCGCTGACGACGAAACGAAGTGGGATGGTTGTACACACATTGGTACCAAGGTGACGGATTCAAAAACTGGTCGGCTTCGTTGGGCTGACGTTCTTGGAGTGGACCAGGTTCAAGTACTCCGAGATGTTTTCGTTGATGCACAAGAGAGCATTTGCAAGTGGAAACTTTAAGCACGATCTGGTCATGCTGGCATCGTTTTTCAACGTCGCGTGTTGGTTCTAGGTGGCCTCACAGCGCCTGACTACTACAACAATGATGTCTGGTATCGTGACGCTCGCAGACCTCTCGCTCAATTCACGGAAGTTCCCTCAAGCGGAAGCTCGGACACCGTTTTCCGCTTCGAAAGTGACAAACCTTTTTGCTTCTTTGAATATTATCTGCTAGACACAGTGGAGCAACTTGTAGTGCGCAATTGGACACTAACGCTCGGAGAGCTTGACATTGGCAGCTGGTTGGACTCGGGCACGTTCATGCTGTGAATTCGAGCTCGAGACCCCGCTGGAAATGTGGATGAAAAGTTCGAGGACGGCCGCAATCAGTACACGTGGGAGTATGAACGCCTGCTTCCATGGGGGCTCATCACTGGACTCTCTTGTGTCGCATTAGTTCTGCTCGCAGGCTTCTTGAAGGAGTGGCGTAAGCGCCGCAAACGCGCCGCAATGGAGCGCTATGCAATGAAACGCATGCGTCGTAAGCTCAAGAAGAAAAATGGCGCTGTTGCAATCGTGAAAGATGGAGATGCCAATTGGCGTGAGACCTACGACAACGCCAAGGAAGGGAAGAAGGGCAAGAAGAAAAGCACCAAGAGGATGCCGACGACCTCCAAAGATAAGGCCAAGAGTAAAGATAAGAAGGACAAAGCAAAGGGAAAGAAGATTAAGACGAAGGACAAGTCGACAAAAACGAAAGACAAAATCAAGACTAAGGACAAGGTCAAAACAAAGCCAAAAGACGGGAAGAAGAGCGATAGCAAGACGACAAAGAAGAAAACAGTGTCAAAAGATGAAAAGAAGAAGACAAAGTCAAGCAACACAACAGGGAAGACTACCAAGGATATCTCGACGAAAAAGAATGTAAAGATGGTGGCAAAACAGTTGAGAAGCGTACTACCACAGCAACAAAGGAGAAGTCTGACAAGAAGAAACCTCGTGATAAGTCGAAGAGCTCAGAGAAGAAAAAGACAAAGTAAATACATACCACGATTAATTGTTTAACCCCAATGGCTTGGATGTGAACGGCCACAGTTCATGCTTCGTTTGACATACTTTTGAAAGCATCACACGAACCTACGGCAACAACTCCTCACCTTACAGCAGTACTGCGTGTGCATGTCCTTCGAACACCACTATCCGTTTAAAGCCGCAACAAACGTAAAACGTTTCTGCTTGATTTTGTTGACTTCTTGCTCAACAAACGGCGACGCGAAGGCCAAGTGCATGAATGAGAATTTTTCATCGACAACATGATGAAGCAATAGGTAAGTCTCGTCATCATCATCATTGTCATCTTCGCTGTCTCTTCCAAAGTCGTCTCCAATCTGTCAAGTTCAATTCCAGTAATCGCCTCCTTCAGCAACAATTGTTGGTCCTCGTTTGATACATTCTCCAACACGTAGTGCGCATTATCGCCCACCGGCCGGATATCGACCTCGCATACTACAGTGTTGTCAAGATTCGGCTCTCCTCAAGCAGAGCTCCGTTTTTCCTATTGTGAATTTCTATTGTCATTTTTCTATTAAGATCGGAAATTTAGGAAAGCACGCAAATTTTAAATCGAATTTTCATTTGAGAAATTATACGCCGTAACGTTGAATAAGCTGTACGAGCCCACACATAATCTGAGCTGTCGACGCTTTCTTCGGAAAGTACCATGTTCGCCACAGGTACTCATCAATGTACCCATTCAGCTCGCTCTTCTTCATGCCTCTCATTGACTTGATATGACGCTTGATGTGTATCTCCCACAGTCCTTCAATGGTGTTCGTGTGTGTGCCGTCTTTGGGGTCAACGTAGTGCTCAGTGTGATTGACGTATCTGTGCACATAGCACAAATCTGCAAGTTTGGGGTTGTTTGCAAGCGTGCGCACCCGGGTGCCGCGTTTTGTCTTTCTTTCTGTAACGTACGTCGTAAACATGTCTGAATGTATGGTAGTCCTGACAAATATCACATTAGTTTCAGAAAAATTACAAAACAAAATAGCTGCAAATTTCGTACCCAGGTCTGATGAATTGTCGAATAATTGGAAAGATGCTTTCTTGTGTGCGGTCTTCGTCGACGAAGCGTGCAAACCACTGACCAGTAGAGCGATCTACTCCGCCGAATAGCCAGTAGTCTGCATAGCGACGCCCACGTTGGTACTTGCTTTTTTCATGCTGGTTTCGTCAATTTCTACTATGTGCCCCACACCGCCAATCTAAAATCAAATTCAAATTAGAGGATATTTAAAAAGGATTTAAAAAAGAGAAAATAAGTTTACCTGAAAGCGATCCCCATTGAGTTGTTTGGAGCATAGACAACGGAGATACGCACTCTATTCGTGTACTGTCGTCTCAGAGACGTCCGCAATCTCGGCTATCTGCACGTGACGCAGACGCATGCACCAGGCACACAGCAGTCGTGCAGCTTGGAGAGAAAGCTTGGTTCCAGAGAGCCAGGTGTTAGTTAACATAGACATGCTTTTTCCTTACCGTCTTCATGTTGTTTTTCCTACAACACCGCCAAGAAGGCTTCTTGGCGGTTGCACGCACGCGCATCTGCTGGCGGCACCCGGGACAGAACATCTCCCTCTCTAACACCCCCGCTTCCTGCCACCACCTCACGGCTCCTATGTCGTCCGCCGTCGCTGCAATGATGGCGCTGAGATCGTAGTAGTCGGTGGCGACGGTGGCATAGTGGTGGCTTGTTGACGTGGACATGGTGGCAGTGGGGGTGTTAGGGAAAAGCTAAAGTGGCTATGTGATTGGTGGGAGGGCACGAAAACGGAGCTGTAGTTTTGAACAATACAAATGCCAAGTGTTATGAATCTGGTGGTGGCCGTGAACTTGGCCAAAAGCGGAGCTATTCCTGCGGAGGGGACAAAAGTCACCTTAGCTGTCGAAATTGTGCTTAGAAGCAAAGTATGAAAAAATGTAATAGGATTTTCACAGTGGGAAATTTGTAAACCGATCTTAATAGAAAAATGACAATAGAAATTCACAATAGGAAAAAACGGAGCTCTGCTTGAGGAGAGCCCAAGATTCGGATACGGTTTGCCATGATATTCCTAGATCTCCTTTCACGAAGACACCGACAACAAAATTCACTGGCATGATGTCTTGTTGAATTCGTACCATATTGACCAGCGCAAAGCCGTCAGCAAAATCGCCCTTGCCGAATACTTCCCAGGCTTCATGCCATCCACGATGTCATACGTCGTAGGCGCAAAGCGAAGAATGTTGACAACGTCATTTCGAATCCTTTGACAACCGTGTCGTCAGAAAACAAAACACAGTCGCCACCTCTCGCATACACCACCGTCTTGCCCTTACGAGCTAGACGGAGCAATATCACGTGGCCGAAAGAGATCTTGCCGACGCGTTTTCGTCGACTACTACGACTAATTTGTTTCCTGTCACCCCAATTTCCACGCAAGCTAGTTGCAGCGTCAGCATCTTACCCCCAGCCGATAGATTCTTGAAATGTCAGTGGTCTTGGTCAAACATCAGTGTGTCGATGGATGGATCTTGATGAAACTGCACAACACTTGCACGGAAATCAAACCAACCGAAGAGTTACCGTCAAGGGTAGGGCTGCATCTTTGAGAAGCCAGTTTCTATTGGTCAGAATCTGTAGTCCCTTGTTGTTGACTTTTGACCAATAGTGACCCGCTGCAGAAACAGAAAGTTCTTTCCTCTCATTCGAGAATCTGCTGCCTGGAGGAAAGATGGTGACGCTCTTCTGTGCGATCGCTGGCGAGGCGGGAAGCACGTTCCCTGTGGACATCGACGAGAGTGAGTCGGTGGGCCACCTGAAAGAATTCATTGCAGAGAAACTGAAGTATACTGGGCGAGCAGACAAGATACAGCTCTTCCTGGCGAAGAAGGACGGCGCGTGGCTGGATGGGGCTGGCGCGGCAGCTGTGGCGCTCGATGAAGATGGAACGTTGCGAGGCTACGGGGATCAGATGGAGCCTACACTGTGGATCAAGAACGCCAGATACTTTGGAAAGAATTTTCAACCGGGTGAGGGCCAAGTTCACGTGCTGGTGGTGGTTCCGGGAAACTCCCCGAGACAGCCAACTTGTTGTGGACAGTGTAAACATCCACGTCACGGAATCCATGGCGCTGAATCCACCAGCACTGGTCGCGTTTTGGGAAGCATTGGTGAACGATCGTACCAAGGTCGAAGCTGACGCTTTGATTGAGTTACCCCGAGGCACGCATCTTCTCGGCACACCGTCGCTAGGCTCTCGTATCTACATTCGCCATTGCTACCCTGAGCTATGGAAGCGTTCTCAGCAGATGATCCATGATGTAGTGACGAAAACACCCCATCTTGTGATTCTCGGCAACCCTGGTATTGGCAAAACGTTTTTGGCTTTGTGATCTTGCTTCTTCTTGCGCGTGATGGCGCGACAGTGGTATATGAGAGCGGTATGCTCGAGAACCGCATCTTATTCTCTCGCGATGCGGTGGCTCAAGGCTCACATCAAGACTTTGTTGGTATTCTCGCCGAGCCGACGACATATTACATTGTGGATGCCGTCAAGCCTGCATATTATGAAGCGAAGACGATTCTTTTGACGTCACCGCGCCGCTCCATCTGGTACGCGTTCAACAAGACGAATTGCCGGTCCTGCTACATGCCAGTGTGGTCCATGAAGGAGATCCTGACGTGTCGTGAGCTGATGTACTCGGATACACCAGAGGCCGCCGTGCTGGATTGCTTTCGTCGTTGGGGTGGTATCGCACGCTATGTCTTGCGACTTGCGCAAGTTGGTGACCAGCAGGAGTTGCTTGAAAGGGCGCTTGAAGCTGTTAACATGAGCTGGTTAGTACACGCCTGTGGAAAACCTGACGCGGACGACGCTCAAGTGTCACATCGATTGCTTCACTATCGTGTCAACAAACATTTTTCAATGAGTACTTCGTCTTCGCATCGCAATATGTGCAGCAAGAGGTCTACAAGCGCCTGTACGATCAGAATAGGCAGAAGCTTATGGACTTCATGTCTGCATCTGATGGAATTGGCGCTCTTGCAGTGCTCCGTGGACATCTGTTTGAAGGACATGTGCATTCAGTGCTGCCGCGAGGTGGAACGTTTCGAATTCGGCGCCTGGTCGACAACGGTGAGGCACATGACGATGATGAATATTTCACAGAAGGAGCCTCGGACGAAGTCGAGGCTGATGATGATGCTATGAGTGTAGAGGCTGCTGACGATGCTATGAATGTAGAGGGTGATGTTGCGATGGAAGATAGTTCCGCTGTGACGAGGATCTCGGCGATGGTGTTATGTCAATCCAGCTGTCTGAAAGGCCAACTGTCGTTTTTATAGCGACGATGACGTTATCGCTGCTGATACAACAACCTACCTACGGCCAGCGGCGAAAATTACAAGTCGGTGGATGCGATAATCAAGCCGGATGTATTGCTTCAGGTTACTGGTGCACACAAGCACCCCTGCAAGCAGGCTGGTCTACACGACGTTTTAAAACTTCTCGAAAATCCTGCAGCACCGCGACTTTACTTCGTGCTTCCACCAGACAGATTCACTGGTTTCCGATACCAAAGGTATCTTGACTCGAAGCACAAGAGGATGCCGTTGCCAAGCTACTTGAACGTGCGCAAGATACAGCAATTTGCAATGGAAGTCAAACTTGTGTCGGAGTAACTTCGCAGAATAAGAAAACATGCCGCGTTATTCTCTTAACGCTGCTTTTTTAATTAACATACGATCTTAACGATGACGCAACGAGTTGACCACGAAAGGGATTCGCTGCAGGCTGTACCGGCTGGCGGCATCATACATTGGCTACTACGATCCGGGGACAAGGATAACGCACTATGGTATGAAGACGAAACGCTGTGCATCCACGGTCTGTTCGAGACAAGTAAGTTACTCATCTTGTCGATGTTACTTGGATGGACTAACTGTCTGTTTGACAGGAGAGAATGCTCTGTTGTTCGACAATGCATTTGTAGGATGAATGTATCACGTCAACGTCCCCACTCAATGGCCACGAGGTGTCAACAAATGTTGCCTCTGTTCCTCGGGAGTTAAGCGAACGTCGGCGCATCTACAGCCGGCATTATGTTCCACATGATACCGTATCTCCTCAGGTCACGATGGCAGCTCTCTCGACCACCACCTCGATCGTCGACGTGATGACTGACGAATTTAGGCACCAGCGTATCGAGAGCGAAGAGTGGTTCGGGTCTGTGGGGAAGGCGCAGAGCTGTCATTTGATGTCAAGAGAGCATTGCCGGAAATTTGCAAGCTATAATAAGTATGACAACGACCCAAGCAATCGTCTTGCTCTTTCCGCAGAAATGCACGAGTGGTATGATGCGCGCACGTTTGCTCTACCGGTGATGAATATTTATGTCGAATTCGCGTCTGAAAGCTTTGTAATCGGCAACAGATACGAGGTATGAGCCTTGGAGCACGAGCTGAATATTTCTTGTTCTGACATTGTTTGCGATGCCATAGGTCGATTTGACCGTACGCGCGTTGGATGCTGGATACGCACGACTTATCTCGCTGCGCTTGAAGAAGGCTTTGTTGCGTCGGGCGATGACTTGGAGATGCGAACATCCGTCTATGTTCAGAACAAGAAGGTGTTTTGCGAGTGTATGGAGTGAAAGCGCAAAGACATAGAGAAGAAGTGGAGAGATCGCAATGACATGGCACCTGCTGTAGACTGACAGCATCACACGTCGTAGCGTATCGTAACATCCTATTGAGGCTCAACATTGCATTTTTCAATTAATCTTGATAAAGATAAACCAGTTGCAGCGTCAGCATCTTACCCCCAGTCGGTAGATTCTAGAAATGTCAGTGGTCTCGGTCAAACATCAGTGTGTGGTTGGATGTATCTTGATGAAACTACACAATACTTCACTTTGAGAAAGGTTCTTTATCTCTCATTCGAGAATCTGCCACCTGGAGTAAAGATGGTGACGCTTAACTGTGTCATCGTTAATGTGAAGGGAAGCGCGTTCCCTGTGGACATCGACGAGTGAGTCGGTGGGGGACCTGAAGGACGTGATCAAGACGAAGAACTGCAGCTCTTCCTGGCGAAGAAGGGCAATGCATGGATGCCAGACGACGATCCTGCAGCGATAGAACTGGAAAACGGGAAGACCCACCAAGACATTCAGACGTTGATCGACGGAGAGCAGATGCGTGCGACGAAGACTTTGCAGCACTGGTTGTTTGACAGGAACAAAATGCTGTTGCCGTCCAATGATCAGATCCACGTGCTGGTGGTGGTTCCGCAGCAAGGGACTTCGGCTCCAATTGTCTCCCAAGACGGTGTTTTTGATCACTGCAGTGATCCGTTCTTCTCACAATTCTCCACGGTTGACCAAGTTGGTGATTGGCTCGAATTTTCGTCGTTGCTGCCGTTAACGAGACGTCAGAAGCTCTACATTCGCTCTTCGTACAGAGTGATCACCGACCAAGCACTGTTGAATCCAGATGGGAACATGGCCAAGTATGCTGTCGTCACGGGCACGCCTGGGGTTGGCAAGTCGGTGTTCGTCTACTATGTCATGTGGAGATTGATCAAGGACAAGAAGCGAGTGTTGCTTTTTGACAGCGAGGGGAATTTCTACTTTGATGGAACGACTATGTTCACCTGCGAGGCACTTCCTGGCAAGTCCAACCTACAGTTCTGGTCACCTGATTTGTGGTGCCTTGTTGATTCGCTGGACCCAACACGTATTCCTGGACTTCCCTATCGGCGATGTTCAATACTTCTCGCAAGCACACCGCGGCGGGATTGCATTGGTGAATTCAAGAAGCTTGCTCCTAATCCAGATGTTTTCTACATGCCACTATGGTCAAATGAAGAACTGGCGACAATTGCTTTCTTGTATCCACATGCTGCAGTTGCGTGGCAGAATCGATTTGAGTGTCTCGGTGGTGTGCCACGCCTAGTGTTGCAAGACATTAGAACAACCTCACAAGCTTTGCTGATGTCCGCATGCAGCAGTTGTTCTCTCGATGATTGCATTATGTTGGTGTCCACCTACTCCGAGGTCAACCCGAAGACTAAGGTCGCTCAGATTTTGATTCACATCCATAGCCAAGAACCGTATCGAGAGTACGAAGTTGCTTATGCATCAGAATTGGCGATGCAAGTGATTGCTCGAACAAAGTGGCGATCGGATCGCGCGAAAATGGAAAACCTTCTCGGTTCGTGCGATGGAAACCCGCTAACACAATCGCTATGCGGATACATCTTTGAGCCTCACTCCATGGATCTGTTGGAGCAGGGTGGAACTTTCGTGTATCGAAAGCTGTTGTCTGGCGCTGAAATGCGAAAGCGTGACACGAATAAACGCAAACGAAGCACCCCAGATAATGAGGATGAAGAAACTATCGACATCCCACGGTCATCGCAGCCTCGTCAAATAGCAGAGCAAGTGAAAGTTGGTCAACATGCAAATCAGCTGTACGTGCCTCGGTCATCGAATTATACTGCTATTGATGCGTGGATGCCGGAGTTCGGTGGATTTCAGATGACTGTGGGAAAAACACATGACATCAAGGGCGGGGCGGCAGGTGATTTGGCGAAACTGGGTCCGAATGGCAATCGACTCTTCTTTTGGTTCCACCACGCTACTACAAAACTTTCACCAAGAAGACACCTCAAACCATCGAGCAGTTTGCAATCCGTGTTCCGTATCCCGAACAGGTGTAATGAATGAGTGTTTCAACGCCTTATTGGCATCAGCTTCTCTTTCATGGCCTAATAAGACATTATACTTCGTGATCATTTCGTCATCGTAAGTGCATCATGCACGATTATATTTTGGTCCTGATAAATATAAAGTTAGTAATATACAAAAATGGCGTACTCACCTGAACAAAGAGCGCCCTAAGGCGGCGCAGAAGCACCACACACGAGGTTATGACGACAAAATAGAGAGCAGATTCGTGCCCGCAAAACTAACATCGAACCTAATCAACACGCACAAAAGACTTGAACTTTGTATGGGAACGATTCAGCCAAACCGACCGAGATTGGCAACTTTGACCGGAATTCACAAAATTTGTAGCGAAGTGTTATTACTGTAACTGTGTTAGAATTGAGATGACTGCAGCTAATTGACACATATTTTCACTACGCATACCCGTAACTGACGTGACTGAGCAAACTGCTGCGGCGGCTGACGACGCCACTACTCTAATGAAACGGTCTTCATGGTATATGCGCCTTCAGTACTGTTGAGGCAGCAATGGGACTTCGGGTTGGTCGACAGCACCTTGTGCTTCTCAAGGACAAAATTAAAATCTTGACGGCAAATCGAGCGTTCCTCTCCGATTGAAAGTAGCAATTAGTTCGTGTCGCCTGCGCTCATGCACTTTGAGACTTGAGTTGGCTTTCGAGCAGAAGTATTTGCAAACAAAGAGGTCGTTAGTTAAAAGTCGCGCCTTGAATATATTGGTTGCTGGGAATATCTTCGCGTCAAGCTCGACTACGGGTCGCACTTGATGAGACAGGAAGCGACCAAGGTGGAGACCATAACGAGCATGCCGGACCCATGGCACAATTAAATGCTGATAATCCACACCCCTACTCAAACCATGTGCCACCTCGCGTTAGTTTTTTGTGACTGTGGCAGACACGTCAGCGCTGGAAGCTCACCAGATCGGTCTCAAACCTCGCTCAGTAAGTGTCTGGACTTGAGGTCCTACCCCTCCGCCGTACCGTGCCAGGCTTAGCTCGTCGTCACGCGCCAGTGTCCGGCGGTCGTGTCCACCCTAGTCGTGCTTAGGTCAGTACAAGCGCAAGTGTCCACTTCCACGGGTCGACAGGAGTTCGGGTGGGTGGTTGGGTGCGTGGATTGCTCGATGTGCTGAGTACTGAGGCTACTCCCCGGGGTGTTTCCACCCTCTCCGCCTCAACAACCGATACGGGTCACGGCCCCTACACTGCCGTCCCTACCAATCCGTGCGATCGCTTTGCCTACGGGCCGTGTTGGTCCCAGACCTCAAGCCCAACTCTAGTCTACCTACTGCACGACCACGTGCGTACACCACAACCGTCACCTCGGGAGCTGCTTGTTTCTCACCTCTTAGTGTTGACTAGGAATGAACTTAGCATTAATGTTAGGAATACCCAGCCGGTACCCCAACGCGCTACCTGTGCACTCTGTCCTTCTTGTCGAATTGGCTACTGCTCTTCCTCTTACCCCAACTTACTCTGATTTCCCTTTGAGGGTCGCGAACGCGACCGCTCACAGTCGCGCCGATACCACTCATCCAATCCTTGTGTCGCCTCGCCGTAGATGTCGTCCCCGCTTGGTGTGCTGTCCTTGGTCATCCCTCCCTTTGCGGCTCTTCGTCGTCGCGACCTTCCATACGCCCTCTATCTTCGGCTTCCACCTGATCAGACCGTTCGTTATCGGCCAGGTGGAGCCGTTGCTGCTGTCCTTGATCTGTCCTGCGCGACCTCGTAGATTTCCGACTGTGGTAGATTTCTCCTGCTGGCCTGTCATCGCGGTTGTCGGAAGCCACGCGTGTCATCGCCCCGCCTACCAATAGCACATTCGTGCTATTACTGCTCCTTCAAAAACTTTCTCACGCGCGGCCGACGATGTCGCGCACGGCGTTTTAAATACTCCGCGTACAGGTGGCGGTCCTTAAGGAGCAGTTTGCGGAGCATGAGCGACTCGGTCCGGTACCACCAGCCATCACGAAGAGCATGAGCCAACCATCGACGATAATCTTCGCCTAGTCTCGAAACCAGATCCGTGGCCAATTCACGAAACGCTTTCATCGCACGGGCCTGACGGGTTTTCCGGCGATTGTATTCGATCGACCTCGTACGGAATGGCTGCCAAAATTCTCGTTCCCATACTGCTCGACCGTGCGCGTGCCAAAACTCATCCCAGCGCATAAAGAAAATGTTGAATGGGTCGTTCTTACGCTTAAATTCAAATGGCACGTCAAGGCAGCGGAACGCAAACCGCCACGGCTTATTGGCCTCCAACACCTCCATGTCCGCACGGATAATAGCGTCCACTTTGTTCACCAGCAGATTGACAGGAGGAGCCACCGCTAGAAAAGTACCGAGTAGAAGCCTCTTCTTCCATAGCGGATCTTTCCTTTTCTGGTGTTGATGGTTTGCGACCACCTTACTAAGTAGATCGAAGCATAACTAATTGGCATTTTGACAACAACAATAATACAATACGCGCAAAAACTCAACTTCGTCAAAATATTAATAAAAGAGCTTTATAACAGCACGTTGTAATTTATGCCGAATAACCCTTCATTATCAAAACGGGAAGATCGCAAGTACACCAAGCAGCCTCTTTAGCTACGGCATGCTAACTAAACACTCTCTGCTTTCCTTCAGACCATAAAGTTTTGCCAGAAGATATCACAATCTTTCCACTGTGTTGTTCCATGCTTTCCTCCTCCTTTGGTTTGTTATTTACGTGAAAAACATTCGGTTGACGATATCCTTGTGCACAGCAGCAAATTCGAAGCTGCACTTCTTGGAATTGTACGAGCCCACTGTCGATGCGCCATCGGATCCTTCATTCAAGAATAAGCGAGCACGCACTGCAGCCAGGTACGCGTAGTACACTGGTGCGACGAGCGACACTGAAAGCGTGCATCTCGAGAATGTATACCCGAGATGGTACGTGAGACGCTGCACGTCCTCGGCCGGCATTTGGTTTTCATCGTGCAGTACCGTACAATGCGCAGGCACCGTAGTGCCTTGAAAACCGCTGTGGCCGTACAGGAAAAAGTCGAGTCGGTGTGGATTCACGACATCCGTGTCAATCACCGTACCAGGCATCACATTTCCCTTTCTGTCCGCGTCACGTTGGTTTGCAGCAAAGGCGCGCAGATGGTGGCGCTTGTTCACCACAATGAACGTCACTGGAGGGTTGTAGTCTTCCGAGATCATCTTGAATGCCTTGCGTAGCGCACGCATCTCCGCCTGCAAGATGTCGAACATCTGACCCTCGCTTACACCGTCGCGATAGTAAATTACGTGCTCTGGCTTGCGCTTCGTGTTCTCGTAGTACGCCAGGAAGAGCTCTCGCAGCATGTGCGGTAGCTGCTGGATGTCACTCGACGCTTTCTGCACGGCTACGCGTGTAGCATACTGCGCCGAGTAACGATCCATTGATGCCACAACCGCAGCAATAAATGGAAGCGAGCCTTGGCCAGAACGAGGATGCTCGACATTCGCGCCGAGGGTGATTGTGGCCGACGTGCTGATCAGTAGGAGGTGATCGCGCAGAATTGCGTTCTTGCCGTTTAACTTGATGATAAATTCAGACACACGTTCCCGCAAACTGCGCATTGGCATGAGGCAAGTTGACGGACACGATTCACTGGCTTGGGAGACCCAACACCGTATCGGCCATACGCTTCACAACACCGTATAACGAGGATCGCTTGTCAGGCAGGATTACCATCAAGAGCTGTGGTGGTCCTTGATCACGTCGCCTCAGTTCTTGAATGCACATTCTCATCAGTTCTTCAACCCGCGCGCCGCGATGCTGGTCCTGGTGAAAAACAACAGGATACCGGTCCTCAAACGGTAAACCATGCTGTCGTCCCTGGTCGCACAGCTTCTGGGTGAAGTTGAAAACGACGCGCTCACTTTTTGGAAACGATAATAACACCCCAGTTTCGGAGAGGAACATCTTCTACAAAGCGCTGATCTCTCAGACTTCATTGGCCGCCTGCTGGGTGTTCTGAAACATTACGGTACTGGACTTCGGGAGCGTCAATTATGCGCGCCTCTGTCGATTCAAGTTGCTGTTCCACTTTTACACCAAATGCTGCCAAGAATGGGTCGTTCTCGAACCCAGCGTGCTGAATGTGCTTCATGATATTTTCTTGGCGAGTCTTTGGCAGCTGACTCGTTTGGTGGATAATCTTGGCTGTACCCAGGTTATTAATGTTGGCGCAGCGCTGTCCAGGGGCCACATCGCATAATTCAATCGGGGCCAATTCTCCTTGCCAGCGCGCTTACTGCGCACGTTTACCACTGGTAGCTTGGGGTACAGCAACTGAATGTTGTACTGTAGGCTGAAGTATTCAGCAACAGATATCGTGTTGCCCTTAATGCTCACCATCGTTTGGTCGGCGGGATGAATCGACGCCGACACCATGGCCAAGCTGATGCTGTCTTCGCGCACTCCTCAGACCGTGGGGTCGTTTCTCCAGTTCATCAACAAGAGTGTTCTCAACTATGGGTCTAGGAAGTAAATGAGGAACTGAGCTGTATTGAGTTAGGTAAAGTAGCGCTGCCAGCGTGGCCGGCTTGACGACAAGCCTGGACCTCCACGTTGGTGAGCACGACTGGATTGTGAGAGCGGCAAATCCAGATCAAAGAGCCCGTCCCCATTCCACGCCGTATACGAGACGGTTCAGCAGCTCACGGCCGCTGGTTTCAAGCAGCTGCACGAGGTCTCACCCCGAAAATGGCGCGCTTACGGTCTTTGCGGTGAGTAGGAGTCACCTCAATCTTACGAAACGCACGCGCAAGGAACTTATGTCACTTTGGAACGTGGAATCTGTCAAATAGGCTGGATCTGTTCATTTGGTGCTGGTACCCATGCTCCTCCAAATACTGAAACAGCCCTGATGGCCTTGAATGTGGCAGCATGTCGGTGTACAGCAAACACGCAGCCTGAAGCGAGATTGTAACTGGTGCGTCGGCTGACACCGAAGTCGTAGCAGAATACGAAGTTGTTACTGTGCGTCGTATACCGCCGACTCTTAGCAAAAGGCAAGGTCATCACCGGGCAATGGGCCGAGATCTGACGTCATGCTTATACTACTAGCATAACCAAACTGCTTACAGATTAGTTGATACAGCATTGACAACGAGTGCGCTAATTGGAAATAAATGTCTAGAACGTTAGCGATTAAAAAATAAAATGTTGGTGGCACGCCCACGATATGCCTTCTGTTGTCTGCACGGATGGCAATCGCTGATTCTCTTGCCCACCTTACATGCATTCTTGAGGCCGCCAATTTTTCCCGCAAGTCCTTGAGTTCATCGTCCTTCCTTTCTAGCTCTCGCTTAACCGCCTTTAAATTCAACTCTGCAGAATTGCCACGTCTGGCAAGCTCAATTATCATTCGAACAAGTGACTTATTAACCACTTCGAACGTGTTATCCTTGGACCCTCCAATTTCGTCAAGCGTCCTGTGGTGAAGCAGAATTCAAGAATTTATGACGGACCGGAAAAGACCAAGATCAAGAGTGATGGTGACGGACTCGGGATCAGTTCTGATCCAAGTCCGGATTCTCATTTGACAGGGTTAGGGTTGCGGGAGCGGGACCAAGAGCGATGGATTTGACGAATTGACGACGGAAGATCTGACTATGGGGTTAGAGTTATGATCCGTCGACCGAGGTTAGGGTTATGATCCGGCGACACCATCGAGACTTCTGATCCGGCGACTCAGACCTCAGTCTGAGTCGGCCTGTCTGCCCACAGTGAACGCACATCATATGATGACACAAGAAGTTCAAGGAGAACCGGAACAGGACACGTGGCGATGGGCGAGTGGACATTGGACAATGGATGGAGACTGAAGCGAGTGCAGGGCAAACTTATTGTTTTTGTTTAATTGTTTAGGTAGGGTAAAACATAACAGAGAGTCGAATTTGCTTTGGACAACACAAGGGCCTTTGGAAGTAGCTGTCTGGACACGGGAAGTACATTGGCCCATCCAGTATAGTGAAATCAAGTCAAATACTCTTTGCTGTATTCAAGTCTACCATTACCTGAGTTCTCCGCTTCTCTTGGGTATTGGCTTGGCCCTCATCAAAGATCCCGCTATCGGAAGCGGTAAAGCGTGAAAAGGAAAGGTTTTCACACCCAACAAGCCCCACCAAGCGCCGGATCAAGCCCGGCCAGTCGGACACCGATCTCGAAGTATCGATCAAGACCGACACCACCATATTCCAGCTCTGCGTGAAGATTCCCGCGCAGAGCTACCCCCCTTCCCACGTCTCGCCAAGACAGTTCTATCTGACCCCCCGAACGTCCTCTACTGGAGCCACCGGAAGAGCGAATCAGCCCACCGACGGGTACACAAGGTGAGAAGACAAGTTCAGCATCCACGGACGATCGGAGTACCCCTTCGTTAGTCGGTAGTCTGGGCGCAGTTGGCGTCGACCAGGATCAATTTTCGTGATCCCGCTTCGCCACAGTCCCGATATATGAGTCCTTGAATATAATCTTGGCTAAGTGCTCGAGTGTAACATTCTTGTCATCTTCGAGCTCAGCTTCACTCCGTCTTGTTTTGGTGTGCCGAAGAGGCTCTGCCATAGCGTCCATTCCACCTCTCGCAGTACGGACTTGCTTACGCGTACGTGTGGCAATTGGGGAGTCCACGGTGGGCATATTGTTGCGCTGCTGGAAAAATTCTTGAATGAGCGGGAAGCAGACTCTTGGTCTAGCTACTCTGCGACAATAATCCCAGACTCAGATGCGATGTATTGTCGCAGAGCGTCTTTTCTCCCACTATATTCATGGAATGGCATTTTCTGTAAAGGAAGCACAACATCAACTGGTTTATAGAAATATATCCGGTATCAAGCAGTAGACGACAGAAAAGACACACATCCACGCTTCATGTGGCCGATGTTAGCGCATTCCCATAGGCGGCTAAACCTAATCGATACCGATGGACTCGGTATTGGCTCATACGCATACAATCATAGTTTTAACTGCATGCAACTCCTCATAACTTAAAAAGTTCGTTGGTTGACTGGTAGCCCGACCACGCTGGACAAAGAAAGATGTTCAGATGGAACAGACAAAGCTGGTTCAGTTCTGCTGCCACAACAGAATAGCTGAGACGTTGTCGTCAAAAGTGAAGAGAATAACCTTACTGTGCGCACAGACACCTAAAGTCAAAATACCCAGACTAATACAACCATTTTAAGACAATCTTTTCCATATGGATACCGCAGACACACGCTATCACAACATTACTCCTTTAGTCACAAGTATTCAAATTCAGACTCCTTTGGTCATTTGCCCTTTGTTGAAGTTAAGGGATTTCGGACAGAGAGGAGTACAGCGTAGCGTTGTAGGTACTTAGCTATATGAGAGACTGGAAGACGCTTGCATGAGGGAGTTGGAGCTTGTGTTTATTTAAGTGAGGGCTTATGCCCAAGTGCGGGGGAGAACTTACTCCAGCCACACACTGTTTATAGTATGAAATAAACTAAAGTATAGTAAGTCATATAAAAACGACTACTGCATAAACGTTCAACAGCCTCCCACATCGAGGAACGTGAAATGCAGTGTAGCCTCGGTTGTGAGAAGCGAAATTCTCTACTGTGAGTATACCAGTATTTTCTTTGGCTTTCGTTGTTGTTTTTAATTCCGTGCTGCATTTGGCGATGCGCAGTTACGATGTATGGTCATACGGCTAATGGCTCTTCAGAAAAACCGTAACCCCAACACTTTTTGTCCTTAAAAAAGGACCAAATCGATGTTTAGACGAGACGCAAAAATTAATTTTGTCAACCAGAAAAAATAAGGACAAAACACCCGTACTTAGCCGGATATCTCGCTGCATTTGTGGGGCTACGAAGCACTTCAACGTTGCTGGAGGCGCGTGGTAGCCACACATGCACCCTGTAACGTCGTCGACGACACTTATTAATGATTTTGACGTGCCTGAAGGGGCGACCGATGCCGCTGTATCAAACCCGAAGCTTTGAGGAGCGCAGAAGTAGAGGCACAGCTGTGGTCGGAATGAGGAGTGATGGCGACTGGCGGCCAGAACTGAAGGTCTAGCAGGTATGCAGTTGTACACCACGCTGTAGCTAATAATGGGGCATCATTAATGCGTGAACGACTGAGCAGAATACAGTGTTTGCCGACCAAGTTGCAGCCGTGAGCCTTCAGACGGCTACCACTGGTTGTGGAAGGTATCTATACATGAATACGACCAACAGCGAGCTGCTGCAAGTTTGGGAAATGCTTAAGGTGGGGAAAGATGATGTTAACACCCAACGTATCGTTTGGCACTGATTCAGATGTTCATGTATGTCCAAGTGACCCCACTGTTGCTTCAGGTGTTGGGGTCCAAGCACCCATACCAAGCTACTGATAATCGCTCCGGGGTGGATTCTTTATACAATAGTGGAGGATAGAGAAGAAGAAAATGATGATGATGATGAAGAAGAAGAGGACAGGGTGTGCTCTGCTATACCAGTGAGTTTCAGCAAAACTTACCGCGTCAGTTAACGTTTCTTTATTGTGCTGTGTAAAATGCGCTACCAGAACACTTCGAGGTGACTGAAGTCACAACGCAAGGATAGCAATTAAAAAAGGTACCTTATGTCCTTTAGCAGCCGTGCACGTCTGGAATCTATGTGGCGAAGTTTGGTGAAACTTTACCGCCCAGTGTATAGTGCCTAGCCCGGTGGAGGGTCAGTAACCTCTGAAACCGAAGTTCCAGAGTGGCGTGTGTTACCTCGCGAATCCCTGTAGGTCCGATTAACCTTGGGGTTTATCTTTGGACGTCGTCTCCGACTTGGATCTTGAACGTCAACCTTGAAACGCGATGTCGTTTCAGCCCTGAACCTGAACCGAAGGTCTGGAACGAGGCTGTGGATCAAGCGTTGAAGAACCTGGAGCAATCCTCCTTTCCAGCAATAACCTAACAAATACAAAAGTGAGTTCTTCCCTATACACTACTACAAACAGCCGCTACTTATTCTTATAGACCCTTGAGCGGGGGTCTGAAACCGGTCTCAAATAGGCTGAATCAGGGAACCGGTATACCCTGAACCTAAACGTTCGCGCACCACCTTCTTACGAAGGAAAAGTAGTTAATCACACTCAATATAATCCTCTTTCTACACAGTCTTGCTTTCAACCAATGGGGTGACTGTTAACTAACCACCACTGGCACTCGTTCTTAACATGAAATGGATAACCCGCCCACTTCGCAACACACTCAACGGGGTCCAACTAGGATATGGAATACACTGGATCACCTCAAACGCGAGTGCGAATGATCCCCAGTGTATATGGACTTGATACTATGGGGAGTTCCGCACTGCCCTGTCCGAGGAACAGCGGACCCGATTCCTAATTCAACTTGCGCCTTAGGGGTTAAAGAGCTTCTCTGTTAGTCTGTTTAGAAATATCGCTAATCTTCTCAATACAAATCTTCATATATCTGCTCTGGAATTCTTCTGTGTTCTTTTGTGTTCTTCTGTTCTCTCGTGCGTCCTGATTTATCTTGATTTGAGTATGATGACTCAGATGGCGTAAACATCTTGTGGGTACACTTCCAAGTTCAACTGGATGGCGTAAACATCTTGTGGGTACAGTTACCCACATTCCGCCAAATAGCATAAACACCTTGCAAATACACTTCCCCAGGTTCAATGATGATGGCCAGCTGATTCAGTGTCTGAACCAATTCTCGTTTCAACCCTGAACCATCGTTTTAGGGGACACTTCATCTCTAAATCCACAAACTTGAAGGCGGAAGTCCTGGCACCGGTAGCATACAATATTCAAGTCATACAGACTATGAACCAGCTTCGTTTCAGGGTCTGTATCGACTTTACTTGCAGCTTGGCTTCGTTTCAGACTTGATTCACTCCGGGTGCACGATATATCGGCCGGTTCGGCCAAGTCGAGGCGGGACACCATCTGTAATACGTTTACAGTGGTATTTTCGACACTGCATATCAGTCAAACCCGCTTAAGGACGAGGGCGAGCCTGGACGGAACGTTCGTTTCAGGGAAAATACGTCCTGTACGCGAACTTCCAAGCTCTGAGGGCACATCCTTGGCTGTTCCAAGCATCGTTCCGCGGAATAAACCAGTATCCACGACAGTCTCATGTCCCAAGTCCATAAATAGACCCAAAGCTTCACAACCACTCATTGGTTCAGGCAACGGCTGATTGCGTCCAGGGAAAAATTCACTTTAGCTTCGTCACAACCGTCCCTTCCAGCCATAGTTTGCCATAGAGAAATTCACTTTCGAACTAGCACAACATGTCTGGACCCAACAGACAAGATGAGAGGGTTGGACCTGGGCGCAGTTTTAGACCAAACGTTGGTCAGCTACCACGACTTGAAACGGTCCTTCACTCATTCATCACGCCTAATCAAATCACATCAGAACATAACCGGGGACCAGATGCAAGTCTGGCACACAGCTACTTTTCAGAGATTGTTCCACCACTCAAATCACGATCCAAGAAGGGACACAAACGAAAAAAACAAAACCACACGAAAGCCCAAGAGAAACCAGCACAACATGGCGGCCTCGGAGAGCAACACGCAGGCTGCGGAGGGAGTAGAGACTCCGATTCCATCGTATCTGGCTACGCCAGACGCAGAAGAGTCGTCTTCGCAGGTCAGTGCGGGATCAGGAGCCAACAACGAGAGTGCTTCGGTCTCGAGCAATGGCAACGGTGAGCAGAAAGACGATGGCAGTGGAGACAACCACTCAGGCCAAGGTCGGGGTAACAATTCAAGGGTCACAGGTCCAAGCGTGGGTGGAGCGGCCTCACGCACGTCACGTTTTGGCATTGGAGATCTCGTTACAGCGTCACGATTCGTTTCATGCAGGGGAATGGCTTCGCTATCGATTCCAGGCCTTGTTCCGTCCTCCCAAGTCACGATTGTGGATACGTTGCAGCAAACTGCAGCAAGCTGGGAAGTTCCGCCTGCGTTCGATGCCTGAGACGGATCTTTTCGCTTGGTTGGGGTTCCAGCTACGGTGGAGGCACTCGATGCAGACGCAGCAGTGGAAGAAGGCTATGGAGGTGTTGAAGTCGTCCAGAGTGTGGAGCATTCTCGGATCAGGATCTGGATGACTTGGAACGGTTCGTCGGTCCAAGGGCCGAGACAACGTCCTTCAGCTGAACAGCAGGTCGCCGACCTACATCTCTCTGTCTTTCAACGCTACAAGCGCCTTTGTACCAGCGTGAATTTGCTTCGATCTTGACTGCGTTTCAGCCCAACCGTCTGGCTGAGCGTACGATAAACTCAGTGTCGTTCGCTAAGAGATTGCTGAGACGTTGCAGACAATTTCAAGCTGAGATCGACGCTGGAACGGATCGCTCGGTTCAAGTCACATTGGATCTGCATGCAGAGATCGATAGTCTCCGACGCGAGTGGACGGCCATGAAACACTTCTGGCAGGAAAAACTGGATCGAGCCCAAGATGCAGCCGTTAAAGCTGAAGCCCAGTTCAAGACCAACTACCAGCGTCAGGCCGAAGACCATGAGTTCGTCGTTAAAGTGCTGCGGGATGAAGCCTCCACGCTGCAAGACGAGCTGTATTCGGCCAGGGCTCAGATCGAAGTGCTGAAACGACAGGTCCAAGACAAGACCCTGGGCAAGTGAGTACTGAACGACTATTGTCGTGGCGACCCACACATCACTGTGGCCGGGGATTTTCCTCGGCTCAACTTGGTGTTCAAGAACTGCCTGGATTGCATCTCTATGCCGAGTGACACAAACACTGTCCTTCACGTCTACTCTGCTGATAGACCGCAGTTTCAGCCCGCTGACTACAACACCGAGAAGAGCCAAGATCCTGATACGAATGGTAACAACCCAGGGGCTCTGCGTCAGGTCCAAACTCAGCGTCTGAAACTACAACTTCGAACAAGCTTTTGAGCTTGTCTAGACTGGGGCCTGCGACCAAGGATGTCAAGACTCCTGTTACCAAGCCCAGTTCCAAGTCCAAGGGTAAAGGGAGAGCTCAAGGTGTCCTGACACTGGACCCAGAGCTAAATTCACACAGGCTTCAAGTTCGTCCCAAGCAGTTCAAGCCACACCAAGACCAATTGGCCCGTCCGGCAAGTCGTCCACTACAGAGGTCTGCAAGTCAAGCACGCAATTCTCTGACAGGGCCCCAAGTCTGGAACAAACTTCGGCAGGACGTTCGCCTGGTCATGTGTTCTGGGCTTTCTTTCGACGACGCAGTCAAACTCGTGAGTGAAGACAACATGGTACACCATCACTTCCATCGTGAATCCTTGGTCGACATGCTTGCTAGCATGATTTTTGACGGGGCTCTGGATTCAGTGTTCTGGACGCGCTACGTCCCTGACATGTACTATGTCAACGCAGCAGTGAAGCTGCACAACATGCTTCAGGAGGGCGAGCAACCAGAACCTTGGCTGGACCTTGAACAAGTGCTTGACGATCAAGAGTATCAAGACCCTGAAACTCACGACGGCGGTGATGATGACGTCAAGGATCCAGCGTTCCAACCTGACCCTGAGCAGAACAACTCAGATGACTCAGCTGAAAGTGACGGTGGTTCCAAGTCTCCGTTCAAGAACACTGAAACGAAGACTCAAAGCAACCCCAATTTCAAACCCAAGGAGCGTCCAAGTGACACCTTGCTCAAGGAGCCTCAGCTCAAGAAGTCTCGTATCAGCCGTCGACCCACTCGTTTAGCCCTCATCCCATTCACGGGATTAACGCCTGATGAGGTCGCGCAGATCAAAGACCCTGACCCTGCCCGCACTATCTCGTTCAGGTACTTGGGCATCAAGATGTATTTCTACAGGTCAAGGAGCATTGCTCAAACCATTGGGTTCCCCAGCTACGCTCCAGTCAAAAGTGACTTTGAGCACCTGTATCTTCGCTGGAACTTCGACGAGTATCAAGCGCTGATTCCAACGGACAAGATGGGCAAGCCATCGGGCGACCAAGTGCCATGGACTCAGATGTTCGACGACAGGACCAAGGTCTTATACTTCCACAAAGCGTCCAAGTTGTCGGATGACGTGATGGAGGGGCTGGCCAAGTACGTTTGTTTCATGGAGAAGAATGCGCAAGGCTGGTGGGAGCTCCTCCACTGGATCAGCATCGACAAGGATCGTGGACCCAAGTCCAAAGCGCTCCACAAGGATCGTCGTTCTCGAACCGAGTCCCTGACCCGACGTTACGCGGCGAAGGTTAAGGCTCTGCGTACGTTCAAGGGCTTCCGTGAAACGTTGTTCCAAGAGCCTGGGATCTGGTCGCTGCCTGATCGTCCGTGCCATTGGATCCAGGAAGACGCCCGTCTGGTTGATGCAGATGGAGACTGGATCAATGACGTGACTCAAACCAGCGAAGCGGTCAACTCTATTCGCACTCTCTCGGCTCAACTCGCTGACTTAAACACTCGCGAGCCTGAACGCGTGTTCTGGGCTACTGCGCCCAACGAGCAACGTCGTATTAAGCATGTTACCGAAAACATGAAGGCGAAGTTGCTCCCACTGCCAGTTCGAGCGAGGAACTGGATCGTCCCTGATCGTGATGACAACGAGTGAACTTCTGGACTTGGGTTCAAGCCGCGCATCCTGGTCGCAGTTTAAGCATTGATCAACTTGCATGTCGTAGCGTAACAATTCTTAATATACCAGGATTTTGCACTTGGATCTCACACGTAAGTTCAGAGTCTCATTTCAACATACACGTTCAGCACTTGATCCTAACCTTTCGGTCCAAGTCTCCATGCCCAATTTCAATCCACCAACGCAGCCACACTTGCTGAAAACAAATAGCCATACTATATTCCACATCTCCACAACGAAATAATATCCAATACAACATCGTTCATCACTTGTTCAACTGTCTGAGATTCAGACACTTGAGTTCAATCCAATTCCACGTTCAGCAGCAAATCATCAGGTTTCAGGTCACAATCATTTTTCCACAGTGAATCAGTCGTGTTTCACAGTTCAACGGTCTGGAACAAGATGTGCGTTCAGGGAACACTACATCTCTGGATGATCGTCCCCTGCATGCATGGCCCGGAAGCGAGCTCTCGCTTTAGCTCCCTGCTTAAACGCATACAGGAGGACTCCACAGCTCAATTGAGTGACTGGTATCCACTCTGGCTCATCGTAACCTTTCCACTTGATGAGGTACTCCGTGTTCGGCGAGCCATCCTTGTACGCTTGACCCAACGTAAGTCCAGAATAGCTTCTACTTCGTACTCATCGTTTGAGACGTCTGGTTCGAAACTGTCTTCTGGTAACAGGGCTGAATTGAAGTCGTCTGTTTCAGGCGTGTCACTTTCCTCAACCGGTCGTTTCGGGAACAACGCGCGTTGTTTCAGGTGGCTAATGTGAACCCAAGGATTAACTCGATATCCCGTGTCTGAAACCTTAAGCTCGACCCTGAAATCGTCATGGATCTCTTCAATACGGAAAGGTCCATGCCACAAATGGGCTAACTTTCGGCTCAAACCAGGCTGAACCTTGGTATATACAACCACACTGAATCACCCGCCCTGAAACCAGACTTGATACGTTCAGACAATTCACGCCATTTCTGGGTTTGAGCCTCTGAACGCAGTCTCTTGGCCCTCTTCTGCAGGTCTTCAGCACACGCAACCGCGTAGCTATAGTCTCGCTGCATCTTCCGGCGCCACTCATACGCACTGCGTTCAGGGACACTCGAAGGTCTAGGCCCCAGCATGGCTGAAACCGTTCCCTGTGCGTCCCAACCGTGAACCAGAAAAACGGCGTTTCAAGTCTGGTCGCATCGAACGAGGTGTTTAGGCGAACATTAGACGTTCAGCGTGGTCGTCCCAGTCAGACTGGTCCGATTCAGCCACGTAGACCTTGATACTTCGAACGACGGTCTGGACCGAACGTTCTTGCTGACCATTCGCCTGTGGGCGATACGCCAGAGTTGCACGCTGTCTGCTGCCTAACATTTCCCTGAAACGAGTGAAAACCTCACTCATAAACCTCGGATCCTGATCGTGACGCAACATTGAACTTGCTCCGAATCGTCTGAAAACACACTCCTCATACGCTTCAGCCACATCCTGAGCCGTAGTTGAGCTCTTAGGCTTGCACATACAGTACCCTGAAAACGCGTCCTGGAACAACAGTAGGAACGTGTTCCCGTGTTCAGACTTGGGCATATGTGTGACAAAATCCATAGATACGACTTGAAACGGACAAGTCGGTTCAATATTTCCTGGAGAGGGACCTGGGTTTGAGGGTCGTCCCTTGGCCGAGGCACAATCTGTGCATTCCTTGACAAAGGCCTCCACATCTGCATACATTCTAGGCCAATAGAACTCTGAACGTAGCTTTTCGTACGTCCGAGTTATGCCTTGATGGCCACCTTGAACATCTTCATGGGCATAGTGAAGGATATCTGGACGCAGATTGGCTGGAACGACCAGCCTCGGTTCAGACCCCTGATCCCGAGGTCGACCCCGGGTTGGCACACTCAAACGGTAGAGAACGTCCCTTGAATCTAGGACATACTGGTCAGCGTACTTGGCAATCTTCTTTACCTGAGCGTGGGAGAATTGATCATGTTCTCCCTCAGATACTTCTTGATATCCATCAGGAAATCATCTTTCTCCTGATGTGCCTTGATACGACGCCAACGTTCAGCCTGGTATTTCATCGGTCCAAGTGTCTCATCACGTTGTGAATCCAGTCTAGCTCTCCCACGTGTCATAGCAGCCAAAACTTGGGCCGCAGGGGTTAATGGGCCAGAATTATCTCTGGATCGAGTATCCAGATCAACTTGGTCACCTGAAACTAAAGTTGCGCTCAGGGTACCAGTCGGCTTCATTACCTTCTCAGGTATCCTGGACACAAGTTTCAGGTGTTGGAGCTCTGCCTCATCCTCAACCCGCCAAGACTTGCCTAGTTCCAGCGTCTTTGAGGTCAAGTAGTCTGCGGCTTGGTTGAACTCGCGCTTTGCGTGAATCAGCCGCAGGCTCTTGAAACTTGGTTTCAACGCCTCATATTGGGCAAGTTTTCGCTGAAGGTTGGGCTGATGACACCTGATCAGGCCTTGAGCCTGCTGGATCACAATCCTGGAATCACCTACCACAACCAAGTCGTGGACTCCGCGTTCAGACGCCATCTTCAAACCATGTAGGAGTCCATGGTACTCTGCATCATTTACCGTCACATTTTCAAGAATGAAACCTTGTGCGTCCAGGACTTCCCACCCAGGTAGTTGCCACAAAACACAACCGCAACTGCCTCGACGCGTCGAGGTCTTGGCTGCACCGTCAAAACTCAATACAACTCCTTCATAGTCCGGCTTGAGCATTTCAATGCTGATCGTGGGTGGAGCGTTGATTCGTCCTTTGGCTGGGATCAGCTCTTCTGCAACCGCGTCCAAATGTTCCCTGGGCGTGATACCTGCGCCCAGGATGGCGGCTAAACCGTCTTCATCGCGCTGAACCCGGCGAATTTCCAGAGATCATTGGGACAATTCCAGACCCCACTTCAGACATCGACCATCAGTCGTGTTCGACTTCAATAACCACTTCAACACTGAGTACCTGGAAGATATCACCAACGGGAATTCTGTGCCAAAGATAATCGGTCGGAACAACTCCAACACTCTCAAAACTGCCAGCACCTCCTTTTCCGCAATGTGATGTCGTGTTTCGAACTCATTCAGGACGCGTCCAGTGAAACGAACGGGCTGGACGACACCATCATACATCTGCCCAAGCACTGCACATGCAGCCCATGGATTAGCGTGCAGGATGATGACATGTTGCCTGGTACGATCCGGATGTCGAAGTAGCGGAGTTGAAACGATCTTTCGTTTCAAAGTCTCAAACGCTTCTTTAGCTCGAGCCAAGTTTCTCCCAGCGCGTACTTGTTCATCAGTCAATTCATACAACACCGCAGCAATCACAGGGAGGTCTTCGATGAACTTGTTATAATAGTTCAGACTCCCCATAAAAGACTGGACTCCTTTCAGCGTGGACGGAAAAGGTAAGTCCTGAACGCACTTTGCGATCTTCGGCATAGCCCTGATACCTTCACCACTGATCTCGTGTGAGAGGTACGGAATAGTCTGCTTGCCAAATTCACTTTTCGGCAAGCTAACCGTGATGTTCCAATACCTCAACCTGTACAATAACGCATCCAGGTCTTCACACAGCCGATCCCAGGTCGGGGCGCCATGGGCAATGTCGTCGATGTAGGAGCTCCGTCCAAGCACTGGACCCATCTGCGGTGGTGCAGGAATGTTTCGTTTGAACACCGACATTTTGCTCCGTCAACACTGGAAGGTTGGACGTTGACGCGGGTTCAGACCTCTGATCCAAAGTCGTGGTTTCAGCATGTGATGCATCCAGTTTCAGGAATTCCAATACTTTTGGATCCACCAAAGCTTCCTCCTCGGGCGGCAAACGCACGAAACCCCACAGACAGTCATTGAGGACTGCCTGATACACGAGGGGCGCATTTTTTAGCCCAAACGGCATCCGGATCCACTGAAAATGCCCAAACGGGCAGATGAAAGCTGAAACCAACTTGGCACGCTCGGTCATGAGTACGGCCCAGAAACCGCTGGCCATATCCAAGCTCATAAACCACATGGCGGACTCAAAACCATTTAGGAGATCGTCAATAAGGGGTAGCGGAAAGGTGATAGTTTGATGAACTGGTTCACCACCCTATAATCAATACACATTCGTATGTCCACACCATTTTTCTTGAGGACAATCACTATTGGTGAAGCCCACTCCGATTTAGAGGGATCGATCAACCCGGTTTCAAGGAGCTTCTTGAGAAACTCGTAAACCTTGATCAACAAGTGCGGCGCAATCTGCCTGGAACGTTGAGCCACTGGTCGAACATCGCCAACATCTAAGTCACATAACACCACGAGCAGGCACTGGGGCAGCATTCCCATCCCCCAAGAAGGTCTTGCGGTGTCGTTCTAGGATTCTTCTCAGCTTGCGGTTCATCGCTGGAGTCGTGACCCCTGGAACGCCGACGTCTGCATCTCCAATCTTACATTCAGGACTGAGATCCTGAATCTCAGGCAGCATAGTGAGTTGGCCCCGTAATTGGGCCATCATCTCACTGCCTTCTCTGATATAGACTGGCAGTTCCAAATCCAACTCCTCGGCCGAAACCCGCATGCACCTTGCATACTCCTGCTCCAACTTTTGGACGGGCGTACTAGCAAATCCTTGGACTGAAAAGTCTGAAACGGCATCTGCATCCAGACTGTTCTCTGATCCAGGCATTTCTGATAGTGTGCGATCAGAGTCTCTGGCTTCCCTTGACGTTTCGACGGCTATGTTAGCACTCATCGTAACATCAAAAGTCTGGACGTCTGTTCCCTTGTCGCGCGTTTCAACTAAGTCGGTCTGGATCGGAGTAGTCTGAGTAGACAAACTCCTGGTCAAACCATCCGCGTTCAAGTCTTCCTGACCCAGCTCTTCAGCGAACGTGACTCTAAGAGTCTTCGGCTTCTTATTCAACCGAACCATTCGAACTTGAGCAGTTCCAGGGGTTGAACGCAGCATAATCTTAGACGGCCACGGATATTCAGAAGTTGGAACGGAAGGCGGTGCCTGGTCGCGCAATATCTGAGCGAATCGTTCGGCACGTAATCGGGCCTGAGACGACAGTGTGTTCTCATAAATGAGTTGCTGCCACTCCTGGCACCGTCTTCTCCCTGGACGTACGAAGTGTCCAGCCTCCGGGTAAGATCCAAACTTCACAAGTCGAACCACCACAGTCAAGATATCAATAATGGCACTGGAACGAGATATGTTCACCACCTTGATCGCAATCGGCCATGACTGGGCTGCATAGATAACTTGCGCTACCCAACGCTTGCCACGTCCAGCCCACACCGCGAAACGCTGAGGGTTGAAATTGCCAAAGTCAATATGCACAACAGAACTTTGTCCAGGAAGCAAGTACAGCAACTGACTTGGCCGCACAGACAGGTCCAGCCCTGGAAGGTCCCTGTCCGGACCTCCTTGGATCAGGACGTTTTCTTCGTCCGGTAGTTGAATCAACCCTTCTCGAACATACAGTCTCACTCCAGCGCTAAACATGAAGTTCATTCCAAGCAAAACATTCACACCTTCACCAATATTCGCCACCCAAAGCTCGAAGAAATAAACCACTCTTGGACCAAGAGTAATTTTCACCCTGGTGTGTGCTGAAATGTATGTCGGTACTCCTCCCAGTCCTGAAACCTTGATAGTCTTGTGCGTCTTGAGTTTGAGTTTCAACTTACGCGCAAAGTCTAGACTTATCATACTCACAGACGCTCCGGTATTCAGGAGGATCTTCGTCCGACAGTTATTCACAGCACCATATGCCATAGCAACCTCATGCACGTCCTCTGGCTCATGATTTTCCCACCATCCGTATCGCTCACCTGGTCGTAGTTGAAACTCAACCCGAGATTCATCTACAACCTGGTCCAAACTCATATTGCCTGAAACTGGGTCCAGGGTTAAGTCTGAAACGGAGGTTGGATCTTGTAATACATTTATGCAATGTCGGTTATCTTGGTTCTTCTGTCTTCTTCAAAGCTCCGGTCCAACATACACTAAGACACATAACTCTGGGGTCTTTTTGAACCCGACGCGTACTGAATCCCCATCCAGCGGGCTTAATGGTTTAACGACTTCTTCCCAGAGTTGGATCCATCATCCTGAATCAGGTTCAGGACTCGATCTGGTGTGTCCTTCGGCGTATCTTGGCGAGCATACCTCTTGAAAGCTTGGAACTGCTTCCAGTCTTCACACTTTATTCCACGATGAAATTCTCTACAAATCTGGCAAGGGCTTGCAGTGCAACGTTCAGTCGGATGACCTTGGTCGTAACAATGTCCACATGTGAGGTCAGCCCAACAGTTTTGCTTCGAATGTCCAACCTTCCCACAGCTCTCACACGGCAGTCGCCACTGCTGACTACTTGGTCGCGGCGACAAAGGACCTGGACGCGTACTTAAGTCGTTGAACGGCGGACGCCATCCAACATTCTCTATAATACGATACACTTCCTTGGTCACATCCTGAACTTGAAACGAAGTCTTGGATTCAGGGCGAGTGGTCTCGGTGGGACAACCACGCCCCTTGGCAAGCGCAACTTGAGCCACACTAGCTGAAACTTCATCATCATCCTCAAAGTCTTAAAATTGCACTTGCGATTCAGGCTTAGTCTCCGTTTCAGGCTCAGCATCTTCGACGACAAACGCGCGTCCATACTGACGAGGCTTGGAACGTGCGTGATCATTGCGTAGACCGCTGTATCTCGCTGGAGGAGTATCATACCCTTCCTCGCGCCACTCCACAAGCTGTGGTCACGCTAGGGTCCTGCCCCAGATTCTGCAAACGAGTATTCGGTGGGCTATCCAACACCTTCGTCAGCGTCTCTGGTCTCTCGAGAGACCCTACCGAGTAGTCGTTCGCAGTTGGAGGAGGTCCAGGGTCGTCCAGACCGACAACAATCTGTGTCTTGCTCGAAGTAGCTAAAGTCGCCCCAAAGCCATCACTCGAACTCGCTTCCTGCGTCTTCCACTAAACCGATTCCTTCAAGATTTTGTCCCACCGCTGGGCACATGTCAATCGTTCGGCTGAGTGACGTGCGAGTACTCGGATGGCCTAGGTTTTAAGCGCTTGGGCAGCTGATAATGTGTTCGTTCTACCGCAGATGGCTGAGAATCCAGCCATTTTCGGTAAATCTCGCATTCCAACGCGAACACATCGGGATGCCGAGAGCCTTCGTGAGCTAGCACTTGCCAGTCTCTGTACTTTTGGAATCCACCCGCACGTATCCTTCTTCCCGTGGAAAATCGCCAATGGGAACCCATAACGCGAGCGGAGTATGGGCGGAACAGCTCACAAGTCGTTAAAATATGTTCGTCACTCGCATGCGCTCGGGTTTCTCATCACGGCGAAACCTTGTTATCGTCGTTATTACCTTCTTCATCCTTCGTACCCAGAAATCGTGGGTCTCCGACGACGGTTGTTTGCGTTTCAGCCGATAATCCATCCACTCATTACCAGGGATATTTAACACCTGATCCGGACCTTCATTGATGTGAGTGCCGTATTCTTCAAACTCGGCCATGTTACGCGTCTTGATGAGGGGGATCATCACCTCATTAGGCAACGTCGAGTAAGATCTCAGACTCTGTACCTAGTATGATTGGGCCTTCGGGGTCCTATATATATGATGTCCCAGAATGCATTGTATCTGGGGGTTCTGGGGGTCCCCTGAACCCTCTTATTTTAGGCATTCTGGGGTCCTATTTTCAGGTAGCGAGGGTCTCCAAAACCCAGAATAATTTATTATAGGTAGTCTAGAAATATAATTTTGGGTTGTAGGAACACTTATTATAGTCCTATATAAGTTTACACGAGTATTTGGCCAAGTACACTGACTTTTTGTATGGAGTAAGCCTGGGGGTCCGGGCTCTCCAGCCTTGCGAACAAGGTTTATTGGAGATGGCGGGGGAGGGGGCGCCAGGTCCGATAAACTGCGCTCTATCTCCGGATCTCCTGAATGGTAGCTCTATAAATGCTTCAGCAAGCTCAAGCACTGTATTACAGTCCCCGCGCCAGGATGCACCACAGCTGCTCCAGGGACATGGGCATGGCTCGGCAGCTCAACTTTGACGCCCAGAAGGAAGAGGTCATGACGCTTATCCACCTTTAACGATGCCACGATCCAGTCGGAAGTCAAGTGGTTCTACGGTCCGTTGGGCGTCCACAACTTCTACTTCTGCGGCCACTCGCTTGCGGTCATTGCGCAGCACATCCAGAGTCTGCTGGCTATCAAGCTCATATCTTATGCCAAGAACACCCCCATGGACGTCAAGCTCGAGCAGGACGATGCTCAGCAACGTCGTGGGCAGCGCCACGGACGTATCCAGCCGTCGTGCAGCTCACTACGACTCTGGGATCACTGAGACGGAAGCGCTGGAGCGCCGACTGGAGAAGGAATACCTCAGTGGGTCCAATGGTGTCTTGGCGACGGTGTCATGAGCGGATACCAGTATCTGGAGAAGGCGGAGACTCTGAAGAAGTGCACCTACCGCATGCAGTGCTACCGCAGCAGTGGCGTGCTGGACCCTATTACTGTGTCGTACCATGTGCACAAGTACTTCCTCCAGGAGCCTGACTACGTCGACCCTGCGGCTGGTGAGAACGAGACGGACATCAACAGAGTGGGAGACAAGGTCTTCCTCGAGCGCTGGCGTGGCGACCGCGTCAAGCAAGTGTGCCTGGAGTGCATTATCAAGGCTATGGCGCAAATGACCCTTGCCTTCCACTCGGAAATTTGGACTAAGTCTGATGGCTCCAAAATGGCACGTGTTGCTATTGCCTACCGCAGTGGATTAACTCACTCGTACTTCTCTAGTATCACTGATGTGTACAGCCAACACGGCCTCTTCTTGCAGCGCAAGTACGCCGAGGTTTTTGCCAATGGCACTGTCTTCTACGGATTTTACCTGCAGCTGTTGGAAAACCCCAAGGGAACGGATACATTTGGGGATCGTCTTGCCGCTGTTGTGAACGATGCGTCCATGCATTTTTTCACGCTGCCACGTACTTTCCTCACGCCAATGCTTATCAAAGGCTTGCTGACCCCCAACAGATTGCGTACGCTTACGCGGCCTGGAAGTTCACCTTCCACTTCATGCACCGCCTGCCAGAGTCGTTTGCCATGGTGAGCAAGTCGCTACGTGACCGGGACCCGTCGGCGTTTGCGCGTCTTGAGCAGTTGCGCTCCAGCATGAAGCTGAACACGTTCACGGAGTCGCAGATTCTGGACCACATTCTGAGCTCGGCGGATATCATCCAGATTCTCTACAGCGAGTTCGAGGCGCTACACGCTCCTGGTCAGAAGACAAAGGTGGTCACCGATGATACCTTGTCCAAACTGAGCAAGTCCATTGTGGCCAAGCAGGTGCTGCAAATCTTCTCTATGTTCCACGTCTTCAACAAGCACATCAAGAAGACAAACTTCTTCGCCAACGACAAGGCGGCTTTGGCATTCCGTCTGGATGGTGCTTTCCTTAGCAAGACGGAATTCCCTGATGAGCCTTCGCCATCATTTACGTGATCGGCTTGGAGTTCCGCGATTTCCACATGCGCTTCCTGGACGTTGCTCGTTGTGGAATTCGCACGATCCGATCCTCACATGCCCAGGTTTACCTTAACAATGCTTCATCTCTTTTCGATGAGTGCTACGGACTTGCTTCGACGCAGCACTGCAAGAACAAAAATATCGCCGAATGTGGCTCCAAGGGTGTCGTGCTGCTGAACGAGGTCCACCAGGACAAGGCCGATGTGGCTTTCCGCAAGTACATTGACGCCTTTCTGGACCTTATGCTCATGAAGGAGGGTGATAAAGACATCTTGTTTTTGGGCTTTGATGAGGGCATCCAACGCAAATTGCAGCTTTAGGCTCCTATCACGAAAGTGCAGACCGGCGCACCTTTGTAGCAATGAAATCAAGATGAGCCCGCAGGAGGAGACTGTCGCCGTTTTTGACGGATCGGGCGTGCTGTACGACCCCAAGGGCATTAACCGCAAGTGTCTTTGGCTCTTGCCGAGGCCCGTAGCCCGATATCAGGCTTTGACATGAGTAAACTGCCCCCGAGGGTTACGCTGTTCTTGTGTCTTAGAAAGATGTTACTCTCCCCATTGGTGAGGTTGTGGGGAACGGCACTCAGTTCCGCAACTTTTACCACTTATGCCCGAGCGTGACGGAGGATTTCCTCGTCCTTTACGGTGGCCGCTCATCTGCGCTGAGCCTCAACACCGTCGAGCAGTTCATGTATCGTGAGGACGGCCGCACGCTCCGATTCAAGTACGTCGTGGAGGGCGTCAGCCTGTTTTTCACGCAGGACGCTCGTCAGCGTCTCGAGGATGCCTCGGTCAACAAGGGTGGCGTGACTTTGTCGTCTCCGGAGGTGCTGGCCACTCTGTCCTTGTCGGACAAGGACTATGCTGAGCACATGTAGGTGTATGAATCCACGGTAAGGCGTCCAGCCTTCTACGCCAACAATGTCAGCGAAGTACAAAAGCGCATCGACCTCAACGCCCAATTCAAGTGCATCTGGCGTGAGCACGAGCGCACGGGCAATTACTACTCGGTGCTGACGAACCAGCTCAGTGAGCGCATCACGGACTTGAGCGCCAAGGTCCAGCACTCAGGTCTGTGAGAGAACAAGGCTCTACGCGGAAAATCTTCGCGGACGGCTTCCCGAGATGCTGCTGAGCAGGACGACCAAGGAAGAGCTCTTGAAGCGTCTGCGAGGAAGCTACACGCGCGCTTTCATCGCCTCGCAGCTCGCCCGTCGCTTCATCTACTGTGTCGGCCTCGGAGCGCCCGAGTTCTCCTTCTCCGAGTTCGTCGAAGAGCTTGTTGGCGGCAAGAAAGAAGTGTTGAGGACGGAGTGTTAGTTTATGTCCGCGCGGTAGATTAGTTTTTCTTACCTACATCCCAATGAAAGCTATATGCATATCATACCTTCGTTTCGCACGAGGTCGTAGCAGCCATTTGTACGGGCACGATGTTTTGCCATCAAGGCTGGCGCAGAGCTAAAACGAGCATGCTGCACAGATCTCTGGTTGTAGATGGATAAAATGCACCTATGCAATTTTCTAGCACCATGGCTATGACCCTACATTGTACTGTCACAGCAATGTCAATTGGCATGGCGTGGAATTCTGCACATCCTGAAGGACAGCAACCGAGGGTGGCGCACTCAAGATGCGTATCTACGTGCCCAGTATGACATCAGGACATCGATGTTGACTTGACACCATGCCGTAGAGCTTCGAGGACATCGAGACGCAGTACCATTCGTGCACGTACTTCCAAGCAGCAACGACTTCGACGATGGCGCACTCTGGGACCAGTAGGAGCACAAGTTCGCTCCCGTCGGAACGATATCCAGCTCCACTACATATTTTAACCATGTCAGAGTAGGTATAAATTAATTTTCACGTCCATCTCGAAATTTACTTGCGCTGTATTTCCATCATCTACCCACACATCTGTTTGGGGCTAACGGTGTTCGTTAGTACGTATTGCAATACTGCTAAGTACTTCTTTTAATTGGCACGGTTTCAGGTTATCTACTACGTACAGCGTACATTACCGTTTCTCTTAATCACCGATTCTCTTATTAATTACCGTTTCTCTTAATCACCGATTCTCTTATTAATTACCGTTTCTCTTAATCACCGATTCTCTTATTAATTACCGTTTCTCTTAATCACCGATTCTCTTATTAATTACCGTTTCGGCATATCATTACCGTTTCTGTTTCATGTATTAATTACCGTTTCGGCATATCATTACCGTTTCTGTTTCACTTAACCCAAACGTTTTTGGTCCTGTAAAAGGACCAAATCGCCTTTAACGAGCCGCAGAAAATATTTTTGTCCTGAACTTGAGATCCATAGGACAAAAAATCTGTACTTAGCCGTATAACTCGCTGCATTCCTGGGGCTACGATGCACTTCAACATCGCTGGAGGCGCGTGGTAGGCTGTTGTGCACCTTGAAAACACTGTCGACGACACCTGCTAAGTGTTGTGACTTGCTAGAAGTGGCGGGCGAAGTGGCGGGCGAAGCCTCAGTAATGAATATGGAGCCCTGACGGCGCAGAAGGAGATGCGCAGCTGTGGTTGGAATGAGGAGTGATGAAGACTGGCGGCAAAGAGCTGAAGGTCGACCAGGTGCGCACTTGTCTGCCACGTTGTAGATAGCATTGGTGCGTCGTAAATGCGTAAATTGCTGAACAGAAGACAGTGTTTACAGACCAAGTTGCAGCCGTGAGCATTTAGGCATCTACGAACTGCTTTGGAAGTAACTATGCGCGAACGCGGCAAACAGAGAGCTGCTGCAAGCCTGGAGACTGCTTGAGATGGGGTAGGATGATGCTAACACCCAGCATGAATTGTTTGGCACTGACTCAGCCGCCTATGTTTGACTAAGTGAGCCCGTAGTTGCTTCAGACGTTTGGATCCAAGCACCGATACCAAGGTGCTGATAATCGCTTGTGATGATCATAGCGAAGAAGAAGAAGAAGAAGAAGAGGACAAAACGTATTCTGCTGTGCCAGTGAGTTTCAGTCAAAATCTGCATTGCCTTGTCAGTTAGCGTTTCCTTATTGTGTAAATGTGCAATCAGAGGACTTGTAAATGTAGTGAGAAGTGTTCACAACCGCGATGATAGCATTTCAACACGGTATATTATGTTATTCATTTACCATGCACGACGTCTGTTGTTTACCTGTACATCATGGACTTTACAATAGATGAACGTTAATCATATTGTGATACTTATTTCAGGAGCTACGTTCATGCAAGTATTGTGACGACAATGCAGATGAATTGTTTTGCTGATGTTTCTTTCATCATTGTTGTCCATACGCAGCAGTATCTTGCGTGAACAAGTGGAGAAAAATGGCAAGAACTGGCGAGAACTCACGCTGTACATACGGAACTCGTTGCTATATTTTTGATGGGATGGTCTGTTTTACAAAAAAAATATATGCTGCAATAATGAGCTACGTAATGTTGAAATGGGGGAAAAGGCCTACTAATCAACAGGTACAGAGTGCCCAACCTAACCTAATCAAGTCCAAAGGAACCACATTGTGCAATGCCGGATAACGGTATCCAATTAGGTAAGGCCATGTACATTTCATATTGCTGGTACGCTGCACCACATTTTCTAGCTCTATCAGTGTTTGTTCGCGTCTACAAAAGATTGATTGGTCAGCACTACGTCACTGGATGCTCAAAGAACGGTGCTGCAGTGCTAGTCGTGCATGAAGAAGTGCTGAGGTTGAAACAAGAAATCTCTGTCAACGCGATGTATCCGTTTGCATTTCGGTGGAGGTGTATCTGAGCGATGACATCGGACTAGATGCTGTTTCCGACACCTAGGTATCTCGAGCATATCGGCAAGGGAGTATTCAAGCAGCACAGCCAGCAGGTACACTAGATGTTTGTATCCACATGTATGCGTTTGTCATACTTGACTTCGCGTAAGAAATAAACTTACGAATACAAACCCAAGAAACGTGTACATATTGACTGGGAGGCACTTCCTTGTCGTACCTCGCAGTAGAATGGTGATTTGGCATGCTACACCACATTTTCTGATGCTCAAACGCTCCAAAATCTAGTCCAAATACCGGAGCAGCTCTTATTGCTTGAGCACAGAATAATATAACCCATCACCGCGTCGAACACAGCAGAACTTTCTTGACAACGTATTTCTAGAACTAACCTACTCAAGAGAGAGCACTAACGCTCTCTATGATTCCAAGAACCGCGCTAACTAATCTTTGTCCTTAGAAAAAGGATTAAATTTTGTCCTTGAAGTTAGGACAAACTCTCATCAGATCACTCCGCGAGAGGTTGGTTTTGCCAGGGCTCGTTTGAAGTGTAGAAGCATCTTCCAATTTTATGCGGTGGATTCTTTTGTTAATGCTTGAGTCAACTACACCGATCTAAAAGTATTTTACATTTGGACATCTGTGGACCTGGAGCTGAGCCGTCAAAAATTGGTCTTTTTATTTGTCCTGAAAATCGAGGCTGTAGGGGTTAATAATTACCGTTTCTCAGACAAGTTGTTGAACTCCATAGTATATGCAACAATTTAGTGAAATTATTTGTTGTGTTCAAAGCGTTTTCAGTCCTTGGTATGCTGAACATAATCCTGTTGCAGGGGATAATACTTAGATTACCTACTTACCCACAATACGCTTTTGTGCAACCGACGGTTCAAACACTTGCTTTCTTGCGCTGCTCAAAGTCAATTTTAATAAAGTGGTGCGATAGTCTTCAGGACTAACCACGCCCACGCACTGTACTTATGACCGAGGGCGATTTCAGTTAAGGTCAGCGTAGAATAGGAGTCAGAGGTTAGTTGACAACAGGAAGATACGTAGACAGTGAAGAAGTAATATCTGACGTAAATGTGTTCGTTCGGATCCTACTACACTGAAGTGCCGATGCGTCTGTAAAATCTCGCACCCATTATTTTTTCCAGTCTATGCTAGACTAATGTATCTAGCGTGTGGGTGATGGCCTCAGGAGGACCGGAGGTAAATAGACGTTGTTTGGCAATATGTCAAATGGAATGCTAAATTTCCCGATCGTTGGTGCATTCGTTGCCACCCGCGCGAAAGAACAGCAAGTTTCATTGCCTGGCCTCGATAGAACAGCCATGCACTCATCGTCACAGATTGAAGAACTGAGCGGAGGTGGTGGATTACCACAGTACGTCACTCACTTGAGAGAAAGATGCGAGTCCCACTTACCTCTGTACCGATTTCATATCATGTATGTGTGGCTGCAACATCGTGGCGAAGTTTATCCACTCTGCTCTGCAGGGCGCAGGTTTTGGCTTCTGTAGACCGACATGGCGTCTAAAACATTTAGGGCAAAACGTAGGTAATGGCGGCGATAGCTGTCGAGGACACTGAGCGCTGAACAGCGACTAGGAACGCGCCTATCGTCGCAAATATCGATGTCACTACTTTGTGCAGCACGAGATTAGCGGCAAACCGCTGGTAAAGTTAATGGGGTCGAAGTCCCACAGAGAACTAACACATTAATCATCATTTACTTGACATTTTTATCTTGCTACAGTTTCGTCGCGACGCACGCCGTGGATTGTTTCGGTGGTGGGAGCGAGTTGCGATGTATCTAATCAACCAGCCTTGCTTCCAACGGGGCTCGTACAAGGCTTTGCTTTACAAAATTAAGAGGCTTTGCTTCACTAAATTTTAAGTGAATTTACTAGCTGGCGATATTCTGTGCATAAGACTTCAACACATCTGAAAACATCTCAAACCTGCGTCCTACAAGAAGAGCGAGTACGGATTGATAGGGAAAGAGAGACTGATAACCACTGAGGTTTTTTCCTGCTGAACGCTATTGACTCACCGATAATTTTCTGCTTTTAATCGACCGAGCCCTGCATCCAAGACCTTACCTCTAGTAGTTTGGGCCGCTGATCTAAGCCAAGACGTGAGAGTCCGAGTCTTAAGCTTCTTGATCACATTGCATGAACCGAGAAGGTGGCGTTCGTCAGGGAAGTATCTATCTAAATACCATGCTCAGGAGGTCTATGTTGCCATAAAAACGTCCTGCAGGGGATGCTGTCCGCGGCTAGCAAACGCGTGTATCTTCCAATTAACAGGTATGTTGACTCACTGAAACTGAACGTGGAATGCTCTTCACAAACTTCCCTGAAGCTCGTGGTACCTGCAGTCGAATGAGGGCGAAAATCTCCGTAAAATTTTGGTGCCGTTGGAAAAGCCTACATTGCGTCAGCACCTGATCCGCATTGAGATGCTGAGGTGGCCACGACGGAGACTGGGTGGCGAGAACGGTGTGCAAGAAAACATTGTGATAAACGAGCAGAATGCCGAAGCACAGGAGTCGCGCGATAGGAAGCAATGGTGGTCGACAATCGATGCTCGACATGACATAGGAGTAAAAACTATCGACATGATATTAGCTTCGCGAAGAAAAAACTTGGCCTTCCTGTTTGTACGTTTATCCATCAACGGAGTCCCTATTGTCTAATTCGTCCATCTCTTCCCGGCTATTCCAAGTCTAAAGCTTCAAAAATGTTCGTTGGTCGACTAAAGCATTGGATGCTGCCTATGTCACCGGCGTCGTTAATTTCTTTATACTTTTTGAGACTGACTTCAAAGTCAAGCGTAATATCAACCGATGAGTGCGACGGTTTTTGTTTTGCTTAAAAGCCGAGTATCACGTTCCATCTCTTCACTTGATGTTAGTGGTGCGATTCTGTTTCTGGCACAATACAATAGCTGTCGTAACAAATTTTGCTAGTGGCGCTAAGCTGTGGCGTAACCGGAATTGTTTGTATCCTGAGTTACAATGTATGCCCACAGTATGCACAAATTCGTGAACGACCTTCCCGGTGGTATTGTTACGAGCCATTTTGAAAACTTGTGCTTATCGAAGCAGCGAATTTGCGCCACAAAACCATTGGGTGCGCTATCACGTGCCATAATATCCGCGTAAAATGTCCATACACCAGGGATCATTTTATCCTTGAGTGGCGATGTGCATTTAATGCCTGGCTCGCTACCGTAATGAAGACTGTTTCTTCCTAGAATGTTGCCTAGAGGCAATCCGCACATAAAGCACATCGGGACCCGATGCTCGAATTTTAGTCGATACGGACATTGTTGTGCAGAGTGGTCTAGATCCATGCACTTATAGCAGCGATTAATCTGGTTTGGGCAGTTGAACGTATCGTGCACCAAATAAGCAGAATGGTTGATAAGCCAACATATCATGCAATACTCTAAGTTAGAAATAAAAACTAACTGTTGAAGCGTGTTGTAAACCATGGTATCGTCAATAAATCTTTCGCGGGCTAAAGCACTCTGTGCTTTGATGACAGTAGTCGTTGTGACTGCAGCTGTGTCATCCATTTGATTAGCGTTGGAAATACCACCCCTGCTGCACGGTCACAGCCGTCACAAAGCCGATTAACATTCTCAACTGTGCAAGGGTAACCATACCCATCCATGATTCGTTGCAACGTCTGTCGTCGACAATGGCTCGTATCCAGAACAAACTCTTGAAATTCCTTCATTTCCTGTGCTCTTGCTTCGGACGTTTTTGAATTTTCAAATAGCTTAAGCATGTGGCGGCTGTAATTGTCGTTAAATACAGTTATGCATTCGGCATTTCTACCATCCCGACCAGCTCTGCCAGTCTCCTGTACATAGTTGGTGAGACTCCACGCACAGCCAAAATGGAGGACAACTCGCACATGGGGATAATCAACCCCTTGTCCAAAGCCACTAGTAGCAACGATAAATGCACATTCCTGGGACTTCCACCGCTTTAAATTATTTTTGCGCTGCTCTGAAGTCATTCCACTGTGATATTTTTCAATAGCAAGCCCAGTGCGGCTTTTTAACATACCGGCAATATCATCGACCTCACGCTTTGATAGCGCAAAAATAATTCCTTTTTCTGGGTGTGTGATACCCGAAGAAACGAGACGCACGCACGTATTTTCCATGTGCCCTATTGATGAAGCGGCTTCAACAATATATCTGATGTTCGGTCGAGTTGTTGGCGCTCGAAGCGTTGCGAATGAGAATCCAAACCAAATCGCAAGCTCGTTTTCCCAACTAGGTGGCAGCGTAGCGCTTAGAAGAACTTTTGAACAGGAATTCTTGCTAGAATAGATACCGAAGCCATGCACGCACGATAATCACGGGAAGTCAACGCGAGATGGGCTTCATCAAAAAAATTCTGCAAACTTGATTTTGTTCAGCAAGCGATAATATATATGAATGAAAGCTTGGACAATCCAAATAATCAACCCCAAGAAATAAAATAGATGGGATATCAGTGTAGGGATTCATTCCAGGGTCATAAGATAGACAATTAATGCCAAGTGCCTTCGTTTTTCGAGCGAATCTACCATCAACGCCACGAGGGGGATAATCACAATAACCACGCGTTTTGGGTCAGCTTTAGACGCAAGCTGATAGAGCAGCGACTTTCCTCCGTTCGTAGGTAGCACAACCAAAAGATTTGTCAAGCTTTGGAGAATGATAGTAACTGCAACACATTGCTCTTTCGATCGAAAATCTGAAGTGGTATCGCCAAAGAACCTATGAAGTACTCTTCTGGCAGCAGCGAAATGCGCTGGGTGTAAAAGATCAATTGTTCCCCTAATGTCCATCTGACGAAAAGGGGTTCGATAGTACTCAATCGTTTAGGAGAAATTACCAATTCTTGTGCTGGTCGTACCACGGGATTTGCAATTGCTCTTATTTCCAAATCTGCGCTAGTCTCGTTGAATTTCGTAATATTTGCTGGTTTCCCCTCATTATTCGCGCCGACACATCGAAGCTTCAAAAGACTATGCCATTGCGTCGAGAGCGAATAGTACTCCAACAAGTCATCACGACTCATATAATATGGGTCGGTAGTTGAACGGCAATATGCAGTGGATGCTGTAAAGCTTGAGTGGCTGGCCTGTAGATCAGCAACATCCCGATTAATTCGGACAGACTTAACTTTTTTCCCATAAATCCCGTCGCAATATAACGGTAGTGGCGGACTGTATTGTCCAAATTTGCCCGATTAAACGCGTCATTAATCACAGCACGACAAGCTTTACCACTAAGCAGACCTTCACGTTTTGTGGAAAATAAGTAATAGAACAGTGAATCATCCGAGTCACGTTTTCTAACTTGATAGTTGGATGCACATCTCAAGCGCTGGCAAAAGAAATCCAAAGCTGGGCGAACGAGAGCTAAATAGACCAACATATCCAGTGTAAATTGACTTGGTAGAAATCGCGCGATTATTCGGTGTTGGCCCGATTGTGATAGACCTTTGTGGTAACGTTGGATTAGCATAACCTCATTAGCTCTCATGTAGACCCCTCGCTCACCTGAAACTGTGTTACGAATCGTTGTAGCACTTAATTCAGCAGCGCGTGAAGGCTGACCTGATGTGATGTATGAGATCGGAATCAGTAATTTGGTCAAGTTGTCGACATGCTGACACCACTTCGACACAAATTCAATATTGAAAACGATATCTCCGGCTGAAAAGCGGCTCACAAACTTGGTTTGATGTGTGTTGAGCAAATATCGGACCAATTCAAGTCGTTTTAAATGCCACGGATTTCGTTTATCTTCAAGAAAACTGTACCCAACTGTGAAATTGCTAAAATCATCATAGAAAACGGATTCAGGTGATTGAATGAGCGCTTCAATCTCCGAAACATCAAATCCCATTAGCACATTTGCCGCCATAGTACATCGAAAATGAGAAATGAGCTGGAGTCCCATAGTTGACACATTCGTAATCGATAGACGGCGTCCATCCATGATTGCTTCATCATGCTCCATAGTTAACCACACAAGTTGTGGGACACGACGTTGCTCTGGGGCCATCGCGATGCTAGAACCAAAGCTCATAATTTCCTCTAATAAGCTGAACGGCGTACGACGGCCAGTCATAAGAAACCCACGCAGTAATTCTGCCCTAGCGACAGTAGCACCATTGTGATCGCTTGGTAAAATACCCCAGTGGCGTTGATGCAGGGTCATCAGGGTTGAAAGTCGTGCCCAATACTTTAGTATCGCAATTAAACTTGTGATATCACTAGGGTTCTTAAACTGCACAAATCCACCGGAATCTTTTTCGGAGCTGTTAATAGATCAGCAAATTAGAAATCGATGAGTTGGAAAGGCATGAAATTCACATGGACTATGTTCATCACTCAAGTCAATGCGAAATATCCCGGCTAAAATTTCGTCCAAAAGTTGCAGCTGTGATATCGTAGCTTGCTGCTGAACGAGAGCAGAGAATCGCTTAGCTGGAACCCGTGCAGGGGAGATCGATACCAGCTTATTCAAGTCTCTTACCACGCTTGCATTTTCCCATTGGTTTGAAATCAAATACCGAGAATTGGAGTGCGTGGATATCATTGACAAAAGAGCAGCTATTGTCTTGCAGTATTTTTCTCCACTTTCTTGTATTCGGTTTATCTTGGACGCAACGATTTCTGATCCTGAAGACGAAAGTAACTTTTCAAACAGGTATTCATGGTTACCTATGAGGTCCTGACCCAATCGCCAGTAGCTGCAAACCACCGGAAAGATCGATTGTACCAGCACGTTATCAGCATTGAACTTGCACGAATCCATCAGCAAACTAACATCCTTTGTGCAATTTTTGTCGATTATTTCCTGCCATTTAAAACGGTGAAGGAAGGCCGGAATTAGTCGGCTGTCAGTTGGTGGTACACGGATTGTAGAGTCAGCATAACTTTGTAAGACCTCATTCACCACAGTGTCTATTTTGTTGGAAGCATCGGTGACTGAAGAAGGGATGTCATCGCAGCTAAAACCCCCAAAATCTTTTGTTTTTGGGCCTCCAAAATGGTCTGAACTTTGCAGTCAGTATAGGCCGCAGGATAATCGGCGTGCATCGATTGGATATGCTTTACCATACTGTCAGCAGCTGCGGAAAAATAAGCACAGCGGCAACAGCGCTTCCCGTCCTTAATTTGTATACCGCAGTTGGTTTTAGGGTTTAGGGTTTAGGGTTTAGGGTTTAGGGTTTAGGGTTTTTTAGGGTTTAGGGTTTAGGTAGTAATCGACCTGAGGAGGTTAGAGCTAAGGGTTTAGGGTTTGGAGGTTTAGGGTTTAAGGTTTACATGCATTTAGGGTTTAGGGTTAAGGGTTTGGGTTTAGGGTTTAGGGTTTAGGGTTTAGGGTTTAGGGTTTAGGGTTTAGGGTTTAGGGTTTGGTCAAATCGACCATATGGTGCCGGGAACATGCGCAAAAAGGACATATGATGTATGAAAGGTTTTATGATTTTGACCAGGTTTTCAAACTGTTTTTGATGGAGTTGATTGCACATGTGACCTCTCATATGGAATAATGGATACATTCGCCTCTCATATAGAATAATGGGTACACTCATTATAGAAGTACCTACAACACTACAGCCGGACCACCAAACTGCGGTGACATATGTTTTTGAACATCGTGATTCCAACGGTGGTACTCCAGTGTACCAGAGACAGGCGTAACCTTCCCTTTTAGAACTTCGTCAATATTTACAGTTTACCGATGAAATCTTTGGATATCACGTTTTGCGACACGGTGATTCGAACCATTGTAGTGATATGTATCATAGACAGGCGCATAAACAGTTCCGAATAACTCAGTTATTACTTAAAGTCAAAGTGCCACGACTTGGAAACTTATGTTTTCGAATGTGACAAATTAGCAAATATACTCATGTATGACAGAGACAGGTGAGCCATGTGTCGCGTACATATGTCAATAGAGGAAGTCAACCAGTTTGAATGAGAGAGAAAATATTTATATAGATGGAATCAGACAGAAGTGCGTATGAGGAGGAAAACATTTATTTTACAGGTGTGTTGTCAGTTAGAGTGAACATCAATGCAATTGTGTGTACGCTGGACTTGTGTCAGGCATATATGTGTATATTTGTAAGTGAAAAACGAATGTGTTGTATGAGAGCGTAGAAATAGTGTGAGAATAGAATTTGTCAGGAAGAAGTCAGTGAAAACATGTTTTTGTGTGATATCAGAATGACGTGTAGTACAGAATTGGAATAAAATACCGAAAAGAATGTAGACTATTTGTTTGTACGAGTAAAGATGAAGTTTAAGTGTGGTGTGTGAGCGAACTAAGTTGATGAGGATGAATGTGTGATAAATGTAAACATGCAATAGTGTAGAGTAGATTTTGAAATGGTATAGAACGAAGATAAAAAAGCGTATCAGATAAAGGTGTAGATACCGTTTGCATACGTAGAGATGGAGTGAAAGTGTGCATAGCAGATGGAAGCGAGTAAAAAGAGAATGTTGTGTGATAGCAAAACGAGTAGAAACTGAAGGTGAAGAAGAAGAGTAAGATGACAGTGTTTAGTGAGCGTGTTTGCAAATTGAGAGATGGTGTGTAGGGTTTAGGGTTTAGGGATTAGGGTTTAGGGTTTAGGGTTTAGGGTTTAGGGTTTAGGGTTTAGGGTTTAGGGTTTAGGGTTTAGGGTTTAGGGTTTAGGGTTTAGGGTTTAGGGTTTAGGGTTTAGGGTTTAGGGTTTAGGGTTTAGGGTTTAGGGTTTAGGGTTTAGGGTTTAGGGTTTAGGGTTTAGGGTTTAGGGTTTAGGGTTTAGGGTTTAGGGTTTAGGGTTTAGGGTTTAGGGTTTAGGGTTTAGGGTTTAGGGTTTAGGGTTTAGGGTTTAGGGTTTAGGGTTTAGGGTTTAGGGTTTAGGGTTTAGG